>OZ038477.1:142210483-142350483 GCA_964036315.1 Acanthosepion esculentum | reverse complement strand
GCGCGTGTTGAAATTCTCACACTATTTAGTATTGGTGAAGTTATCGCTAACATTTCTGTCGAGATTTACAAACTCTACGTTTCGTTCAATTTTGCAAAACAATCGATGAAATTTGAATAAAGCTGATTTGTTTGGAAAAATACTTTGACAAAAATCCTACCTCGCGATTTAATAATTTCTATAATTTAATTTAATTTTATAGGGTTCCATTGTAAACAATATTCTTTAAGAATTTTTTTTTCTATTCCTTTTTAATAACAAAGAATAAATTCTTAGTATTTCTTCTTCTTGAGCATACAACTTGCCATTCGCAAATATTTTTTTCTGGAGCCAAATTCCAACTTTTGGAAGCGTTTGGCATTTGGATTTGTTTATAGTACTTGCAAATGCATGGGGAACTGGAAACTGGATTATTTTATATAAAAACTGAAGGAAAACATATGCAAAAACAATATTACATTTTTTAATAAATAAATATTTGTGCTTTTAATCATTAAATTGTTTTTAAAATAGTAGGAGTATTTGTGTATGTTTAATACAGAATATATAGATGTGTGTTTTACTCTGAAGAGCCAGATTTTCATTTTGAATACAATGGGTACATTAAGTTATCAGTAAACTCCCAATAAGGACCCCAGGCAGAAAACATTTTCCTCAAATTACTCGCAGTGACAAACGATGACTCGAAGATGGTATGGCATCACCAGCTGGTCTAGAAAATGACCTAGTATTAATAGGATTGACTTCGAAAGCGCCAAACCCCATTGGAATCAACATGGCGTTCTCTTCCCGCATTCCGAACAATCTTGCCATCTCAACTTTCAAATCAGAGTAATTTGTAATTTTAACAATTATTTTGTTTACTACGTTTGGTTCATTTGGTATGACAAATAATATATCTGTTTTTGGTGCCTGTATCTATTACAAAAATATTCGGACGGACATGGTACATCACTGAAAATCATAGTTCAAGAATATTGTGAGAGTTCCGACTTCATTAATTGTTCCTCAAGGCATATGCTCTTACTTTTTTTCTTCTTTTTTTTTGCAACTTGGCATCCGTTTTTTCAACACAATAACCAGTGTACATAAAAGCATAACTTATCATGGCGCCTCGTCTATTCTTGTGAGCTCCCATTTTTGATCAGGTGAGTCGCAAAATCTCTATCTATAAAAGGCAGGATGTGTGTGTATGTGTGTAACGAATGCACGGCCGCAATTTTCGACTGATTTGCACCAAAATTTACATGCACATGCTCCAAGTTAGCGGAAAGACCAAGACCGACGTTGCATTTCCCAATTCCCATCGATAGTGGAAATAATCGAATTTTTCATGCTTCTACGGCAGTTTTCATATAGTTTGCGGTCATTTTCTACTGGCCAGAGTGAGACCGTATAGCTGGCTGCCACGAATAGACAGGGTGATACTATTGGCCAGCGTGAGAACCAACAGCTGACTGACACGAATGTTAACTAGCATGCTAGCATGCAAAAACATATCGATAGCTGCATTCGTCACAAGTGGGAAAAATCTGCATGGCACTTTACTCCAGTTGGATCATTCGCTTGCTTAAACTCAACATTGATTCTGATTCCGCAGAACTGCGTTGGGTGTGAAAAAGTATTTGTTGTTAACATTCTTTTTTCATTCGGTTTTTCCAGTTACGAGTCCTTTTTTAAAGCTGATCGTTTTGTGTTCATTTTGTTTAGTTCTTTTTTCGTAACAGATTTAATGTTTAGTATAGAGCTTAGAAAAAAATCGCAGTGTGAGATAGGCAAGAAGTAAGGCATGTAGAAACATCAGCACGGCAAAGGGCACTCCTTTAAAGGCAAGGAAGGGCAAAAATATTTTAAGTCAAGTGATAGCGATTGCTATATGAGTCGTACGATTTTTGAATCAAGCACGAGCAACGCCGGGCCATGCTGCTAGTTGTAGATAAAAAGCAATATAAGTTTTATTATTATTATTATTATTAGTAGTAGTAGTAGTAGTAGTAGTAGTAGTAGTAGTAGTAGTCTTAAAATTTGCATTTTATCTATGTCTTTTTATTTTACATATTTGTAATATATTTCGGAGAGTAGTTTTAATGATGAGTGGTCGGCTCTTTCGCTAATACTAGAATCTTAATTTATAATTTAATACGTAAACATATATATCACTGAAAATGAAAGCTTTTACTGACACAATGTGGTAAGTCTCATCTGCTGAAAGCTTTGCACATTACAAAGAGATTTAAATATTCATATAAATTGATGGATGAAGTTTTTCAAATCTCAAGCATTCGTTCGAACCTTTCTTACTGTTACAAATTTAAAACCTCATGGAACTATTAATGTTTAAATCTATGCCAAAAAGCATCCTTTACGACTTCTGTGAAAGTCAAGTCCATCATCTGATAGATCCAGTAACATTTGTTTTCCCACGTGAATAAAATTATCCCACCTGGATTATTTTACGAAAATTGAGGGTGTCCCTATGAAAAGGGAACATAATGAGACATATTATTTATTTATTTACACCCCATTAATACTAAATGTTTTATCAAAACTTTATATATAATACATCAAATATACATATATATATATATATATATATATATATATATATATATATATATATATATGTGTGTGTGTGTGTGTGTGTGTGTGTGTGTGTTTCGTACTTTGAGGGACTTGATCAAGACAATATAGGATTTATTATGCTGTACGTGTTTATATAAACATTATATCTATTCCAATAGATAATCTGATGGAGATGTTGACTTTCTGTACACACGACGAACTTCGGAATGGGATTACACATATATCGACAGGGTGAGGGCCTAGCAATGGGCTCGCCATTATAACCAGCAATGGCGAATATACACATGGAATACTTTGAAAAAATGTCATTAGAATATATATTTCTAAAGCCAGCTCTGTGGTTAAGTTACAGAGATGACACCTTCATACTCTGGCCACACCAGGAAGATGTTCAGGGTTCTACTGGACGATGTGAACTCGATAAGACATTCGATACAGTACACGATGGAGAAACAGAGTAACAGCACACTCCCATTCCTGAGTCTTCTAATATCAAGAAGGATTCAAGACATCCGTATATCGTAAACAGACATTCATCGAACAGTATCTCAATTTCAAATCCCACCATCCATACAGCGTAAAGGAAGGAATCGTCCGCTGCTTACAACACCGAGCAAAAGTCATAAGTGGCGACCCGGAGCGTACAACGACCGAAACGTTGTGATAAATATGGCAACAAAGATGTCCGAATGATGTAAATAGTACATATATATATATGATCGACTCTCCCGTCGAATTCGACGTATGAAGGTCAGGCAGATCAGTTCCTAGAAACTGAAAGCCCGACACCGACACATGAGATTTGATTATAGTGGTGAAGGCTTTGTGCAGGGCCATCCACACTTTTTGGAGGGACGAATACAGGGACCTGGTGCAGCGAATGCCACAAGGTCCCCAAACGACCCTCCGCAGGTTTTGAATTCAGAGTTGTCCTTCTCCTAGACCAGTTGCCATCCAAGGATATAGAACCCAGTCTGTCCTGCTATTTACCCATAGTTGGAGGGAGAAGAAGAGGATTCACACCTTTCCCAAGGGTATTAGCACGTAAGTGAATGTAATGGATTCGACTGGAATTCGAACTCGGCTCTCCGATTCCTCAATCCAAGCCGTTATCCGTTATATATATATATATATATATATATATATATATATATATATATATATATATATATATATAGAGAGAGAGAGAGAGAGAGAGAGAGAGAGAGAGAGAGAGAGAGAGATTGCGTAATTTCAGTTGAATGCATTAGGTGACAGTAACTTTGAAAGGACACTGGGAAACATTCCCAAGTTGATTATGAAATCGTAAAAGAGAGGAATGAAAAAATAATAATTAGAAGAAATACTTTTAAATATTCAAATATGAAAATTTCATTAATGATTTAATATAATATAGCGCTATTTGTATAACATGCAGTGACTTTTTTTTTATACCGTGTCCCCTCGAGACGTGGACGATCATAATTGTCGACATCTTCCTATCCATTTTAACTTTAAGAAACATTTTCACTAATTACCCCACCCATTTCCCCACTCCGTAAATACATTGTTTCCCTCTGCTTTTTTTTTTGGTTTCCATATGTCCTGTGAGTGTTAAATTCCCTAAGTAAGTTTCTATTTTTCTTAAAGCTTCCCATATTCTGAGGATGGTATCCTTAGCACCCTTCTGTAGAACCACGTTTCTTTGGCCCCCCCCCCCTTTCATTTTCAGCCGGGAGGATCTTTGTTCATTTATTCTCTGCCTTATAGATAATTTTTATAGACAGATATTGAGAGACGATGTTTATATTTCTGAACTGGAACTTCTAAAAACCGCATCGCGCGTAATGGTGAATGTTCCATGTGCCATGTTGAAAATATCGATTCAGAATCGGACGTTTTTATCAACACTGAGTTTGTGTAGAAAACAGTGTTAATCCCGCTGAACCTGTCTGCATTGCATGTGCACAAAACAACGAATTGAAGTCTACGAAAAACAACACTAAAAAAATGTACTTCTCTCTTCTTGAGAATTAAAAGTAATTCGCAATCAACCTCTTACCGTGACACTTAGCGTGTCTTTTAAATGAGATTTTAATCAGTGTTTCTTATTGATTAAACACTGCTCTCTTCGCCGATATTTTTTCACCTCAAGCAAGGGAATAAAGTCACTAGGACGCATGGTGTTGCTCGGTGTTAGGAAAGATAAGAAAAAACTACTATTAAGGAGAAAAGACAACAGCAACAACAAAAATAATTAAAACGACAGAAGAAAATGATTGAAATTGCATTTAAATTTTTGAACATCAAATTTGACTGGGAAGCAAGAAGCCGGAAGAAAATCTCACAAGCGAAATGAGGCGATAGAAGAAACCTTTAGGATAGGAGTTACGGTTGCATTTAGCCATTTCAAAAATGGTGAGAAAAACTAGAATGAGACAAAATTCTTCCATTGAAAATATAGATTTCCATTTGTCAGTGCTTTCTGATGCAACTCTAGATTTGTTAAATCAGGTCCCTAGACAGTGATCCGAATGGCTGCTAGAAAAACAGTGATTCTTCCCTGACATTGATATTATTTAAACTGGTATAACACTTCAAGTTGCCACTTTCAAATTACCTCGAGACAATATAAAATCTAACCAATATTACTCTGGGGATGACTGAAACAAATTTTAATTCTAGATTAATGCCCTGTTGATTTAGCTGATATGATAAATTATTTTAATCTATGACATTGATAGAAGTGATATATTCGTGACAAATCCTATTTAGAGATACCGCAGTAATTGATTTATGATTTGTGGTTATAACAAGGAACCTGTTTGTTGTTAGCAAGCTAATAACATTTTAGACAAACAATTTTAAGTTTGGCTAGTAATGTTTTAACAGATTATGGAAAATATGTCACCGAC
This sequence comes from Acanthosepion esculentum, assembly GCA_964036315.1. Lineage (NCBI taxonomy): Eukaryota > Metazoa > Mollusca > Cephalopoda > Sepiida > Sepiidae > Acanthosepion > Acanthosepion esculentum. The sequence goes on along the minus strand of OZ038477.1, from coordinate 142,345,006 downwards.
ATTCAATGGAATATCAAAAGTGCATGCCGAAATCTAAAAAATATATATTTAAAAACAAAATAGGGGAATATTGTCATAAATCAGTGCTGAAATATTATGTAATATCAATCACTTTATATGACAATGAATGCTCGAAAGTTTCTCATTAATAAAGACGAGACTCCACGGAACGAAGACGCAGTTCTGTAGATATTGGGTATACTATGAACGTAGCCATGGTGGCTTAACTTTAACGTTGCCTCTTTTATTCTTCATCTGGCATTCTCACAGCCACAGCAGACATTTCCCTGCCGCCATTATTTATCTAGCATGAATTCGATTCTTTCCTTCATATTTCTTGTTGCCTTTCCTTTCCAATATCTTCGAAATTTCTCTCGACATCTTCGCCAGACCGGCCGAATTGCTCCATTCCTACGTTAATTCATTTATAATTCTGTCCGACATGTTATTCCTTATTTGTCTCAACGTTGTTCCTAAGATAATGCCGCAGGACGTGACAAGCAATGATTGTTGGCAACTCAAGCCGGTAGGCGATACGTGCTGAAAGAAACATGTGTTCCTGTAGACAGGTCCAAAAACACGCATACACATATAGATATAAATCTATGTGCTTAATTGTATCTATGTGTTTTCGAAGTTTGTGGATAGGTTTACTGTAATGTTAAGCATTAAATGATCGTTAATACATGTGTACCTACATAGGTGTATACATCGAAAAATATACAAAGCGTTATATCCACCATTAAATGTATATATTTTCGTGAGAAACAAAGAAAAGAGTACTGAAGTGCTACGTCATATCAGTCCTCATATATGGTAGTGAATGCCAGACCATTTCATTACAGATGAAGAATAGAAGTGAAGCAATAAAAATGTCGTTCTACAGAAGGATGGTGAGAATATTGTGGACTGAATATGGGATCAACCATAACGTTTGAAAGAAAATGGAAACAAAATATAAATTAACATTAGAAAGAAACAATTGACAATTCTAGGGCACATAAAGAGGAAAGAGTGCTTGGAAATTGAACACTCACAGGATATACTGAAGGCAAGAGGAACGGGAGAAATTAACGCATAATTTACTTAATGAGTTTGTGCAAAGGAACGACAGAACAAGGTTTACGAGAGATAGCAAAAAAACTTTACTAGAAGCTAGAAATTACTAGAATATCTTGAAATTCATGATCACTAACGTCCTGAGAGGCAGGGCACGCATAAGAACAGAGGCTTATCGAAGTAGACTTCACGCTTTAAAGATCAGACGGTAGATGGTGAAAGATTTGCTGGTTACAAGAAAGATTTACTACGTTAAAAAAAAAGATTTACTACGTTAAAAAAAAGATTTACTATGTTACAAAAAAATTACAAGATATATGAAAAATTTACTACGTTACAAGAGACCCCAAAATTGTGAAGATGTTTCAAGATCTTGAAAATTATATGCGAGTATCTAACAGCCTCGGAATAATATTGGAAACATAGAGTATATTAAAGGCAATTATACCTGTTATTGCTACTATCAATAATTACTTTGAACCGACTCTGTATAAAAAGAAATAAAGAAAATGCGTTTGGTGATAATTCACCTTCTTAATATTGGAATGGAATATCTCCCACTGGTTTATGATACCACTGACTACTGTTTAAGTCCTCGTGCTATTTAAATTAGCAAAATTTTAAGTTATACTTTTACCATCAAGGAAGAAAAACGAAATGTGTGTCATATATGCACCTTGAGTAAATTAATTGAAACAGCCGCTTTAGATTTTTTTTTACTTCACGATACGGTCAGTTTTAGACCCACTGGAGTGACAGGGTGTAATCGATTATTTTTTTCCTCAGGTTAGCTCATTTGTAGTGGTGTGCAGTAATATGAATCTGTTTTCGGGGAGTATGATGAAATTTGTTGGGCGTTGAAAAATATTGCGTCATCCGTGATTGCATCAGATTTTTCATCACACCTAGACACTATTGTCTAGTCTGTCGATTAGTTGTCATACGACTATTGTCTGCGATGCGCCTTACTCCATGGAAGCGTGTGAAAATTGTAACACTCCACGAACTGACTGACAAGCTTCATCAGTGAGCAATTCAAAATTCTATAAACTGGCCCGGAAATTCTCCTGATTTAGATCAAATCGAGAATTTGTGGTCAAGTAATGACTTCGTTGAATGGACATACGAAGTACTAACATGTTCACTGGATCATGCTTCATTAGAAATTAAGAAAAAAGTAAATAATAATGGAACTATTCGTTTATTTCAATTAAAATGCGCATAAGTGTTTTGTCAGTTTGGCCCCTGAAAATATTCGTTTATCAAATTCGCCCCTAAAAACGTTCTTATATTAATTTGCACCCTAAATTTTCTTTTATCAATTTGGTCACTAAAAAATATTCTTTTGTCAATTTTGACCCTAAGAATATTCTTTTGTCAATTTGGTCCCTAAAAATATTCTTTTGTTAATTTGGCCTCTATAAAATATTATTTTATCAATTTACCCCCTAAAAAATTTTCTTTTATCAATTTGGCACTTAACAATATTCTTTTACCAATTTGGCCACTAAAAAATATTCTTTTTGTCAATTTGGCCGCTAAAAATATTCTTTTGTCAGTTGGGTCCCTAAAAATATTATTTTGTCAATTTGGCCCCTAACAATATTCTTTTATCAATTTGCCCCTTAATAATATTCTTTTCTCAATTTGGCCCCTAAAAATATTATTTTATCAATTTGCCCCTTCATAATATTCTTTTGTAAATTTTGCCCCTAAAAAATATCCTTTTATCAAGTTGGCCCCTAAAAATATTCTTTTTGTCAATTTTGCCCCTAAAAAATATTATTTTATCAATTTGCCCCTTAATAATATTCTTTTGTAAATTTGGCCCCTAAAAAATATTCTTTTATCAATTTGCCCCTTAATAATATTCTTTTGTAAATTTGGCCCCTAAAAACTATTCTTTTATCGATTTGGCCCCTAAAAATATTATTTTGTCAATTTGGTCCCTAAAAATATTCTTTTGTCAATTTGGCCCCTAAAAAATACACTACCCCTGTCTAGGGATATCTTTTATTGTGCTTATTCTAGTACTGCCCACTTACTGCTCGCTCCGTTTTCACAGCCTGCAAAGGAATGCCTCTGTTGATGCACTTTTTCAGTTCAAAAGCTCCCACTGCAGTTGAAACAGTGAAAGTGTGGGCTTGTCCACAGCCCAGTTTTACCTTCTTCGTATAATGCACTATTCCATTACATCAACTTTCATACAAGCAATGTCAGCGAGCTACTATTGGTTATTCTCCGCAAATCTAGTTCACTGATTGGTCCTTTTCGACCAATCAAGTCACCCGCACGTGCACAAGCAAATTTTGGCGCAATTCGTTCCTAAACCACCCCACGTAACTACGACCTTATATAAACCCCAAAACACGTGTGACCGAGAGCAGAGACCGACAGCAGAGATCGACAGCAGATTCCGACATGCGCGAGAGTCAACAACAGCAGCAGACAATTTCGATCGCTCACTCCAAGCTTCAAAATGTGACTCTCAAAGAACTCCCGTCTTGACTAACGCAGTCAGACGTTAAAGAACTTTACAACAATTCATGGAAGTATAATTCCAGCAATCATTTATCCAACTTGCATAATACACAAAACATACTCAGTCTTCTAAACTGCATTTTAATAATCAACACTTTCGTTATGAGTCTAGGTAGAAATAATATCCAAATCAAAGGGACGCAACTCAGTCTCACTTTTCAGTTCGCATGCATGTAATTTCAATACTTAATAAGTTCAATTGTTATGTTTTTAACTCCGTGTTCATGTTTGTATTTCACCATTGCTAATGATTTCCACACCTTTCCTAAACAAAAATAAATAATTGTGGGGAACAGCCCTTCAGCACGCAACAAACATGGCTAACCATTACACACGCCATCATACACAGGGCCCGTTTCCCAACAAAAGCAATAACTGAGTAGTACTAAAATAAGAAAAAGATGCATTTAATAAATAATGTAAATAAATCGGTTATTTTATTTATTTATTTATTATTTTTTACTTTTCCTGGGGTTAACCGTTCGTTTTCAATGCTCAGTATTTTGGATTGTTGTCTTGCTGAAAGAATCCTCTTCCTAGTCTTTTACGTAATTGCAAAGCCGGTAGGTGGGGTACGTACTTCTGAAGCATTTCACGGTATATACCGCTATCAGTATTACTTTGATTATATATACAAGGGTCATTCAATCAATAAGATGAATTTTTCGGTATAAGGACTTCTGATACAGATAGAAGCTTACTTCTTTTTTTTTCAACGTAGTCTCTTAGCACTGTCACATATTTTCCCCATCTGTGCACAAGCTTCCGTATTCCCTTAGCGTAAAAATCGTTGGACTGATGTCTCAGCCAGTCGCTCATAACACTTTTGACTTCATCGTCACTTTTAAACTTCGTGCCTCTCGTGAACGCTTTCAAGGGACCAAACAGGTGAAAGTCTGAAGGGGTAAGGTCTTGGCTGTAAGAGGGATGAGGGAGCAGTTCCCAGCCCAGCCTGTTGATGGTCTGCACCGCTTGGGCTGCTGCGTGAGGCCTTGCGTTGTCATGATGCAAGATGACTCCTTCTGACTGATGACCCCTGCGTTTGTCCCAACAGATAAGCTCAAAGTCCTTGCAATGTCATCCACTGTCACCCTTCTGTCAGACTGAATGGGGTCATTGACTGATTCGATAACCTCAGGAGACCTCACTTCTGTAGGCCTCCCAGGCCTGTGTTCATCATCAACACTGCTCAGTCCTTCTTTAAACAATTTAGCCCACTTGTAGACATTTTTTTATCTGAAACATGTGGCACCATACACAGTTGACATTCTCCTATGAATTTCAACTGGTTTGTCCCCTTCAGCAACCAAAAACTTGATAAACTGACCGCTGTTCAATCTTGGAGCATGCTTCTTGCCGGCCATCTTTGTTAATCTCCAAAACTTTTAATCTGCAAAAGAAATTAAATCCATGTGAAAAAGAAGTAAAACAAAAATAAAATAAAATAAAAAAGTAAGCTTCTATCTGTATTAGAAGTCCTTATACCGAAAAATTCACCTTATTTTTTGAATGACCCTCGTACTTCGTCCGTACCATTGGAGATATAACAAGCCTTGCTCGTTATGCTCCCACCGACGACGTTTAACTGTCAGGATTGTATTATTGGAGCAAATGAAATAACCTTTCCAGATGATTCCAAATTTAATTTTCCAAAGTCTTCAGTCGCCTTGTGACGTAATGATATTCATACAGCTGCACCGTCTCTGTCTGAATTCTTGACGGTGCTGCTTGCCATAATAAAATTCTATGTGACGTAAAATTACCAATTTAACTAAGAGGCTTTGCTAGAAGAAAGTTTGAATGACCTATTTAAAGAATGCACATTTCTCGTTGACACTTGTACAAATCGATATCTGCTCACTTCAGAAACGTAAACAACAGTGAACTTTTGAATAAATTTCTATCTGATATTTTTATTACTTAAAACGATATTTTTATGGGGCAAATTGATAAAAGAATACTTTTAGGGGCCAAATTGATAAAAAAAATTTTTTTTAGGAGACAGATTGTTAAAAAGTTTTCAAGGTCAAATTGATAAAAGAATACTTTTACGCTCCATATTTATAAAAGAATACTTTTAGGGGCCAAATTGATACAATATATTTTTAGGGGTCAACTTTATAAAACAATCTTGTGAAAATTAATTAAAACAAAACTAATAATTCCGTTACTATTTACTTCTCCATATTTTCCAATGAAACATGACCCAGTGCACATTTTAGTACTTCGTATACCCATTCTACGAAGTCTTTCCTTGCAGACTGACCACAGGTCCTCGATTGGATTTAAATCAGAAGAGTTTCCGTGCCAGTCTAAATCACTTTGATTTGCTCACTGGTAAGGCTTGCCACTATTTTCTTGCAGGGTTACAATTTTTGTACGCTTCCTTAGAGTAACGTCCAGCACAGACAAAAGCCGTAGGACAACTAATCGACAGTCAAGACAGTAGTGTTTAGGTGTGATAAAAATCTGATGCAATCACGGATGACGCAAAATATAAAGACATTCATATTACTGCACACTACTGCAAATGACCTAATCCGAGGAAAAAATATAAATCGATTACACCCTGCAACAGCTGTAGGTTTAAACTAACCGTAGGGTGAAATAAAATAAAAAGTGGTTGTTAATTTGCACAAGGGTGTAAATCCTCATGCACTAAAATCCAAAACAAAAATAAGAATGTAAGAATGGCCTAATCTCTCAACTCTAATAGAATCTTATAAAAATCTATGGAATGGGAATAAGCTTCGAGATTATCAGAGAAATTCTCAAAACTTGAGGATTCATGATTTGTCATCAACAGGACAAAGTTGATGTTACTTTGTGCACGTAGCTAACATTGAATTCATGCAAGCGTCTTACAACCGGCATATCAAGTAATGCATTAGCCATACATTATTCAACGCAGCTTAATATGTGTCTAAAGATTTTGTATATTACTTGCTGTTGCATTTGACAATAAAATAATATGAATAGGCAAAAGCTTTCTATGTTCCTTCTTCTATATCATATATCATAAATATTAAACTAAGCTGTTTGAGAGTTTAACGTCTGGTGGCTTGCAAAGAGAAATGGAGGTATTTTTTGTTTGGCTAAAGGTTGACGAAACAATCTGAGATTTCTGGGAGTAGATTTTCCTTATTGCACATTTTTATACAATAGCACAGGTCGAATTTGTTCTCACGGGACAGAAGGCGTGAGCAGGAAGCCGATTAGTACATTTAATAACATTTTATCAATAACGCTACCTTCATCAATTAATTGACAAAATGTTTGCTTCGATACAAATAATTTCCGTAGCTTTCTTGGATCTCTTTTGTCTATTTTAAAAGGCTTACCAATCTTTATCGTATCATTAGCTCAAAAGAGCTCGTTTTGATATACGCCATCCTAGTTCAAGTTGATTTATTCAATGTGATATTTCGATAATTTCTCGAAGCAGAATTTCCTCTTATGGAACTTAAATTCAACTACAATATAAAGACAGGTTGAAGTCTCCAGATATTGCGTAGTCTGTATTAGTTTATGTATATGAGATGAAGAGGTGGTTCCACTTTCCTCAAACATCCAATTTCCTTGCTACCGGATGTAGTCCATCGTCATACCAAGCTCCTGTCATTTTAAGTGTCAGAAGATTTTTTTGAATACCTTCACGCTCTCTCTCTTTCTCTCTCTCTCTCTCTCTCTCTCTCTGTATATATATATTGGAAAATCACTATATATATATATATATATATATATATATATATATATATATATATATATATAGTGATTTTCCAAGTGTAGCATAGATACGACACAAGACCAAAAGTATGAGGAACCCAGTGAGGATTGTACTCACTACTCAGTCGTGATTGTTCTATCAAGGCAAGCTTGCTAACCATTACACCGCCTTGCGGTGCCTCTGTACGTATATATATATAAATATATATACGTGTGTGTGTGTGTGTGTGTATGTGTGTGTGTGTGTGTGTGTGTGTGTGTGTGTCTGTGTGTGTAATATTTTGTTTATTAACACATTTACAGGGCTGTGTTTGATGTTAGTTGTTTTTCAATATGCGGGATGTTTTATTAATAACTCCCGAGATTTATTGAGAAGCCTTAATAATAAAATGTCATCCATTTTGAAAAATCGCTCAGCGGGAGACAACGTTGTTAACGAGTAAATAACAATGTTACTTTTCTGTGTATTAAAAGGCTCCTTTCAAAGAGTCTAAAATAAAGCGCGTTTATAAACAGAAGTAAAGGAAAATACCAACACTACACACATACACACACACACACACACATACACACACACACATATATATGTATATATATATGTGTGTGTGTGTGTGTATATATATATATGTATATGTGTAAGTATATGTGTGTGTATGTATGTATGTAAGTGTGTGTGTGTATGTATGTAACTGTGTCTGTGTTGCGTCACGAGACCTTCATTTTCCTTAACGATCACGTAAACTGTTCAATGGCTGAAGGCTTTTGGAGAGAACGACTTCTTTCTGCTACAAATTTCATTAAATTAACTTAAATGTCAAATGTTATTCAACATGCAAGTGACAACAGCAACCCAAGTTAATGAAAATTGACCAAAACTTAGAATTCAGAATTTAATTTTTTTGGAATCGTCTGTATTTTCTTAAAGTCACCTATTGCCGCAGTGCGCATGCGCCTTGTAATTAGTCATCTGCTCTACGTTATGTGCCCTGACATTTTTGCAGACATTCAGGAACGTATTGCAGATTTCAATATGGTTAAGGCAGGTGTAATTTAATAAGCAAACTAACCTATCTTCCCTATTTTCTTTTGCGAAGATGCCTGTCACAACGACAGAAATCTTATTGCATTTCCAACCTGTCTTTCCTGGTTTATGACGCCATGATAATCGAAAATGAAAGAATAGAACGGTGGGGAAAGGACAAGAAAAACAGGCTTGGAATTTAAACAAGTCATCATCGTTTGAATATATTAGTTTCCTAGTAGATGCTGCTTGCATGTACACAGGTCTGCAAAAAGTCTAAATAATAAAGTTATAATTGGTTTATTTTTTACATAATAAAATGTTACAATTGATTTCTTTTTTACGGACTATCAATCTTTTGCGGGATATTTAAAGCTAGAAAATATTTTTAGATTTCATGAATTCTGTGGTACCGTTAACAACGAAGGCGATAAGGGCTCTAAGACGCAAGGGGCTACAAGAAATGGAATGAGAAAATTTCAAAAGGACACGGAAACCCAATCCTAAACAGGAAACAATAGATAAACCGCTGCTCTTATTCAAAATAACGACTAGTAGTGTAAACCAGAGAATAGGTAAACCAGGAAATTTTTCTCCCCGGAATCAAATCAACCATCTGCCCTTACATGGCGTATTGCTGCCATATATGGTCCGGAGCCCCTTCTGTTTGCCTCGGGGTTCTTGATAAGATCCAGAGACGAGTATGCAATGTAAGAGGCTCTGATCTGGCTTCTCGTCTGCAGTTTCTCTCTCACAGACGCGACGTTGCCTCTCTCTGTCTCTTTTACAAATACTTCCATGGTAATTTCTCCGATGAGCTGCTATCGCTGGTTCCCAGGCTACATGAATCCAAGCGTCCTACGAGGCTGGCATCCCGTTCCCACCCTTTCACTGTTGAAACTGTTAAATGTAGACGTCTCTTCTACCCCAATAGCTTCATATCTCGCACCTCACGCCAGTGGAACTCCCTTCCTCATTCCTGTTTCCCTGACGACTATAATCTCCAACTATTCAAATGTAATGTCAATCGACATCTCCAATTGCCTAGATCAATCCACTATCCTTCTCCACACCCTTTCCTCTGTCACACCTATCTGCTCTCGTTCCAAATCCTCTGTAACCCCTTGTGTGCTAGTGGCTTCCAGCCTTGCCTGGGGTGAAAAGCTTTAAAAAAACCCTTATGTAATGATAAAAGTCCTATTAATTAAACCATAGCAGAGAGAAGAAGATCTCAAATATATTAACGCGTGAGTAAATATAACGATTCACACTGGAATGGTGATTCGGCTCTCAGATTTTCAATTCCGGGCCGTTATCCATCACAGCACCCGCATATCCAAGCTTACAGTACCTCGTATTCCCAAGCGGTCACCCATCTAGATATTGAACAAGATCGATATTGCTTAACTTCGGTGATCATATGAGAACGAATGTTTCAACGTGATATGGCCGTGTACCTTACAAATAAAAGAATTTATACGAATGTAAAAGGTTTCGCATTTAAGTATAGACTTTGTTATGTCAATCTTCCGACCAAAGTCAAGAAAATTTGAGAACAACTGTATAATGTTTTTCATCTCTTTTAGATCAAAATCAGGTTCTACATTTATAAACTTCTGATTACTCTTAGGGGAGCAGTGAGTAAACGTGATGTGTCCGCAAGACTAAATGGGAAGTGATATAATATACGACAGGATATGTGACAAAAGAAATGGCCTATTGGAATAACGAAAGATGCCTTGCAAAAGCTAAACAAAGTATTAAAAGAAAGAAACATTTCGTTAGCGTTATGGGAACCTACCCATAATAGTAATGGACTAGTCCGTACCTCATAAATACTGCGCCTCAAGAAGGAGCAGTTCGTTCAGAGTCAGTCCTTTTTGGACGACTCGGCTAGACGGTCGAACTCTCTGCCACTGAGGCAGAGGGGAACTCTCTGCCTCTGGGCAGGGAGGAACTCGGACGAGGCTCCGCCGAAGGGCAGAGCCTCGTTCGGGGAGGTTGACCAACCCGATTCCGTTTCTACGGTTTCTACGGGCAATTTTTGCCCGAGCCTACGGGCTCGGAAAGCCCACATTAAACCGGCCTTGTGCCACATTTGACACACGTGGGCGTGTTAATGAACATCGTTCATCAGAGTCAGTCGTTTTTGAAAGGCTCGGCTAGACGGTCGAACTCTCAGCCTCTTGGCAGAGAGGAACCCGGACGAGGCTCCGCCGAAGGGCAGAGCCTCGTTCGGGGAGGTTGACCAACCCGATCCCGTTTATACGGGTTGTACGGGCATATTTTGGCCAAGCCTACGGGCTCGGGAATACCCACGGTAAATTCGGTCTTGTGCACATCTATCCCTCGTGGGTGGGACAGTAAATACTGTTCAGAGTCAGTGAGTGAATCAGTCAGAGTCGCCTTCACTACAATCTTAACCTGTTCAATTCTAAAGTAAATATCTGACCCTCCAATCCATAAAACTACCCCTTAAAGTAATCCCTACCTTAATCAATAAAGCATGGAATACAACAATTTATAATATTGTTATGGGAACCTACCCATAATAGTAGTTGAATAGCCCGTACCCCATAAATACTGCGCCTCAAGAGGAAGCAGGTGACAGTGAGTGAGAGAGTCAGACAGAGAGAGTGAGTCGGGCAGTCGGCTAGACGATTACTGTAAGACATTGGAATCGTGATACTTCGAGACAACATAATTCTCTCTAACTTAACCTCATTGTTATTACTAACACTTCTACTCTTTTGGACATATATTCTATTTGTAATATATATCTGTGTTATTCCATACCTGTGTTCGAGTTATTCTTCATTGGTTCTACCTTGAACCATCACCGTGGTACAAGGACCTGGACCATAACAGTTAGAAACAGAAAATATTATTGAAACGATATGTAATATCAAACCGTCTTTTATGGCAATAAATCAAGATGAAGTGCATTCACACGTTTCCTAAGGGTATTTGCGTATAAATTAATATAATGAACCCAATTGCAATTGGAACTTCGATTAACAATTCCGACCCGTTATCCATTACACCTCTCGCATATCCAAGCTTGCAGCTCCTGGTTTTACCAATCAGTTACCAATTTAGGTACTGATCAAGCTCGACGTTAATTTGCTGATCGGACGAGAACGGGTTTTTCAACGTGATTAGACCGTAAGACTCGCTAATAACAGATTTTATAAAAATGTAAAATGTTTTGCTTTTAAGTCTTTGTTATGTCAATGTTCCGGCGAAAGACAAGAAAATTTGACAACAACTGTATAGTTTTTCATCACTTTTAGATCCAAATCGGGTTTCCCATTTATAAACTTCTGTTTATTCTTAGCTCAAGAGTAAAATTAAGAATTAAATGACATCCTTTCAGAACTTAAATTCTTTTTCATCAATCATTTCTTGCTACCCTGAGTATACGTTACGGAATTATCTAATGTTTCGTGTATTGTTCATTTATACAGATTAATAAAGACAAGAGACACAATTTATCATGTGTAGCATTTTTTTTTCATTAATCTCCGCTTTTCTTCAATTAGTCAGAGCGTTTGGTGTGACTTTGATGTTTTCCTTGAACATAGATTTTACATTCTTGTTAGGTTCTAACAGGTTTTTGTACCCCTCTCTGGTGAGTGATTATATACCTACCTGTCATCTGTATGCATATTTCAAGTACAGCTAGGTCGACAACACGTTACCATATCAGTGGTCGCCACTAACATTTTGTGTGGCCTGGTGATACGCCTCTGTTTGTGATACACCCGTGGGACACTGAGGTCAAAGTCTATTTTGGCATAATGTAAAAGTGTGTCACCTACTACAGCAGTAGCAAGACCATTTTTGGTATTCACTTATTGGATTTACTTCAGATAAAGGGTTATATCTTCATGAGAAAATTCCCATAGTTAAGTTAATTTCGTGGTCTGTTTTGAACATCATTTAAAGCAGTGGAGAACTTGGAGAGGGACATTAACAGGAGATAACTGATAACTGACATCCATTAAACATGGCACGATGAACTAGAACAGTCTACCCCAGTGAGCGAAATAAAGGGTTCAGTTCGACATTCCAACCACCCGAAGAAGGCAGAAGCCTACAGCGGCCGAAACATTGTAATAAATATGGCAACAAAGATGAGGACAATAGTTCAAATAATGTAAATAGTGTGCATAATACATCATCTCAGAAATATAGACAGATACTGAACAGCCGAAACGTTGTAATAAATATAGCGACAAAGATGAGGACAATAGTCCGAATAATGTAAATAGTGTACATAATACCTCATCTCAGAAATATAGACAGATACTGAACAGCCGAAACGTTGTAATAAATATAGCGACAAAGATGAGGACAATAGTCCGAATAATGTAAATAGTGTACATAATACCTCATCTCAGAAATATAGACAGATACTGAACGGCGGAAACGTTGTAATAAATATGGCGACAAAGATGATGACAATGGTCCGAATAATGTAAATAGTGTACATAATACCTCATCTCAGAAATATAGACAGAAACTGAAAGGCCGAAACGTTGTAATAAATATGGCGACAAAGATGAGGAAAATAGTCCGAATAATGTAAATAGTGTACATAATACCTCATCTCAGAAATATCGACAGATACTGAACAGCCGAAACGTTGTAATAAATATAGCGACAAAGATGAGGACAATAGTCCGAATAATGTAAATAGTGTACATAATACCTCATCTCAGAAATATAGACAGATACTGAACGGCGGAAACGTTGTAATAAATATGGCGACAAAGATGAGGACAATAGTCCGAATAATGTAAATAATGATCATTTAAAACTCATACCAGATTTTTAATGACGGATTCAGTCCGAGCTTTGAATTAGTCAAACCCACATTAGTTTTTTATTTATTATTGTAACTGTTTTCTGAGATTGTGGTTGGATTACTGGCTTATTAAATTCTGAAATTGTAATCGTATTTTACAAGTTGATTCCAAATACATTTAACGATTAAAATGTATCTGATAATATTTGTAGTTGTTTCATGTTGGTAAATTATTCTGAACCAGACAAAAAATGATATATGAATTGCTGTGTTTGACAGTGGTTATACAGGTTCTTCAATGTTTGAACTTTTGAAAAAATAATATTTCTCCGGATTAGCATCGTTACTTGTTTTTATCATTAAAACACATTTCTTTTTTGCATTATGTGAAAATAAGTAATCTGTTAAGGTCTCTAGGCAACGAATACAGCGAAATTCGTATCAGGAAAGTAAACACATAGTAAACCCACAGAAAAAGAATTGCTTGTACTGTTAAGATCTTCTATGCCAAAGTTCAAAGTCGAAACAGTTCTCTTATAAAAGCAACCCCATTATTTTAAGCTGACCATGAATTAAATCTTTAAAAAGAGACTTTGACATCAATTTCTCCCTCTTGGACAAATAAAAGGAAAGAAAAAAGTGATCTCGAAAGACCACCGGATGCAACATACCCTTTATTATACTGGTTATAACATTGAGATAAAACAATATAAATATACATGTGTTGTTAAACATGGGGTCATTAAAGTAATGAATTTAAAAATTTTAAATAGCGTGGAAGAAAAAATAGACTGTGTGAACCGCAAGGTTATAATCAAAACAACCAATGTAAAGATACTCGTCTAAATACTATTTACCTTCCGGATATTTTAAAGACGGAAAAATATATTCTGAAAGACATTTTCTAGTAGGCATCCCCAAATTGAAGCGACTCGATACGGTAAAAAATGAAAATAACTACTCTAAGAATGATGTGGAAGGTAAAAGAATATATCTTCTTAAACAATGTGTGAAAAATCCCAGCTGAAGGTACCAGTGGGAAAATCCATATGTGACATCACGGGAAGTAATTATCTACTTAGTGTATTACTCGCATTATTTCTTCAAGGACAGATGACCCAGAGGATAAAGATGTTGGTTAGATCCAGTGACTAGACCCAAAGACTTGTGAGTTCAAGACCAGGCTACAGGAGTGGTGAACCAAAACTTGGGAGTTGAGTTAAAGGGAAATAATAACTGATACACCCGGAAGCGGCATGACACGTGGAACTAGAACAATCTATTCCAATCAACGGCCGAAACGTTGTGAATATGGAAATATGAGGATAAAAGTCCGAATAATGTAAATAATGCAAGAAATCATAATACCTCATCCCTGAGATATAGACAGATATTGAAGTCATGACACGTGGAACTATAGTAATCTACCTCAGTGGACGAAATAAAGAGTTCGGTTTGAAATTCCCATCACCTGAAGAAGGCCTGAGGGCACAACGGCAGAAACGTTGTGAATATGGCAATGAAGATAAGGTTAACATCCGAATAATGTAAATAGTGCAAGTAAACATAATACATCTCAGCGATACAGACAGATACATAATGTATGGGCAAAAGTACCAGGAACTCTTTTTTAAATCACTGTTTGTCATTAGTTACCGTGGCATAAATTGTTACGCTTTCTCATTTGCGTCAGACATCTGTTTTCGAGCCTTTTGCAAAATTAAGCTTGAATCTCGGTGGTTGAGAGCTAAAAAATAAAGCAGTACATATAACACGATATTTCTGGCCTAGAAAAACAAAACAAATATTAAATATATTGACAAATTTCCGAATTATATCCTCAAGCGAACACTTGATCACTTCTTCCTAAACATTTCTGTCATCTATATCTCTGTCCAGGTTTTCCTTACTGCTTCCTGTTTCGTACATACGTTGTTCTGTGAATGTTATTACTCGTGTACTTGATCTTTTCCCGTAATCTAGATCCCATAGCTTAAGCTGATGAATATCCCTTTATTTACTTCTACAACAGCCTGTGTCTATCATTGTTGGCACATTTCATATAGTTCTTCATTGGGTATGCGTTTTTTTTTTTAAATCTGACTATTAGTAACGCTTTCAGTAGTTTAGTGCACGGAACATCTATTTTTTTGCCAATGACTGTGGATGTCTAACTGCTTGAACCATATCAGATTTGGTTCTAATGTTAACCTTACGTCTTTTAATTTCAGACTTTCTTTTCTTTTTTAGCTTCCAAATGGTATTCATTTCTTAATTCCATGATTGCTGATCATGTTCTCAGAAATTCTAACATCCAAGACATTTTGTGAGACGTTAAACCATGATCTTAAATGTAAGAAATAGCACTTTTGTTTTACAAAATGGAATTGGAAAAAGGTAAACTAAACAAATACATCGCTGATATTGAGTAATGTAAACTGTTACAAGGCTACGACTATGGCATATTCAATAACGTTCCAACTACTTATAATAATTTGAGATACCATCTTGGAAACAAGTAAACACTGTAAAATATTTGGGAAACTTAATTTGGACACAAATCCACTAATTGGTCCATTTAATCTCAAGCGTCAAAATGAAGAGGCTGACATCTTTGAAATTCAAAACCATTCTGTTTCGCTACATGCATTAAGGACCTGTTTGCGAAAATCTGTATGTGTGCCTATCTATCTATCTATCTATCTATCTATCTATCTATCTATCTATCTATCTATCTATCTATCTCAGTCTCTGTTCATTATCTATCTATCTATCTATGTATCTATCTATCTATCTATCTCAGTCTCTGTTCATTATCTATCTATCTATCTATGTATCTATCTATCTATCTCAGTCTCTGTTCATTATCTATCTATCTATCTCAGTCTCTGTTCATTATCTATCTATCTATCTCAGTCTCTGTTCATTATCTATCTATCTATCTATCTATCTCAGTCTCTGTTCATTATCTATCTATCTATCTATCTATCTCAGTCTCTGTTCATTATCTATCTATCTATCTATTTCAGTCTCTGTTCATTATCTATCTATCTATCTATCTATCTATCTATCTATCTATCTATCTATCTCAGTCTCTGTTCATTATCTATCTATCTATCTGTCTCAGTCTCTGTTCATTATCTATCTATCTATCTGTCTCAGTCTCTGTTCATTATCTATCTATCTATCTATCTATCTATCTCAGTCTGTTCATATCTATCTATCTATCTATCTATCTATCTATCAGTTTATAAATATTTTGGTTGGTCCATATTTATCTCTTTCAGATTATTCATAGCTATCTGTATAGATACTTAACTGATCTCCATCGATCTATCTATTTATACCTGTCTTTATTTATCTCTCTTGGTTGGATCATATATATATATATATATATATATATATATATATATATATATATATATATGTATATGTGTGTGTGTGTGTGTGTGTGTGTGTGTGTGTGTATGCTTTATTTTAGGATATTACATGGAAAAACATGTCAAAATCGCTACACAAATCCAGTCGTGTTTCGATGCGTATCAGTGCATCTCATCAGGCGGTTGTAAATTACTTGCGAGAGAACTATTTATTAAGATTTAAACGCAAAATACGGCTTCTTTTTTACGAAAAAAGTAAAAAAGGGGACGGTTATAAAGTTTGTGGGCTTTACTCAGATCAACAACTCGAATATGATCTACTTTAAATTTAAACTAAGTGAAGAAGCAAAAAATAAGAAATTATTTTCCATAAATGAGTCATGACCCGTAGATTTGAAATCAATGGACACAACAATATTGTTCTACTTTTAAATTAAATGTTACAAATGTTGTAATTGTACTCTATTCATTCTCATCTTATCTGGATATATATATATATATATATATATATATATATATATATATATATATATATATATATATATGATCGACTCTCCTGTCGAATTCGACGTATGAGTGTCAGGCAGATCAGGTCCTTTTGCACTTTAAAAATTTATAACTTTATTTGTATTTGCGATAGAAATAATCTGTAAAAATGTTATAAAGTTTAATGTACCTAGTTTTAAGTATAGCTAAAATAACTAATGTGATTTCAGGCATTACTGTAAATCAATTGGCTAATGTTTTTCGTGAACTGCAAAATCGTATTACCCTTTGTGTTGCTAATGATAGAGGACATGTGGGAACTTAAATAAAATTTCAATAAAACTTTAAAAAATATAGATTTACTTCTTTATAATCATTTTTACAAATTACTTCAATCGCAAATACAAATAAAGTTATAATATTTTTAAAGTACACACGAACTTTATGGACACCCTATATATATATATATATATATATATATATATATATATATATAAATGTGTGTGTGTGCGTGTGTAGGTGTACACTAACATATACATCATAGCTTTGTTATATAACATTGAGAAAAATATGTTTGCAAGTATATGTGTGCATACTTAAGTCTTTCATCATTCTCTTTCTCTCCCTCTCTCTATATTCATCATACTCTTCTCCCCCATCTCTCTCTCTCTCCCTATATATATATACATATATATATATATTTATATATATATATATAGAGAGAGAGAGATATTGTTGAGGGGCCTCCCCTTTTCACACAAATGGACTCACCCAGGGTATACATATACTACTGCCAGTTGAATACCCGGACGGTAGTCAAGTAGTATAACGTTTGGACAGTCAGAAGAGTAGTAGTAGAATGGAGTAGAGTCGGTCGGTAGAAGGCTCACACAGAGAAACGGTGCTAGAGTGACCGTAACGAAGCACGTAGACTTAGAAAAAGTCATACCGCGATACGTCGATACCAAAGACTATATATATATTTTTCTACTAACCCGCATTCCTGGAACTACTAACATGTATTACCAGTTTGTATTATTACGTTAATACATTTACTTCCTATATTCATTCTTGGCGTTTGTTATTATTTGATACCGGATTTCATCCCGGAAACCACAACATACATATATATATATATATATATATATATATATATATATATATATATATATATATATATATATATATATATATATAACGGTATATGGGTGCACATTAAAAATCTAGATATATCTATCAGCCTGATAGTTGATCTTTGTTCAGCTCAGTGGAGGGAAAACTGGGTGGTCAAATTCAATGCTTTTAAAAAACATACGACTGATGTTCCATCATCATCGAATTTTCGCTGGTCACGATGAATCGATTTTCTGTCAGGGAAGGCACCTAATGAGTCCCTATGTGACTTAAGCTCAACTCAGGTGTGAAGATGAATTCGTACCTCCGATCCATCACTGAAGATACTGGAAATATGCTTCTGTTCCTGTACCGCTCCAGTAAGTACTCGACATCTCCCGCTATCCTATAACTTTAAATCAGACCGAAAATGGATTACTGCTGTCATATATGTGGAGGAGTAGAGCGCTCTTCACTTTTCTGTCTCGATAGAGTCTAAAAGCGTCTACGCAGGCGATTAATCAGTTTCCACCCTACAACCTCTTTCCCACAACTAAACGTTGCAAGCCTCTCGCTACTCTATCGCTATTTCCATGGAAAGTGATCAAACTGCTTTTCTCAGTACAACCAATTCTAACCTTCACAGCTAAGACCCGCCATGCCACGCATATTGTAACGAACCATCCTAACGCCCTTCGTATTTGGTTGATATCCTATTCGAATAAATTTTTCCAACGAACCGACTTCCACATAAGTTTTCTCGAACACCACAATCTCAATCTGTTCAAGTTTAGGTTTAAACTATATCTTCCTCAGATATCATTATAAATTGTGCCTCTTAAACCGAACTATATATCCCTCTAGCTCAAGTGACTCTTAGGCCTTGTACAATAGAAACATTATTGTAAAGAATACTCTATATTTGCATTTAGATTTATCTTGCGATCCACAATTTACTGATAACTTTAAGATTTCTAATTATCAGGCCTTTATGTAAATCGCGTTTGAAAAACAAAACAAAACAATGATTTGCAAAGAAATAATTTCTTTTGTTCTTTGACGTCTTTCCAAAGTAAAACAGTTCGTTTGTCAACCTCTTCTTCACTAATTATTTCTCATCTGTTTGATTCATTTGTAACGGCATCAAATCATTAATATATCACCGTAACGAATATCGACTCGAGTGGATGGAAAACGACTCCATATTTCTTGCCTCATGTCTCGTAAAAATATATGAAGATTAACGGCAAACTTTAATTGTGATTGTTTCCGTTTTATATATCATTATATTAGCGTGCCAACGACTCACATTCATTTACCGATTTGTCACCATTACGTCAGTGGATTTATTTCCTAACGTCAGTTACTGATAACAAAATAATGTATATCGGCGAAATATGTGCGTGCGCACGAGGGAGCGCGAACACACACACACACACACACACACACACATACACACACACACATACATATATATATATATATATATATATATATGTCTGTGTGTGTGTGTGTGTGCAAATATTTTGAAAAATAGCAAAGAACCGAAGTTCTTTTGTATTTTTGTTTTTATTTTTTTTTAAATAGTGCTCAGTACACAAGCAGAGCTTATATTATAATTACTTTTTCACAATATGATTCCATCGCTACATAGGAATTGCCATGCTTCAAAAACAGAAGCTAAAACCTCCTAATCAATTATAAAAATTAAATTAAAGTACCTAGTTCTGTTTCATTCTCTAGCGAATATAAAAAAAATCAAATGCAGGGTGCGGCAGAAATAGCTCCAACATTTTAAAAGTTGGCAAAACGATCACGGTTACTACTATTAAAAAAATGGTTTGTACTTCTGTTAAAACAAAGGGCTACAGTTTTTATTCATTTTGGTTTTAAAATAACACCCTCGTATGACATCATCCTCTATTCGCCATACACGGCTGTAGATGACCTCTAGAGTGCTTCGAGGTTTACCAGCTGGCTTTCATTTAACCGCTGATCCTGTGGCCCTGAAATTTTCAAGCCAAAGAAGCATCGACTTTCTATACGGAAAATTTGTTTTTTACGGCTTTTTACGGCTTCGCAGGTTATTTAAAGCCAGATTATAGTTTAGATTGTCAGAATCTTTTTACGGTTATAATAACGATTTAGTGATACAAGTTTTACCAATTAACGCATAAATTTCGAAGAGGCGGATCCATAGCTTTACCAAAGTTATTTCCGTTTAAGTGATTATAACGAACACTAGTAGAATTAGAACTCGGCTCTCCGATTAACAATTTCGACCCATTATCCAACCCGCGCATCCAAGCTTATAGAGCTGGTATTCTCAAGCGTTTACCCTTCTAGGTACTGACCAGGCTCGATATTGCTTAACTTCAGTGATCGTACGGGAATCGGTGTTTCAACATGGTAAGTTAACAAGCACCACACAGGTGACAGTTTAAACTGAAGGAGGAATATTTGGGGCAACCTGTGCAATAGAAACATGAGAAATATGAGCTCTGGTAAAAACATGTAATGATAACAGCAAAAATTGCAATATGAGCTCAGTTAAAAACATGTATGATAACAGCAAAAATTGCAATATGAGCATTGGTAAAAACATAGAATGATAACAGTTAAAATTGCAATATGTGCACTGGTAAAAACATGTGATGATAACAGCAAAAATTGCAATATGAGGTCTGGTAAAAATATATAATGATAACAGCAAAAATTGCAATATGAGCACTGGTAAAAAATGTTGCTGAAAATATTAGGATTATAATACCCAGAAATTCATACTCAGATGTCATCAAGGACACATATCACAGTGGATAAAAGCATTAGTTAGATCCAGTGACAGGACCCAAAGAGTGTAAGTTCAATACCCGATCAAGGCAGTGGAGAACTTTCACAGGGAAATTAACAGGAGATAAGTGATAACTGACATCCATTAAACATGGACCAACAACAGTCGACCCCAGTGAGCGAAATAAAGGGTTCGGTTCGACACTCCAACCACCTGAAGAAGGCCAACGGCCGAAACGTTGTAATAAATATGGCGACAAAGGTGATGACAATAGTCCGAATAATGTAAATAATGAATATATTTATATATATAATTGATTTATTTCTTGAAATATATATATTTACAAAGTTTTGCACGCCATGTTTGAATTCTCTCACAGTTAGATTGAGCGCTTACGAACGATCTATCTCTCGGATATCCGTAAGTAAATTCAGTTGTAAAGAATCTATCTTTGGGTGTGGTACAAACCCACGACACCACGGATCTTAAGTACTCCAGAAGTTAAAGGGTAATAGGTAAGCTGAATTATCCGATATTTACCTAAAACCCAAAACGATGATAAAACTACACCCAGTTTGGGCAATTCGACGTGGCGTGATGGTTAGCAAGTTTGTCTTGATAGATTAATTACGACTGAATAGTGAGTTCGGTTCTCGCTGGGTCTTTTGCCACACCTAAGCTATGTTTCAAATAAGCACTGTACAGATTGCGTCAAAAGTAACACTCTATTTTATTTTTGAAATTTTACTGAACAAAAATAATTTACAGTAATTTAAGAAAATGTCATATCAAAACAAGATTATATTTTATGATTAGAAAAAACTATTTAACATGTTTAAAATACTTCCCTTCATGTCCAATACAACGCTAAATCCTATCAGCAATAAATGTGAGATATTCATACATTAATTTCAGAAATTTTTCAGAATTTTCTTGTTTAAATTTAGGAATTGTTTTCGGTTTTCAGTTGTAAAGAATCTATCTTTGGGTGTGGTACAAACCCACGACACCACGGATCTTAAGTACTCCAGAAATTAAAGGGTTTGAGCCTGTAAACAAGAACTTTCAGTACACCCTACAGGTCTTGTGATGGTGATGGCCACGTTATTGTTCTACGCCAGCCTACCAACCTCAGTTCGAAATAGGGCGTTACTTTTGCCGCAAACTTTACATAACGTCAAGTTCATTTTAGATAAATACCCAAATTGCTTTAGGTTTCTGTAAGCAGAGTTGTAGCGACGGCGAGCACACGTTGTATAAGCATGACAGCTTGAAACAAATTCAAAACATTTGGATAAAACTGACAAACCACTCGCGTCACGTTACAACTACCGTAACCGATGACGGTCGTAGGAGTAACCCATGTACTGCAGCCATAGCATCAGTGGTGAGCCTAAAGCAAGATAGACTGAAAGAGAGTATCTCTATTCAGGCTAGTTTCAATTTAGAGATTTTACATCTATAATGGTGCTCTGAATAATATGCTACTAGTTTGGCATCTAGGTTCCACCTGTGTACTGTTGAAATAGCTAAATGCAACAGTTACTTTTTCTCACTTCCCAACTGTGAAACTCCCTTCCGATTAGTTGTTTCTATTTTCTTGAATCCCGTTCATT
The DNA here is from genome assembly GCA_964036315.1 of Acanthosepion esculentum. Taxonomy (NCBI): domain Eukaryota; kingdom Metazoa; phylum Mollusca; class Cephalopoda; order Sepiida; family Sepiidae; genus Acanthosepion; species Acanthosepion esculentum. Next base: position 142,322,463 of record OZ038477.1, on the reverse strand, counting down.
TTTTGTCATTTCCTCAATCCGCCCTTGTCTCTTCTTCAATCTTCCCTCTACTAAGTCTGTTCTTTCAATTTCACTCCCTGTAACCACTTGAGTACTAGTGGCATTTCCGGATTGCTTCGGGTGAAATGTTTAAAAACAATATCTCAGTGCAAGAAAGTTGGTTTTGCTATATATCCCATAACAGAAGAGAAAATCCTGGTAGAAGTCCATAATTTAGATAAACATATGATAGAACTGAGCGGCATTATTTGGCATAGGGATAAGTGAGATTTTCGGGAAAGGGAAGAATATCTTTCAATCGAAAGTAAATATCCAACCACATTTTTATAAAGAAAGAAGATATTTAGTTGCGTCAGAGTCTAAGTAAATAGTAACATTGTAGGTAAAGTAGAAAGTTACTGGATTATATAAAACTGAGTAGCTTAAATAGGGATCAGATTTTACATAAGATGCACTCAGAAAGTAATCCCAATATATGCACTTAATTCCAGTCTAGATGAGGAAATTGAAAAGATATACGACGGTATCGGTAAGGTTATGGGCGGAGAAAAACCCAATTATACCAGTTGAACTTCGATGAAATTTCATAAATAAAATAGGGTATTACCAGTTCGATGCCAGTGAAAACGTTGCGAGAAGAGAAAAAAAAGGGTGCATTGTAGGAAAATCTGGAATAGAGAAGTGGAATGAGATACTGTATCACTTATCAGCGATATACAAAAGGAGATTTTTGAATATATTTTTTGAAAATAAAACCGCCCTAAATAGACGTTGGAAAGCCCAAATTTGGAAACAACAATGAAATCCAATACGCTGACAAAATCAATAATATTAAAGCTGTAACCTTCATGAAGAAAGTTACTGTGAGAACCGTTCATAGAATGGGAACTTGCAGTGTCAAATATGACAAGTGAAAGAAAGGAAAATGATACCAAAAATAAAATAGGCCCAATTTCAGAAAGAATTCAAGAATCCAGTTTTTATAGTAGACAGAAAATAACAGAAACTATGAATAGCAAATTGGCAATTATAATTAAGAAAGTAGTAAGACTTTTATTATTTTATCATTGAATTGTTTTTATTTTATTTTATTTCATTTTATTTTTTTTTGGTTGGGGGAATCTTTTTGTCTATATTTCTATATTAGTTCCTTTCTTTCCTTGTCTATTTCTTTTTTTATTTTCTTTTTTCTTTATATTTCTTTCTTTTTTACACATATTTTTTTCTGATTTTCTTTCGTTATATATTTTTTCTTTCTTACTTTATCTCACTAGATTATACTTTTCATTTTTCTTTTTTTCTCACCGTATTTTCTTCTTTCCCTTTTCTTTCTCTCATTCTCTACATTTCCCTTTCCGTCTTTCTTTATTTCTTTAATTTTTACTCTATTTCCTTTACTTGTATTTTTCTTTCTTTCTTTCTTTCGTTCATTCGTTCGTTCGTTCCACACATTTTTCTTTCTTCTTTCAGTCTTCGAATTTTCGCATCTTTCATTCTTACCTTTTTTCTTTATTTCTTGTTTTGTTTCTTTCTCTATATTTCACATTCTTTCTTTTCTTTACTTGTCCTTTCTTTCATCCATTCGTTCGTTAGTTCCACACATTTTTCTCTCATTCTTTCTTTCATTCTTTATTTCATTCTTTCTTTCTTTTTATCTTTATTTCTTTCTTTCTTCACATTTTTGCATCTTCCATTCTTACTTTTTCCTTTACTTCTTGTTTTGTTTCTTTTTCTATATTTCGCTTTTTTTTTTCTTCTTTCTTTTCGTTTCTTTCTTCCTTACTTACTTTCTTTCTTTCTTTCTTTCTTTCTCGTTAAATATCTAGATTTTCCCTGCGTCTGTTTTACATTTTATCGTCTTCTCATCTTGCTTCAATTCTTTCCACCCTCGTTCCTTCCAATAACATTCCTTCCACGTCTCTTTGAATAATCTTCCATTTTCTGTTGCCATGCTAATCCAATGCGTAACTGATTCGATATCACGTTCAGCACAGTCGTTGTTACCCCTTCATTAGATAACATTGTTCTCGTTCGGCCTGAAAATAGAGATACACAAGTACGCAGAATTATTCACGGCTCCAGACATGGATATCCGGTAGAGGCGGAAAATCATTGAAGAAAATGGGGAGGTCCATCTCCGGAAAGTTTTCAGATGGAATCAGAGTCAATTTTCTACGAAAATACAGTGGATTTCATAAATGAAACATTTTCATTATTCCACACAATTTCCAATTTTGTATTTTTCCTTTTCGTTGTCTTTGTTTTTTGTTTTTGTTTTTTTTTAACTCGAAATTCCATCTGATGCATTTTTATGCATTTCTCATTCACCATTCTTCGGGTGTCTAATAAATTTATTTCCTTTCATTTTTCATTTTCAGCATGTATGCCAAAGTTTGCGAATGCCAAAATTTTGAGGCGATATAGACGTTATATTAATTTTTTAGGCTTTTGGTTTTCCACATATTATTGATATGGCGGGATTTAATGGCTAGAAGTATTTCTTTAAGTAATTTTGTCCAAACAATATTTAAATATATATATATATATATAACTAAATGGATTTGTTCTCTGCTACTGCAAAGAGAAAATTGATCATTGTAAAATCAATCATATTCATTTTTGCTGAATTTGTTGACGGCAGACATAAAAAGAACCTTGAAGAAAATCCAAGAAAACACAGTGGAGAAAATGAAGTACAGGAAAGTCAGAAGAAAGGACTAACTGTCAAAATCATATTATATGTATGTCCTGCAAGAGAAACAACACAAGACGTGAGCTACAAATTCTAGATGTGGAAATCAAGCAAGAAGTTAAATGTATCTATCTTGTATTATTTTAATGGAGATTGCAAAATTTGACATCTAAAGGCGGATTGGAAGAGAAAAGATGCTATACAAAAGTTAAGTATGATATTAAGAAACACGAAAGTTTTCTTAGAAACCAATAAAAAATAGTGCTTATCTTTGATGCAATAATACTTCTGGACAAATTGCTCTCAGATGAAGAATGCCATGGACTGAGTGTGTAAGCGGCAAATGAGTAATTGTGTTTTTTCTGGCAATTCGGATAACTCTGGTATTTTACTTACACTCTTGTGCAAATTAATTGAAATAAAAAAGTAATTTCGTTATTATTTACTTTTTTTCGTATTTATCAATAAAACATGACCCAGTGCACATGTTAGTACTTCGTATATCCATTCCAGGAAGTCGAACCTTGCATATTGACCACTGACTCTCGATTGGATTTAAATCAGCATGTCTCCTTACAAGTTGTAGGGCTATGATGATTCTGGATAATTTTTTTTATTATTTGATTCAATCTTTCGAATCACGTTAAGGTTGTCCTAAACGGCCACGCCTCTAGATCATCCCATATGAATGATCAGCATAGTAATATCCTCTGACCTCCTGTTTTTCTATTTTTTAACAGTCTCCTTCCCGATTCCATCCATTGTCCATTCGATATCTATGCTGACAACGTAAATATTTACTCCTATCTTAATGGTAAATTCGATAGGTTCGATAATATCACATTGGCAGCTGATCTCGAAAATGACCTTCAATCTATTGCTAGCCAGGACAGGAAATGGTTTGTTAATTTTAACGCCTCCAAAACCCAACTGCTATATCTTAATAGTCTTGGAAAAACTTTTTAGTTGCTTTTCATCAGCATGGCTGATGGTAACCTCCAGCATACTGCGAATATTCGGTATAACTTTTTCTGTTTATTTGAATTAGAAATATTATATCAAGTCATTATGTTTGCTGCTAAGAAAGATGGCTTACTCTGCTATACTAGGCAATGCTCACCTGAAAGTATCTTGCAAATTTGTAAGTTTAATATTCGACTGTGTATTGAATATTGATGCCTACTCTGGTCTGGTGTATTTGACAAGTATCTAGAGATTCTTGACACAATCCTAAGACGAACCTGCAATGTTATCGGTCCTGACCTGGCAATCCCGGCTTCGGTCACTATCCAACAACCTTAGCGTCGCTTCCCTGGAGGTTCAGACATGTAGCTTTATCTGAAGTTCATATAACAAGAGTGTTTAATATATAATCAATTAGTCAGATTGAATTAATGTATTTGTTGTTTTTTAATAAAAATGTCCGATCGATGCATTTTCCGGCCATCTTAATGTGCATAGTGCACCCTTTAATCTTTGAATTTCGTCTATTTTTAATAATACTCTCACCACAAACTCAATTAAAATGATTTAAAATTTCAATCAGAAACCGTTGGTTTTGCAACATCAATCGACAAATTGTCGTGGGAAAATTCCGAATCTATCTTTAATGGAAAACGAAATGGATTCGTACTCATTGCTCAAACCGATTTTGAATTCAAAGTTATACCACTTCTATACTAGTCGCCAACTAAGGTTCGATATCTCTATCTACCCTGCTATTTAACCCATAGTTGGTGGAGTAGATACCAAAGATTACGAAATTCATTGAAATCAACTCGGGGCTTAACGTAGAGCTAATGAAGACAGAAGCGCATATCGGTCGAAATGTCTTACCAAAAGCAAGAAAAATGAAAATTCTAAATATGAATTCTAGAATAAGATTTCGAACATTGTTAAATCCTGCGATCTGTAATTGCAATCGGAATTCTTGATCTATTTTCACACGCCTCTTCAATTTAATTGACTTTCTCACATACAATATATCGCTCTCGTTGGAATGAAGACAAAATTACTGATTCTGGAGCCAATGCCATGATTGTAAAGCGTTGAAATCGGCAAACATATTTCATTTTATATTCTAATGATTGGGCAATTGAAGGTCTAGGCTTTGGGTATTTTTCCACATCGATTAATCTTCAGAAACGGAAATTTTAACTTAAAATATTAATAATTATCATTGGCTCTTTAAAGCGACCAAATTGATTCAAGGAATAATGACTTACAAAAACATATTCAAATCCGGTTTTAAATAGAACATATTAAATATTCCTTAAATTTTTTTTAACAGAGGGTTTAATAGAGGGTTAATGACCACTGTTATATCCGGAATTAAAAAGAAAAATTAAGATAGAATTCTAGTGTTAATTTAAGTTTCGTTTTAATATTTAGCATTAAGAATCAAATTATCTAAAGGTAATGTGATAATTTTTTTTTGTTTTTTGATTTTTAACTTTGCTTTTCATGTTCGGATATTAAGTGTATGTAGTGTAATGAATGCACTGATTATAAATGTACGGATTGTTAAATATATGTGAAGTACAGATTTCCAATGTAAAGAATGGTACTCTTTTGTGATGTAGGGAATATGCTGATTATAATTGTATGGGATATTAAATGTATATGAAGTAAAGTTTTTAAATGTAAAGAATGGTACTCTTTTATGATGTAGGGAATATACTGATTTTTCAGATGCCTGATATTTCGAAAGTAGCTAAACTATGAAGACGCTGGAATCATTTGGAACAATCTGTTGCAGATGTATACTGGGAGTTAAGAAAACCAAATAGAATAATAATGAAAATATCCTGCGGAGTATCAAGCGATAACCATTGATTAACAACCGTTTTGCCCGACATCTACGAAGCTCATGACACTGATTATGGGCAAAAAACAACCATGTATCACGATTCACGCTCTACCAACACAAGTATAGCAAATAAACAGCAAGAGGCATCCAAGAATTGAGAACAAATGAAAGAAAACAGCTGTGAAACTATCGATGATTTCCTTGGACAATGCAATATGAAGAACCTGAGTCGGGTTTATGACCCACATACTGCCGAATGCAGAAAAGTAAAATGGTCGAAAAGTTAAATATTTGTGATACAAAATAAAACATTACGTAAGATTCGAACACATTTAAACGATATGTATTGACATTAGACCTCCTTCCTGTTTATTACAGATATCCGTAAAACTTATAAAAGAAATAATAATGACATTGCGGTGCGGTATATATCTTAGGAAGCTCAAAGATTGTCTATAATGACCAGAAAGTCCTAAACTGAAGAATACATGCAATAAGCTCAATTTAAGAAGACAACCGATTTTTCATCTCCCCCCACCCAAACTTCTTCGAGGATTTCATTGCCACAGCCACCAGCACTAGTATCAACACGGCAGGTTTTTACGGAATGGACTATCAAGCCAGATCCCTAAGCCGTTTTGAATTCAGAGTTATCCTTTTTCCTAGACTGGTTGCCTAACAATTCTAGACAACCAAGAAATGGGTTAAATAGCAGGACAACTACTATTTAACCCATTTCTGGGATGAGAATAGATGTCTTCATTCAAGGGAATTTGTGCGAAAGCGAATGCAATAAACACGGCCGGAAATTGAACACGGCACGCCGATTCCATTTTGCCGCCGATCACAACTAGATACAGACGCTTTTTGCATCTAGTTGAATAAAAAAAAATGATTTTAGAATAAAAGATTACTTGTCTTTGAATGTTGCTGACTTTTCAAACAGGAGGTGATTCGCTAATAGAAAATATATTTTTTTAAGCCAGACATCAAATTATTTGGTAAAAGCAGATGATCTTTGCAAATGACAGAAAAGTGTATACCGAGTGAATAATAAAAAAAAATAGAAAAGTTTCTCACAAAAGACATTCTAGATAAACTATAATTTTACAGATATTCATTTTGGTGAGGATTTTAAAATGTGTAGACGAGAAAACGACTTACCTCGTGTGGCAACGTTAGCAAGTATATGTCTGACGTGCAAAACGAGTGAAGAAAAGGAAAAAGAAATATTGCCACCTCAACACCTTAATTTAAGAAAGACACGGTGTCGGAGCTAGGACAATTGGCGAGAATGGTTGAGCGTATTTTTTGTGAGATCAGCTCGGCATATAAAATACCACGCGAACGTGTAATGCTTATACGGAGGAGTCTTTGCCAGTTGTGAAAGCGATTACTTAGGTCAGTTTCACACAAAACAGGGTTTTATTTCTTATTTTAAATGTTAATCTCATTTCACCACGGATTATTAGATTCAGCTTCAAGAAAATGATATAAACTTATTCTGCAAATAGTGTTGGTTTTCAGTTAAAGCAGTAAATTCAAACATTAATCATAAAATTATTCATCCAAAATCAATCAGTTATGTGTCACGCGTGATTCATGCTTAGGCGATCACGTAGCTTTTCGATACATGAAAGATGAGGCAAACTTTTTCCCGCATTAGGTTGCCATTTCTTTCTGCGGTAGACCAGGCTATAAAACCCGGTCTGTCCTGCTATTTGCCAAGGATATTAGCGCGGAAGTGAATGGATTCGATTGGGATTCTCGGTTTCACTCCTTTTCCCACCCACAAGCAAGGCAATAAAGCCACTTGGACGCAAGGGGGTTACTGAGTGCTAGAGAATATGAGGAAACTAGTATAAAGGAGAGAGAACGATAAAAGAATTAAGACAAAAGATAACGATTAACGTTGCATATATATTGTGTCTTTTTGGGGCACCTCGGCGTGGTGTAATGGTTAGCAAGCATGTCTCGCTAAAACAGTTATGAGTGAATAGTGAGTTCGATCCTCACTGGGTGCCCCATATTTTAGGCATTGGGCCACATATAAGTTACGCTTAGAAAATCATTTGGGCACCTCGAGGAAGTGTAAAAATTCGTAAATAACGTTGCAATGGCTGTCTTCTTTATGCCAGCGTCTTTGATTGTAGTCTCAGGTGAGGTCAAGTTTTTCCTTCATGTAGCTGGCTGGTAAAATCTGGGATATTAAATATTTGGTACCTATCAGGAAGAGTAATCTCATTCAATTAGCGGTAATCGCCACAAGGTCTTCATGAGGATGACTTCTGTTTTGGTATCCCGTGTATAGGTGAGGACCACTCGCTTTTCGAAGAGTGAATTACTCCAAGGTTTTCTAATTGCTGGAATTCCTGTTTGATAATATTGCATTTAATATGGGCAAATCGTGAGAAGTCATTTGAACCAGTTGTTTCAATGCAGTTTCTGATGCCATATTTTCTCAAGGCTGTATTAAATTTTGATTCCGTTATTGCTTCATACAGGGACAATATTTCCGAAAATTTGCAATTTTCTTCTGCTGATGCAGCTTTGGGACAAAGAAGCGATGCAGACTTTAGGCAGCCAACAGATTTGACGTCAGTCATTGTGCCAATCAATCGTTGTCTTTTAAGGTCGATTAATAGACTATAATCGTACAAAAAGTTCGCACTCCAACTTCAGTGATGTTAGCCACGACAAAAGTCCATTGGAAATCACGACAGAGCGACAAATTAAGTGTCATATATTTATGTCCATATGTGTGGATACTCCAACTATTTATCTCTTCTAATGTGAGTTTTCTCGGATCCGTTAAGTTGTCGGACTGGGAAGCTGGGATTAGAGATATTTGGGCTCCACTATTGAATATTGCTTTTGAATTTCTGTCGATTCTGTGGTAGAGTCGATTTAAGTTGGAATTGCCAAATTGTTCCACCAACGAAGAATGTTGGTTTACTTATTTCCCGGGAACGTTTTTGACTACTGTCAGCGAATCTCTTGGGGTAGTAACATATATCGCTCCTTCTTCTTGATTTGCTCCTGGGTTTTTGTCTCCTCGACAAGGTGCGATGTTGATGTCTTTGCAGTTATTTCATTTTGGGGGGTCAAAAAACCTATTTCCCTTTTCAACAATTTATCCTCCTCATATATTTGGGTGATGTCATCACTCTGAGTCCATCCGCTTGCAACAAGGCTGTCGTCAGTCATGACGTCCATCAATTTATAGCCATATCGCACAACATATTCACGGGTACATTGCCGTTAAGGACACCTGCACCATTTGTGTCAGCTTTCCTAGAAATATGTATGCATCATCCTATATATTGCCGGACAGAGTCTGTAAACGACGCAGAAGTGGAGGTCTTCTTTTTTCTCCACTTTATCCGTTTTCTATAAGTTTTGCAGTCACCTCCACTCAGATAGTGAATTTAGGGGTATCAACTCCTCTTTTAATGTCTCGTAGGGGCTGTGGTCTGTGGTGGCTTTAACAGAAGATCCCGTAGACACATGACTGCTTCTTGAGATAATTCAGAAACTACGCAAGGAAATATTTGGTCTTGTAATGAAATATTTTTCATTAGAAAAACGGCTTGCAAACGGATAAAAACAGTTCAGTAACATTGTCAGAATAAACAAGTATGTTTTCAAAGACAGCGGCTAATATGGTTTCCTGCATTTTTTGTTGTTTATACGGGGGGGGGGTTAAGCAATTTTACGATTTTTCTAAAAGTAAATGCATATGGAGGATAAAAAGTTTGTATCACGTAAGATATTCTTTATTCAACATTTAACGATATTATTTTAGGAAAAGTATTCTGAGAAAAAATTCCCTTATTATTTTGTATTTATTTATTAACTCGAGATTAGGTATTATGTACATTATTTACATTATTCGGACTATTGTCCTCATCTTTGTCGCCATATTTATTACAAAGTTTCGACCCTTCAGTATCTGTCTATATTTCTGAGATGAGGTATTATGTACATTATTTACATTATTCGGACTATTGTCCTCATCTTTGTAGCCATATTTATTACAACATTTCGGGCGTTGTACGCTCTGGCTTTCTTCAGGTGGTTAGAATGTCGAACTGAACCCTTTATTTCGCTCACTGGGGTACAATGCTCTAGTTCCACGTGCCATGTTTAATGGGTGTCAGTTATCAGTTATCTCCTGTTAATTTCCCTCTGAAAGTTCTCCACTGCCTTAATCGGGTATTGAACTTACACTCTTTGGGTCCTGTCACTGGATCTAACTAACGCCTTTATCCACTGTGTCATGTCTCCTCAAGGACATGGCACGTGGAACTAGAACAGTCTACCCCAGAGAGCGAAATAAAGGGTTCAGTTCGACATTCCAAACACTTTTTTTTTCATTTTTCGTGAAAGATTTTTTTTTCTAAAAATTACTAAGAGAAAATCCCGTCTGAAAAAAATTTATAAATGAAATACTAAACGGAAAAGACAGAACGCAACGCAATTTCTATCTATAAAAGCAAGATATGTGCGTGTGTGTGTGTGTAACGAATGCACGGCCGCAATTTTAGACGGATTTGCAATAAAATTTACATGCACATGCTCCAAGTTGGAGGGAAAGCAAAGACTGACTTTGCATTTCCCAACTCACATCGATAGTGGAAATAATCGATTTTTTCATGCTTCTGCGGCAGTTTTCATGTAGTTTGCGGCCATTTTCTACTGGCCAGAGTGAGAGCCTGTAGCTGGCTGCCACGAATAGGCAGGAAGATTCTATTGGCCAGCGTGAGAGCCAACAGCTGACTGACGCGAATAATAACTAGCATGCTAGCATGCAAAAAAAATCGATGGCTGCATTCGTCACAAGTAGGAAAAATTTAAATCTGCATGCCATTTTACTTCAATTGGCTCATTCGCTTGCTTAAACTCAACATTGATTCTGATTCTGCAGAACTGGGTTAGGTGTAAAAAAGTATTTGTTGTTAATATTATTTTTTCATTCGGTTTTTCCAGATACGAGTCATTTTTTAAAGCTGATCGTTTTGTGTTCATTTTGTTTAGTTCTTTTTTCGTAACAGATTTAATGTTTAGTATAGAGCTTAGAAAAAAATCGCAGTGTGAGATAGGCAAGAAGTAAGGCATGTAGCAACATCAGCACGGCAAAGGGCACTCCTTTAAAGTCAAGGAAGGGCAAAAATAGTCAAGTGATAGCGATTGCTGTATGATTCATACGATGTTTGAATTAAGCACGGGCAACGCCGGGCCATGCTGCTAGTTATATATATTACAGAAAAATCCGTTTAAATTAAATTTTGTGAAAACATACTCGTGAAAACTTTTAATACACTATATTTTTAAGAAAAAAATCACACTTTTTTTTTAGTATAAAAATGTTATTGTCGTAGACACCAGATTAGCTACTTCATTAATTAAATGCGTAAGGCTTCTTGCGGGAACATTTTATAGCAGATGGAATAATGGTGGTGAAAAAAATGCATGCACAAAATAACTGACCAATATATTTGCAATGCAAAGATAACATTCAATAAAACAAAAGTAAACTTTGAAGCAAACTTTTAAGTGGGTAAATTATATTGAATCAGTTGTTAGGTCTACTGCTTGGAAAGTTGGTTCACTGTGTCATATCAGAAAATTTTTCTCATCAGAATCCATCTTGCACATTTATAAATCTACCATTCGTTCGGGCATTGAATACAGCTGCCATATCTGATCTGGTGCTCCTGCTGTATAACTAGAGATTCTTGACAAAATTCAAGGAAGGATCTCTTATGTTGTTGATCTAGAACTGGCCCCAATGTGAAACCACCTTCACTGGTTAGTGGACAGGACCTGTACGTGCATATTCGATTGTGATTCAGTCGACTACAGGACGCATGCAACGTGTTTATACACGGTGTCCAAAAATGTATGTATATTAAATAAAAACAGACCACTTTAAGGTTCCATGTAATAAATCATTTCACCACAGCCCTTTTAAATGGAACCTTAAAGTGGTCTGTTTTTATTTAAATTACTAGCTCTGATTTACATTGATCTCTCTCGATTTTATCCTCCTTGGGTCTACACATACGGATTACCTAGTTTTTCGTAAACTATATATATATATATATATATATATATATATATATATATATATATATATATATATATATATATATATATATATATACAAGACGATAGAATCCAGGTAGTGCTCAATGCCCAGGACAAATAAGAATATAATATAAAATGTTCATATTCCAAGGTTATAATTTATTACATTGGAATCGTAATCACGATCCAATTCATCGGACCTACAATTTCAAAAAGAAATCGGAAAATATAACTCCGGGCATAAAGATTACGATTCCAATGTAATAAATTATAACCATGGAATATTAGTGTTTGAACCTTTTATATTATATATACAACAAACTCACATCAATCCAACTAAATATGTAGCGCTATCACTGATATTGAGGGCTTTCCAATAAGTACCGCGCATATATATAAATAATATATATAATAAATTGCATATATATATATATATATATATATATATATATATATATATATATATATATATATATATACAGACACATTTCACATATACATATATATATATATATATATATATATATAGAGAGAGAGAGAGAGAGAGAGAGAGAGAGAGAGAGATGGATATGTTTTGTTATTTGTTAAGATTAATGATATTTGGTTGAAAATATAATACCAGTATTTATTTTATAAAATGTATGTTGTCGTTGTTGAGCCACAAGCAGATGAAATCGATTTCCTGGAGATGAAATATCGCGAGGTATCGATGCAATTCACTAAAGGAAAAGTTCTTGGAGGCGTATTCTCTTTAAACATATAGAACATTAATCAAAGCGTACATTGAACATAGTTCAGAGACTATCAAAGACGTCATCTTTTATTATTATTATTTCAGAAATGTTATATTATTGCATTTAAGACGAAATAGATTTGAAAAAGAAATGGTTGTAATGAATCAATACTCAGCGGCGGAGTTTTTGAACCTTTCAATAGTTTCACATCTGATATTGCAGTCAATAACAACCTAATTTCGTTTACATCCATACAAGATACAATAACAGCTGCAGAATATGAATTCTATTGGTTGCCTGGATAATTTAGTTCTCTTTTCAGATATACCATACCCTGTCAGGAAGTGGGCATTAGTGACACTATACAACTTCCGGTGTTTTGCGTCTTTATTTCAACTACTCTCGTTATCTATTTACAGACACGTATGTTACACGTTAATTCTCACTATTTTCCTTGCTTTGTACTTTTTCTGTGAGTGTTAAATTTTCCAAGCCTTCTTTCTTCGTGCCCTTGTGCCCTAGAAATTTCATCTGTCTCTTTTTTTTTTAATGTCCGGAGAAGTTTTCTATTATTTCCCATTCTTCCTTAAATAAAATATCTCGTTATTCGCTTGACGTCAATGATAATTACAGCAATCGACAACAGAACAGCACCCTTGTTGCTTCAACCGCGGTAGTAATGAGTGTTTGGTCCCTAATCAATTATCAGCTAATACACAAAATAGACTTATATGCGAGTATACACTGTAGGCACTGATTGAGATGAAGATTATTGGCAGTTGTCACGGCAGACCTCATCAAATTCTATATTCAAAGCCAAAAATTAATATATGAGGTATTTGGTTTGGTTTGGTTTATTTTGTTTGGCATATCAACCTCAATGGGTTTAGATTGGTTTGGTTTATTTTGTTTTACGACATATCAACCTGAATGGGTTATTTAATGCCGACAACATTTTTAGGATAGATTCGTATGAATATAAAATGTATTCTTTGGTTTAGATTGGTTTGGTTTATTTTGTTTTACGGCATATCAACCTCAATGGGTTATTTAATGCCGACAACATTTTTAGGATAGATTCATATGAATAGAATATGTATTCTTTGGTTTAGATTGGTTTGGTTTATTTTGTTTTACGACATATCAACCTGAATGGGTTATTTAATGCCGACAACATTTTTAGGATAGATTCCTATGAATAGAATATGTATTCTTTGGTTTAGATTGGTTTGGTTTATTTTGTTTTACGGCATATCAACCTCAATGGGTTATTTAATGCCAACAACATTTTTAGGATAGATTCGTATGAATAGAATATGTATTCTTTGGTTTAGATTGGTTTGGTTTATTTTGTTTTACGACATATCAACCTGAATGGGTTATTTAATGCCGACAACATTTTTAGGATAGATTCGTATGAATATAAAATGTATTCTTTGGTTTAGATTGGTTTGGTTTATTTTGTTTTACGGCATATCAACCTCAATGGGTTATTTAATGCCGACAACATTTTTAGGATAGATTCATATGAATAGAATATGTATTCTTTGGTTTAGATTGGTTTGGTTTATTTTGTTTTACGGCATATCAACCTCAATGGGTTATTTAATACCAACAACATTTTTAGGATAGATTCATATGAATAGAATATGTATTCTTTGGTTTAGATTGGTTTGGTTTATTTTGTTTTACGACATATCAACCTGAATGGGTTATTTAATGCCGACAACATTTTTAGGATAGATTCATATGAATATAAAATGTATTCTTTGGTTTAGATTGGTTTGGTTTATTTTGTTTTACGGCATATCAACCTCAATGGGTTATTTAATGCCGACAACATTTTTAGGATAGATTCATATGAATAGAATATGTATTCTTTGGTTTAGATTGGTTTGGTTTATTTTGTTTTACGGCATATCAACCTCAATGGATTATTTAATGCCGACAACATTGTTAGGATAGATTCGTATGAATGGAATATGTATTCTTTGGTTTAGATTTGTTTGGTTTATTTTGTTTTACGGTATATCAACCTCAATGGGTTATTTAATGCCTAAAACTTTTTTTCCTGGTAATATTTGTGATTTGTCGAAAATCCATTTCTGTTAATATTTTTCTCCTCAAAAATGTATGGCTGATAATATTATATTTTTAAAACGAATAGCTGGTAATATTTTTTTTCAAAAAAGTATAACTGGTAATATTTTTTCCAAAAAAACATACAGCTGGCAGCATTATTTTTTAAAAAAAGTATTATCAGAGACCTTGCTGTCGGACGTAGTTTATCGTCTTACCCAGGACGCAGATGCAGTTTATCGTCATACCCAGGATGCGGATGTAGTTTATCGTCATACCAAGGACGCGGATGCAGTTTATCTTCATACCCAGGACGCGGATGTAGTTCATTGTCACACCCAGAACGAGATCTGGGTTTAGAGGTTAACTATTTGCCCATAGCTGGGACCCTAACAGGGGATACCACCCCGGGTCAGTGTGGGCCTGGGAACACCAGCAATTATGAAGTGGCTCCACAATCCTCAAAATCTCCTGGTCAGAGGCCTTGTTGTGGGACGTAGTTTATCGTATTACCCAGGACGCAGATGCCGTTTATCGTCATACCCAGGACGGTGAGGTTTTTGGTTAATTTTTCCCTGAAAACTGATTCATTATTTATTTCTCAACGTTGCTGTTTACATGGTATCGACTTTTATACGGGCATATACGCGGGTTTTTATTTAGTTTATTAGCTTTTCATATGAAAGTTACATTCCTTTAAAAACTGATGATTGATATTCTCTTAAGATATGTACAAGATTTGTCAAAGTATTGGAGACGATCGAATAGGTGCGTTAGATACTTTGTTTAGGTCTATGCACGAAAGACTTGTTGAATGAGTGATGACATTGACATAAAAATCAATATATATGCGATGCAATTATAACTGAAATACATTTCTCGATACATTAACATCTTACCTTGATGATAGTCTTCTTGAATCTGTTTATATCGACCTTTCTCTAAAGACACATATATGTACAGATAGATAGATAGATAGATAGATAGATTGAGATATCCAGGGTTCTAATTGTTTTCTAACTGTGTTTGAAACAGGTGGCTTCCACGTTTGCAGTCATGCAAGGACCGCAAAGATTGTAGGGATACAAACGGCGATTATCCACCTTTCGTGTCGGCCTGTAAATGACATCAGAAGATAGAGTGACAAAGGGAAATTGCGAAGTAGAGCCCAGAGAAAAAGAGAGTCCCTAGCCCATAGCGGTAAGTATTACAGGGAAAACCACATGGCCTAACAAGTTTCATAGTGAAACCGCCGTAAGCCCAATACTACAAGTGTGTTTCCCCTTTTTGGACACACCGTTTGTTGTTGCATATATGTTATAATTTCTCTGTGTGGGAGACGTGTATTTGTGCATATATCTAACTTTGTCTACGGCGTTGTTGGCTGTGAGCAGTTTTCAATGTCAGTTGCTTAATAAGATTTTTTATGACTTTTTTGATTTGGAGTGGTCGTCAATTATTTGTTGTAATTTTGAATTGTAATCGTATTTATTTAATCCAACGAAGATATTGGTTTATCTACTATTTGTTAATTATGTGTACGATTACGTAGCTCATTAACAGCGACTTTTAATTGTTTTTTAGAAGCTTAGACGAGATTTTTCTTTTGTCATGTCATATTTTGTTTCCTCATACGTAACCATATTCATATTTTTTTAAAATTCCAAATCCCACCTCCAGTTTATCAGTAAACCAAAATCATTAATCAGCTTATACATACCTAGTAAATACAGCAACTCGGAAACTAATCAAAATTTTAAAAACTCAAAAACTTAATTTTTGTTATGTCAATGAAGAATCGTTGTCACTTTTCGGATGTCAAAGAATATTCATTGTCACTTTAGAAATGCTCGTTGTAGTAGAGACTTTGTAATCGCAGATACAAACTATAGTAACGCCGTTGAACAATAGTGGTGTCAGACACATTCGAATATCACTCGCACTAATAGTACTTGTTCGATAATACTCGCTCGACAAGTAATTCGTATAGTGATCCGAATAGAGAAATAGTATAGTGAACAGTTCAGAGAATAGTTCGTATAGTAATAGAGCTTAGGAAAGAATGCAGATCAATTAGACGTCACGCGACTTCCTACGTATAGGCATTTCCTGTATGGTCAAGTGATCCACTTAATTCAATAATGGGATCGCCTGTGTTTGCACACTAGCGATCTATGTTCAAACGCAAGTGTCGGCAGCGACACTTTATTCCTATATAACACTAATAAAGAAAACCATAGCCTCACTTGATGTTGAAAGTTTATTTACCAATGTTCCAGTTAGAGAAACGATTGATAGGATTTTAAAGAATATTTACAACATCCCATCTTTCCCTACATTGAAAATTAAACCTAACCTATTACGGAAACTTGTCTTGACTTGCACTACAGAGATTTCTTTCTATGACAATCAAAGTAATATATACGTACAACGGGATATCCTTTCCACGAGTTCAGCTCTGGGAACAACATTTAGTAATTCTACATTGCTAATGAAAATAAGAGATGTAATACAATTAAAAATCTCTCCAACTACCTAAGATATATAAAAGAAAATTCCTGTCTACATTCACGTCTTAGATAAATATCAACTGACAAGTTTACTCCACCATGAAAATAAAAAAAGCAAAAACTTCAAATTCTTGAAGCACTCTATATAAAATATGCAACCAACCCGAAATAAAATTATGAGTATAGCAATAATGTTTTAAAATGTATACAAAGGCAATTTTGGGGGGATACTCAGATTGTAATTTTTTTAAATGCAGTTTGATTGTTTAAAAGCATTAATAATAAAAATATAAGTTAGGTTACCTCCCTTACATATTCTTACGCGTAAATTTAAAAAAAAAACTATAAAAGAGTGCGTTTCATTGCTATTTACAAAAATATTCACAACTTTCAATTACATTAATTTATTTTCTTAGCAATTGAGCTTTGAAGATGATCTTGGATGAGATTGAAAGTACTTGGGAAAATGAAAGAAGTGACTAAAACTACGGCGACTTTCTTAATCAGATTAATAAGAACCCTAAGAAATTGATCCGTGAATTTTAAAGGATTAAAATATAATACACATAATATATTCATATTATTAAACCAAGCATATATATATATATATATATATATATATATATATATATATATATATATATATATATATATATATATATATATATATGTATGTATATATATTATGAAATGGACAATGTCCGACAATTATTTTAAGACATCTTTATGTTTATACATTATTTTTATAGATACAGGTATTTAAGTAAATGCTCTGTTTATAATAAACAGTATTAAATAATATTTACCTGTCAAAATATCATCGTATTGCTTGAAAGCAAAGTTTGGTGACTTAATCGAGGAAAGGTTGGAACAAGCTATAGCAGACCGTCTGTATGTTGGTTAGTTCAATAAAAGCATTATTTGTGGTCTAGAATTAATGCAGATATTACCTACAGAACAGAGTTATCATATGTAAAATACAGATGTATTGCTAATAATTTGATTATAGAAATATATTAAAAATCGGGAGATATATAATTTCAGTGGTCAGTGGAAAGGATAATGTTATTATTATATATTATTAATATAGGTATTCTTTTTCCGATGTAAATATACGCAAGTTGTTTTGTTTTTGTTTTTTTAGAAACAACTCATTAAATAAATCTTTGCACAAAAAATACACGACCTCAATAAAAATAACATTATCTCCAATAATAAATTAAACAAAAACAGATATATGACTTTTTTATGTACGATAGCCGTTAATAATTAAGTATAACTCAAGACTTCAACCTGAAAACAAGAGTCATATTCTCGCCAGATCGAGACTTAAAGGATTTAATATATGGAGACAAACTTGTTCGGAAATAACTAAAATGTCAATAAAAATGAAGTGCTTAGAGCGAATGAACTGCATATTCCTCACTTCCGACGGAATTTATAATGGCTTCCATTTGATGAGTGCTGCGTAACTGCAGCGTAAAAATCATCCAGTTCTGGTGTGAAGGAATCAAAATATCATCGTATTGCTTGAAAGAAAAAGTTGGTTATTTAATCAAGAACCGTTGGAACCATGTATACCAAACCGTCTGTGTATTGGTTATTTCAAGAAAAGCATTAGTAGTGGTCTAGAATTAATGCAGACATTACCTACAGAACAGATTTATCATATGTAAAATACAGATGTATTGATAATAATTTGATTATAGAAATATATTAAAAATCAGGAGATATATAATTTCAGTGGTCAGTAAATAAGGAAAGGATAATGTTATTATTATATATTATTGATATAGTTATTATTTGTTCAATGTATATATTGTTTTTTTTTAGAAACAATACATTAATAAATCTTGGCACAAAAAATACGACCGCAACAAAACAACATTATTCACAATAATAATATAAACAAAAACAGATAGAAAAACACACTACCTACTATCTCCATAACACCCGCCATATAAAACACCTTATTCCATCTAAACAACGTCCGAATAATGACAACCGCTTCGAAAATCATTATGGACATGATCAGAACTAAAAACACCCATTACAATAATAATCCAGAAGCAATCGGCTACTCACCAGCAGGGAAAATCAAGATGTGGGGGAGCTGGTTTAGACACCGACCACCCATTCATTGCAGCAGCTGCACTCGGTTACTGGTAGATATATGGATGACGTCACCCATCTTTCTGAGAGGGGCACGAATTTGTGTCCACGCGTGTCAATGAATCTTGTCATGTTCTCTTTCTCGTGATGAAGCCTTCCTAAACGTGAACATGTTCACCTCCCAAATAGGAACCACTCCGTACCATAAAACTAAACATCCAGATAATGAGTTTGCTCCCAGATGACTTGAATTTGTAGGTCTGATGAATTGGATCGCGATTACGATTCCAATGTAATAAATTATAACCATTGAATATTAGTGTTTGAGCCTTTTTTTATTATATTCTTACTTTGTCCTGAACATTGAGTTCTACCTGGATTCTATCCTCTTGGGAATTTATTTATATAGATATACAGGGGCTGGACAAAATAATTGGAACAGGTGCAAAATCCCGCTTATGTTTCAAAGACCTATTATATTAAGAACTTTAACGAAAACTTCGTAATTGCAGGTTATATGTATTGTGTATACAGTTATTTATCTAATTTACTGTCTTATTTATTTTTAGAATTTAGAAAAATTTAAGCTAAATGCGTCACCTCTCCGAAGGGCAAATTATTGGAGCTCGCATGGCAGGAGCCTCGATCGAGAAAGTTGCTGAACTGTTTGGTTTTTCAAGAGCTACCATATCAAGAACTATGACGCAATTCGGGAAACAGGGCAACACCTTAAGCAACCGTAGCAATTTGGGCTGGACTTGCAAACTTACTGACAGGGACCGACGTGCATTGAAATGCAATGTAGCCAAAAATCATTGGACTACTGCGGCTAAAGTGACTGCGGAGTTGAATAATCATCTGAATAGTCTGGTTTCTACAAAAATTGTTCGTCGTGAGCTCCATAAGGCTTGATATCATGGAAGAGCCGCCGAAAAGAAACCTCTTCTCGCCACTCGCAACATTCAGAAGAGGTTGAAGTGGTGCAGAAATCACAATACCTGGTCTACAGACCAATAGAAGCCAGTCATCTTCTCAGACGAGTTCAGTTTTTCTCTTTTCCCAACTTCAGAGTGAGTTAATGTGTGGAGGCAGCCCAAAGAAGCTTACAACCCTGAGTGCCTTCTTCTAACAGTGAAGCATGGAGGTGGATCAGTGATAGTTTGGGCTACCATATAATGGAAATGTCTCGGTCCAATAGTTGCCCTCATGGTAGGATCAACAGCAAACATTACCTGAACATTTTTGGAGATCATGTTCATCAAATGGCCCAGACTTTATTCCCTGATGGCGACTGCATCTTCCAAGACGATAATGCTCCAACACATACCGCTCGAGTGGTTAAGAATTGGTATGCAAAGCATGAAAGTGAGCTAGAACATATGGAGTGGCCGCCTCAATCTCCAGATATCAATATTATTAAACATTTCTGTTGCATTTTGGAGAAACAAGTTAGGAGCCGCTATCCTCCACCGTCGTGTCTTAAAGAGCTGGAGTAGGTGTTAATGGAAGAATGGCTGAAAATTCCTCTGGATAAAATCAGGAAGCTGTATGATTCCATTCCTACACGTCTTAAAGCTGTATGTGAGGCTAAAGGAGGACCAACTCCATATTAAATTATATATATATATATATATATATATATATATATATATATATATATATATATAGTCTTAAAGTGTGCTATATTTATGGGATAAAGTGCTCAATATCAGAGATAGAGCGTGTGTAAATATAAAAGTGAACATAGAAGTCAACACTTAGAGGCTGACAATCTGTTTCATGCTAGTGCAATCGTCAGACAACTAGTGCTGTTATTTTTCTCGGCTATTTATATACAAGGCTCAGTGGTGCATTGTGGGTAATCTATTTTGGCGGTTACTTTTACCGGAAGTCGTTTATTTGTTTATTTATTTATTTATGTCAAATTATTTTGCTTGTTTTTTTTCTTTTTTTTTTCTTTTTTTATCTTACATATTTATTTATGTTTTTTTTTGTTTTGATCGGTGTTTTTTATTAACGTAGTAAAAATTTCTTTATATAGCTTATTGTGTGTTGACTTCTATGCTCACTTTTATATATATATATATATATATATATATATATAGTTTTAAGGTGTGCTCTCTTTATGGATAACAATATCAGCAATCGATCACAGGTATTTATAAATGGTAAACAATCGACGTTGACAGTCTGTTTAATACTTGAACGCAATCTTCACAAAATTGTGAAGCTTAGTTTCTATATTACATAAGTAATATAAAAATCGAAGGAGAAGTTGCTAGTGTATATAAATCATACATTTTTTAATAAGACAAAACTCTTTATTAAATGTAATCTCTGAATCGTAAAATGAAGAATAAAATAAAATTAAGTTATGTCTTAATTAGAAAAAGCTTTCAATTGCTTTTGTGTATAAAATATATTATGTACACGGTTGCCTTAAGAATATAAATTGTCAATGCATAATTATTATAGTAACGTTTAAACTTTTAAATTAGCAAATCCTATATTTACAAGTGAGATTTTTATTTAATAAAGAATATATTTACTAATCTTAAATGGAACAGTTTACTACAATTCACTGACCAACAGAATCTTGAAATATTTTGTATCTGTATAAACGTCCCAATTTTTGTACATACGGTTGTTCATACACGACATTTTTATTAAAATGTTACGTATTTTAAGGTTGTTTACTCCCTTACGGGAAAATTTCCCAGAACATTTTAAATTTATATTACTTTTGTTCCAATTTACTTAAATTCCCAGATATCAGTCTGTCAATAACCCATTCAACGCACCAGAGAAAAATAAGTCCACTTGGTTAAGAAATGCTTTTCTACTATATTTTATGCTAAAATTATTTAATATTTGTTTCAAATCAGATTACTTAAGCGTTAAATTTCTAACTTCCCTTAAATAACGTTTCAGGAAAATATATTCTACTTTTGTATAATTTTTAAAACGTATAACGAACTTAATTTGTTCAGTTTACTGAAAACAAAACTGGAAAACGATTCCAGTCTATTTAAATTCAGTTTGAAATACAGCAATATAGTTTGCTTTCTAGGAACAGTGAATTTACTCCTTTAGCTTTTAATTAAATCTAAAATGAAAGCTTCAAGAAATACTTGTCATTTTTAAAAATGCATTTTTAAACCTTGGCATCTCATTTTTGGGGAATTACACACACACACACACACACACACACACACACAAACACACACATATATATATATATATATATATATATATATATATATATATATATATATATATGAAATGTTAACATTTCTATGGTGTGACATTTATTTCAAAGAAGAGGTGATATTAAGTTTTCAAGTTGTCTCCAGCTGTTTACCATTTCTGTCAGTATATTCCAGGAATATTCCTCAGCGATGCAAAACTGTTTTAGTCACCCTGTCATATATTTAAAGAGTAAACGTTAGAAGAGGAAGATACTTGATCATGTAACTTTAAACATACGTTTTCTACTAAGCTTAAGTGAGACTTATTTTCGGCTTGACTGAACTCAGGTCGTTACTAAATGTCGAATACATTAAGTTACTAATCCTGGCCCTTTGACTTGTAGATATTGACTAATGTCACCTTAGTGTGATATATGGCTGCTAAACTGGATCACTCGATGCGGATCGAACTTCCTATAATAGTAAAATATTATTGTGTCTACTATACATGTTAATATTATGTCTAACCATTACATCTGCAACCACTATTTATATAACGTCGCCACCTACTACGGTTCAAATGTCCGTTTACTACTTATAAACGAGTCAGTTTTGACCAGGCATACTGGATATATTGCATCGGTTTAATAGAGGCCCGTTAATAGCAGTTACATTTAGACAAGAACACATAAACCCTTGTGCAAATTAACTGAAACAACCGCTTTAGTTTCCTTTCTTTCACCATACTGTCAGTTTTACACCCACTGGAGTGACAAGGTGTAATCGATATCTATTTTTTCCTCAGATTAGCTTATTTGTAGTGGTGTGCAGTAATATGAATCTATTTTCGGGATGTATAATGAAATTTGTTTGGCCTTGAATGAACATTGCGTCATTCGTGATTTCATCACTTTTTTATCACACCTAGACCATATTATCTCGACTGTCGATTAGTTGTCCTACAAGCATTGTCAGCAATTGACGTTACACGAAGAAAGCGTACGAAAATTGTAACACGAACCCACACTAACCCACTGGCAAGCCATACCAGTGAGCAAATCAAAGTAAGCTAGACTGGCCCGGAAACTTTCCTGATTTAAATGCAATCGATAATCCGTGGTCAATCAATTAAGAACGACTTCATGGACTGGACATACGAAGTAGTAACATATGCTCAGTTGTTGTCTATATTTCTGAGATGAGGTATTATGTACACTATTTACATTATTCAGAATATTGTCCTCATCTTTGTCGCCATATTTATTACAACGTTTTGGCCGTTGTACGCTCCGGCCTTCTTCACATGGTTGGAATGTCGAACTGAGCCCTTTATAAAGACGTTGGTTAGATCCAGTGACAGGACCCAAAGATTGTGAGTTCAATACCCGGTTAAGGCAGTGCAGAACTTTCAGAGGGAAATTAACAGGAGATAACTGATAACTGACACCCATTAAAAATATGGCAAGTGGAACTAGAACAGTCTACCCCAGTGAGCGAAATAAAGGGTTCAGTTCGACATTCCAACCACCTAAAGAAGGCCGGAACGTACAACGGCCGAAACGTTGTAATAAATATGGCGACAAAGATTAAGACAATAGTCCTAATAATGTAAATAGTGTATGCATATATATATAATTTCCACAATGGTCAACGTCTTCGTTATACTCAGTTGTTATACTTTGATTCATTGAAATCTTAACTGTTAACATATCTTCGATACTTAGCCACAAACTGCCAAATGCCAGACCCCATTTGGATTAGATTTTTGCTTGTGCCTCGGTCTTAAACAGTCAAGAATAGTTATGTTCTAATCACGCATTAGAAGGTAGAGGATATCGTAGCTTCATCGATGCCCACTATGACAAAGTTAATATGTCATCTTTTATACAGAAATACATTAACAGAAATTATAATTACAACACCTTTAAGTATCTTACCGACTTTGAGCTTTGCACAGTCTGTGTCTTTTAGGGGTTACTACAGATTATGATAAATTATTCAGTGTATTATGATATAGTAACACTCACGCCAGTACACAGACTGTGACTGGACTATAGATTTTAGCAAATCCCACAAGAAAAAATAATCCATTGCAATGAATTTCCATGGTATATAGATGCAAACTTATTAATATATTTATCTTTTGGGAGGTGTCGGTTTTAGGGCCTTTAGGAACTTCGATAGTCATTTCGAATAACAGATGCGTTCTTTGTCGGTGAATTTTGTTGCTAGCCACGGTAGTGAAATAAAAGTTCCTGTTCGTTTAAATCAGTTCCTTAACAAGAAAACAAATGTATATGTATGGACTTTAAATATCCCATAAAGGGTTGATAAACCCTTAAAAATAAATCAGTCAATCTTGATCGCCATGTTGTACTGAGGTTCGTTATGACCGATACATTGTGATTGGTAGCGAAGATTAAAAGAATATGAACCCAGCTATCTCTACACAAACAGTTGGGAACATTTTAGGTTCAGCAAGATGACAAGTGTTCATGACTCACGTCAGACAGCTTCTTACGCTAAAATACTCCTGCACATCTTCTGTGTCCTTAGGGAAATCGAATTGCACTCTGTGTCTTTCAGTGATGACAGCATTCTGTCTTCATGCTAATGATGGTGGTTGACATATGCGACATAGACATAGAAAGTGACATCTTCAAGAGTTTATTGGCCCAAGATCCACATGCGTTATCCTTGGCATCGCAGCGTTGGATACTATCAGTTACTTCTCTTCTTGTGTTTATGGAGTGGGCGTTGAATAGTGCCAGAATATCTGGAACACATTCTGCTGTAATATGACTCTAAAAAGGGCTATATACATTTCCAGCTTGATAATACGAACCTGCCTTATGTTTATAATATTCAACGTACCCTGTATGTCTTTCAACGCTCATAGTCTTCACGGTTTGCAAACATATTCCCACCTAAAACATGGGAGATGATACGACAATGGCTGATTTGAAAACTTAATCCACGTATCTCAACAAGAGCAACAGACATGGAATAATGTATAATCAGATGGCATTCGCCCTCTGTACGACGTTACGATAGATTACCGACCTTTGACTCCATCTGATATATTTACCTGCATACATTTTTGTCTGTTTTTCACTTTTCTTAACTGGGTTTGTTCTCTGACCTAAGATCTCCTTGGAACGACTTCTACAAACAACCCCTCTCCAAATTTATATATAGGCAGTTACTACAAATGCATGTTGGGATTTCAACAGAAAAATGATAATTTTCTGTCTTATCTCCATAGTTTTTTCTTTCTTTCCTTGAAGTCAGAAGGATTAACTGCATCCCTTTTGTCTATGAAGACGATTCCAGCCGTGTGAACCTTTTGCATTATTACTTTATTACTGTCTTGTAATTGCTTTTCTTTTAACTTATATATATATATATATATATATATATATATATATATATATATATATATATATATATAAGTTCAAATGCATGTCAGATATAGATCGGAATTCGGCAGGATGATAAAAAAATAAAAGACAACAAATATTTAACAATCTGACATGTTTCACTTTTATTAAAGCTCCGTCATAGACAGAGCGTAAATACAGAAGAGAAAAGAACTTTGGTAATTTCAAGTATGTTGGATCGATTCTTATTGGTCAGTCATGTATCCTGTGCATTAAAACTGTAGATAATTCTCTATTAATGTAAGTTTCTTAAAATTCTAATATGTATAAGGGTGCATCTGATGCTAATGTGTATTCGTAATTGTGCATCTGTCTAGTGGGCGGAGTTTTAATGTTTTCACTTCTGTGTGGTCAGTCGGCGTAATGACGTGGTAATCTGTTAATATTAAAGAATCTTACTTATGTCTAATACAAAGAATACCTATATTAAAACAGGTACAGATTATATATTGAAAATACCCAATTTCTATCCTTTTATCTGATTTCTCGCAATCTCTGACGACGCTTTAATACAAGGGAAATATGTTGGATTGATAAACGTTTCCTGCTTGGCCTTTAACTTATCACATATATATATATATATATATATATATATATATATATATATATATATATATATTACAAAGAGTCAATCATACCTTGAATCAATCAGCAATATGAATGCGATTACTGGCGAAATCACTTCGCTAGTAGACATAATTATATGCATTATACTACTGATAATCCTCTGAATGATGAGATCCTCATATATAAAATGGATATGGTGTATTTTTTTTTATTTCTGCTAGTACTTTCGAATGGTTCGCACAATTCATCATCGGGCTTTATTTTTCCATCAGAATCAAAACTGGGAGACGAATTAAATGTGTTTATCCAACCGAAAGATGTTTTTAAGAATGAGCTATTTGTTAACGGTTATATGGTGTTGGAGCGTGCAAATCGCAACGCTAAATTTTAAATATTTAAAGTGAGAATTTTTTTATGTATTTTGTAATTTGTAAATCCACGTATTTCTTTTTATAAGTGTTTTTCAGTTAATATGATATGAACTAAGTAGATAGTTCAAGTAACAGTGTGATATGTCTTACTTACTAGTTTTTTTTCCTCAGGAATTCTTTACTGCTGGATCAATTGTTTTTTAAGAACATAATAAAATAAGCACCATATAAAATTAACTCTTTGTAATGTAAATATATGCTGCCTATTTTATTATGTTCATATATATATATATATATATATATATATATATATATGTATATATTGTTTGTATTCTATTATTTATTATTATATAACATACCTTAAAACTATATTTTTATCATATATATATATATATATATATATATTGTTTGTTTGTTTGTTTGTATCCTATTATTTTACCCTGTTCTTTTTTCTTTATCTTCTTGCTAATGTTTGTTGATAATTGTATCAATTACACTTAACTACGGTCAATTATTTCGCATTGTTAAACCCGAAACAAAAGATCTGTAGTAATTTGAATATTCAGTAATGTTAATAGTCCCATAATTTTTTTCTTACTTTGTAAATTGGTCACATATTGATCTGCGTATATGTTAATTCACTGCATTACTAATAATATTAATTACATATTGAGTAAATTGGAACATATATTCAAGCTGGGTTTTTTTTTTCGTGAGTGCTTTTTTACGACAATGTTCACCCTGTACATAAATCATTCCAGTGAGAAGGTTACAGGGGAAGAGGTAAGAGGCACAGTTTATCGGGATATGTGGGGAAAATAAGGGTTAACCCCGACTTGAACCGGATTGTAAGGAACGGGAATGCATATTCTTGGGCGTGTTTCGCAAAGGAGCGGTTTGTGAGAAGAAGCGGTTTGATTTGAACTTACCTTTCAACAGTGGAATACCAAGGGAATGAGGGTGGATTGCAACCGTGTAAGGGGCATGGCGTGCCTTAGGCTAGAACTGGTATAACATAACTAAGGAATGTCGTTCGTCTGAACTTTTTTCCATTAAAATAGCGAGATAATAGCGAGAGATTTCCAATATTTTGTTTATACTTACAATTTGGTTGTTTAGTAATATTTAATAGTATGACTTTAACCGTGGTAGTAGTATTAGTCACTACACTACCCCTGACCCGCTGGGTCACTGACGATTCAGTTTATAAAATATTGAAGTTCATTTCAAGATCCATTCAAATGAAAGTTAATTTTATTTTGATTCAGATAAATATTTCAATACGTTCGTGTCATCCTTGGATTGGTTTACAAGTTCATGTTTAACATCTGTCTATATTTCTGAGATGGGATATTATGTACATTATTTACATTATTCGGACTATTGTCCTCATCTTTGTCGCCAAATTAATACAACGTTTCGGCCGTTGTACGCTCCGGCCTTCTTCAGGTTGTTGGAATATCGAACTGAAGCCTTTATTTTTCTCACTGGGGTAGACTGTTCTAGTTCCACGTGCCATGTTTTAATGGATGTCAATTATCAGTTATATCCTGTTAATTCCCCTCTGAAAGTTCTCCACTGCCTTAACCGGGTATTGTGTCCTCAAGGACACATGGCACTGTGAATAAAGGCGTTAGTTAGATTCAGTGACAGAACCCAAAGAGTGTGAGTTCAATACCCGATTAAGGCAGTGGAGAACTTTCAGAGGGAAATTAACAGGAGATAAATGATAACTGATAGACAGATACTGAAGAAGACCGGAGCGTAAAACGGCCGAAACGTTGTAATAAATATGGCGACAAAGATTAAGACAATAGTCCGAATAATGTAAATAATATTCATGTTTAACGATTTACTGATTGTTTACAACATTTAATAGGAATAGAACTTCCGGGATAAACTTGAAATTTAAATCAGATTAACTTAAAAATGTTTTTAATATACCGATATAAGAACTCAGCTGGAATTAGAACTCGGCTTTCCGATTTACAATTCAGAGCCGTTATCTACTAAACCACCTGTACATCCACATATGCAGAACCTGGTATTCCCAAGCGGTCAACCATCTAGGTACTGACAAGCCTTGATCTTATTTAATTTCGGGGATCATACGAGAATCTGCGTTTCAACGTAAAATAGACATAAACCAACTAATATGTTTAACACAGCATTTTAGATTTTATCTCTTCAAATTTACGACCGTATTTTTCCTCGTTTTGTTTAACTCATTTTATTCGATGTTTTCTTCACGTTTCCTTAAATCTTATAATTTTTTTGTTCTCATATTCTACGATATTTTCAGTTCTTGATTTCAACTTGGAAATCGCTGAGGTTCGCCATGATCTTCTTGTGATATGCGTTCTTTTGAGAATTATATTGCATTTGTGAATTTTAAAATCAGCTTTTACTGTGCAATATATTATTCCATGTTCGCCAAACTTACTTTGATTTGCTTAATCGATGATAGCACTGACTTTATCAGCAATTGTGAAGTCAATTCCACATTTGTTTTCCCATTTCGGTTTTTCCAGTTGCATCCAGGGTTACTTCCCTCTTACGAAAAATAGATTCCCATTGGCCATTTTGTGTATCGCTAAAACGTTACCTTACATTTCGATTCGAAAACGGAACATTCGCCTTAAACATTTTTGCCGTGGGAAAATTCGCCTCAGGAAGTTTCGCCGATGGAAACTTCGCCGTATATGCTTTTTGCCGTAAAACAATTTCCTCACATTTTTTTCGATACTCATATCTTGAACTTCACTTTTGGAGTAATGTTCAATTTAATATGTTTGGTTACTCGTTATCAAGTATATATGGATGTCTTTTTTACACAGTCAAATAAAAGAGTAAAAATATATCAAATTAACAAAGAAATAATTTAAAATGTGTGCAAATTCCAGGCAATGCTTCGTAAATAATGTGGTTTATTTTGTGTTGGACTGTAATGAAGCATTTTCTGCTGATGTCTTGAATTGCTATCAAGATATATTTTCTTCATTTGTACTGCATATCCTCGATCTAAATCACGCTTTTCCTTTTTTGCTAATGTCTCTTCCTTTTTCAAATACGCAATTAGTTTGCACAAATTTGGTGACATGTTAGTCATGGAGCTGTGTACTGCATTTTAGAAGGCTTCTACGCCGTTTTTGGTTGCCAGATATACTTGATAACAATGTAATTCGTATATTTATAAAAAGAATGAGGCGAAATTGTCTTACGGCAAAAATCCTATACGGCAAAGTTTTCAAGGGCGAAATTTCCTGAGGCGAGTTTTACTTCGGCAAAAATCTTTATGGCGAATGTTCCTAGAAAGGATGTTCATAAAGTTCATTGAATCTGATATAGAGGCGACAGTCTCTTTTCTCTTTTCTTATCAATTTTTCTTCTGCGTAAGTTATGTTATCTTTTATCGTCCTTGTTTCTATTTTATTGAAGTCCCCATTCAATTTTATTTCGTTCTCTGGTCTTATCTTAATACGCTTCTTTGTCGCCATCTGAACTTTTGAAAAGCCTGAATATACTTGGATTGCCTTTTACGGTATCATTTGCATACCTGGAGTTCCATACGTAGGGAAGTTTCTAATTTACAAGCAATCTCATCACTGACTTAAATCTGCGGCTGCTCAGTTTCACGCTGTGCGCTGATCTGAGATGTAACAAATACATCGAGTCAATTGCTTCATCTACCACAAGGAAAGTTGGCCCCCTGTGCCGGGCCAGGAAATTTTTCTCCCCGGAATCGATCCTCCATGTCTGTAAATCAACCATTCGCCCTTGCATGGAGTATTGCTGCCATATATGGTCTGGAGCCGCTGCTGTTTACCTCAGGGTTCTCGATAAGGTCCAGAGACGGATATGCAACGTAATTGGCCCTTATCTGTCATCTCGTCTGCAGTCGCACTCTCACAGACGCGCCGTTGCCTCGCTCTGTCTTTTTTACAGATACTTTCACGGTAATCGCTCCGATGAGCTGCTTTCGCTGGCTCCCATGCCTCATGAATTTAAGCGTCCTACGAGGCTGGCATCCCGTTCCCACCCCTTCACTGTTGAAACTGTTAGATGTAGACGTCTCTTCTATTCCAATAGCTTCATGTCTCGCACCTCTCGCTTGTGGAACTCCCTTCATTAATCCTGTTTCCCTGACAAATATAATCTCCAACTATTTAAGTGTAACGTCAATCGACATCTCCAGTTGCCTTGATCTATCCACTTCCCTTCTCCACATCCTTTCCCCTTACATTCCTATCTGCTCTCGCTCCAAACCTTCCGTAACCTTTTGCGTGCTAGTGGCTTCCAGCCTTGCTTTGGGTGAAAAGCTTTAAAAAATTATCCTACTTCACAAAACGCATTTTCCGTTTAATTTCTTACTAACAGAGTCGAACGAGCCGTCTCTCACAGAAAAAATAACTTGTCATGTTATAAGTCTATTATTCGCTTGTGCATTAAATCTTTTCAATGAGCGTGCTACTAGGTTGGCATTTCGGTCCCACCCTTTTACTCTCGAAACAGTTAAATGTAATCGCCTCTTCTACTCTAACAGCTTCTTCTCTCGCGCTTCCCGACAACGGAACTCCCTTCCTCTTACTTGCTTCCTTGATAGTAATAATCTTCAAATATGCAAATGTAATGTCAATCGACATCTTCTGATAACTTGATCTTCATTCCCGTCCTTCTATATTCCCTTCCCCCGCTTTAATCTTGCTCTCTCTCTCTCTCACACACACATTCTCTCTCTCACACTCTCACTCACTCACTCACTCACTCTCTCTCTCTCTCTCTCTCTCTCTCTCTCTCTCTCTCTCTCTCTCTGTAACGGCTTGCGTGCTAGTGTCACACCCGCCTTGCTGGGGATGAAATGCTTAAAATAAAAATTCAAGGTAGAATTTGCAATATTGTCAGTCCAGACCTGGCATCACGGTTTCAAACACAGTCTCATAACTGTAACTTAATTTTCCTATTACATTTCAAAAAATATTTGTCATGGGCTGAATGTTGGCATAGCACTACATTTGTAGAAAGGTATCATTATTTTGCTGTTGACTATTTACATTACTCGGACTATTGCCCTCATCTTTGTCGCCATGTTTATCACAACGTTTCGGCCGTTGTACGCTCCGGCCTTCATCAGATGGTTAGAATGTCGAACTGAACCCTTTATTTTGCTCACTGGGTAGACTGTTCTAGTTCCACATGCAATTTTTTAATAGATATCAGTTATCTTCTGTTAATTCGCCTCTGAATGTTCTCCACTGCCTTAACGAGGTATTAAACTCAGACTCTTTATGTCACTGGATCTAACTAACGCCATTATCTACTGTGCCATGTGTTCTTGAAACGTTGTGATAAACATGGCGACGAAGATGAGGACAATAGTCCGAGTAATGTAAATAGTGTACATAATACCTCATCTCAGAAATATAGACTGATACTGACGAAGCCTGGAGCGTACAACGGCCGAAACCTTGTGATAAACATGCCGACAAAGATGAGGACAATAGTCCGAGTAATGTAAATAGGGTGCTTATCTTTCTACAGAGGTGCAGTCGGCGTTTTCTGAAGCACAACCGATAGGTCGATTTAAATCTTTGTACTTTTCAGACATAAAATAAATTGAAAATTGTTATGGTCGATTATATAATCGCACCACGGTTATGGTGCAAGTTTAGGACCAAGGAAGAACAACACGAACACAAGAGTAGGAATACAAAGATATATTATACAGAAATAATAATACAAGAAGTTGAAGGTGTTAGTATGACTGTCAGTCTGGTTTAGAGTGAACTATTATTGTCTCGACTCGTTCCACTTCCTCCTATCGTCTCTTTTGAGAGGCGCAGTCTTTATAGTGTCAGGAAGAGTCCACTGTGTCGTTACAGGTAAGATTCCATAACAAAAACTTATAAATATATTTTACACGGTAATTTTTATAGCCAACATGGAAGAATTTTAAAACTGTCGACAGTGCAAATTATTACATCGTTTTATACTTTCAATCCCTATATAAATTCCGCCTTTTTCCTCGATAACACTTCAAAATCTTCTCGTTCTTTCTTTCCTTTCTTACATAATATTCAAAATATTACCCTTCCTTTCTGCCTTGATGGATTGGCTCTTAATTTCTGCAAAGACATCAGGAAATTTTCGTATTTGAAATATCACCTCCTTCCGTTAATTAATTATTGTGACCTTCTCCTTCAAAGCAAACTTCTGCTTGCTTTAAGAATAAGCGCCAGCACAGATGGCTTAAATGTCAACCCTTTCCAAAGTTACACACATCTGCATCTCAAGTGATCGACATTGATTGCATTGGCTGTTGCGATTTATCTATGCAGTAGCGTTGAGTAATCCATTATTCTCGCAATTATCCTTTTTCTACTATTTGGGCCATCATGGCTCTCCACAACATCTTTTGTAACTCTTTAATAATTCACCTAGTTGCTGTTGTACCTTCCATATATACAAACTTGTTTGGTAGGTTTCTCGCTGTCTCAACCTGTTCCACTTGATTTCAATATGTCCTCAGAATGTCAAATTCCCCATACCTTCTTTCCCCGTTATGTATTCTAGAAATGTCAACCGACTATTTTCATTTTACTTCCTTTTTTTTACATTTTCCTCAAAGCATACTCGTTACTCAGATGCCCAGTCAAAGGTATTCTCAAAATCGTTTTGTAGAGCCAAATTTCTACTTCCTTAAGTCGCTTCCTCATCTGTGAGGAGACTGATCAGAATTCACTGCCATATAGGAGGACCGCGATATTACATAAGAGTTCATCACACTTTTCTTTATTTCTAATGAAATGTTCTTGTTTCTTGATACTTTGTTAGCTTTTAGAAGGCATCTTGGTCCATTCCTCGGCATCTTATAATCAGAAAGAAAAGGAAGTCGAAGAAATGAGTAAACTTCCAAGTTAGTTTATGTTAGTCGTAGAACTAAAACACTAATTGAACGGTCAAGAGTGAAAGATATTAAGACAGGAAGTTGGAGAAAGATCATGGCTCATAAAAAAAATGACAAATTCATTGAGCGTGACAGTTAATCATATGTTTGTATGATTTGTGTGTGCGGGGTAGTGTTTATATATATATATATATATATATATATATATATATATATATATATATATATATATAAAAATTCCCAAGAGGATAGAATCCAGGTAGAACTCAATATCCAGGGCAAAGTAAGAATATAATATAAAAGTCTCAAACACTAATATTCCATGGGTATAATTCATTACATCACCAATTCATCAGACCTACAAATTCAAAAAGCTTTTTGAATTTGTAGGTCTGATGATTTGGATCGTGATTACGATTCCAATGTAATGAATTATAACCATGTAATATTAGTGTTTAAGCCTTTTACATTATATATATATATATATATATATATATATATATATATATATATATATATATATATATATATACATATGTATGTATGTATGTATTGACCACTAATATTATATATATATATATATATATATATATATATATATATATATATATATATATATATATGTATGTATGTATGTATTGACCACTAATATTATATATATATATATATATATATATAAATACATATATATATATATATATATATATATATATATATATATATATATGTATGTATGTATGTATTGACCACTAATATTATACATATATATATATATATATATATATATATATATATATATATATATATATATATAAATACATATATATATATATATATGTATGTATGTATGTATTGACCACTAATATTATATATATATATATATATATATATATATATATATATATATATATATATATATATATATATATATAGATACATATATGTATATATATATATATATATATATGTATGTATGTATGTATGTATGTATTGGCCACTAATATTATATATATATATATATATATATATATATATATATATATATATATATACATACATACATACATATATATATATATATATATATATATATATATATATATATATATATATATATATATATATATATATATATATATATATTAAAAAGAAGAAAGAAACCGCAAACGTGTTTGGTTGTAATGTTGATTTTCGTAAAAATATATATTATGCTTTATTTTCCATAATTTTGCAAAATGTGTTTCGGGTCTCCCGACCTTATTCGGACAACGAGTGGATATTTCCACATGTTATTAAAATTAATTAATTTTCCTTAAAAGGGAATGTTTAACATCGAAAAATATAAGGAAAATTAAATCAAAATCCTGCTTTAATACATTTCATCTCTTAGGCTGTGCTTTTATCGCACTTAAGAAATCACAATTGAAATATGTCTTTCCCTCATCTGATTTTCTCCAGAATAGCCCCTGCTAGCCTTCTTAAGTTCTTCCTTTGTTTACATTTTTTATATGAAAGGCACCATCCACTGCTGACCATCATTTATCGTTCACGATAGGAGTCTACCATATATATATATATATATATATATATATATATATATATATATATATATATATATATATATATATATATACATATATATATATATATATATATATCACATTAGGCTAGAATCAAAAACGACAATAATGTACTCGTGTTGGCATCATTTACCGTGTGATGGTTAACGAGTAAATATGATCGTGATGTTCATTGCAGGATTCACGACGTCCCATTCATGTGCCTGATTGCGCTAAACATTTTTGATTCTAGCCTAATGTGATATATATATAGATAGATATAGATATATATATATATATAGTAGATTATTGTCGTTTTTGATTCTAGCCTAATGTGATATATATATATATATATATATATATATATATATATATATATATATATATATATATATATATATATATATCACATTAGGCTAGAATCAAAAACGTTTAGCGTAGCCAGGCACATGAATAGGACGTGAATCCTGCAATGAACATCACGCTCAGATTTACTCGTTAACCATCGCACGGTAAAAGATGCCAACACGAGTAGATTTATTGTCATTGAAGACAAAATAACGTTTCCAACAAAATAGAAACCTACAGGGTTTTTTTTAAAAACTTGTAACAGTTATTATATACACTGATCATAAAACGTGTAATTTTGCCCACGGAAGTTGAGGGGAGAATTAGCCAGACGATAAAACATGAGGTTCAGGATGAAGTCGCCGCTTGGCGAAGGGTATCGTGCCGTTTTATTAACTTCTCCCCGAAGAAGAATTCTGACCAGCGATTTAATTCGCTCATTTGAATCCAAAGTAAGAACGTCACCATAAATAGAGGCAATCATCGCTAACTGGCCATAAAGCTTTGGCAAATAATAATATTATTTCAATTCTTCAAAGCAGGCAAGCAATTTGATGAAACAAATATCAATTCCGATTTACCTGTACCGTCAAAGAACATGCAATGAGAGATAGAAAGAAAGAAAAAGAAGGAGAGAAAGAAGGAATATATGTGAACAGAATGAGATAGATAGATAGATAGATAGATACATATGAGCAGACTTTGATAGATAGATAGATAGATAGATAGATAGATAGATATGATCAGACTTAGATAGATAGATGTAAACAGACTGATATATATTAATAGAATGAGATCATAAGATAATACATAGAAATATATATATATATATATATATATATACACACATATATATATATATATTTCAACAGACTGAGATAGATAGATAGATAGATAGATAGATGTAAATAGATTGATATATATTAATAGAATGAGATAAGATGATACATAGAAATATATATATATAATATTATAAATTAATTGATTTAAAATATTTTTTCGCTACACAGTGATAACCATGTTTCAAAACTTTTGAAACATGGTTATCACTGTGTAGCGAAAAAACTATATTTTGAATCAATTAATTTATAATATTAATGCTCTGTAAATTTACATTGAGCACTATTGTGTAAAAATTTAAAATATCTATAAGAACACCGGATTTTATATCTTACCTTCCTTTTATATATATATATATATATATATATATATATATATATATATATATATATATACATATATATATATATATATATATATATATATATATACATATATATATATATATATATATATATATATATATATATATATATATATGTATGAGATAGATAGATAGATAGATAGATAGATAGATAGATAGATAGATAGATAGATAGATTTTGTTAAGGGCACAGCTTTTGATTATCAATTTTTATTTATCAATTTTTATATTTAGATGTTTTCCAAAATATGTTTGTTTGGATTGTAAGGTCATTTCGTTGGACATTAGTTGCCTCCATTTTTTGGTCCAATTACTTACTGAGTTTGTTACATATCTTCGATGCCGATTTAACTGACTTTCAAGCCTCCGGATGCCACATCATAAAAAAAAACCTATAGCATTTTTACACAGTCTTGAAAAGATTAGACATACACTGACGAAATAAAATCTTTTTCTTATTTTTACCTTGATTTTTTTGTTCTTATTCTTGAGAAAAAAAACGAAAATTGATAGATATGTAACATAGATAATGACACATTTTTATGATATAATATGTAGGAAAAGGTAATTTTATTTTTAGTTTATTAACTATATTCTTAGTAAAGTTAGGCATTTTAGCCCAGGAACATTTGTATATAAAGATTTTATATCTAAACTGACCATATATATATATATATATATATATATATATATATATATATATATATATATATATATATATATATATATATATATATATATATATATATATATATTATAATTTTATCATATAGACAAAACCATTTTACTCACAACAAAGATGCAACTTGGTTTCAGTGCATTTTAACTGCACATCTACGGGTGAGGGACGGAAATGGTTATGAACGATCCTGTTTGTAGGCAAGCCAGGATGTAAAACGAATGTAATATATATATATATATATATATATATATATATATATATTAACTTGAATTCCCTCTTTGCATCTTTGTTGTCCTTTTTTTTCTAAAATTATTATATGAAACTCCATTCATCTAATTTCTTATCCATAGACAAAATTTTCCAGATTGTTTCTACCCGTCACAATTGGTCCTGATGTTACCTTCCTAATATTGATTTCCTCTCTGATATCTGATTGGTGTTTTCAAAAATCAATATTTGAAACGCCTTCCATCAAATGTTTTTTAATACGTTTGTAAAAAATATTTGCAATATTTTGTTCTGCATAACGCAGAACCAAATATATTGCAAAGGATTTATTTGAAAAGAATTAAAACTGTTTTTCTTGTGTTTCAAAAAGCAAAATGTTGTATCCGTGCTTATATTTACAGAAAGCTCTACGGGGATGACCATTTCATGCGTATCGAATGTTGTCTTAGGAAACTTACTGTGAATGTGCCATTCGGTTCTCTTTCAAAGACGCAAGTGTTCTGGTTTTACAGTCAGAATTCACAAGGGATGACATTCAAAGATGGATCAGAAGCCGAGGCGTTCATTCCCTGTGGTTTACCTACTTGGCACCGAAACGCAGCTGATAGTCTGATAAATATACTGAATTGTCCTCTTAAAGTAGGAAAATGAAAGAAATTCGTCTACAGTAGCTCCTCGATCTAACGAACTACGAATGTGAAGTCACATTCCTTAATTATGAAAGAACGTTAATGCATATGATAACCTAGGACACTATGAATGCGAAAGCTTTATACAATATATTTCCGACTACGTCTCCTGTCCCTTCAGGACATGGGTGATGGGTCTCCACAACTTCCTGATCTTTGTAGATTTTAATAATTTTTGTCTTTTTGTTATCTCTCCTATACATTGTTCCCTCATCCATTTACCCAAAATCATTCTTCTTTTATGAGGCTTGTCACTTCAGGACTTTAGCGATCATGGTTCTCCACAATTTCCATTTCGTTTTTAGCTCTTAATAAATGTTGTCTTTTAGTTATCACACCTAAACATTGTTCCTCCGACATTTTACACAAACTCACCAAGGCAGATTATGCATTGCTTTCCTCCGACCCTCTTGCCTTAAATCTGTCCTGTGAGTATCAAATTTTCCAAGATTTCTTTCCTCATTATGTACCCTAGAAATTATGTCTCTTCCTGATGTTAAGTATAAGTTTCCTTTCTTATTTCATTTATTCTAAAACTTCATCGTTGCTCATATATTCGGTCGATGTCATTCTAAGCGGAACCTCCTAAAATCTACAGTAACATTACTTAAATAACATCTTTATTTGTGAGGAGATTGTCCAATATTTACTGAGATATCGTAGGACTAATGTTACGTAATAACAGTTCAGTATTCTTTTCTTTGATTATAACACAACATTTCTGTTTCTTAATAATTTGGTTTAATTGGTTTATTTTGTTTTACGGCATATCAACCTCAATGGGTTATTTAATGCCGACAACATGTTTAGGATAGGTTCGTATGAATAGAATATGTATTCTTTGGTTTAGATTGGTTTGGTTTATTTTGTTTAACGGCATATCAACCTCAATGGGTTATTTAATGCCGACAACATTTTTAGGATAGATTCGTATGAATAGAATATGTATTCTTTGGTTTAGATTGGTTTGGTTTATTTTGTTTGACAGCATATCAACCTCAATGAGGTATTTAACGCCGACAGGTTTTTTAGGATAGATTTGTATGAATAGAATATGTATTCTTTGTTTTAGATTGGTTTGGCTTATTTTGTTTCACGGTATATCAACATCAATGAGTTATTTAATGCCGACATCATTTTTATGAATGATTCGTATCAGTAGAATATGTATTGTTTGGTTTAGATTAGTTTGGTTTATTTTGTTTTATGGGATTTCAACCTTAATGTGTTATTTAATGTCGACAACATTTTAGGATAGATTCGTATGAATAGAATATGTATTCTTTGGTTTAGATTGGTTTGGTTTATTTTGTTTTACGGCATATCAAACTCAATTGGTTATTTAAGGCCGACAACAGTTTTAGTATAGATTCGTGTGAATAAAAAATGTATTCTTGGGTTTGGATTGGTTTGTTTTATTTTGTTTTACGGCATATTAACCTTGATGGGTTATTTAATGCCGACAACATTTTTTAATTTTGGTAATATTTTGTTTTGTGAAAAATCTTTTTCTGGTAATATTTTTCCTTCAAAATTGTATTGCGGGTAATATTTTTTCAAAAATGTATTACTGATAATAGTTAACTCATGCTGTAAAGAATTTGGCTGCCAATAATGAATCCTGGTAGAACTTTTTCTCCTCCTCTGAGGATCACTTCGCTGGAATGTTCTAATAAGTTCGGGGAGAAGAAACATTTTATTTTTACAGTCGCTTTCCATTTTTGCATATTGACAGCATTCATTTTCTGTCCGTATTTTATTGCTCTGTCAAATATCATTCTCAACATAAATATCTCTGTTCTTGTCCTCTTTCCGGTCAACTTTTTCCGCGCGCTCTATTCATAAAAATTCGGATGATATGTTTGCTTATATGGCTCATTAGGCCGACTATGCGATGGAGTTCACATTCGTTTGAATCTGGCTTCTTAGGCTGTGCTAGGAGATTGGATTTATTTAGGACTTCCAGTGTATAACCACTATTGTGTATTTTGTTTACAATAAACTTGCCAACGTCTAAATTATCTAATTTGTCAGTATCTCGATTACAATTAAATTATCAAAGTTTGACAAAAATTATGTAATAATGTCTCATATTTTTAACAGAGCAAATTATTAAGAAATAGAAAAATGTTCTTAGAAATAAAGTGTGCTGGAATAATTACCATTGTGCATTTATTTATATATTTCGTGTCACGGTCTATAGTGAGAATAGAGGTAGATCAACTTAAGGTAGTAAATTTATGAGCGTTTACTTTCTTTAGTTGTAACCTTTACAAATATCGTATTTATATCTTCTTAGACAAATTTGGACTCAGACGAAATGAGCCGTTTCATTAATCTGTTCCCTTACGTCTGCCTTTCTTAAACTATAGTCCTATTTGTTCAAGCCTTTCTTGAGAGGCACTCTGATACCTTTATCTACTAAATGATCGTCTTACTTCAACTTGGTCTTGAGATAGGCTTTATTGTCTCCGTTTTTGTTGTTGCAAATCTTCTTTATTTTCTCTCCAAGAGAGATGTTTCGATTTTGAGTCACTGTTATTTTAAACAAATAAAAGTTTTTAACAGGAAAAGATTTTGAGAAAATACGATGGAACATAATGCCAAGACTAATAAATGAATCACTGACACCACTGACCGCTTAAAAATATAAAGGCGGCGATTTAATTAAACGGCCTCCGCTTTATTGAATCTCAATATATTGTATCAAAACTTTTGTTTCATTGCATTCCATTATAAAAAATTTCTAACAATTGTCGTGTAATAATAACTAATGCTGTAAGAAATACCTGGGAAACATAAATATAATAAAGTCTGTTTATCACAATTCATTTTGTTTGCATGTGTCTGGAAATCAAATCATATGAAAATCAGACATGGCGGCAAACCTGTTGAGAAATATCTAAACTGTCAGTTGTATGCAACTTATTTCTAAGATCAGTGGTTAAAAATGGCTTTGAGCGAGTAGAATCTACGAAGTTTGCTGAAGGCCATACTTCTTTGAAAACATCGTGATGGTATAGAATTACAAAGAAATACACCAAATGACAGATGCACCATCACTTGACGACTTTCAAGAGTACCAACTGCTAAAAAGATATCACAATGTATCAAAGAGAAAATAATGACCTAATCAACATGTTCATATTCCAAACTTCAAACAAAAGGTTGAAGTTCTTTGGAATATCACCATCTTGATTCTGCTCAGTCAATGAATTTCGAATATTTCCTTATAAGGAAACGGCTAATATTACCACAACAATTTTATTATTGCATACGTTCGTTACAAACGCTAATCTATATTCGATAATCGATGTTTTTCACTTGTATAAAAAAGAATTATTCTTACAATCGAAAAAAAAAGAATTATTCTTACAATCGACAAAAAATATGATTGGGCTTAAATTAAAACACAAAAAAAATAAAAGAAATCAGTGAATAATTCAAAACATCCGTTGGAATAAAAGCTCTTTATATACAACGAATATGAACATTCTGAACTAAAAAGATGACATTGCATAAACTTGAATCATCTTACATTTTTTAATTATGTTTCGATATTAAATAGCCTCTAAAAGAATTAGCTGTCATGATTTCAGTGTTCTCCATCTCTTAAGTCAGTTCGAATAGTTATTGAGATTAGCATTCTCTGGAACGTATATATATATATATATATATATATATATATATATATATATGTGTGTGTGTGTGTGTGTGTGTGTGTGTGTGTGTGTGTGTGTGTGTGTGCGTGTGTGCGCGCTCGCGCGTGTGTGTATGTGTGTGAGATGAAATATAGTTTTAAATTATGCTATATTTATATATATATTTATGCTATGTTTTTATATATTTATATTTATTTATATATTTATAAAGCGGCCAATATAAGAGATAGAACGTATGTTTAAATATACAAGTGTAAATTGAAGTCACCACTCTAAACGCAATCTTCAGGCCTGACAATTGCATTTAGCATGACACAGTCCGTCGCCTCTGAGTGTTGACTTCAATGTCCACTTAATTACATATATATATGTATATATATGTATATATATATATATATATATATATATATATATATATATATATATATTAACCATGGCTGCTACAAACATTTATTCTTATTTATGACCTGATAAACCAGACGTCTGACACGAGATAGATACATGTCCCCAAAAGTTGCTAGCCCTATTTGAACTCAATATGCATTGAGTGTTAGTGTTTTTTACACACATTCAAAATTTGCATTCATATATATATATATATATATGCATATATATATATATATATATATATATATATATATATATATATATATATGAGATGAGGTATTGCAATTATCTACATTATTTACATTGTTCGGACTATTGTCCTCATCTTTATTGTCATGTTCTATGCTCTGGCCCTCTACAGGAGACTGGAATTTCAAACTGACCCCTTTATTTCGTCCATAGGGGTAGAGCTTCTTTTTATTCCCCATGCCATGCCTCTTCTTAGTGTCTCAGTTACCTCCCTTCAACTCAACTATCCAAGGTTTTGTTCAGCACTGCCGTTGCCATGTATAGAACTCAGAACTCATTGGATCAAGTCACTGGATCCAACTAACCACAAGGACACATGACCAAGTGGATAAAAGCGTTGGTTGAATCCAGTGACTTGACCCTAAGAGTTGTGAGAACCAACATTGAAAAGAACAAGATGTCAGATGGAAAATAATCTAACAACGTCAATCGGTGGACTGGAAAAATCATTCGCAGAAATTCTGATATTGGCACAGAGCCGAGACATGTGAAGCGAGCTGATCAGGTGTTCATCTCCGTATGGACTCTCCTACTATGCCCGGTCCTGGGACTGATGCTTGTGATGAATGTTGAACTACATTCGATTGACCCGTCCTGGGTATGACGTTGAACTGCATCCGACAGCGGGGCTTTTGATCGGGACGTTTTGAGATATGAGGCGCTGCATCTTGGTTGCGGGTGTTCCCAGGTCCAACCTGAGCCGGGGTTGGTGACACCTGTTGGGGTCCCAACTGTGGGCAGATAGGGTGGAGGGTCAAGGCACTCCTCATAAAATATAAAAATAATTTTTAATACCAGCAATACTATTTCGGAAAAATTATTTCCAGCACTACATTTTTGAAAAAGAAAAATATT
This sequence comes from Acanthosepion esculentum, assembly GCA_964036315.1. NCBI lineage: Eukaryota > Metazoa > Mollusca > Cephalopoda > Sepiida > Sepiidae > Acanthosepion > Acanthosepion esculentum. The sequence goes on along the minus strand of OZ038477.1, from coordinate 142,279,104 downwards.
ACCAGCAATAAAAACCTTGTCGGCAATGAATAGCACATTGAGGTTGACATGCTGTAAAAGCGAACTAAACCAAACCACCTGAATAGCATATTTCAATAGTAAAATCTGACTAATCATGAAAATTCCATAACAGACAGATAAGTACCAAATTTATAGCAGACCGATAAGTACCAAATAAATAAAAGACTGATAAGTACTAAATTCTTAACAGACCGGTAAGTACCAAATTCATAAAAAGCTGATAAGTACCAAATTCATAACAAACCGATAAGTACCAAATTCATAACGGACCGATAAGTACCAAATTCATGACACACCAATAAGTACCAAATTCATAACAGACCGTTAAGTACCAAATTCATGACAGACCGATAAGTACCAAATTCATGACAGACTGATAAGTACCAAATTCATAACAGACTGATAAGTACAAAATTCATGACAGACCGATAAGTACCAATTCATGACAGACCAATAAGTACCAAATTTATGATTGACCAATAAGTACCAAATTCATGATTGACCAGTAAGTATCAAATTCATGACAGACCGATAAGTACCAAATTCATAAAAGACTGATAATTACCATATTCATGATTGACCAATAAGTACCAAATTCATGATTGACCGGTAAGTATCAAATTCATGACAGACCGATAAGTACCAAATTCATAAAAGACTGATAAGTACCAAATTCATAACAGACCAATAAGTACAAAATTCGTAAAAAACGATAAGTACCAAATTCATAACAGACCGATAAGTACCATATTATAATGTAATAATTAGAAGAGAAGTTAGATTGAATAATACCAGTGAAACGTAACCTGATTTCAGCTTGAAATCCTCATTAATCATTACATATTAATGACTAACTAGGGTGTAGCACTGATTTGAAAAATCTTCTCGGCATTAAATAACCCATTGAGGTTGATATGCCGTACAAGAAACCAAAGCAAACACCCGATTGACATGGTGGTTGGGACGAAGTTTCGCTTCTTCTAAGGAATACTCGGTCAACACAAACAGATTACACTGGGAAGCTGGAGTAACATTTCATTTTATTATTTTAGCTACTAAAATGATATCTCATCAACGTTGATGATGCTCTCAACATAAATGATGACAATTATATTTTTTAATTGGTATAAGGCACAACAAAGAAATTGTAAGTCCTGGAGGCAAGATGATGGTCCATTTTCTTCAGGAAATCCGAAAAGTTTTTCTGAACAAAGAAAAAGACAATAGTAACTAAATATAAAAACTAACAGAAATACCATATCTCATAAAGTGAAACGATATTAAAGTATTGCACGAGGGTCATTCAATAAATAAGTTGAATTATTTGGTATAAGGACTTCTAATACAGATAGAAGCTTACTCTTTTTTATTTTGTTTTTGTTTTACTTCTTTTTCACATGGATTCAATTTCTTTTGCAGATGAAAAAAAAACTTTGAGAGTTTTGGCGATTAACAAAGATGGCCGACCAAGAAGCATGCTCCAGGATTGAACAACGGTCAGTTATCAAGTTTTTGGGTGCAAACCAGTTGAAATTCATAGGAGAATGTCAACTGTGTATGGTGCCACATGTTTCAGCCAAAAGATGTCTACAAGTGGGTTAAATTGTTTAAAGAAGGACGGAGTAGTGTTGAGGATGAAGACAGGCCTGGGAGGCCTACAGAAGTGAGGTCTCCTGAGGTGATCGAATCAGTCAATGACCTTATTCAGTCTGACAGAAGGGTGACAGTGGATGACATTGCAAGGACTCTGAGCTTATCTGTTGGAACAAACGCAGGGGTCATCAGTCAGAAGGAGTTATCTTGCATCATGACAACGCAAGGCTTCACACAGCAGCCCAAACGGTGCAGACCATCAATGCGCTGCGCTGGGAACTGCCCCCCCCTTACAGCCAGACCTTGCCCCTTCAGACTTTCACCTGTTTGGTCCCTTGAAAGCGTTCACGAGAGGCACGAAGTTTAAAAGTGACGATCAAGTCAAAAGTGTTGTGAGCGACTGGCTGAGACATCAGTCCAAAGATTTTTACGCTGAGGGAATACGGAAGCTTGTGCACAGATGGGAAAAGTGTGTGACAGTGCTGGAAGACTACGTTGAAAGATTTAAAAAAAGTAAGCTTCTATCTATATTAGAAGTCCTTATACCGAAAAATTCACCTTATTTATTGAATGACCCTCGTATATATATATAAACTGAAACGTTGTATTTAAACAATAAGCAATATGTTCCAAAATATAATGAATAATAAAAATGTTCTATCTTTATGAAAATATCAAAAAAGAAGAGGGACCAATCCTGGATGTAGAGGGAAGTAGAAATATTATCATAGAATAGTGTGCAAGAAAGGGAATTCTTTTTATAAATACATGTTGGCACTCGAAAATAGGTTATGTTAGTCGGAAATTCAAGGACAAAGATGTCAGAAATGTCAGAAAACACTGAGAAAACAATGATAATTCGCTCCAGGGTCGTTTCTGTGCCCTCTACCAATCAGTTAGCCGGTACAATCAACATGGAACATCAACTAAAAATGTAAACCTACCTACCCACATATTTCTAAAGGTAAATACAACACAGTGAGGCCTCATTCAGCCCCCGAAGTGACTCAACAGTGAGGATTTAAATTTCCTCGTGAGATATTCCCAGTTATTGATTCCTGTTAGCTATGAAGAAATCCTTATCAGAAAACGATCAAGAGAAAAGAACAGAACACGACCGATGATGAAAGATGTCACGCACTCATTTTTATCAACTTCTATAGTTCGTATATATGGCATTCTCTCTCTCTCTCTCTTTTTCTCTCTCTCTATATATATCTCTCTTTCTCTTTCTCTCTCTCTCTCTCACACACACGCACACACATGCCGAATTAAATTCCTATATGTTCATTTCGCACTGATGCCCTTGGAAAAGACATGTCATATTGCTCCAGCTAGGGGTTAAATACCAAGAAAGATTGAATTTTTTTCCCTTGAGGCAGTAACCAGTATGAGGAAAAAACTGACCCGGGATGGTAGCTGCTGTTAGGGTCCCAGCTATGGCCAAATATTTAACTCCCAAAATGGAGTCAAAACACTATGAAAGTAAAAAAAAATAGGTTTTAATACCAGCAATATATTTTCGGGGAAAAATTATTACCAGCAATAAATTTTTGAAGAAAAACTTATTACCAGCAATACATTATTACCAGCAGTACAACTTTGAAGAAAAAATATTACCAGCAATACATTTTTGAATGAAAAATGTATTACCAGCAATACATTTTGGAAGGAAAATATATTACGAACAATGAAAATATTGTCGGTGTAACCCATTGAGGTGTTGATATGCCGTAAAACGAACCAGATCAAACCAAACTCGACTACCTTTTTCTCTTTCCACTCTTGTTTCTGTTCCTAATTCCTCCACAATCTGTATCCCGTTGTGTTTTAGTGGCTTTACTCCCTTGCATGGGGTGATACCGATTAAAAAAATTTCTATTTTTGTGTATTTACTGAAATAATTTTCTATCCTTATGCAGACGGTTTGCTCCCAGTATAGGTTCTGGATTATTCTAATATCCTTCACAAACCAGTGTTGAAATATTACCAGGAATAAAAATCTTGTCGGCATTAAATAACCCATTGAGGTTGATATCCCGTAAAAAAGGAAACCAAACTAAAAAGAGGTGCAAAGATTTGAAGCAACAATTAGAAAGATAAAATCATCGCATCCTAATATGTCGGACTGTTAAGATGATTAGCAAATGTATATGACAATTATCTGAACAAGAATTAATGTTCAAATCTTATTATTTTCCGTTCATACTTTCAAGTGTAATTTCATTGAAGCTATTAATGGTCGTCAGTCATCAATATATAACGCGCGAGGTTTTATTGGGGAAGATATTCTTTAACAATAAAATTATTATGATGCAACAACCGGAGATACAATTTTTTATTGCAAACTCATATGTCTATGATAAATATATGATATGAATATCAGCTTGTAATATCAGTTTTTCTAGAAAATATGTAAAATGAATTATTTGATGGTGTGGTACGACTGTGGATTATCATGTTGTAAATAAAGGGTGTTCCAATAACTTGGACCGATTTTAAATGTGAATTAATTTTAAGCGTCTAATATTTTTTTTTCATTTTCTTTCATATTAAACAACTTAAGTCTTTGGCAATTTTAAGTGTAAAGATTAACAATCAAACAACGTGTTAAAGTTATCGAAGCATATTACTGAAATTGGACGTTCAAACAGAATTTGAATCCGAAGTTCCTCACAGCGAAGTCGATGGTCCACCACGATCGTGATGTGAGAGGAATTAAAGCATAACATCACAATCATTAGTGATCAATCCAAACATCTTTGTAAAGGGTGTACAAATAATTTGGTTTGATTTTAAATATGAATTAAGTTGGACGTTCAAAAAGAAAGGCAGCATATCTCAAAACAGCGAAATAAATTGGCCACCACGACCGTGCGACTTGACGACTTCAGATACTTTCTTTGATTGGGGGGTCATCTAAAAAATAAGGTCTATAGTAAAAAGCCAACAATTCAACAGCTGATGGATGAGATAATAAGACGTATTGGTGAGTTCCAGGGCTAACTATAGAGAAAAGTCATCAAAAATTTTGACCATCGAGTTGAGGTGTGCCGCCGAAGCCTTGATGGATATTTGGGCGATACTATTTTTCACACATAATTGCTATGACTTAAATAACATGATCCAATAGAAAAATAAATAAATTTTCACAAAAATAACACTGATTCATTTACTGATAAATTTGATCCGTCTTAACGAAACACCCTTTAAATATAGTGATTTTCCAAGGGTAGCTCAGATCGGTCACAAGACCGAAAGTAGGAGGCACACAGTGAGGAACGAACTCACTACTCAGTCGTAACTGTTCTAGCGAGATTAGCTTGCTAATCACTACACCGCTTCGAGGTGCCCAACACTCTTTAAATATATGTGAATAGTGTAGTTATTAATATTTATCTTTTAATTTCATATATACAGAGCTGTTCAATAAAAGTGACTCACCTGATTTTTTTTTTTACTAAATGTTCTCTTCTCCGACGAAACGAAAGTTGAGCTAAATTCAAAGGATAAGGTATCTAAAATCCGAAGAAGAAGCTGTGAAAGCTCTTTGAATTTAGCAGTAAGTACTGTCGAGCATCCGTTCAGTGTAATGTTCTGGGGATGCTTTTCTTTTCATGGAACTGGTTTCTTAAAACCTATTGAAAAGACCCTCAAGAGCGAGTAGTACAAGAGAATTTTAGAGTCTTGTCTGCTCCCTTCTGCTGAAAGGGTGCAAACTTTCGTTTCGTCGGAGAAGAGAACATTTAGTAAAAAAAAAATCAGGTGAGTCACTTTTATTGAACAGCTCTGTATATATGAAATTAAAAGATAAATATTAATAACTCGACCCAGCTCATTTTTCTGCAGGATAATGCTCCCTGTCACAAATCAAAATTGATGAAGGAATACTTTGATGAGAAACAGGTGAGTGTTATGACATGGCCACCCCAATCTCCTGACCTCAACCCCATAGAAAACTTATGGAGCATTATAAAGTACAGGCTCTCGAGAAAGCAGTTGAGCAATGAAGAGGATTTGATTGTGAATTTCATATCCAAATGGGATTCAATGATTGGAGATGAGATTTGCCAGAACCTAATCAAGTCAATGCCAAAAAGGGTTGAAAAGGTTATTCAATATAAGGTAGGACCCATAGATTATTAGATATTTCAAACTATATTACTTATTATAAATAAATTATACCTCTATTATTCTTTATTTAAAGATGTTCGGATATGTTTCTATTGATTACTAATTGCAGGAAATAAGTGAGTCATTTTTTTTGCACAGAGTTTTTCCCTAAATCTCATTTATATCCAAAATTATAATTATCAATAGAATACCTTATAGGGGGGGAGTAAACTTTTTTTACTAGGTGTTCGGGAATGGGTCTTTATATTAGTAAGATTAAAAATTAGTTTGATCCCAAAAACAATAGGCGAAAATTTTTTAAGTAAAAAAATCAGGTGAGTCACTTTTATCGAACTGCCATGTACAGTGATTTTCCAAGCGTAGCTTAGATGTGGCACAAGGCCGAAAGTAGGGGGGGCACCCAGTGAGGATCGAACCCACTACTCAGTCGTAATGGTTCTAGCGAGACAAGCTTGCTAACCATTACACCGACCATAGGTGCCCAGAACTGCCCTGTATATATGGTACGATATATAAAGCAAAATAACACTGACTTATTACTTTAACAGAAATATTTACTAAAATTACACAAAAATATCTTGAAATACTAAAGAGTAAATTCATTCAACAAATTCGTGTAGTTTAAATGAGTCTCTATTACTACGACGTCACTTGTACAAATCAAGATACCGCTGGTTCAAATCGCCGTTCTTGCTTTTTGAACACTTCTCAACGTAAAACCCGTCTATTTTTCTCACTGCTTCAGCCCTCTTTTATCAGGCCAACACCGCGGTCGACCAACCAATCAGCGTTCTTCGCTTTTATTCGCAGTTACCCAGGCAAATAGCCGCCTCCAGTTCGACCAATCAGCACACGACTTGCTATTGGTGGAATAGTGTAGTTATTAATATTTATCTTTTAATTTCAGATTTATAATGGCTGCCTCGGATTGTAAGAAAGATAAACTCATGTAATAGAGAAAAAAGACATTGAAAAATGATGGCGTGATGGGAACGTAAGATTGGAGAATTAGAAAAAGCAGAACAGATTACAGCATAATAATATTGAATAACGAAACAAACGTTTTTATAAGAAAAATATATTAGAAAATGGCTTTAAGTATGTCACAAAGAAACTTAAGGAATATTAAATAGGAAATAAGCAAATCGCGTGGGTTGACTAACAACATTATTCGAATATATCTGTTATGAATTGAAACAGAGAAAACAAACGCAGAATATTTTTAAATAGTTACAGGCAATCAAAAAACATAGTAGCCCCTTTAAGTAAACATCACCAAAAGAAATGCGTAATTAAATATTTCATTTCTGACGTGAGTAATTGTTGATATTCTTGTATTATTTCGAAAAACTGTTTTCATCTTGGTTGTATAGATGTTATAATAAACACAACGTTTCGACCAAATAATATCTGCCCATCATCAGGTGTCCATATATTGGCTGATATTGAATATGTGCCGTGTCTACAGTTCCCAGATGATATAAATGTTATTATAGACACAACGTTTCGACCAAGTACCATCTGGCCATCATCAGGTGTTCATTGATTGGCTGATTATCTGTTGATTATTGCGATGTCAGTTATTGTTCATTATTTCTTAATTAGTGCTCCACTACTGGTTCCTAGGATTGAACTCAAGACCACCAAATGACAGTGACACAGGTATGACTAACATCTATATCCACCGTCCTGAATCATATGTTTTGTGGACTTTCATATATCCAGTGTCAGAAGGTTTTACACATTTGGTCAGGATGATGGGTTCGTACCGCTCTTCATAATTTTACTATTTCGTTTCTGAGATGAGTAATTGTCAATATTATTGCATCATTTCAAATATTGTTCACATCTTCGCTGACATGGATGTTATTATAGACACAACGTTTCGACCAGGCAATTTCAGGTCATCGTCAGGTGTCAGTTTATTACCTGATAAGGGATATGTTCCGTGTCTATAATAATATTTACAGTGATTTTCCAAACGTTGTTCCGATGTGGCACAAGGCCGAAAGTATGAGGGACCCAGTGAGGATCGAATTCACTACTCAGTCGTAATTGTTCTAGCGAGACAAGTTTGTTAACCATTACACTACCTCGAGGTGCCTAGTAATAAAATTTATGTCAACCAAGATGAGAACTAGTGTTCAAAATAGACTTCGTATTTCATTTCTGATTTCTGAGTAATTGTCAATATTATTGTATTATTTCGAAATATTCTCCTTATCTTCGCTCGTATAGATGTTATTATAGACACAACGTTTCGACCAAGTACCATCTGGTCATCATCAGGTGTCCATTTATTGGTCTGATATAAGATATGTGTTGTATCTATAATAACATTTATAACAACCAAGATGAGAACTGTAGTTCAAAATAGACTTCGTATTTCATTTCGGAGATGACTAATTGTCAATGTTTTTGTATTATTTCAAACTATTGTTGATATTGATGTTATTTTAGGTACAACGTTTCGTCACCATCATCAGATGTGTATTGATTGACTTATATACGACATAAATTGACTATTGTGATATGCTGTCTATGTGATATCAATTATTGTTCGTTTCTGTCGAATTAGTGATTTTATTGCAGGATCCATTGATTGAACATATGACAACTAAATGACAATTATACATGTATAACCAACTCCTATGTCCCCGAGGACATTATTAGAGTGTTTTTGAAGCCTTTTATATTAAATGTCAGATTGTTTTCTGATTTGTTTACGATAATGGCTTCTTAGTGCTTTTCATAATTTAAGTAATTCATTTTTAGATGAGTAATTGTCAATATTCTTGTATTAATATATTAATATTTTCCTCATTTTCATCGATAAAGATGTTATTATAGACACAACGTTTCGACCAAGTACCATCTGTCCATCATCAGGTGTCCATTTATTACCTGATATAAGATATGTGTTGTGTCTATAATAAAATTTATATCAACCAAAATGAGAATTATAGAACAATTGACTTCGTATTTTATTTCTAATTTCTGAGTAATTTTCAATTTTCTTGTATTATTTCGATATATATTTCTCATTTTCGCTGATATAGATGTTATTATAGACACAACGTTTCGACCAAGTACCATCTGGTCATCATCAGGTGTCCATTTATTATCTGATATAAGATGTGTTGTGTCTATAATAAAATTTATATAAGCCAAAATGAGAACTATAGAACGATAGACTTCGTATTTTATTTCTCATTTCTGAGTAATTTTCAATATTCTTGTATTATTTCGATATATTGTTCTCATCTTCGCTGATATAGATGTTATTAGGTGATAGAACATTTCACAATGAACACCTGATGGTGACCCGAAGGTACTTGGTCGAAACGTTGTGTCTCTAATATCATCTGTATCAAACTAGATGAGAACAATAATTTGAAATAATACAAGAATTGAAACGTGTGTCTGGTGAATGATTACATGGAAACTGAATTAAGAGTAATCTTTACAGATGGACATAAAGCTACATTGGATGAACTGGATGGTCGGGGTAGAGAACGAGTTCTTCACAGAAATAGTCAGACAGCGTAAGAATATTACAGTGAAAAACATGGTTAATGATTTTAACTAATAAAATTATTGATCCCATCAACATTGGTAATACTTACAAATACAATGTTTCAAGTTCTTGCAAAAATCTTTTGAATGGTGCAGGTTTCAATGAACAGGATTTAAGATAAAGTGTATATTGAAAATACATAAAATCATAAGTTGAGATTTCTGAGAAAGGATGGCCTGGAAAACTTAAAACCCACAGGATATACTTAAAGATGTGGAGGCGGAGGGAAACATCGTGTAACTTACCTAATGAGTTTGAATGAATTGATTATAGAGCGAGAACAGTGAGGCGTGGTAAAAAGTCAAACATTAATTAGAGCAACGGAAGATATGAAGTTGTGGAGAGTTATGATCGCCCGTGTATTGAAGGGAGGGGAAACATTAAAGAGGAAGCTAGTAGGCTTCATGGGTATTAATCCAATATATAATTAATAATCCATTATTAAAGTTGTCTGTCTAAAAATGGAAAACATTCTAACAAAAATCTCTTGGAAGGAATAAAAACTGCTACAAATGATAAATAATAGAAAATCAGTAGAAATTTCAGTCTCTTCTTATTCCAGATTTTTGGTGGCTTTTAGTGGAGATCAAGGGAGAAATTCTATTAGTGTATAAAGAGGAGGAGAGGGATCGAACGTGACACTACTCCTGGAACGTATAATATGCCAGTGTCATGCTGAAAGTAAGAAAGGGAAAACAGACAAGCAGAATATTTCAATGCATTCTCATGACCTGAATTGTTTTACTTGTTTTTTTTTATTTAATTGAATTCCATACAAACAGCATTAGGCATTTAATCTCTTTACTTACTTTAATATGATGTTCGACATCTTACATGCGATTCGTAGATGTGTAACGCCTGATGATTGCATCTTTTGCATTTTCATTCCTTTAAGACTTTTTAATATTCTCCTTTACTTTTGAAATTAAATTGAACGTAAAATTGATACCAGGATTAAATCTGAAGTCAGAAGGACAAATATCTAAAGAAAATTTTGAATACCAAAGGAAATATATATATAAAGACATTTTATGCTTTATAGATACAAGTATTTAAGTAAATGCTCTGTTTTTTTTTTAATAATAAACAACATTTACCGGCCTGAATGTCCGAGAAAATTTTCATAGAAAATATTCGTACTCCGACAGGATTCGAACCTGTATCCTATACGGAACCGTCATATAGCTTGAGGTGCCTTTTTAACCGATTCGGCCACTGAGGATCGTTCGGTTGGCAAGGTCGAAGTTACTGCTTATAAACTTCAATCTTCCATGAATCTCTCACGAATATTCATATCTGCTCATGGCGTATCAAATGTAAACAAATGACGTCACACTTTATGAAATGGACAAAGTCCGATAATTATTAAAGACATTTTTATGTTTAACATTCTTTTTATAGATACAAATATTTAAGTAAATGCTGTGTTTTTTTTTATTTTGTCGGAGGACGAATATTTTCTATGAAAATTTATCGGACATTCAGGCCGGTAAATGTTATTTAATACTGTTTATTATAAACAGAGCATTTACTTAAATACTTGTATCTATAAAAAGAATGTTAAACATAAAAAGGTCTTTAAATAATTGTCGGACTTTGTCCATTTCATAATATATATATATATATATATATATATATATATATATATATATATAATTATTTATTCGAAAATTATAACATAAATATGTTATAAAATCACTACAAAAATAGCCATTTTGTTTCAACACTTCTGGTGTCTTATCAAATGATGATGTTGAATGTAGAATAAAGGGTCTTAAAAGGTTCAAATCAATCAAACACCCCTCGCTAAGAGAAAACGCTGTTACATAAGATGGAATGACCACTCAAAATACAATCAAAATACGATTCAAAAACTTGACAACGAACTAAGGTTATCATAATTATTTAATGCTTTATAAGAAAAGCGGTGTCCTTAGGAATCCATTGGTAATTAAGTATATATATATATATATATATATATATATATATATATATATATATATATATATATATATATATATATATGTGTATTTGAAACTCCCTTCTTTTTCTCTACCCTCTTTTTTTTTCTTTTTTATCCTTTATTGGATTGTGTCTGGAAAAATTTGTTATCCATTAATTATTGTAACATTGCTTGGTCTGATGAGATGGGCGTTTAATGCCGTGAAATAAATTATTACCAATGGATTTCTGAAGGACTCCGCATTCATCATCATTATCATATTTGCTCTGTCCTTACATTGAGCACTCTCTGGATTTATATCCTCTTTGGAATTATCCCCTTTAATTATGAAATAATATGATATATATATATATATATATATATATATATATATATATATATATATATATATATATATGTGTGTGTGTGTGTGTGTGTGTGTGTGTGTGTGTGTGTGTGTGTATGTATGTGTGTGTGTGTGAGAGAGAGAGAGAGGGGGTGAGTGAGAGAGAGAGAGTAAGCTGCTCCCAAAAGAGTAGGCTTAAGATTGTACACAGAAAAGAATTCTCTATGAGTTTTAATATGTTTTAAATCAAGATTTCAAGTCGGCAGTGTCCTAGCACGACTGTCAGTTGCATACGATTTCACACAATCATCAAGCGGTCGGTGACTCTAATGTTTGAAAATACCAATTTTCTTTTTATTAATTGTGATATTTAAGGCTATTTTGGTCTTAACCGGATAGGTTATTCCCATTCCCTGTGAATCGGTTGGTTTGTGCATGATATGCACGCACCGGTTGCACTATAGCAGTCTTGGATTTGCCTGAGAGAATACGGGTTACTATTTTCATACACTACAGTCACCGACTGCTTGCTGATTGCATGAAACTGGCAGGCTTGCGTCCAGCATGAAACAGCCTGTCGCCTCTGAGTGTTAAGTTCAATGTTCACTTTATATTTATATTTAAATACGCTCTATCTCTGATAAGGAGCACTTTCTCCCATAAATATAGCACACCATAAAACTATATTTCTTTATATATATATATATATATATATATATATATATATATATATATATATAACTATGAATCTAAAGAGCTAGGTAAACCTACCTAGGTTTCACCTACACGGATCGTCAGGGCAAGCTGACTCTGACGATCCGCCTAGGTGAAACCTAGGTAGGTTTACCTGGCTCTTTAGGTTCATAGTTAGGTTTGCTCTTCTTAATTTATTGAGCACGTTGGTTAGTTACTTTTGCTTTACTCGTTTTGGAGTTTTTTTTCTTTAGACTCTGAGCTGGGATTCTGGACGATTGTTTTCGCCTCAATTACATGTTCTTAGTTCTTTCTTTTTTTATCCCTTATTTTTTCTTGGGCATTGGTTTGTTCATTTACAAGCCAAAATACCTAAGGTTTTTCCAAACGAGTATAACTATTATATATACATATATATATATATATATATATATATATATATATATATATATATATATATATATATATATATATATATATATATATATATATAAAAGTGAACATAGAAGTCAACACTTACAGGCGACAGTCTGTTTCATGCCAGTGCAATCGTCAGGTAACGAAGATTGCACCAGCATGAAACAGACTGTCGCCTCTAAGTGTTGACTTCTATGTTCACTTTTATATTTACACACGCTTTATCTGTGATATTGAGCACTTTATCCCATAAATATAGCACACTTTAAGACTATATTTCTTCATATATATATATATATATATATATATATATATATATAATCGCGTATGTGGGCAGCAACCCATCTTTTTATACTTTTATTAAAATTACAATGTACCAGTATGTTGCGAATGGTGTTATGAAGTAATACACATCCCCAGTTGACAAGAGCAAGAAGACTAATTATCTACAATAAATAATTAAAACAGCTAAGCTCATCATCAACAACAACTCACCTGCCAGATCCAAATTACAGAGAGCTAATATTCACTTGCTAAATTGTGTTCTGGTTAATGATGCATACACCCTCCTTAAGGTATCCCCACAAAAAAATAATCGGGAGGCGTCAGATCAGAATAAAGTAGTGACCTTAACCATTCCGAATTATCATGTTTGATTAAATCCAAAATAAAATTTCAAGATTTTCTTTTTTGTTCAGTTGCGCATCGGCACTGAGACGGCCACACCCCGGTGAACGAGATAGACCTGCCGACTAAACTGAATGAGGGTTTTTAGATCCTTACGGTGAAGTGGAACGCTTCTCCCCCCAACCCAGATGTTCTTTGTTCAGTTGATATTTCTTTTTTTTCATGGATAATTTCTTTATGTTAATCTACGTTCTGCAAAAATACAGAAGACAGCGATTGATGTTGCATTTATTTTTTTTGTTTTTCCGTTTGTTTGTTTTTTTGTTTAAGATTTTAGTCAAGGAAGGAAACGGAAATGAGTGCTACAGACGAGAAGTGCGAGAAAATAAACTAGTAGAATAGAAGTGGCAATTGCATTGATATAGTTCAATAGTAAAATGTCCAATCTACTCAGTCAGTTATGTGCCATGCGTAGTCGATCATTTATCCTTGAATACATGAATGACGAGGCAGGTTTTTTCCCGCAGAAGGTTGCCATTTCTTTCTACGGTAGACCTGCTTCCATCCAAGTCTATAGAACCCGGTCTGTCCTGCTACTTTCCCATAGCTGGTGAGAGAAGAATAGGATTCATACCTTTCCCAAAGTTATTAGCACCTAAGTGAATATAATGGATTCGACTGGAATTTGAACGCGACTCCCCGATTCCCCAATCCGAGCCGCTATCCAATTAGTAGCCCGCATAAATTCATGTAGTCGAGACACCAGAGAGAAAAGCTTATCAGAACAGCTGCTATAAAAAATGATTTTAGAAAAGACAGAGGAAACCACGCTACGTGACTGAAGTTGAGATGACAGGTTAGGATTCAAGCCTCGGGTAACAGACTAATAGTGCGACAATTTGAGAGGCGAGGGTTTTCCACGGAGTTCTTAAAAGAGGAGCTATAGAGAAGGACTTGCAACAAGCTGGGAAGCAGGAAGCAGTGGGACATTTGTTGTAGATTTGGGAGAGAACAGGGTCCAGCTCAGGATCTCATTTCTTTAGGACGTAGCATGCCTTGTGATGAGCAAATTTAGAAATTATATCCGAAATCAATGACGTGATTGTGAACATATCACTCAGTATAGCCTCCATTCTAGGGTGATCTGGCAAACGTATTCCAGATGAGTCGAGACTTGAGTTGGAAGAGATCTTCCGAGCATAGCACGCTGCTTTATCTGCAGTAGATGTCAATACTTCAAATTGATAGACAAGAGCAGGCTATGAGCAGTTGCTGTTTTTCCCGCAGTCTTGCAGAGTCGACAATAATCCTTAAAACCAAAATTGAGAAAGACTATACGGTGTCTCATTCTATCATCAAATAGTAACTTTACTTCTTTGAGGATACGCTATGACTCCCGTTTATCCCGTGACCCGTAGGGGCTCCAAGTGTACTGCAGCCGCAGTAGAAGTAACGTTTATTGTGCAAAATAGCCTGACAGAGCCCAACCCTCTCCAACCCAGTTTTGAACTTTTCCTTATCCTACACCTAAGGTTAAAGAACCCAGTCTGTCCTGCTATTTACCAATAACTACGGGTGGGGGGAGAAGAAAAGAATTTATACATTTCCCAAGAGTATTAGCACGCAAGTGAATGAAATGGATCCGACTTACAGATTCCTCAATCCACTACTCATTACTTCACCGTGCCTACCGTGACTCATTAAGGATTTGTCGATCTGATATAGCCGAAAGAAGTGGTTCCTATGGGCTATAGCGGCTGACCTGGCAGGTGAGAACGAAGGAAATGATCGTCGTTTCACGTGGTATCTCCGATCTGGCACGAATTCTTCGATACCAGCTCCTACTCAGGAATAGACCTGAGTGGCACATTTCTAAACAGTGTGATTAAAATATAATTTCAAGATTTAACGTGAATAAATTTTCACTAAAATAACAGATTTCGCCACGCGTTTCCCCCCAGTAATTCTGGCGTCTTATTTGATCTATTTACTTACCTCCACTCCGAACCCTGTAGCTCTTTCCTCTTGGCAACTCCGAACATGCGGTCTAGCGTCTATGGATATCTCTTCCCGATCTCACATCAATCACGAACCGTCTATTATCAGACCATCTTTCTCTTATCAGCGCACCGATTGGAACTCGTTACCAGTAGCAGGCCTACGCCTGACATAACACCAAACACTGACACTGAATATACAATATTATAAATATAATTAAATAAAGGCACTGAACAAAAGCTGTGACGTCAACAAACCTTTATCAGATGATCACTCGTTGTCGAATGGGTAGGTGTATAAATATTACTAACCTAGACTATCCCCTACCAAATTACTGATGATACCACTAGATAGCGTTGCTTTGTAAACGAAACCATATTATCGAGAATTATATTTTAACACCCAAAGCTATAATAATCCTTGAATAACAGCCAAGGACGTTGATATGCCCTCTAGTCAAATATAATTAAGCTTGAATGATTTGACAAATAAAAATACGGAACATCCTGTTCAGAAGAATTTCACAGAAAACATTAATATGTAAGTTAGTTCCATGCAGAATTATTATTTGATTGAAATTTGTGCATAGGTTTACAAATTAGAAATTATTTGAATTTCAATTTCAACAGAGTATGTTCAGAATTTTTAATTGGCAAATTTGCCATCCGAAAGCATAATTGGTGCATATTACAATGGAAAATATAGATTTCTACGATTTTCCGACGGCGAACAAAATTAATATCTTCTTTTCATAAGGATATATATTGTTTTATCTTCGTATCTGTGATCCGTCCTGGGTATGACGATAAACTGCATCCACGTCCCGGGGAAGACGATAAACTACATCCATTTCTTCGATATGAGGATGAACTACATCCACGTGCTGGGGAAGACGTTAAACTACATCCACGTCCTGGGTATGATGATGAACTACATCCACGTCCTGGGTATGACGATAAACTGCATCCACGTCCCGGGGAAGACGATAAACTACATCCATTTCTTCGATATGACGATGAACTACATCCACGTGCTGGGGAAGACGTTAAACTACATCCACGTCCTGGGTATGATGATGAACTACATCCACGTCCTGGGTATGATGATGAACTACATCCACGTCCTGGGGAAGACGATAAACTACATCCATTTCTTCGATATGACGATGAACTACATCCACGTGGTGGGGAAGACGTTAAACTACATCCACGTCCTGGGTATGATGATGAACTACATCCACGTCCTGGGTATGACGATGAACTACATACACGTCCTGGGGAAGACGATAAACTACATCCATTTCTTCGATATAACGTTGAACTTCATCCACGTCCTGGGTATGACGATAAACTACATCGACGTCCTTGGTATGACGATGAACTACATCCGCGTCCTGTGTATGACGATAAACTTCATCCACCTCCTAAGGAAGACGATAAACTTCATCCACGTCATATGTATGACGACAAACTACATCCACGTCCTGGGGAAGACGATAAACTACATCCAAAAGCAAGGCGTCTGATCCGGATGTTTTTGAAGAGCTCAATTGCTGCTGTTCCTAGGTCCACCCTTACCCAGGATGGTAGCGCCTGTCAAGGTCCCAGCTATGGGCAAGTAGTTAACTCCCCTAAAACGGGTCCAAACACATTGAAAGTATAAAAATTGATTTTAATACCACCAATACTTTTTTTTCAAATTTGTACCAGCTATACATTTTCGAAAAAGAAAAATATTACCAGCAATAGATTTTTGAAGAAAAAAAATTATTACCAGCAATAACAAATCTTGTCGGCTTTAAATAACCCAATGAGGTTGATATGCCGTAAAACAAACAAAACCAAACGGCATTACTAGATTGGCAGCAGGGTCTCATCTCACAGTTGAAATGCCTCTATGCAACCGTAAGTTATGTGCTATTTCTTCTCTCGAATTACTCGTTTGTGGAACTCTCTTCCGGAATCTTGCTTTCCAACCAACTTTGATCTTCAAAAATCTAAAGGAAATGTCAATCGTTATCTTCTGTCATCTTAATTCCTGTACATTTATTGTTTTCTCTCTTTAATAATATTTGCTCTTTTAAAAATATTCTCTCAGTAACCCATTGATTCTTAGTGGCTTTATTACTTTGCCTAGGATATATACTGTTTTATCTTCGCAGGTGTGGCGATCGAAAGCGATTATATTCTTTTTTTTTTCATTAATAACTATAAATCTCGATTTCAGCTTGATAATTTTTTTAATAATTGTTTCCCCAGTACAAGGTACAAGATCCCCTAAAGGTAGAGATTTACTGATTGAGGTTGATGCAGGTAAAATAAGGATTGGTTGGTTGATTTTGTTTAGCGGCATATCAACATCTCTATGAGTTATTTAATGCTGAAACCTAAATAATTTTTTAAATAATTTTATACTTTAAGGTTAAAGGCATATTTTGGGGGGATTTATAGTTTGTCGACTATTTACATTATTCGGACTATTGTCTTCATCTGTCTTGTCATATTTATCACAACGTTTCGGCCGTTATACGTCCGGGCCTTCTTCAGGTGGTTGGAATGTCGAACAGAACCCTTTATTTCGCTCGCTGGGGTAGAATGTTCTAGTTTTACGTGCCATGTCTAATGGATGTCAGTTATCAGTTATCCCCTGTTAATTCACCTCACCAAGTTCTTTAGGACAGATGGCATAGTGGATAATGGCGTCGGTTAGATCCAGTGACAGGACCCAAAGAGTTGTATGTTCAATACCTGGTTAAGGCAGTGGATCTCGGAGGCAAGCACTGACGTTTTGGGAAGCTCAAATGAACACCTGGTGTATGGAAGGACTTCTTTCATGTCAACTTGTTGATGCACTTGTCTGTTCTGAAGCTGAGACATGATATTGAGTGCAAAGGCTATTTTCACATAAGCAGAGGTTAGTCACATACTGTAGCCGGATTCATGACGTCAGCGTTTTTTGACTGACAATCGAATATATATTTTTTAATTTTTTCAATATCTTATTTACAAAAAGGTGAGTCATTAGTGGAATCCGAGTGAAAAGAAAGCCAGGTGAGGTGTTGTCGAGCTGTTGATAAAACGTGACGTCTGGTTCCGTCACCGAATTGTTCACATTTTAATTTTAGGCTAGTATTTACATTTTGGTCTGACATCTTCTGTTACGTACACGTAAAACAGTACGCACAAGGTAGATGTAAATGACTCATTGTGGACAGTCAGTTTCGAAATCAAGTTGTAATATTATTGAAAACTAGCCTAAAAGGTTCCCTTCGAGCTGACTGTAGGCATTAAATAATCTCCACAGGGATGATAAGACATAGAAAACGAATCAAAGAACGTTCTCTCCTCTTACTTTTTTGTTCTTTTTCCCATATTTCTTTCTCTTTTTTTCCATCGTCACTAAACAAACCTTATGAACTCAAACAAGAACAGGAAGAAGTGTATAGCTATGATTGCTGGAGTAACAAAATATATAGAAGAACTAGATGATGAGACGACACAGCCAGGGTTCTTTTTTCTATAGAGGTTGTCAGATAAGTGGTAGACTACTCCAAATTATCTTGCTTTTGAACCAGTGCTGTCCATCAACAAGACTGGTTTTAAACCAAGGCTGGAGATCGTTATTCGCCCACATCGTCGTGCATTTGTGTGAAGTGAATGGCTGACATATATATATATATATATATATATATATATATATATATATATATATATATATATATATATATATATATATATATATATATATATATATATATTTGTCATCCACAGACAGACTGTTTCGCTGTTTCACAGCTCATCAGTGTAGCTAGACGTCCGGTTGCCTCTAGCTAGGATCGAAAACCGACTGAATTGGCGCCAGTGGGAACTTCTACCACTAAGTCATAGGCGCACGGCAGGCATGAAGGTGAATTTTAGCGTGTTTATCTTTAGATTTAGATAAACACACAGTGACTGACAGTGACTCAAATATATCAGCCATTCACTTCATCTCTCTCTCTCTCTCTATCTCTCTCTCTCTCTCTCTCTCTCTCTCTCTCTATACATATATATATATGTTATATTTATCTATATAATATCTATATATATAGATATTATATATCTATATATATAAATATATATCAATATATAATATATAAATATATATATATTGATATATAACATATAAGTATATATAGATATATAATCTATAAGTATACTATCTGCATGGCCCGGCGTTGCCCGTGCTTCATTCAAAAATGTACGACTCATACAGCAATTACTATCCCTTGACTTAAAATATTTTTGCACTTCCTTGCCTTTAAAGGAGTGCCCTTTGCCGTGCTGATGTTGCTACATGCCTTACTTCTTGCCTATCTCACACTGCAGATTTTTTCTAAGCTCTATACTAAACATTAAATCTGTTACGAAAAAAGAACTAAACAAAATGAACACAAAACGATCAGCTTTAAAAAAGGACTCGTAACTGGAAAACCGAATGAATAAAGAATGATAACAACAAATCCTTTTCAACACCTAACCCAGTTCTGCGTAATCAGAATCAACGTTAAGTTTAAGCAAGCGAATGAACCAATTGGAGTAAAGTGCCATGCAGATTTCAATTTCTCCCACTTGTGACGAATGCAGCTATCCATTGTTTTTTGCATGCTAGCATGCTAGTTATCATTCGTGTCAGTCCTCTGCTGGTTCGCACGCTGGCCAATAGAATCTTCCTGCCTCTTTGTGGAAGCCAGTTATAGGCTCTCACTCTGGTCAGTAGAAAATGGCGGCAAACTACAGGAAAACTGCCGTAGAAGCATGAAAAAATCGATTGTTTCCACTATCGATGAGAGTTGGGAAATGCAAAGTCGGTCTTAGCCTTCCCACTAACTTGGAGTATATGCATATAAATTTCGGTGCAAATCCGTCGAAAATTGCGGCCGTGCATTCGTTACACACACGCACACACATCTTGCCTTTTATAGATAACATATAAGTATATATAAGTATATAGATATATAATATATGAATATATATAAAGATATGATATGTTTAACGTTCTTTTTATAGATACAAGTATTTAAGCAAATGCTCTGTTTTTATAATAAGTGTTATTTAATACTGTTTATTATAAAAACAGAGCATTTGCTTAAATACTTGTATCTATAAAAAGAACGTTAAACATATCACACATATCTTTAAATAAATTGTCGGACTATGTCCAATTCAAAAATATATATAGAGATATATAATATATATAGATATAAAATATGTAAATATATCTATAGATATATAATATATAAGTATATATCGATATATAATATATAAATATATATATATATAAGTATATATAGGTATATAATATATAAATATATATAGATATATAATATTTAAATATATATATATGTATATAATATATATTATATATATATATATATTATAAATATATATAGATATATAATATATAATTATATATATATATAATATATATATATATATATATATATATGTAAAATATAAATATAGATGTAAATATAGATATAATATAAATATCGCTACTATAGCGACAGCATTTGGAATCGGAAACTTATTCAATATGTGAAAAGGAATATAAGACGTGTTAAGTTATTTTGTGTACCTATATACTAGTGAGCAAACCAAAATGAGCTGACTCATTTTATAGTCCACCCATAGAAGGTTTATCAATCAGAAGACTTTAAATATTCGATCCGATGTGTATAAAGGCGGCCATTTTGTTTTTTTCTTGTCGGAATATCCACTGCTAACCTGTCAGATGAAAAGACCTGCAGAACTACGCTTTCCTACTCTCTCCGAATATCCACTGCCAACCTCTGATATGGAAGAGCTTAAGAATTCCTGAATAGCTGCTACTAGACATTGGTGCTGTTTCATTGAACAAAATAATTACTACATCGGATTTCTACATTCAAACTACATTAAAAATGTTTTACAAGACGAATGTGATTATTTAAATCATGTATCATCTTATGAAATCATTTATCTCGTTTCGTTTAAATAAATAGGGTTTGGTTTTCGCGTTTGGGCTTTCCGATCCGTTTCAACCTCAAATTCCTAGGAAATTCTATTCTTCTAATTATTTTCAATAACTTCCGGATTATACTCATATACTCATAGCAGTGGATTACAAAGGTGAGCCACATCCTGGGTATGACGATAAACTACATCCGGCAGCAAATCCTCTGATCAGGAGGTTTTGTGGTGCGTGAATCCACACCTCTTAATTGCTGTTGTTCCCAGGTCCATCCTGAACCTGGGCAAATAGTGAACCCTCAACTGGGGTCAAAACACTATGAAAGTATAAAAAATACATTTTTATCGTAAAAGTTTCCAGAAATAGATAATAAAAATAAAATACTTCCAACAAAAGATTTTAATAGTTAGAAATAAAAATGTACCCAAGGAAATTAAATTCCGGCATTAAATAACCCATAAGGTGTTGATATACCCTTAAACAGAGCAAACCAAAATATAGGTGAGCCAAATTCACTGGCACAATTCCAAGTGAATTTCTATCCACTGTCAACTGTTTCATCTTGTTTTTACTGTGAATTGGTTGAAGCAATTATTACATGAGGATAGTTTAGAGATGGGAAATCACTGACCCACGGGTCATGAACTGACCCACGGGTCCTGAATTGACCCACCATCTACTTTTTGGTGAAATAATGACATGAAATATCGTTCAGCTAATCAAATTTAGCGATTTCTGTAATTTTGTTTACGCTTTGTGTATACCTAAGCAATCCAGAAAATTGACTCGTTAATGTCCGTTAATGTCATTAAATAACGTCATGAATTGACGTTTATTAGTTGCATGGCCAGCGATAAAATTTATAATTTTATTCCAAGAAACATGACATTACAAGGAACATAACATTTCTAGTAATTTGAAACTAGTTTTCGAATACAGATTCTTGATGACAAAATGCAATGATATTCAACTAAAGTGTCATTTGCTTCTTCTTTTTTCTATAATTACACAAATCCAGCTCTTTCCAATTATGCTTAGAGCGCTATCTGTTATCAAAGATAAAATACTTCCCAAATTAATGGCAAGTTCAATAAATTCCTTCTTCAATTCAAACATAATATCTTGCCCTCTAGTTTTCTCTGAAAGTGTCATCAATTTGTTCTGTTCTTTCTCCATTATATTCCTAGAAGGAAATCTTCCAACAACTGCGAAAGGAGCAATTGACGCTATGTTTGTACTTTTATGCAGACAAATTGAAAACATATCTGCGTTATTCTTTCCTAGTTCAAGTAGATCTGTTATGTCTTTGTCCATAGCAACTATTATCTCTTTGATACTAAGGCAGTTTTATAAATTGATTTATAGTAGTGTAGGATGTTTCTTTTTCTATCTTTGCATTTTATCAGCCGTAATCTCATCTATTTTAAGTGTCTGCCTTGATAAATTAAAAATAGTTTCTGTTCCGAATTCCTTTGTGATAGTTGCTTTTTGGATTGTAAAAGTAACCCATAAGAATGGACACCGAGAAATAGAAACGAATTCAGAATATAGTGGGAGCTTTTTCACGAAGAGTTGAGGGGAAAAATACGGTTTTATTGAGAAAATTAATAAACGGTGTTCCTCTGCATACAAGATGTCAATTATTGCACGCTCATTAAGCGCCATTTTGAAAGCAATCATCAAAATTTATACTCAGTGACAGATGAAGAAAAAAATTGAATTATTCAGAAAGACGTCAAGCAACAGGAACAACAATGTAATAATTCCAAAATGATGTTTAAACCAAAACAAAAAAAGTAACAAGAACAATATTTTTGTAGTTAGTTTTCAGTTATCCTCTACTATCGCTAAGTATGAGAAGCCACTCTCTGTTGGCAGTTATTTAAAAGAGGCCTTTTGAACTGCTCAGATTTTTTTGTTTGGATACTTTCAGAATAAAGATGAGAAATCTCAAAAGAATTAATGAGTCGCCAGTCCTTAGAAATATTGTCAAAGAGATAATAGTTGCTATGGACAAAGACATAACAGATCTACTAGGAAAGAATAACGCAGATATGTTTTCAATTTGTCTGGATAAAAGTACAAACATAGCGTCAATTGCTCCTTTCGCAGTTGTTGGAAGATTTCCTTCTAGGAATATAATGGAGAAAGAACAGAACAAATTGATGACACTTTCAGAGAAAACTAGAGGGCAAGATATTATGTTTGAATTGAAGAAGGAATTTATTGAACTTGCCATTAATTTGGGAAGTATTTTATCTTTGATAACAGATAGCGCTCTAAGCATAATTGGAAAGAGCTGGATTTGTGTAATTATAGAAAAAAGAAGAAGCAAATGACACTTTAGTTGAATATCATTGCATTTTGTCATCAAGAATCTGTATTCGAAAACTAGTTTCAAATTACTAGAAATGTTATGTTCCTTGTAATGTCATGTTTCTTGGAATAAAATTATGAATTTTATCGCTGGCCATGCAACTAATAAACGTCAATTCACGACGTTATTTAATGACATTAACGGACATTAACGAGTCAATTTTCTGGATTGCTCATATACAATAATGTCAGAGGGTTATGTGGTAAATCGATTTGCGATGTTGCAAGATGAAAAAAAAAACTGATAACGTAACTTTTCGGGTTTCAATTCTCGGTAGTGGATGCGCATTGCTGATGAGTCCCAAATATAGGATAAAACGGCCGTCCAGTGCTTTCAGCATTCTGTTGAGGTTTCTTCTAGACTCAATGAATTACGTAATTATAATTCTCTCAAATCCTCCTAATTTCTATCACTTGTATATCTTTGCTTGAACCGATTTCTAATGCTCTGGATGGAGCGGCTTGGGGATAGTAGTCGTAGCTCGTGGGGACACAGTCCTATGGGTAAATAGAAACACGGATGGGTTCCACCACGGAATATGTGATCGAGCGGCGCTATATCCAGTCTAATTCGCTACCACTTCGTCACCGAGGCCCATTGGAACAGTTGGTATGACGTTTGCCTGATAACGTAACTGTCCGTGTTTTAATTCTCGGTAGTGGATGCGCACTGCTGATGAATCCCAAATATAGCACGAAACGGCCGTCCACTGCTTTCTGTTGAGGTTTTTTCTAGACTCGATGAATTAATTAATTATAATTATCTCACATCCTCCTAATAATTTCTATCATATATATATATATATATATATATATATATATATATATAGGTAACTATACTCGTGTCGAAAAACCTTCTAAGTCTTGATTTAACAATAGCCAAATCAATCTCGAAGGGAAAAAAGGTTTTAAAAAAGAAAGAGCCAGGAACATGAAAGTCTGTCGAAAATAATCGCACAGATACAGATTCCAGGCCCAAAGAAAAAACCCCGATACGAGTAAACAACTAACTAAAGAGCTCGATACAAACGTAGAGCAGACCTAGTGAGCCAGACAAACATACCGAGGTTTCACTTAGGCAGATCGTCAGGGTCAGCCGACGATATATATATATATATGTATCGCAAAATTCGCACTTCCTTACAATAACTTGAATTTTAAAAAATGCAAGATAGTAGCGTCGATGTTTGGGTATCTTAAAGCTTTCAAAAGAAAACTGAAATATTTTCAAGAGATCTGGAAGAAAACAACTGAAATATTTGTCAGTATTAATCATAAATGAGCACTTTTTAACCAACCAGGAGTACTGAAACGTATTGATGGGTATTAGCTCCCTGGTAAAACGGCATGATATATACGAGTCTTTCTCTTATAGCGATAGTGATCTGCTGTCGTTAACGCAACAAATAGACTCTTTGAGGGGCCGGGTTGGCAGCCATCCCCGTGCTCAACCGGCTTTTATGATTTCAATAGAGGAAATACCGAAGACCGCTCAATAATTTATCGCTATTTCTATGGGAAATGTTGTGACGAAATTATCTTTCTCCTAGCCTGGTTGCCAACCAAGACTAGATTTATCGACCATAACCTGAAGTTACAAGAAAATGAAGTAAAATCAGGGGCCTATGTAACCAACGAAAAATGAACCCTTAGAAAGCAGAGCTGATAACCTTATTATTACAGAGTGGCAGTTCTAGCCGAACACTTTTGCATTAATAAAAAGGTTGGCCTTAGCAATGCTAACCATTTTTTAGTTCTTCCTTCTCATGTGAAATGTTGTTTTCATCCATGAAAAATATCAAATCTACCAGCAGGAATTGCATTGGTGTGGATATGAGGAATAGATGCAGTGAGCTTCCTGGGTAAGACGATAAACTACGTCCAACAGCAAGGCCTCTGATCAGGAGGTTTTGAGGAGCGTGGAACCACCTCTTAATTGCTGGTGTTCCCAGGTTCACCCTGACCCGGGGTGGTAGTACCTGTTAGGGCCCCAGCTATGGGCAAATAGTTAACCCCCAAACTGGGGTCAAAACACTGTGATAATTTTTTTTTAAATTATTGCCAGCAATACATTTTTGAAGAAAAAAATATTACCAAAAATAGATTTATGAAGGAAAAAATATGACCAGCATCAAAAATTTTGTTGGCATTAAATAACCCGTTGAGGTTGATATGCCGTAAAACAAACCAAACCAAACATGCAGTGAGCTGAAGACAACTTCGAATTAAAATATTAGCAACTGACAAGCTGCAAAAGTTTCACATTAAAAAAACATCGGTAAGTATATGAGTGACCCATATTTTATGAAAAATTAAGAGTACTAAAAGGTAAACCGGCAACTACAAAGATTCGCCATCTCTGGTACAGTTAATAGTTTATATAGTATACACTTATGAAATACCGGTTCACGTGCGCTCACCGAAGTTAAGCAACGTTGAGCCTGGTAGGTACCCAAATCGATGACTACTGGGAAATACCAGGTGATGTAACACTGGATGTGCGTGTGACCTAATTGATAACGCCACGGAATTCTTAATCAAAGTGCAATTCCAGTTGGGTTCGTTATATTCGCTTACGCGGGAATGCCCTTGAGAAAGGCATGAATCCACATCTACCCACACAGCTATAGGCTAATTTGTAGGACCTGTATCAGTAAATCATTAATCTTTACATACGCATCCCCCCAAAAAAAAACATTTTTACAGTCTAAAAATATTTTTGACTTTTAACAAAAGGCAAAATGTTGATTAGCTGAAGAAAAAAAAAACAAATAATCATAAGCGCGCAGTACTAGATTGGCGGCTAGGTCTCATCAATTACAGTTGAAATGGCTAGAAGTATCCTTAACTTCTATGTTAACATTTTCTTTTCTCGCACTTCTCATTATAACATACATAATTATATACGAGGGTCATTCAATAAATAAGGTGAATTTTTTGTATTCAATAAAACTAAGCGTTTAAATTTTATTTTTTTTTTTGGAAGCCGATATTTTTTTTAATAATCATGGGTATAAAGTAATTAATAATAACAAAACAAAAGTCATTGAGACAAAGCAAGTTCAGTCGACTAATGATGACAATTCCAGAACAACGTAACTATAAACAATTTGTTCTATCCTCTGCCAGCCGCTATGATGGAGAAAACATTACCCCGAACCGTCGCCAGTGAGACACGCTGCAAGAGCCACTCCGTTTCGCGAGGCTCGTTCCTTAATCGAGACGCAATTGCGCCAATCCTCCGAAGGAACACCATCGAACGAGGGCCAATAACCCCTGAAGTCTCTACTGCCACAGGAGTAAAAAAAAATCTATCAGCAAGAGAAGAATATTTAGCTATTTTTTTTTATCTCTGCGTGTCGGGCGACGAACCCCGGCTCAACCGCGGACCTGATCAAATTACCGGCCGAAAATTTTTCGTTATAAGGACTTCTAATACAGATAGAAGCATAATTTTCTTTTTTTTTCAACTTAGTCTCCCAGCACTGTCACACACTTTTCCCATCTGTGCACAAGCTTCTGTTTTCCCTCAGCGTAAAAATCTTTGGACTGATGTCTCAGCCAGTCGCTCACAACACTTTTGACTTCATCGTCACTTTTAAACTTCGTGCCTCTCGTGAACGCTTTCAAGGAACCAAACATGTGAATGTCTGAAGGGGCAAGATCTGGCTGTAAGGGGGGTGAGGGAGCAGTTCCCAGCCCAGCTCGTTGATGGTCTGCACCGTTTGGGCTGCTGTGTGAAGCCTTGCGTTGTCATGATGCAAGATGACTCCTTCTGACTGATGACCCCTGCGTTTGTCCCAACAGATAAGTTCAAAGTCCTTGCAATTTAGCCCACTTGTAGACATTATTTTGGCTGAAACATGTGGGACCATACACAGTTGACATTCTCCTATGAATTGCAACTGGTTTGCACCCTTCAGCAACCAAAAACTTGATAACTGACCGCTGTTCAATCCTGGAGCATGCATCTTGGTCGGCCATCTTTGTTAATCGCCAAAACTCTCAAAGTTTTTTTTTTATCTGCAAAAGAAATTAAATCCATGTGAAA
The DNA here is from genome assembly GCA_964036315.1 of Acanthosepion esculentum. Classification (NCBI taxonomy): domain Eukaryota; kingdom Metazoa; phylum Mollusca; class Cephalopoda; order Sepiida; family Sepiidae; genus Acanthosepion; species Acanthosepion esculentum. Next base: position 142,251,338 of record OZ038477.1, on the reverse strand, counting down.
AAGAAGTAAAACAAAAACAAAATAAAAAAGAATAAGCTTCTATCTGTATTAGAAGTCCTCATACCGAAAAATTCACCTTATTTATTGAATGACCCTCGTATATAATACATTATACATAACTATATCTTAAAATATTAAAAATGTTTTTAACTGTTTTCTCTCACACTCGTTAACTGCCTTTGTGTTGATGGCTTTATTGTCATGATTGACTGAAAAGATTATAATAAAATTATACTATATATCAGTTTCGATATTTGAATATTTTTACCCGTTTTATAACCCATGTTACACCGAGATTATAATACGTTTGTTTCAATGTAGGGTATTTCTTCTGCAATTGTCGTTACTTATGTGAGTTGGCTTCTGAATAAATTCTATATTCTTAGGTCTCATTTTTTATATCTTTTTATTTGTATTGAAGGAGCTAGGGAGTTTCTTTTATATTTATTTTTATTTTTCTTAGGTTGAATGATAAATAATTTTTATCTTCACGCTATTAAAATTATTTCCTCAAAATAAAAAAAATACTTATAATTCAACCTAACAGATAGAACTTGCCTTTCATAAATGCCCTACTGGCCAAGTATGTGCAGGTTCGCGCCATCTAAATCGATACTAATTTGATTTTTGGAAAACAAAATTAGTGTAGGTTTTATTTTTCATTACATATTACTTAGTAATCAATCATCGAAGCACAGATAATAGAATGGAAAAGGAAATACATTACATGAGTTGTCTGCAAGGCGAGCTTGATAAAAAGTAATCGGTATTAGGACAATGGGTCGCCGGTCAATTTATCGGGAGGTCAATTAGTCGATAGGACACTTCATCTGCAGTATCTGCCATAATTGGTTTATGCTTGTTGGATTGAACAAGGGTGGGTTTTTTTTATCAACATGGCCACCAAACAAACTTACAGTTTCATAAAAAGAAGAGCTAAGGAAAATTAATGAGATATGATATCGAAAATTCCAGAGACTAGCTCGAAATATAAACACAGCTTTATTCCAGTAAATAATATATTTAATAAATTATTTAAATCAATTGTCAACATTGATGATTACACGCAGCTTGAAACATTTATTGGAAGGATTAATAGCCTTGGACGCTCATTTATCTATCTATCTATCTATCTATCTATCTATCTATCTATCTATCTATCTATCTCCTCCTCTCTCAATATATATATATATATATATATATGAAGAAATATAGTCTTAAAGTGTGCTATATTTATGGGATAAAGTACTCAATATCAGAGATAGACCATGTGTAAATATAAAAGTGAACATAGAAGTCAACACTTAGAGGCGACAGTCTGTTTCATGCTAGATGTAATCATCAGGCCATGATTGCGTCTAGCATGAAACAGACTGTCGCCTCTAAGTGTTGACTTATATGTTCACTTTTATATATATATATATATATATATAGAGAGAGAGAGAGAGAGAGAGTCGTGATGTTATAACATGCATATGTTGTAATTTTGATAAATAATTTATATATATATATATATATATATATATATATATATATATATATATATAATATTAATAATCTTGTAAATATGAGTAGCTATACTCGTCCGACAAAACCTTAGGTGTTTTGGCTTGTAAATGAACATGCCAATACCTAAGGGGAATAAAAAGGATAAAAAAAAGAAAGAACTACGAAGATAAATTTCCGGCGAAAATAATCGTCTAGAATCTAAGTTCAGAGTCCAAATAAAATAACTCCGATACGAATAAAGTAAAAATAACTAAGCAAAGTGCTCAATACGCCAGGTAGAGCAAACTAAGTAAGTCAACCTAAAGAGCCAGACAAACCTACCAAGGTTTCACCTACGCGGATCGTTAGAGTGCCCTGATATATATATATATATATATATATATATATATATATATATATATATATATATATATATATATATATTGTTTTGAAGAAGAAAAATATTGAGAAATTAAAAATCAAAATTTTCCGACACACTAGCTTGTATATTATGTTTTTTTTTTTTATTATTTCAATTAGATTCCGCGACTACTTTCGACTAGCATGGCCATCATCAGGAGAAAAAAATTCTGCTTGTTATTAGCAGTGGACTACAGGAATTAATGACTTGATGAAGAAAATAAACTTTATCTGTGGTTTTCATTTGTTTTTGAAAATTTATTTAATTTTTATCGTAAGGTTTGGTCAGTCCGTGTGTTGGTCAAACGGTCTCATTTAAGTTGTTTTTAAGATAGAGCTGGATAGATTCATGCTGCTTTGAATTCCCTTTGTCATTTTGACAATTTTATTGGTACTTGGAAAGGGGAAGGTGTCTGTGTTAATGTGTGTTATCATTTAGTTCTTCCGGGAGTGAGTGTGTAGGATGTGTGTACGCGCATATATTAGTATGTGTGTATAAGTTTGAGACCTCAACACCTCCGCAGGCATGCCTGTCCTAAGTGGGTGAGAAAGGGGAGTATGGATTTATTTATGGGTTTAGGTATTAATTCTATCCATATTGTTAAATGTCTGATAATGTCCCTCTTGGGGGGGGGTGAGGCTCATAATCTGTTTATCTTCATGGTCCTCTAAAATTTTTCTAATATTATCTTTCTTGTACTTTTCTATTCTTTCAATCATAGTGAATTTGGCATGGCTTTTAAAATCATGTTTTTTCGAGACTGAAGCCTTGTTCTAAAGGTAATACTATTTCCTGTGGAACGACTTAATTCGATTGCGATAATTATTAATTTCATAGTGAAAAGGCCATTCAGGTTTTCCCACATATTTCTGGCCGGTAAATTATGTTATGATCTATACAGTTAGAGCGGTGGTAGATTTTGAAAGTAGATTTAGTGACTGAGCTAGTAAACGAATTGGTGTGTCTAATGTTGTTACAACATAAGCTCCTTTTGTTGTTACATGGTTGGGAAAATCCTGTTGTTTTTGTTTTTGGTTTATTACGGATTACATTATCCTCTGAAATGTGGTTACTACCTATACTTTCCTTTAGGTTCTTAGGTCTACGATATGCAAGAAGGCTGGGTTCCTCAAGAAACAAATTTAGGTCTGGTATGAGATGTAGTATTTCCCAGCGACTTTTGATTATCTGGAATAGTGAAGGGAGAGTTGGGTTGAAAGTGGTTACTAGAGGGATGCGTCTGGATTTTTCTTACTCTTGTACATTAGGGTGTCTTCTCTAGGTGTGGAAATTGCTTTATTTATTCGTTCTATGATTAGGTGTTGTTTATCTTCAACCCTGGTTGATTGATAGCTCATCCACCAGGGAAGCCCAACGTACTTAGCGCTGGTTGAAATAGATCTATACCAATTTAGGTCATTTTTGTTTTTGCTGTGTAATATATATATATACATACATACACACACACACACACACACACACACACACACACACACACACACACATATATATATATATATATATATATATATATATATATATATATATATATATATATATGTCGGATGGAACAGCAAAATTGTCCAGATCGTGTTACAGTATGCTATAATTGTCCATCCCACAAAATGTTTCTTTATATAAAATACCATAAACTAATTCAGTTTCTTTTCTCCAGTGTTTTGTACAATATGTTTAGCCATCTCGATAACTTGTGTCGTAAGAATCACTGAAAAATCACTTTGAGTTCATCAGCTAAAAAAAAAACAGGTCAAAATCGTTTTGTGTCAGGCTCGCTGTCTTCCCAACTGAGCAATATTGAGAGGAAAAAGATTATTTAGACATTCAGTAATGGTACCAACATTGATAATCTGGCTTCCATCTTCAAAGTCCGTTCAAGAACCATCAAGTGAACGGAGAATAAGTTTTAAAAAGAGGGAAGAGTAGAGAGGAAAACTGGATGAGGAGGTCACAACTGTAAGAGGAATTCATCATTTCAACTTAGATGTAAAGAGATCAATTAGAAAAGATCCAACTCAATCCATAAGACGTTTGGCATTTGAGAGATGTATTTTACCTATGACAGTCCAAAGAGCAGGGAAAAAAATTAAAAAATGAAATCGTACATGAAATCGCTGAGACCCCTTTTTACTCCAGGACAATGTTAGAAGACTGCAGATCATCCTGAATAAGTTTGAAAATGATCCTAAAATAATATATATATATATATATATATATATATATATATATATATATATATATATATATATACCTGTGTGTGTGTGAAAAAAATTACTTTCGAAGTGTGCTATATTTATGGGATAAAGTGCTCAATATCAGAGCTAGAGCGTATGCAATAATGCCTGACGATTGCTTCTAGCATGAAACAGCCTGTCGCCTCTGAGTGCTGACTGCAATGTTCGCTTATACATATATATATATATATATATAGGATTGAAATAAAGTTCTCATATATATATATATATATATATATATATATAAAATTATCATATATATATATATATATTGAAATAAAGTTCTCATATATATATATATATATATATATATATATATATATATATATATATATATATATATATATATATATATGAGAACTTTATTTCAATCCTTCATGAGCCTCCGATGCTTAGCTATGATTAATTAATTAATGATGAACATGTCATTTTCGTTTATGATTGATTTCATTCCGATTCTTCTGTTAAGCGTGGAGGGTAATTATACATTCTTATTACTCAAAGTGGAATCCAAGATTGTTATAAAACCCTCGGTGAATTCCAGTAAGATATATTCCACGATTTCTAAGATACAAAAATCCAAAGCTTAATCTAACAATTGGACAATTTTGCTGTTACACCCGGTATATATTGATGTGGATCCCCGATGTTGGGGGTGGGTGGCCTGTGTGCCTTGATTAAATTAAACATTTAAAAGTAAAAATAAAACATAGATCTGACAGGTCAATAAACAAGGACAAAAATAACGTGGAATTTACATTAATATTATAAAAAAAATATTTATTTACAATAAAATACAATTTATATCGAATAAATTAAATTGAATGCAGGACGTTGTTAATGTTTCGATTGAATCAAACTGAATCAAAGGATGGCAACACATTAAAAAATGAAGAAAGGTCCCATACGGAAGAACATCAATTTACAATTCATGTAACAAATAATGATAGGCTTCCTGAAATAAATTTTACAATAAAAATCATATTCTTATATGAACGTAAGAAAGAACCTTCGAATCAATTGAAGAATGAAATCTATCATGTACGAGATTGTACAGGGAAAGTAACGTTCATGATCACAGCCGAACACAGTGAAAATGTTCACGTGGAACTTAACACGTAACTGAACGGCATTAATAAAGGTTCATGATTGGAACAGTACAAATTCAGAATTGAACGTTGACAAAAGAGTACATATATCTTATTAGTATCTGTCTGTATTTCTGAGATGAGGTATTATGTACATTATTTCACAGGGACAGATGGCATAATGGATAAAGGCGTTACTTTGATCCAGTAACAGGACCCAAAGAGTGTGAGTTCAATACCCGGTTAAGGCAGTGGAGAACTTGGAACAGGAGATAACTGATAACTGACACCCATTAAACATGGCACGCGGAACTAGAACAGTCTACGCCAGTGAGCGAAATAAAGGGTTCAGTTCGACATTCCAACCACCTGAAGATGGCCGGAGCGTACAAAGGCCGAAACGTTGTAATAAAAACGGCGACATGAGGACAACATTCTGAATAATGTAAATAGAGTATCAAATTGGTAGTAGATAAAATTCATATACGGGCGAGTACAAAATGGATTGTATAAAACACCAAATCTCTATTGCTGGCGCTGAAAGCTAAACCAAAATTGATGTAAAATTGAAGTATACTGATCGTTAAATTAGGTGATATGCAGCCAATTCGACGGAAAGAGTCGATATTGAAATTAAAGTCATTAGAGTCCTATGACAAAACAGGGGTTGACTGGAAATGTCCGCAAGGCAAAACTGTTGACGTAGTTAGTCAGATTTCACCTAAGTCCCCTTTGGAAAAAAAAATAGGGAAAATTTGTCAAATGTGTTAATTAACCGTTGAAATGGACTGGGCTGACGTCAGGATGGAAAACTGTCCGTGGAAATTAACCAATGTTACGGTGTAAGTTGTTTGATGTCAGGACGAATGGCTGGCTCCAAGCATTAACCAAAATTACGGCTGAAGATGTTTGACATGAGGACAAATAGCTGGCCGCAATAATTAACCAAATTTACGACAGAAGATGGGTGTCATCAAGACAAATATCTAGCCGCAAGAATTGACCAATGAAAGGCAGATAGTTGACATCAGGACTAATAGCTGGCCGCAAGAATTAACCAATGAACGGCTGTTGATATATATCAGGACTAATAGTTGGCCACAATTATTAACCAATGAACGACAGATGTTTGTCATCAGGACAAATATCTAGCCGCAAGCATTGAACAATGAAGCGCGGATAGTTGACATCAGGACTAATAGCTGACCGCAAGAATTAACCAATGAACGGCTGTTGATTGATATCAGGACTAATAGCTGGCCGCAAGAATTAACCAATGAACGGCAGATGGCTGACATCAGGACAAATAGCTGGCTGCAGCATTCTACAAAATATGGCATTCGAAAGGTTTTAAAATAGGGACGCTGGAACGAGTGTAATACTCAGGAACATGCGGAAGTAGAGGGCTGTGTGGACATTTGTGGTTTTTAGTCTGGAGAAAAGGCAGTCAAAGTGTTCCACAAACCTCGCGCAATAGTTACTAACTAGAATCCAGTTAGCTGACAAAAAAGTGGACCGTAACTTAATACAGACCCCATGTTCAAGTATCCTCGTCACAGTATAGACCATCCTCCTTCTTCTCGTCGCCCTCCCTGGTCTGCGAAAGGTCACAGATTTTATCGTAAGAGGGTTGTTGCAAATTTTCATACTCTTTGTTTTTAATAGCTAATAACTAAATAGTGAGTTGCTAGGATTTACTAACAATGTTTGCATTAATCACAACAAGTATTTAGATTTTGCCTCAATAATCAAACATCTAAGAAATATATAGCTGATGACAAAATCTAAATAAACTCGTCAGGTGGCGTAGAAAAAGGTCAGTGACGCTACGGAGGAAGGTCACGAAATATATTTCGTCCGCCATGATAACAGTAGTGAGGCGCCACGATAATACACACACACACACACACACACACACACACACACATATATATATATATATATATATATATATATATATATATATATTTGTGTATTTAGGCAGCAATCCTTCTTTCATGCACATTTCATTAAAAACGACTGCCAAGGTGCTTTTATTTAGTTTTTTATACACTTTCTCATGCGATCTAATAATGTTTTACTTTTCGGATGATAAAATATATAAAAACTGTCCGAATATTTTTTTAAATGTATAGCCGAAAGCGCCCGGATAAAAAGAACATTCGGACAGTTTTTATATAATTTATCATCCGAAAAGGAAAACATTATTAGATCGCATGAGAAATTTATAAAAAACTAAATAAAAGCACCTATATATATATATATATATATATATATATATACATATATATATATATATATATATATATGCAGGTATACAGAAAAATAGGAAAGAACACGCTAGGTAAATAATCCGGAGTTCTTTAGTATTTTTGCTTTTATTTTTAAAAATACAGTGCTCCATACAGAAGTAGAGCTTATATTATAATATCTTTTTAAAAATATGATTCCTTCGCTACATAAGAGTGCTCATGTTTCATAAGCGACAGCCGAGACCCTCAATATAATTTTTGAAATTAAGTTGAATTAAGGTGTCTGGTCTCACTTCATCGTCAAGCGAGAATTTGACGAGGAAGCGAGACCAGACACCTTAATTCAACTTAATTTCAAAAATCATATTGAGGGTCTCGGTTCTCGCTTTTGAAACATGAGAACTCTTATGTAGCGAAGGAATCATATTTTTTTTAAAATAATATAATATATATATATATATATATATATATATATATATATATATATATATATATATATATATATATATAAACTATATACTGGTAAAGCAGCGACGCAACCCGTCTACCTGAAGAAGATTTTGTATGAGGTTGAAAGGACGTGGTAAAATAAAAGTAATAACCAAAATTACGCCGTTTTTCTTGATCAGAAATTGACAGGATTAAATTAAAAATTAATAGACATAATATATCTAGATTATTCAACCAAACATGCTTGAATGAAGATACGTTGCCTATATATATATATATATATATATATATATATATATATATATATATATATATATATATATATATAAAAGTGGACATGGAAGTCAGCACTTAGAGGCGACAGTCTGTTTCATGCTAGTGCAATCGTCAGGCGATTGCACTAGCATGAAACAGACTGTCGCCTCTAAGTGCTGACTTCCATGTCCACTTTTATATTTACACACGCTCTATCTCTGATATTGAGCACTTTACCCCATAAATATAGCACACTTTAAGACTATATTTCTGCATATATATATATATATATATATATATATACGTATGTATGGGCGCGTCAAAATTTTTTTAAAAAATTGGACATTGAAAAAGGCAGAAAGCTTTTGCGCGTGGTGGTGGTGATGGGGGGTCACTGCGGACGCTAAAATTTTAGCAGTCCTTTAAGGGAATCTAAAAAAAAACAGCATAACCATTGACTTAAATGCCTCTGACTGGTAGCGCTGATATTATTGGGTGCATGGAAAGTGCAGTCTTACAAACTAAAGATTACAGATTCTACATCAAAGAATAATCATAAGCATATGCAAGCAGTGGCTGAGGATACCCTTAGATGCTTGGGTTGGATTAACTTCTCTTAACTCGGAAGATGTTAAAGATGACGGAGAATTTCATTATGTGGTGACGGATCGAGAAATTCAATCAAAGACAAAAAACGAATTCGTTTAAAAACCTCGCATTGGTTTGGCCTTTCTATCTGAGCAATGACGGCATTGGCCACATCAACTGTAATTGATATGGGCGTTGTTACACAAGATGACGCGTCAAAAAAAGTTTGCAAAACAAATATTCAGTGAGAAACTGATTACTGCCAGAAGGCATTTCAGGTAATCCCGCCCACTCAAATTTATGCGAATGTATTTTGATAAAACGTTATTTTGATATCTGATAATAAAAATTATTATGTCTTTTTTATGATATATGTAAATGTATAGTGCTTTCTGGTTATTTTCAAGAGATGAATGCTTGATGTTTGATTGTAAGACGAACGTAATGCTTCGGGTGGTGAGAATGGTGACGTTTTCCTTCTACACCACCTGAGACACATGTGCTTCTTCTTGGTCAACTTGGAAACATTTAACTTGGTCATGTGACACCGGAACAAAAAAAGAAAAACAAAGATGCTTGGACGATGGTCAATGCAATTTTGGGATTTTCTTATTGAAGACAAGCTGGATATTAATATTGGAGCTGCTTCTACACCCACAATAACTGTTGCAAAGATTAGAATTTTCCTGAAGGACAAAATGGAACACCGTCTTCTGCTTCTGCTCCTATTTTGGGATCTGAGTGACGTAAGGGTTTTATTTTTGCTCGTTGTCTTGGCCGAAAATTCGTGCCAAGACCGGAAAAGAAATCAGGTTTGAAAAGGATAATATGAATTCAATTATCGCATCATAGTTTCTGTGTAAACGGATGTACGTTAATCTTATATCGAAATTGTCAATTCTTTTAGCAATTTTCTAGAACGTTGACTTTTATTTGTTTTGTTGTTACACGATTAAATTTAATATTTAATAATTGTAAATAAATTTCATACATAAATAATTGAATTTTTCAACTCGTTACGTTTTTATTTTAAGTCGTTGCATCAAATTGTGAATATAGCAATGTGGAATGGAATTTCAGATGATTAGAATTTCGAATCGAACCCTTACCCGGGGTACAATGTTCTAGATCTACGTGCCATTCCTCTTCCGGATGTCTCAGTTATTTCCCTTTAACTAAGTTTTGGTTAAACACTTTTGTAGAATGATAGTTATCGAATCACTGGATGTAACCAACGTCTTTATCCACTGAGCCATGTGTCTTTGTGGACATCGATTTATGAATTTTTCGGACTTATAGACCTAATGACTCAGCAACAATTTTTACCAGTGCTCATATTGCAATTTTTATTATTATTAATGCATTTTTTACCAGAGCTTATATTGCAATTTTTTGTTGTTATTCATTGCTTTTCTCTAGCACATCTTATTACTGATTTCCAAATTGTATTCATTTCTATGCTTGGTCGGCTCAGGAGATTTTATTAATTTAGTTCATTTTTCATTTCTTAATTTCATCTTTTCTTAAATGTAGCCATTTGTATAAACTAAAATAAAGTAAGAGTCATGAAAGAAAATAATTTATAATTTCCTTATTCCTCTGGTACAGCAACAAAAGAAAGTGATTACAATTGTTGTCATTATTGCAATTCAATGACTCACACATCTCACATAGGAATTGACAATATACTATGTTAAAAAGTTTATGAAGGCGATTAAAGAAAGCCTTATTCGAAATGTGTGTTTACTTTTTTCTACTAATATTTGTGGTCACATCCCATTTGAACTTAATTTTCTCATAACCAGACTTGTAACCTCTTGAATCTTGAGTCTTATAAAGGGTCGGAGGATGTTTCTTTAAGAGTAAAACTTATTGCAAGTAATCGGGTAGTTTGAGTAAATCAGAAACTGATAATTGTTTAAAATAACTTTCCTTTAAAACGCTACCAATGTTTTAAAGAGTCTTTAGTCGAGCTACAAGGGACAGGCGGAATAGGAGAACCATGATCGCCTACGTCCTGAAGGAACATGTCGCATAAAAGAAGAAAGAAGCCGAAAGAGCGTTAGCGGAAGTGCTTCGGTATAGAGGAGATGACTTGTACTGTGTTCAGGCTAGAGGTTAGCTGATGACAGCCATATCATGTCTACTTTCTATAGCCAAAATTCGGCGTATTAACAAACCCATGGATCCGGGTTTACATCAAAAAGGTAAAAAAGTTACTCGCGAAACGGAGTGGCTCTTACAGCGTGTCTCACTGGCGACGATTCGAGGTAATGCTTTCTCCATCATATCGGCTGGCAGAGGATAAAAAAAATTGTTTAAAGTTAAGTTGTTCTGGAATTGTCATCAATGGTCGACTGAACTTGCTTTGTTTCAATGACTTTTCTTTTGTTATTATTAGTTACTTTGTTCATTAATTGAATATTGGTGTCATAACGGTCGATTAATGAAGAAAAAGTCTTTATATAGAAATAATAATGACAATTTTACATTATTACGCTTTCTTTCCTTCCACCATAAACTGGAAACGGGATAAAAAAAAAAGATGACTAGTTTCACCAAGAAAACATTTTAAACATTAACACTTTCACTGCTACTCATTTTCCCAGTGCAAATAGATACGAAACTACCATGACGTAGAGAAAAATCGAGGCTAACTAATAATTTGCAAGATAGAACAGTTAAAATTGTTCGTATTTTACGATAGATGGTGCAACGGGACACTCAAACCAGCGGTATGCAAAAAACGTAGGTTTCCGTACTTAGCCAGCTGGAGCAAGATAAGAAAAACGAAGATCTCCGTAGTAAGCAGCGGAAGGGTTAATATCGTCTTCGAATGCGCATATAATTAAAGTTTGCTAGTTGTAGTTTTTTGACAGATTTTTTCTTTATTCTAAATACTTTGTGGATTTCATGTTTAAAAGGAGATGAATAATTATTTTTTTTTAAATACTTGATATTTAGTGTATTTAAAAATAGACGGAATTTCTTTGTATTTTTTTTCAATTTAGTCCTGGAATATTCAAGATGCGCTTAACCTGTGATAACAACTAGTGCAGTAAATTCATGTACACAATCTGATTTGCTAAAAAATTAGTATACCACAATGAAAAAATGCTTCAAACATAATAAAAGAAAGTTTTATCGTCAAACTCTTTATGTTATGGAAAGACCAAAGGATTTTTCTTTTTTAAATTATATATTTTGATCCTTTTTGAAATTTAGTTATTTTTTTTCTTAGGTCAGCGGGGTAAACAAATATTATTATAGGACAATTTAGTGTATTTTTGCGGTGAAGAAACACATTGATTTGGAATTTCTTGCAAAAAATCAAATAATTGTCTAATTTTGATGTAACATTCAGCACATATTCACAAATGAATTAAATTATTTTAGAAATGTTTTATTCTATTTAGAAAATCACGGTAAAAATATATTGTTTTTTTTTACATTTGTTACCTCCCACTTATTTAATTTTATGAAATTTCGAGAAATCAATTTTTTTTTGTCAGTTAATGTGTATTATAGTTAAAAGCAGATATCCTTGGAGAATGTATATGACCATTTTTTTAAAAAAAGAAAAAAGAAAGAAGCAGCAGCAGCTACCAAAAAATCAGCTCTGAATCCTAAAATAAAAAATGCAATAAAACTAAGACATTATATAATTATAAAACTCCTTTAACTGCTTATATACATGATATATTACAGACACTATTTTCTTTAAAAAAATTTCCGATGAATAAGTAATTTTTATAGGAAATGTTTTCAATATTATTTTCAAATTTTAGAATAATTTTAAAGTTTCAACTTTAAAAATTACTACGTTACTTTGATCCTGTTAGGTGATATTGTTATTAAGTAAAAAATATATTTACTTATCATAAATGAAAAGGCATATTAGAAATCACCATACACTAATATTTTTTTTTTAAATTAATACTTTTTGAGTTCATAATCGTTCAGATTTTTGTGGATAAAGATTTTTATGGACGACATTATCAGTAAATAAGAGCAATAACTACATTAATTTTTTATACACGACATTATCAGTAAATAAAAGCAATTACTACAGTATTTTTTATACACGACATTAAGAGCAATAACTACAGTAAATTTTAACTAAAATATCTAAACTTCAATATGACATTACATTACATTACGGAGAATGTTTTCCAAAAGTTTAAAGATTACTGGGTTGTTAAATATTATACAAAAAGACGCTCACGTTATATTCCTCAATTATTTTTACAGATTTATCCACCGAAGAAAAATATTAGATAAACTTCCATCTGTCATTCAAGCTCTCAACACATCGACAGATTAAATAAAAAGTTGCCGCCATGCTAAAAAAAATGTATTTTTGCGATATTTTAAAATTAATGTAAATAATATTTGTTTCAGATCAGATTAATTAAAATTTAAATCAGCTCATATTTCTTAAATAAAGTTTCAAAAAAGTATATTTTATTTTTGGAAGATTTTTTTAATAATGAGAATTACATTCTGATGAAAATATTTAAAAATGGCGCTAAAATCAGTAATTTCAAAACAAAAACTCATTTCAGTTAATTTAAATTAGTTTTGAAATACAACAAAGTATTTTGCATATTGGAAATACTAAATTCAATCTATTAGCTTGAAATTAAACCTGAAATAAAAACTTCAAGAAAGATTTCTTACATTCTTAAATTCATTTCAATCCTTAGGCATCGCACGTCTGTAGAGGTACATCAGTTAATTCCTACCATTAATGAGTTAATGGTACGATTTGTACCAATATATTATGTTGATTTCAATTTCCTATAGGAATTTGTTAATGCAACAAGTGTGGCATAAGACCCAAGGGGAAGGGAGGTAGGGCTAGTCAACATTAACTATCAAAGACCTCTCTAATCAGATTCATGACCCAATACAATTTACTCATTCACCACAAGAACTCATCCGTCACCATTCAACCCTACATTTACCACAATACTACATATTTACAGGGAACCTACAAAAAGGCGGCGCATGGCATAAAAAAATTATTATCTACAAAAATTCGAATGTCTCTTTTTTCCATTTTTTAAAAAATTTTTCTTAGTGTTATAACTGTTATGGGGACCTATCTACATTAGAATGAAGTTTTCCTCCTTCATAAATACTAACCTGCGAGACTTCCTAAGGATGCAATCGACACGCAGTTTTTTGATTATCTGCGATTTCTGTCGAACTTCCTTGCTTTGACAGAGAGGAACCCGGACGAAGCTATATGGGTAGACAGACGGAAACCCACTAATGCGGGTTCTGTGGGGATATTTTTAGCCGAACCTTAGGGCTCGGAGAACCCACAGTAAACTCGGCCTTGTGCCACATACATCCCGCATGGGGGGACTGTTAAATATCGACAGTCGGGACGCAGTGTAACCTGACAGTTAGGACGGACACTTCTATCTGCTGACTAATACAACTCTTATTTTCTATATATGTTCTGTTATTTCAATACACTTTCTCAACCTACCTTCATTCCGTGTTTTTTTTTTCGGTCCCCTAACAGGCTACAACAATAACTCACTCCTAGCTATTATAATATTATATCATGCTTTGGCTACTCGCGTGACGTTATTAGTATTCTCTCCGAATGACTTCAACGGACATTGCATTTACCCAGTCTCCCCATTGAGACGAGATGTGACACAAGGGCGAGTTTAGAGTGAGGAATCCGATCGCGTACACTCGGCCCAAAAGTCAAAATTTATCCAGCCCCAGCAGCCGAGAGATCGAGCACTTTGCAATGTCTATTTTTCTCAGACGAGTCTCCGTCCGTAGACAGAGCCCCTTCCCGTACTCTTTATCCGGCCCTTTCAACTGCGGGATTGGGCATTTTACATTGTCTCTTTTTTCTCAGTTGAGTCTCAGTTTGTAGACGGAGCTCCGTCTGAGTCGCCCTCTGCCCGAAGACAGCTTAACAATTCCAGACAGGCAGTGGACAATTCGAGTTCTTTATTAAAGGCGTCTTGCCTAGCTCAGTTGTATTACCGGGAGTGTTTTATTTACTCCCCCAACATCCCTGCTTTTTTAATTTTATTTCTTAGTATTTACCCACTCTTTTTTCTAGCGAGGCGATACTTACTAAACATTGTAATTTTTTTCCTCTTGGGTCAATCTCTTGTTTTTCAATATCTTTCCATCTGATAATACTGCTTGAACTTTCAATGGATTTTGGGGGTGTTAGTACGTCAAACATATCCTACAGTACTTGCATAGATTATCCCTGTCTTCAGTAAATCTTCTCTTTAACTGATTCTAACGGCTTTTGTGTTCTCATTTTTTCTCCTTCAACCATATATATAATTTTTCAATTCGTGATCATATTTCGCCATCTTCCCACATTTCTTTTCCAATTTTTATATACTCTAAAAAAATTTTTTTCTCCAATTTCGAAAACATATTGTCCTTATTATCTTTTCTTATTATTTTTTTGATTTGGTAACAACTTGTCGAACACAAATTTAATTTTTCTTGCGAACATTAATTCTGTTGGTGACATGTCTGACGGTGTATTGGGATTCAGCGTTATCCGGTATACTTTCATGGATTTTCCTAGTACCTCTTCGCTCGCTTTGTCATTACGTGATATTTTCAAATCTCTCTTAAAAGTACCCACAAACAGTACCCCTACTAATTCCCGCTGCACTATTCTAGTTCGCTGTTGCCTGAAGTCCCGCCTGTCCAGTAAAGACAGATGAGACTTCCAGTGCCAAGCCATTCTAGGACTAGATCCTAATGCAATTCAGGCACAGTCAAGTCTGTGGTCCGAATACAATAAACAATGGACCCTGAGACAATCTAGCAAATCTAGAAACTTCGTATAAAATATGTTCTGTAAGCCCAGTGGGGATTGTGACTGAATGGCTAACGGCATATCAGATCAAATGATGATTCCCCTTGAGGTAAAAGGTTCGATTCCTATCGGAGAAGCACGTATTTCTATGAAATGTCTCGGACATTTAGGCCGGTAAATGTAATTTATACTGTTTATTTAAAAAAAAAACAGCATTTACTTAAATAAATTTTATCTTAAAATAACGTATAAATAGAAAATATATTAAATAATTGTCGGACTTAATCAATTTCATAATATCTTGTCAATGTTTACGTTAAGGTACGTTTCGTGAGCAGATATGATCGCTCGTGAAAGATTGTCGAAGATTTGTTGCTTATAAACATTAATTGGGACTTTGTTAACCAGACACTTCTTTGTGGCGGAATGATTAACAGCATATCAAAGCAAATGATCATTGGGGTTACAGGTTCGATTCCTGTCGGGGAACCACATATTTTCTACGAAATATTTTGAATATTCAGGCCAGTAAATGTAATTAAATCTGTCTATTTAAAAAAACAGAGCATTTATTTAAATTGTATTTTAAAATAACGTATAAACAAAAAATATATTAAATAATTGTAGGACTTAATCCATTTCACAATATATATATATATATATATATATATATATATATATATATATATATGAAGAAATATAGCCTTAAGATGTGCTATATTTCTGGGATAAAGTGCTCAATATCAGAGATAGAGCGTGTGTAAATATAAAAGTGAACATAGAAGTTAACATTTAGAGCCTCTAATTGTTGACTTCTATGTTCACTTTTATAATTATATATATATATATATATATATATATATATATATATATATATATATATATATATATATATATATATATATATATATATAAACCTAAAGAGACAGGCAAACCTCCTTAGCTTTTACCTAAACGGATCGTCAGGGCAATGCTGGCCAAAACGGTAAAAAATGGAACAGAATATATAGCTTAAACCAAAAACAACCATGACCACGTGAAAAAAAACAAACAAAAAAAAAACATAGTAAAACTCAGCAATGGCGGTTGCTTTTACTCGTTTTGGAGGTTTTTTTTTTTTTGGACTCTGAGCATGAAATCTGGACGATTGTTTCCGCCTCAATTTCATGTTCTTAGTTCTTTCTTTTTTTATTCCTCATGTTTCCTTGGGTACTGGTTTGTTCTGCTACAAGCCGAAATACCTAAGGTTTTTGCAAGCGAGTACCAGTGAACGAAATTTAAAGAGTATTTTATAATGTCTAATGGAGCTGAACATTATTTTTATGTTTAGATGCATTTAAACTGATCAAATTTTATTTCAGAGAACAATACAATTAAATTTTGTTTGATTAAAACCCTGCTAACATGGAAGTAACAAAGAATAATTTGAGGCACATAATGCTTTATGAGTTCAGGAAAGGAAACTCAGCAGCCGAAGCGGCTAGAAACATTCACTCAGTTTATGGAGAGGAATGTGTGAATGAAAGAACTCGCAGAAGATGGTTTGCAAAATTCAGAGGTGGAGATTTCACCCTTGAAGATGAAGATCGAACCGGACGTCCAGTTGAGTTTGATAAAAAGCTTCTTGAAGCAGCCCTTGAAGAAAATCCTGCTTTATCAGTTGAGGAATTGGCAGTGGTTCTCAGTTCAAACCATACAACTGTTCATCATCATCTTCAACAACTTGAAAAAGTTCCTAAACTTGGAAAATGGGTGCCTCATGAGTTGTCTGAAAACAACCTCAAATCCCGAGTTGACATCTGCTCTCCATTCTCGCCATCTTGTTTCACGTTTTGTGGATATACTTGTGACTGGCGACGAAAAATGGATCTTTTATCGAAATGTTAAGCTTCGTAGACAGTGGCTTGGTAAAGGGGAAGGGCCCCAGCCACAGCCGAGAAGGGAACTTCATGGACAAAAGGTTCTTCTTTCAATCTGGTGGGATTGCCAAGGAATAATCCACATTCAATTCTTACCACCTAATGCAACAATTAATGCTCAAATATACTGTCAGCAATTAGAGCGTTTGAACCAAGCTTTGAGGAAGAAACACCTGCTCTAGTGAATCGAAAACGAGTGATGTTTCATCAGGACAATGCGCGACCACACACAGCAAGAATCACATCACAAAAGATCGAAGAACTTGGCTGGGAGAAAATTCCTCATCCACCTTATTCTCCCGACCTTGCTCCTTCAGACTACCATTTGTTTCGTAGCTTACAGAATCATTTGGAAGAAACAGATTTTGTAACACAGGAAGGGGTTAAAACTGACATTTGTGAGTTCTTCGAATCAAACCCAAAAGGATTTTACAGTAATGGAATTAGTAAGCTTGTTAATAGATGAAAGGAAGTCATAGATAATCAGGGAAAATACATTGTTGATTGAATCTGTAATTAAATGTAACATTTGGTCACTTGTTTTCTTTATTCAAAATTCGGACAGAACTTATGGGATGACCTGATATATATGCAAATATGTAGAAAAATAGGAAAGAACACGTTAGGTAAATAATCCGGTGTTCTTTAGCATTTTTGTTTTCATTTTTAAAATTAAGGTCGAGCACTCTGAACCTTTTTTTTTAAAATAAGAACTTTAAAAATATGAAAAAAGTAAATTTGGGGCTTTTCTCTGATGAACATTCCACACACAAACAAACGGAATTATTTCGTTAAACTTTTGCAAGAAATAGAGTAATGAATAAGACGAATTAGATGGAAAGCATTCTTCTTCCTACGAGGGAATAACTTAACAAAAAAAGAACATGAGGTTTACGACTTTAAAAGTAAAAATTTGCACCATTTAATAAACAAACCTACAGGAATTTGAAAAGGACCTACTCAATATAATCAATTACATCTCCTTTCAAAAAAAGAAAAGCAACTTCCAAAAACATCTTGACAAAATAGTTAAAAGCATCAACGACAGTGATAAAATACTAGTTAAGTCCAACAAAACGGTAAACTTCTACAAATTGACGGCAGACGACTACAACAAATTAATTAAAAAAATCAACTAAAAAAAAATTAACTAAGACTAAAAAAGCTTATAATAACAATATTAATATATTAGACAGTATCAACAGAACTCGTAAAATTATTACTGAAAAATTAAAAATAAGTGATAGGGTAGGCAAACTAGCTGAAAAGGAATGCTACATCACTCTTAAGTACCACAAACAAGATTTTGAGGAAGACCCCACTACTAGAATGATAAACCCAACCAGACCCGACATAGGAAAGATAAAGCAAAATAATCCTAGACAGGATCACTAGGCAAATCAAAAACTGCTTTGGATTAACACTCTGGATAAACACCAAAGAAGTCATCAATTGGTTTACCAACATCGACGATAAGACTGATTGCACCCTAATACAGTTCGATATAGGCGATTATTACCAGTCAATATCAAGAGATGCCCTGGATTTTGCTACTGTATATTCTGACTTAACTAAGGAAGAAATGAACATAATTCTCAGTGCAAAAAAATCTGTCCCCATTCACAATGGGGACCAATGGATTAAAAATACTAATGACAATTTTGACATCACCATGGGATCTTTAGACTCTGCAGAGTCTTCTGACCATGTCGGTATATTTGTACTATACAATCTAACCTCGCACCGTGAATTAGACATTAAGGACATCAGTCTATACAGGGATGACGTTCTCATGGAAGTGAGGAGCTCCACAAATTTTAAAATAGATAAAATTAGAAAGATAATATATAGTGAATTCAGAAAACTAAATTTTAAAACTACAGTAAATACTAAACTAAAAAGGTAAATTTCCTCGACGTAATTCTAGACTTAATGAACAGCATACAGAAAACCTAACGCTAACCCCTTGTATGTACACCCGAAGTCAAACCACCCTCCATCTATAATTAAGCATATACCCACATCAATAGAGAAAAGAATCAGCATGAACTCCGCTAATAAGGAAATATTCCAACAACACAGTAATTTTTATAACACATCCCTAAAAATAGCGGATACACAAACGTTAACATAAATTATAGAGTACTATACTAACCAGAAGAAAAACAAGAAAAGAAAAATCATTTGGTATACACCTCCGTTCAACCAAATGGTTAGTATTAAGCTAGGACATAAGTTCGTAGCTTTAGTTGAAAAACACTTTCCTACTTATAGCAGACTTAGCAAGATCATTAATAAAAACACCTTAAAATTAAGTTACAGTTGCAATGAAAATCTAGAAAGAATCATAAAGAAACATAATAATAAAATCCTGGAAAAACACGAATCCCAAAACAGTATTAATAAAAATCCCAAACTAAAATTAGACAAAAATTATGAAAAATTATGTGATTATAGAAACCCTGAAGAATGCCCGTTGGAAAATAAATGACGCACAAATTCTGTGGTATACCAATGCACTATCTCATCCATTGAGAGTCCTAACACTGAAAGGATATAGATTGGTTCAACGAAGAATGAATTTGAAATAAGATGGAGACAATACAAAAGCTCCTTTAATAATATTAGAAATAGAAATCAGACATACCTATCCAAATATTTTTGGCATTTAAAAGAAATGAATAAAACACCAAAATTAAAATGGAAAATAATAAATAGAACAAGAACTTATAAAACCTGGTATGACCCATGCCCTTTATGCCTACATGAAAAACTACACAGTATTAAGTTTCTAAATAATTAATATTTATTAAACCATAGACATGAGTTAATGGTTTTTGCCGACATCAACAAATTTTAGCATTAAATACTTAGCATAAAAAAATTAAATTTCCTAGTCTAATAAAAGGTTTAAAAGCTTAACCCAATCATAAGATAGAAAAACCCTTTATGAAGTCGTCAAAAAACAAATTGTAGTTCGGTGCGAGGCGTTTATGCACGAAACAGCCCTTTAGAATAAATAAATAAATAAAATAAGATTCTTTAGACACTTGACGTATTATGGTGCCAACAGCTATCTGTCGCTGTGACTGACCAGACGATGTGCGTACACGAATGCCATCATTCGCTATGAAATGGACACCCTGACCCTCTTTCTTTCTTTTGACCTCTTTCCGTAGGGGACTGATATCTTGATACAAACTAACTCGTATGCCCCTTACAAAGATGGTCGCTCCAGGCGTTTCCATATTAATTACTTTTGCGAATGAACATGCTTATAAAGATGCGTAAATTTAAAGTTTGGCTATTCCTAAATTTTTGCTTGAGGATGAAACAGGGCTTGATACTTTAATTCAATTTAATTTCAATAATTATATTGAGGATTTTGACTCTTGTTTTTGAAACATGAGAACGCTTATGTTGCAAAAGAATCATATATTTGAAAAAAAAAAAAAAAAAAAAAAAATATATATATATATATATATATATATATATATATATATATATATATATATATAAATTCTCAAACACTAATATTCCACGGTTATAATTTATTACGTTGGAATCGTAATCACGATCCAATTCATCAGACCTAAAAATTCAAAAAGAAATCGGAAAATATAACTCCGGGAATTTATATATATATATATATATATATATATATATATATATATATATATATATATATATATATATATAAAAGTGAACATAGAAGTCAACACTTAGAGGCGACAATCTGTTTCATGCTAGTGCAATCGTCAGGCCTGACGATTGCACTAGCATGAAACAGACTGTCGCCTCTAAGTCTTGACTTCTATGTTCACTTTTATATTTACACACGCTCTATCTCTGATATTGAGCACTTTATCCCATAAATATAGCACACTTTAAGACTATATTTCTTCCTATATACATATATATATATATATATATATATATATATATATATATATATATATGTAGATTGATAATATTAGTGGTCGATATATATATATATATATATATATATATATATATATATATATATATATAAAGGTTCCACGGCGACAGTTGCTTGCAAGTCCCTTCAAACAAAAACTGGATGGAAATAAGGGAGGGGATGAAGTATGGCGTAGACAAACGAGATTGTCACTGTGGTGGCTTTGTTTTACACCACTTCAATCGGAAACATTACCGATGGCGTCAGAACAAATTTCAAGTTAAGGAAACTGTCACGGTTTGGATTCCTGTTGCTTCTTCTGGTTCGAAATCGCCCTTTGGTCGTCATTGAAGACGGAGTGAAAATGAATAGCAGAGTTTAACAGCATAGGTTGGAGTGAGTAATGTTGCCTTGCTTGTCAGCTATATTTGCAAGTCGCTATGTCGTCACTGTAGACGAAGCCCAACAGCCAATTTGATGCAGAACAGGTGCAAGAGACATTTCGGCGGATATTTTGACAATTTAATTTGGCAGCCATCCAGCCCTAAAATTTATCCTATGGACATTGCGATGTGGCCTATATTTGAGAGCCATAGTTCACGTAACTTCTACTCAAATATGTCAGATCTGAATGGAGATCTTATGATGTTGTTGTGAAATTTGTGCGAATAGGTTGTGAAGAAGTCATGCACTTCAGTTGAGAAGAGATTAATGGCGATGGTGAAAGCAACGGGTTGCCATTTGTAATTGTAAATATATAATGTATAAAATGTTGCCACTGAATATAACAATCAACGAGTAAAGATTCATTAACCAAAAGCTAAAACGTTTTATTTTTATATAATGACAAAATGAAATGTTACACCTGGTATATATATATATATATATATATATATATATATATATATATATATATATATATATATATATGAAGAAATATAGTCTTAAAGTGTGCTATATTTATGGGATAAAGTGCTCAATATCAGAGATAGAGCGTGTGTAAATATAAAAGTGAACATAGAAGTTAACACTTAGAGGCGACAGCCTGTTTCATGCTAGATGCAATCATCGGGCCCGATGATTGCATCTAGCATGATTCTGTTTGTCTCAAGGTCCTTGGTAAAATCCAAAGAAGGATATGCAATGTAATTGGCCATGATCTGGCATCTCGTCTGCAGCCACTCTCTCACAGACGTGCCTTTGCTTCACTCTGTCTTTTTTTTTTCAAATACTTTCACGGTAACTTCTCCGATGAGCTGCTTTCGCTGGTTCCCAGACTTCCTGAATTTAAGCGTTCAACTAGTCTGGCATCTCGCTGTCACGCTTTCACTGTCGAAACAGCTTCATGTCTCGCACTTCTCGTCTGTGGAACTCCCCCCCCTTTTCCTGTTTCCCTGATAGCTATAATCTCCAACTATTCAAATGTAATGTCAATCGACATCTCCAGATGCCCTGATCTATCACCTATCCTTCTCTTCATCCTTTCCTCTATCACTCCTCTTTGCTCTCGCTCCAACTCTCTGTAACCCCTTGCGTGCTAGTGGCTTCCCGCCTTGCCTGAGGTGGAATGCTTAAAAAAAACAAAGAAAAGCTGTATGTATCCCTAGTGAAGCCCATACTATGCAACTAAGGAAAGAATCATTTGCATGGACATGATTACCCGAAACATTCGACTCCTTTCTTTTTAAATTGCAAAGATCTCTTCATTCTTACTGTCAAAACGGAGGGCCGATAAGTAAAGGAGTTTTAATCATTTAAGCACACACTGAGCAATGGCTTATCAAATCACAGCGCAATATATATACACTTTTTAATCATAAATATTTCAGTTTATCTGAAAAAATCCTATATATAAAATAAAAGCACCAAATTCCTAATAGACCAATAAGTACCAAATTCATAACAGATTGATAAGCACCACATTTATAGCAGACTGGTAAGTACCAAATTTTTAACAAACCAGTGAGTACCAAATTTATAGAAGACTGGTAAGTACTAAATTTATAACAGACCAGTAAGTACCAAATTTATAACAGATTGATTTGATAAGTACCTAATTTATATCAGACCAGTAACTACCAAATTCATAAAAGAGCGATAAGTACAAAATACCTAACAGGCCAATAAGTAGCAATTTCATAACAGACCGATAATTACCAAATTTATAGCAGACTGGTAAGTACCAAATTCATAACAGACCAGTAAGTACCAAATTCCTAAGAAACCAATAAGTATCAAAATTATAACTGACCGATAGCTACCAAATTATTAACAGACCGATAAGTACCAAATTCATAACAGGCCAATAAGTACCAAAGTTATAACAGTAGCAAATTCATATCAGACTGATATGCACCAAATTCATAACAGACCGATTAGTACCAAATTTATAACAGACCAGTGAGCACGAAATTTATAGCAGACTGGTAAGTACCAAATTTATAACAGACCAGTAAGTACCAAATTCCTAACAGACCGATAATTACCAAATTCGTAATAGACCGATAAGTAGCAAATTATTAAGACAGATAAGAACCAAATTTATAACAGATTGAGAAGTACCAAAATTATAACAGACCGATAGGTACCAAATTCCTATCAGTCCAATAAGTAGCAAATTATTAACAGACAGATAAGTACCAACTTTGTAACAGATTGATATGTACCAAAATTATAACAGACCGATAAGTACCAAATTCCTATCAGTCCAATAAGTAGCAAATTCATAACAGTCTTATATGCACCAAATTCATAACAGACCAATAAGTGCCAAAATTATAACAGACCGATAAGTACCAAATTCATATCCGACTGATAAGCACCAAATTAATAGCAAACTGATAAGATCCAAATTTATAACAGACCAGTAAATACCAAATTCCTAACAGACTGATAAGTACCAAAGTTATAACAGATCGATAAGTACCAAATTTATAACAGACCAGTAAGTACCAAATTCATTGGTTTGTTGATCGATAAGTACCAAATTCGTAACAGACTGATGAGTGCCAAATTTTGAATGTAATAATCAGAAGAGAATTTACAATGGCAACTACCAGTGAATCCTGATTCCAGCGTGAAATCCTCTTTAATCATTACATATTAATGACAAATCAAAGGTGGGGCTTTGG
Source organism: Acanthosepion esculentum (assembly GCA_964036315.1). Classification (NCBI taxonomy): domain Eukaryota; kingdom Metazoa; phylum Mollusca; class Cephalopoda; order Sepiida; family Sepiidae; genus Acanthosepion; species Acanthosepion esculentum. Next base: position 142,226,752 of record OZ038477.1, on the reverse strand, counting down.
ATATAGAAATAAGGTTAGCATTGATTTATGTGCCGATTAAAGTACACGATAAGGATTGCCATACTGATGAATCCTTATTCTGATATTAACATTTGAAAACCTCCCTACCGGTGAATCTTGGCAACCATAAAAGTAGCTTCTCTCAAAACGTTATTGATTGAATTTTGAAACATTGAATCGGGCGGATGTAACTGTAGATCTGATGTTTACTGCACACCCAAAACACCCGTCCCCGAACTTCGATATATAGGACGCAGGGTGTTCTGGGAGATATTTTATAGGAAATAATGCGTCTTATGAGCAGCAAAATACGATAATATAATATAATTTTTTCATCTGGTTTTATATCATAAGGTAGATGTTTGTTTACATGTCTGCTTTTGCCTAAGAATGATTTCCTTTCATCTAACAATTTACTGGATCTTTTCAATCGATAATTTGATTTTTTTATTCTAAGCATAGTAGACACCTATTGATATGATCATTACAACATATCTTTTCTCTGATTTCCCATTTGATAATATTGAAGGTGTTTTTGTCGCCATATATATTTTGATAGCATATCTATTATTTTCGAAAGAATTTTCCATGATTATAATTCATTTCAATTTAAGTTTTTTTTTTCTGTTTTCATGTATATATTTTTCTTCTTTATTAAAATACAGAATATTCGAATATCGGTGCACCTGGCCTGATGCTTCTGCTCTATTTAAAATTATTGATAAGATCCAAAATAATCTGCAATGTTACCGTTCCTGATCTGGCATCTAAGCTTCAGTTATTTCCACATTTCCGTAACGTATCCTTAATATGAGTTTCCTATAAATATTTTCATGCTAATTGTTCTGATGAACTTTCCTCTATACCGTCCTGGGTATGACGATAAACTACACCGCCGTCCTGGGTAAGACGATAAACTATGTCCAACAGCAAGGCCTCTGATCAGGAGGTTTTGAGGAGCATGAACCACCTCTTAATTGCTGGTGTTGCCACGTCTACCCTAACCTGTGGTGAAGACACTGGTTAGAGCTCTAGTTATGGCAAATAGATAACCCCCAAACTGGGGTCACAATACTATGAAAGTGTAAAAATTGAATTAATACCAAGAATACATTTTTGAGGATAAATTATTTCCAGTAATAGATTTTTGAAAGAAAAAATATTACCAACAATAAAGATCTTGTCGGCATTAAATAACCCATTGAGGTTGATATGTAATGAAATAAAACCAAATCAAACCAAACCAATCTCTATCTGTCTGTCTGTATGTCTGTCTGTCTGTGTCTCTCACTCTCTCTCTGTCTGTCTCTCTGTCTGTCTCTCTCTCTCTCTCGCTCTCTCTCTCCATATATATATATATATATATATATATATATATATATATATATATATATATATATAAGAAAAACTTTTACCAGCAATAAAAATCTTGTCGGCATTAAATAACCCATTAAGGTGTTGATATGTAGTAAAACAAACCAAATCAAACCAAACCAATCTCTCTCTGTCTCTCTCTCCCTCTCTATGTCTCTCCCTGTCTATATATATATATATATATATATATATATATATATATATATATATAAAAGTGAACATAGAAGTCAACACTTACAGGCGACAGTCTGTTTCATGCCAGTGCAATCGTCAGGTAACGAAGATTGCACTAGCATGAAGTGTTGACTTCTATGTTCACTTTTATATTTACATACACTCTATCTCAAATATTGAGCTCTTTATCCCATATATATAGCACACTTTAAGACTATATTTCTTAATATATATATATATATATATGAAAAAAATATTACCAGCAATAAAAATATTGTCGGCATTAAATAACCCATTGAGGTGTTGATATGCCGTAAAACAAAACAAAGCAAATTAAACTAAATCTCTTCCTCTTTAGTACCTAGAATTAGGAATTTAAACTCTGTACTAGATTAGATAAAAGGTTTCATCCTTTTTCTGTTGAAATTGCTAGATGTAACCGTAATTTCTCTGCGAAGAATTTCCTCTTTCGGAATTCTCATTTGGGATACATTTTTCCAATTCTTGCTTACTATTCAACTTTGATCCTCAAAAATATAAATGCAATATCAATGGATACCTTGTTTTCTTAATTCCTGTTCTTGTAATGCTCTCTCTCCTTCTTTTTCACATATTCTCTCGCACTCAGTAATACATGGCATCTTGCTTTATTGAATTGATTAGGGTGATATGAATAATAAGTATACGACATATTTGTGCTCATATTCAATTAGAAATTATTTTACTTCTATAACTAATGTCAGTAAGAAGAATTATTATCATCCATTAATCATTTCTGAAGAGAATTAAACAATTTCTTTCTGGTGTTAATTAAATCGTATTCTAAAACTAATTATGTTCCTTTGTTTTCTACAACATTCATTATTTATCAAACTCTTGTCTCCATCTCTTGCGGATTTTAGAGGGAAAAAAGGAACACATTTTGCTTAAGACAAGATTGACGTTCATATCACGTAACATAGCATCTTGATATATCATCTTGATATATCATGTAGTGACACGTATGTCACATTGGTCTCCCAAAAAAGGGATTATTCGCAGAAAGAATTCCTAAAGCCTAACCAAACTGCCATCGTTTTATCACTGAACATTTTACGTTGAATTGTTAATCATATCAGTTGTATGAGTTGGAGTATCTGATATTGTATATCTCCTTTATTCCACAGGTTTAGGTTTCAAACCTCCTTTAATTTTCCGCTTTTTTCTCTCGATCAAACTTTGTTGTTCTTTTCATTACTCACTAGCAGCATGGCCCGGCGTTGCCCGTGCTTGTTTAAAAAATCCTACGACTCATACAGCAATCGCTATCACTTGACTTAAAATATTTTTGCCCTTCCTTGCCTTTAAAGGAGTGCCCTTTGCCGTGCTGATGTTGGTACATGCCTTACTTCTTGCCTATCTCACACTACGAATTTTTTCTAAGCTCTATACTAAACATTAAATCTGTTACGAAAAAAGAACTAAACAAAATGGACACAAAACGATCAGCTTTAAAAAAGGACTAGTAACTGGAAAAACCGAATGAAAAATGAATGTTAACAACAAATACTTTTTCACACCCAACACAGTTCCCCGGAATCAGAATCAACGTTGAGTTTAAGCAGGCGAATGAGTCAATTGGAGTAAAGTGCCATGCAGATTTAAATTTTTCCCACTTGTGACGAATTCAGCTATCTTTTTTTGTTGCATGCTAGCATGCTAGTTAACATTCATGTCAGTCAGCTGTTGACTCTCACGCTGGCCAATAGAAACTTCCTACCTATTCGTGGCAGCCAGCTATAGGCTCTCACTCTGGCCAGTAGAAAAATGGCCGCAAACTACATGAAAACTGCCGTAGAAGCATGACAAAATCGATTATTTCCGCTATCGATGGGAGTTGGGAAATGCAAAGTCGTTCTTAGTCTTCCCACTAACTTGGTGCATGTGCATGTAACTCATGGCACAGTGGATAAAGTCGTTGGTTAGATCCAGTGACAGGACCCAAAGAGCATGAGTTCAATACCCATTTAAGGCAGTGGCGAACTTTCAGAGGAAAATTAACAGGAGATAACTGATGACTGACATCCATTAAACATGGAACGTGCAACTAGAACCGTCTAACCTAGTGAGCGAAATAAAGGGTTCAGTTCGATATTCCAACCACCTGAAGAAGGCAGGAGAGTGCAACGGCCAAAACGTTGTCATAAATATGTCGAGAAAGATGAGGACAATAGTCCGAATAATGTAAATAGTGCAAAGTACCTTGTTATGAAGTATATCTGGCTCACACTATTTTTACTTCGATTTAAACATTTTGATAAGCGAATTTATGCTAACATGCACCCAAAGTTGTGGAAACTAATTGCGTATTTGAAAAAGCAAGAGACATTAGCACAAAAGAAAACGTGCTTGATTTAGATCAAGGAGATGCAGCACAAACGAAGAAAAAAATTTTTTTGATATCAATAAAATGTTTCAGCGGAAAATGTTTCAATGCAATCCAACGGAAAAACACATTATTTTCGAAGCATTGCTTGGAATTTGCACACATTTTGAATTATTTCTTTGTTAATTTGATATATTTTTAGTCTCTTATTTTTTAAATAAATGCTTACTTTTTCATTTCTTTTGTGATGTGTGACCCGGTAAAAAAGACATCCATATATACTTGATAACGAGGCACCTAGAATATTAAATTGAACATTACCCAACAAAAGACATTCAAGATAAAGGTATCGAAAAAAAATGCAGCAAAATTGTCTTATTTCAAAAATCCTATACGGCGAAGAGGGTCAAATTAATTTAATGTGTGAAAATTATTTCTAAAATAATTCCCCTATTCTTTACAATTGGGCTACTTAGATAGTGTCATATTACTCTATATCAGCGTTTCTCAATCTTGTTACCCTTGCGTAACCCTTAAAATAAATTACATGTCTCGAGGAACCCCTGCGCAAAAACAAAATTATATACCATATCTTTCATTTTATTTTCATCGTAATTCACGTGGTAAATATCATAGTATATATTTTTGAATAACTGGTTTAAGGAAAAATTATTAATTCTTTGTCAATTTTTTCTGTAATGCTAAATAAAATTCATACTGTTCTTTTATAATACTTCATCAGGGAGTTTTCATTCACACAAAAACAAATTCTAAACTCAAACATAAAAAATGAACATAAGTAACCAATATCATATACCTGTAACATAAATGTAAACAGAACGAAAGTAGGTAAGTACTGCATCAGTTTTTTTAAATTTTTTTTATCCTTTACTGGCAATGTTGAAAAGACAATTTAATCAGGGCAAAATGTCTTGTGAACCAATAAATGGGTTAAGAAAATGTTACTTTCAGAGTTATTTGATAAAGTGAAACATGCTTCTCTAACGTGAAGCCTGTGCTTGTCTTTTGCTTAAATTAAATAAAAAGTCAAAAGTACATTAGCTTATCTCACCTGTTCTTTCGGAAACCCTGAGGATCTTTTGCAGAACCCTAGGGGATCTTTTGCGGAACCTTAGGATTCCGGGGAACCCCTGTTGAGAAACGCTGCTCTATATGTTACGGAGGTTTATCCACGTTACTGCCTTGTTTGCTTTTATAATGTCTATTACATTATTGCAATATGAGGAAATCAGAAAAAAATGAAACTCCTGAAATTTACGAGTTCAAATATACGGGCAATGATGCCTAGACATTTTGTATTTTAAGTGTAGTACTAGACTGGAGTCGATATCTCAAGTTAAAGCTGAACTGGCTAGATGTAGACGCAAGCTGTACGTTAACAGTTTCTTTTCCCGCACGTCTCGCTTCATGGAACTCACTTCCGTCTCTATATTTTCCAACGGACTTTAATTTGCAAAAATTTAAATGCAATATCAATCGTTATTTACTGTTCTTCTTTGAATCATTATTAATATTTCTGTTCCTAATTCTTCCATACCCAGTAACACTTGTGTCTTACTGGCTTTACTGCCGTTTTTTGGGTTAAAACCGATTTAAAAACGAGGAAAATACAAAGAAAGTGAACACGGTATAAGAAAAGCGTCGATGGTGACTTTCGGTGTTAGTGTACGTTAACAAGCAAATAGACGTTGGTTATAGGGACAAGGACGTGAAACAGCCATCTCGTGATAGGTGAAGTGAATATAAGAATTATGAAGAGGGTGTACAGTTACCATTGGGAAGTCACATCCAACCGATATTCTGCTACCCTGTAAACGATCGCCTGTTAAACTCTGGCCACATCAAGGGCCAACCATTTTGTAATCTTCTCTGAGACATTACGTAAATGTCATTTCGAGTTCAAATCAGACTTATTATATTATTTGGACTATTTTCCTCATCTTTGTCGCCATATTTATTACAACGTTTCGGCCGTTGTACGCACCGGCCTTCTTCAGGTGGTTGGAATGTCGAACTGAACCCTTTATTTCGCTCACTGGAGTAGACTGTTCTAGTTCCACGTGCCATGTTTTAATGGATGTCAGTTGTCAGTTATCTCCTGTTAATTTCCCCCTGAAATTTCTCCACTGCCTTAACTGGGTATTGAACTCACACTCTTTGGGTCCTGTCACTGGATCTAACTAACGCCTTTATCCACTATGCCCGGGATAACTGATAACTGACATCCATTAAACATGGCACGTGGAACTAGAACAGCCTACCCCAGTGAGCGAAATAATGGGTTCAGTTCGACATTCCAACCACCTGAAGAAGGCCGGAGCGTACAACGGCCGAAGCGTTGTAATAATATGGCGACAATGATGAGGACAATAGTCCGAATTGGGTAAATAGTGTATATTAGTTTTGTTGTCACTGGACATTGTTCTATCGTCAGTCGATCTGTTTTTCGTTAAGATTTTCTCTCTCTTTGTAGCTTTGAAATCTATTTCATTCTCTCCCTCTCACCCTCTCTCTCCCTCTCTCTCCTTCTCTCTCACTCTCTCCCTTTCTCCCTCTCTCCCTCTCCCTCTCTCTCACTCTCTCTCTCCCTTCACCCTCTCTCTCCCTCTCTCTCCTTCTCTCTCATTCTCTCTCTCTCCCTTTCTCCCTCTCTCTCCCACACTCTCTCACTCTCTCTCTCTCCCTTCACCCTCTCTCTCCCTCCCTCTCTCTCCTTCTCTCTCCCACTCTCTCTCACTCTCTCTCCCTTCACCCTCTCTCTCTCCCTCTCTCTCCTTCTCTCTCACTCTCTCCTTCTCTCTCCCTCTCTCTCCCTCTCTCTCCTTCTCTCTCACTCTCTCTCTCCCTTTCTCTCTCTCCCTCTCTCTCCCTCTCTCTCCTTCTCTCTCACTCTCTCTCCCTTTCTCCCTCTCTCCCTCTCTCTCCCACTCTCTCTCACTCTCTCCCCCTCCCTTCACCCTCACTCTCCCTCTCTCTCCCTCTCTCTCCCCCTGTCTCCCTCTCCCTCTCTCTCCCTCTCTCTCACTCTCTCTCTTGCTAGGTCTTTATTTAATTCTATTACTCTCCTTTCACAATATTCAATGAAAGACGCTCTTTATTTTCATTTCATATTTTATATTTTTCATTTTTTTTCTTAAATCCCTTTTGAAGTATTTTGCTTTGCTAAGATATCTGCAAATATTTTTGTTTCTTCTGTTTCGCAATTAAATAACTTTCATCTTTATCTGTCTCTATTTCTGAGATGAGGTATTGTAAATATTTACACTCATTGCATGTTCAGGACTGCTGTCCTCATCTTTATTGTTACGTTCACGATGTTTCGACGGTTGTACGCTCCGGCCTTCTTCAGGATCTAACTCTATTTCTGAGATGAGTTATTGTAAATATTTACACTCTTTCCGTTGTCAGGACTGCTGTCGTCATCATTATTGTTACATTCACGACGTTTCGACCGTTGTACACTGCGGCCTTCTTCAGGTTGTTAGAATTTCGAAACCTTTATTTCGTCAACCGGGTTTGATCCTTCTAGTTCCACGTGCCATGCCTCTTCCGGGTATCACAATTATCTCCTTTAATTCAGCTGTAAATGTTTTTTTCATCTCTGCAGTAGGCATGTATTGAAGTCCCAACCACGCAGTTGCGAGATGAATACCTGGCTACTGTTGTGGTGAACAAAAATTTGGAGACTTGTTTATCAACGCTGGGATTTACCTAACATAAATAATCTGTCCTAGAGTATACACTGATCATTTGTTAATATCTACGCTGATAATACAACGGGATGTAGGTTCACCTCGAAAATTCGAGATAACCAGCGCTTGGTAGATGATTTCTCCTTTAACGTCTCAGCGGAGGAAAAAAAACTCGCTGGTCACATTCAATGACTCGAAAACAAAACTAGTGTAATTACATCATCGCCGATCGGGTCCAGAAAATCCAATAATTGCTATGGTGTTGAGTTATTTCGCAGTGGAGGCTTGTATTTGTATTAAAATCGGTCCTAAATAAGTTCGACGTACCAAACGTTAGGAACTTAATATAATAGGTATTACGCAGAGTAATCTTGTTGTGGTCGCTGACTACTTTCGTATTCGACTAACTGTCGACTACTGTCGTCCGACATCGACTAATATTTAGTCACCCCCCACGAGGGTATCATGTGGCACAAGGCCGGTTTAACGTGGGATCCCCGAGCCCTTGGTCTTGGCCAAAAATATATACCCTTTGAACCCGTATAAACGGCTTCAGGGCCGGTTTATATCCCCGAACGAGGCTACGCCGAAGGGCGTAGCCTCGTTCAGGTTCCTCCCCGCCCGTAGGCAGAGAGTTCAACCGTTCAGGATGTCGACTGACGTCGACTGGCCCTCGTTCCTCTTACTACTCCTACTTATATTAGGTGGGAGAGTCTAATAACTATAGAATAGGTGTGTTTTACCATAACATATGGACAAATGTTCCCTCAAGGAGATTTACGTAACTTGAGCTCCTATTGGGATTTAAACTCAACCCAGACCTCAAGTTAAACATACGACCCATCTCTAAATATGCTGAAAAAGTGGTCACTTTCGTGTACCACTCCAATAAATACCCGACTTCTCCTGCTATCTTCTCCCGTTAGAAGCGCCAGATCAGGCCGAAAATGAAGTACTGCTGCCATATATGGACAAGAGCTACCCTGTCCAAAGATCATAGTCTCGATAGAATCCGAAAGCGTCTCCGTGTTCTTGTGGGTGACGAATTATTTTCCACTCTACAACCCCCTTGCTCCCAGACAAAACATTGCAAGCCTCTCTCAGTTCTATCGCTTTCCCCATGGAAAGTGCTCAGACGAACTAACATACATTAGTTCTACCAGTTCTAACCTTCACGGCTAAGACCCGCCATGACACGGACATTATAGCGATCCATTTCCATTCTCCTCGTATTCCATTGATAAAATGTCAGTTCCAATTGAACAGCTTCTTTCTGCGAACAGCTGCTTTGTGAAACTGACTCCCAAGACGATGCTTCCTCGATCACAGAAATCTTAAACTTTTCAAACATATCTGCATAAGCAGTGCCTCTTACTATGTAAATCTCTACTTCAAGTTCCCTTCAATCCTTGTACAGAGTAAACATCATTGTAAAAAAAAACTGACTTACAAACCTAGGTACCATTATGAAGGATTTAATTATCATAGAGACTAGAAGATATCCGTACAACACTTTTATTCCAGTTCAATTCATATCATTACGAGGACCCTGCTATATTTTTCCTGATTAGATATCTGCTCAAAGCGTGTTCAAATGTAAACAAATGAATGTACGATACTCCGTAGCTCGATAGGTTAAGGCATGTCAGGCTAAATGACGGTTCGGTATAGGATAGAAGTTCGATTCCTGTCGGAGGACTAATATTTTGTATGAAAATTTCTCGGACATCCAGGCCGGTAAATATTATTAATACTGTTAATTGTATAACAGAGCATTTACTTAAATATTTGTATCTATAAAAACAATGTATAAACATAAAAATGTCTTAAAAAATAATTGTCTGGCTTTGTCCATTTTATTATATATATATATGTTTTTTGAAATACTTGTTTCTTGTCGATGCGGACGAGAGAGGTCATATGCGCTTCCATATACCATTGTCTATTTCTAGAACCAGTAGATTCATTCTCGTCTCCCCGAACGATGAGAGTTCAATACCGCAAAAATTTAGTAGGAAGAAGACGACGTATGAAGCAGAAATAACAATCTCATATCAACATTTCACATTCTAACTTCGTCTGACACAATTGCAGAAGAGTCTGCCATATGACGTTCGGAATGTTACGTCACCCTTGACGCTGTTCACATAAGGAGGCAACCATCATCTTGTGAACTAAATGGATGACTTTTACTGGAATTTTAAGCAAACGTAAAAACAAAATCAATAAATAAAAGTTGCCAGGCGCCTAAACTTCCAGTGAAAAAAAAAAAAACGAGGAAAAAAAAAGAAGACGAAGAAGCATCAAAGAACCTACCTCAAAGTAATTAGATAGAAAACAGCTCAATAATCTGGAATTTTCCAGTAAGAAAATCCTCCTAGAATGAAACTGGAATCCTATCCAAAAACTTCAGAGACACAAATCTTCAAAGTGATTGAAGAATTATGAATGGGCATTATTTATCTCTTTCTCTCTCTCCATATATACATACGTACATATATATATATATATATATATATATATATATATATATATATATATATATATATATATATATATATATATATAGGGGTATGTCAGGCTGATGAAAGAGATTGGCAAAAATAATAATAATAATAATAATAATAATAATAATTATTATTATTATTATTATTATTATTATTATCATGTCAAAATACAAAATACAAGCAATACGGATACGCCTGCATCATGTCTCAACGAAATTATCAATAATAATAATAAAAGTAATGAAAATACGTTTCAGAAACAATCGATATGAAAAGCGTTGTATCTTGTATCGACAAAATAAGATATTCCAAACGGGCCACAAGACGTTTTACAGGGAAACTGGGATAGCAGTCATAGTAATCATAAAGCCACCATCTATTGAATAAGTGCAAAGAGTTTGGAAGAATATTTGGAGCAACCCAAAGGAATAAAATCCTAACACAGAATGGATGAAACGAGAAGAAGAAATAATGAAGGTGAAACCGGTGCAAGAATGGAATAATATAACTAAGACTATTGTTAGGCAAGCTCTAATAAAATTCCAAAAATGGAAATCCCCAGAAAATTACAAGGTATCCGACTTTTAGTTCTATCATCTGTTATCAAACGATGAAACCCTTGCACAAATGCTAATTAATAAATCTAATGAAATTCCAGGGTGGATCATTGAAGGTATTATGCATCTCCTAGCGAGAACGGGTGAAACAGATGAGCCAAAAAATTATAAGCCAACACCATGATTGCACACCACACTTACTCTTACCTTAAGGCAGTGGTTCACAACCTTTTTTACATGGTGGCACACTATTGAGTTCTTTAAATTTTCGCGGCACACTTATCACAAAAAATAAATATTTTCCACTCATACAGACTTTTTGCAGTAAAATAATAAAAAACAAAGAATATTATATAAGAAGAATTTTTATTCACGTAAATCAACATATCCTGTATTCAATATCGGGTATAAAATAATATTGGTGAATGTCAGTGGGACAGTTGTGCATAAAGTTAGATTAGCCTGAAATTGAAAAGATTAAAAATGGTTAGGAAAAGGTAAAAAAATGTTTGGGAGTTAGGAGCATTACGTAAAACCTCACATAGTACAGTTGTGTGTTACAACTTTTTGTCTTACAACCTGTGTATTTAGGAATCGTTTTGGTATCGAAATCGGGTCTGAATTATTCAGCTCCGATGCTGATTTCCGATACTTTGAAAAACTCCTGATATTCCGATTAATGGTCCCATAAACCATAATAACGCTTACCAATTCGTATGCGCGAAACGTTTAGATTCCAGAAATTCGGCGATTTTGAATTGAGCGGTGTCATCATGATTAAGAAATTGAATGTCTTTATTAAACAAAATGAAATTAAATGGCTTCTAGGTATTATCTCTTCGCGGCACACCAGTAATCATTCCGCGGCACAGTGGTTGGGAACCACTGCCTTAAGGAGAAGTATTGTTATGGCAGATTTTCCGACGTAAGTAGCCGAAAAAAAGAGGAAAGAACTATTAGTATGAACACTAACATTTAGCGACTACCTACTGTGCACATTTTAAAATGTTTATGGAGTATACATAGTTAATTTTATTAAAGTTTGGTTTCAAATATTTATATAAATCGTTTCAACGATTTTAGTTTGTCCTTGTTCTTTTCTTTGAAAAGTATGAAGGTGTTTTCAACTAGGTTTTTCCTGAATCTTCTATAACAATACCTAGTTACTTCTCATTAATCGGTGGTCGCTAGACACAGCATAAGACGACAAATTTTGTATTTCACAACGAAGAACACTAGAATATATATCCTATAATTAACAATACCCTGATGATGACATTATGCTATGTCGAAAGTACTCGGAATAATACAACATGAACCAACACGAAAATATTCTCTCGTCTTTCAATAACCACACAAAAAAGCTTATTCATGAATTATGAAAGGATCCTATCGAGAGTAACATGTCTAAATTATTCAACGAAACCCGCTTTGATTGATATATATATATATATATATATATATATATATATATATATATATATATATATATATATAGTCTTAAGATGTGCTATATTTATGGGATAAAGTGCTCAATATCAGAGATAGAGCGTGTGTAAATATAAAAGTGAACATAGAAGTCAACACTTAGTGGCGACAATCTGTTTCATGCTAGATGCAATCCTCAGGCAACTAGTGCTTTTATTTTTCTCAGCTATTTATATATACGGGTGAGTGGTGCATTGTGGGTAGTCTATTTTGGCGGTTATTTTTAGCGGAAGTCGTTTATTTGTTTATTTATTTATTTGTGTCAAATTATTTTGCTTGATTTTATTTTGATTTTTTATCTTATATACATATTTATTTATTTATTTTGTTTTTTGATCGGTGTTTTTATTAACGTAGTAAAAAATTTGTTTATATAGCTTATTGTGGTTAGTCTATTATGGCGGTTATTTTACCGGAAGTCGTTTATTTGCTTATTTATTTTCGTCAAATTGTTTTGCTTGTTTTTATTCATTTTAATTTTAATTTTTTATCTTATATATTTATTTATTTATTATTTATTATTTATTATTTATATATATATAAATAATATATATATATATATAGATAGATAGATAGATAAGCCATGAGAGCTAGACAAACCTACCAATGCCTCCCTGACGATCCGCTTAAGTGAAACTTTAGTAGGTTTGACTGGCTCTCTAGGTTTAACTAGGTCTGCTCTACTTACTGCATTGAACACTTTATTTAGTTAGTTGTGTACTCGTATCGTTTTTTTTTCTTTGGTCTTTGGACCTGCATGCTGAACGATTCTTTTCGACTAGCGTTCTTAGCTCTTTCTTTTTTTAAAACCTTTTTTCCTTCGATATTGATTTGATTATTTGCAAATCAAGAAACCGAAGGTTTTCCGAAACGAGTGTAGTTACTTATATTTATAAGATTACTAATAATAATAATATTATATATATATATATATATATATATATATATATATATATATATATATATATATATATATATATTGTTTAAATCTTGATATAGATCTGAGGGAGGACACCTCATTTGTCGATATAAAAAGTGTAGGCATTGTAATCAACACAACATGAGTTTCACACTTTAAACAAACATCAGACCACGCACATACACACACAAATATATATATATATATATATATATATATACATATATATATATATATACGGAGAAGGTCTATGTGAATTTCTATTTAGCTTTTCTTACATCTGTCTCTGCTATGAAATATTCTAATTATTTACACTCTTTACATTATTCGGACTGTTACCCTGATCTTTGTTGCCATATTCACGACTTTTCGGCCGGTGTACGCTCCGGCCTTCTTCAGATAATTGGAATTTCGAACTGAACCCTTTACTTTGTACACCGAGATAGAGTGTTCTAGATCCACGTGCTATGCCTATGTCAGATGTCTCAGTTATCTCTCCAAGTCTTTGTTCCCCACTGCAGATGCCATGTATTGAACTCACAAATCTTTGAGTCAAGTCAATGGATCTAACCAAAGCTTTTATCCATGTATCCTTGAGAAGATCAATGTATGAATTTTTGCGACTTAGTCTAGAGAATAGAAATAAAAATAGCAAAAATTACAATATGAGTACTGGTAAAAAATGTAACTTGACCTAAAAGTTGTTAGTTCAATACCTCGCAACTGCAGAGGTGAAGAAAATCTTGGAGATTTGAGTTAAAAGGAGATAACTGAGATCATCAGAAGAGGCATGGCATGTGACAGTAGAACAATTTACCCAGGAGGACTAAATAAAGGGTTCAGCTCGAAATTCCAATAACCTGAAGAAGGCCAGAGAGTACTAAGGCCGAAACGTCGTGAACATGGAAACAAAGGTGAAGACAACAACAGTTCAAACAATCGAAAGAGTGTAAATAGTTTTTTCTAGCATATGTAACTTTCCGCAGTTCACTTATTGTATCCACTCGAGCACTTTCGACTGTCACTTCAGTCGTTATCAGAATTGCGTGTTTGCCAAATTCAACCTTACTTAATCTGTTAAAACTAATTTTAGGTAAAGGTGAAAAGGAATTTATACTTGTACATTTTTAATTTTCACTTCATTATATGATATCCTATTTAATATTGGCCTATTGCCTTGTATAACAACGACGTCTATCATACATATATATATCTATATCTACATATATATATATATATATATATATATATATATATATATATACCAGTACTTTCGGCAAAACTCGCCATCGCTTGTGGAATGAGAGGGGTTTTCGACTGGATACAAAAATTCGGGTTTACGGAGTTGTTGTACTTGCCATCCTTTTGTACGGCTCAGAGTCGTGGACTCCATACAGGTACCATATACGCCAGCTGGATGTTTTCCATAAAATCTGTCTGCGTGCAATCTGTGGAGTTAACCTTCAAGACAGGACATCTAACGTAGACCTGTTTAACTGCTGTAATGGAGGAATCGAGACTTGTCTCATATAGTCTCAGTTAAGTTGGACTGATCCTAATGTATAGCCAGTTAGATCAGGGCTATAGAAATGTAGGACGCCCATGGCTAAGATACAAAGACAAGCTGAAAAGCAACTTGTCAGTTGTCAATATACCACATAACACCCTTGAGCGCTTACCCTTCAGGCGGGTAGAATGGAGATCAACGTGTTTTGGTGGACTCAGCAGTTTTCAATCTGCTTGTCTAAATCAGCTTCAAGAAGCGAAAGCAAGATCTAAAAGGTCAGCCAATCTAACAGTGATCTCATTCCGCAAACCTTACTCTTGCTCCACATGTGGCCTCCTTTGTAAATCACTAGCAGGTCTTAAGTGCCACTTAAAACTATCGCACAAAATTTCATAACTGAATCAATTAAGCTGTGAGATCCTACGGAGAGAGTTCATTATATATATATATATATATATATATATATATATATATATATATATATATATATATATTATCTATGACAATATATATATATATGACAATGAACCGATGGAGTAAGAATCCAACGTTCTTAGCATTTACTTTTTTAAAAAGTGCTCAATACTAAGAAGAGTAAAATATTATTATAATATTTTTATTATAATAGATAACAATAAAAAGAAAATGTTTTTATTGTAATTTATCATAATAAAAATATAATATATATATATGTGTGTGTGTGTGTATATATATATGTGTGTGTGGAGATGTGTATATATATATATACGTGTGTGTGAATGTGTGTATATATATGTGTGTGTGTGTGCGTGTGTCTGTGTGTGTGTAAGTTGGAAAATTTTAATAAAAACGAACATTTGCAAACAGGAAAAATTCGCAATAATGACATTTCCATATACAAAGGAGCTTTTGAAACAGAAATATGACGTATTGAGTTTTTCATACATTCAGGTTACTTCTTCCTAATTTTCGAAACTGCTCCTAGGGGACGCTCCCAGGGCTATAAATACTCTGTGATAATTCTTTTATTCTGTTCTTCTAAACTTAGAATCTTAGAATCTTTGGGAAACGTATGAACATATACACACTCACACAGGCACGTATGTACTCACATTCACTCTACACATACTTTGCACCCAAAAAGTTTCCACATTAATTAGTTACACATATTATTGTTTTGTCGCTTGTATAGATGTGTTACTAATACATTATCATTTGTGTGTACATATATATTGGTTCTTATTGTTTCCTTACAAATTTTTACGTGGACTCATATCCCTGGTCAGCCATTCTGTTGTGGGTATTTTCAGAAGACACGTGTTTATTTCTCAACACTAACACTGACTGTCGATATTTCTGAGATGAGATATTATGTACATTATTTACATTATTCGGACTATTGTCAGCATCTTTGTCGCCATGTTTATTACAACGTTTCGGCCGTTGTACGCTCCGACCTTCTTCAGGTGGTTGGAATGTCAAACTGAAC
Organism: Acanthosepion esculentum; assembly: GCA_964036315.1. Classification (NCBI taxonomy): domain Eukaryota; kingdom Metazoa; phylum Mollusca; class Cephalopoda; order Sepiida; family Sepiidae; genus Acanthosepion; species Acanthosepion esculentum. The sequence goes on along the minus strand of OZ038477.1, from coordinate 142,210,680 downwards.
CCTTTATTCCGCTCGCTGGGGTAGACTGTTCTAGTTCCACGTGCCATGTTTAATGGATGTCAGTTATCAGTTATCTCCTGTTAATTTTCCTCTGAACGTTCAACACTGCCTTAACCTAAAATTGCAATATGAGCACTGGTAAAAATTGGTTGGTGAAGACATTAGGTCTATAATACCCAGAAAGTCATACACAGATG
>OZ038477.1:142117983-142205483 GCA_964036315.1 Acanthosepion esculentum | reverse complement strand
GGATTTGTGTGTGTGTATATATATACGCTATATATATATATATATATATATATATATATATATATATATATATATATATATATATTCTAGGCGTAGCTTAGATGTGGCACAAGACCGGAAGTATGAGACAGTATTTAGTGTCCTCCCCACGAGGGACAGATGTGGCACAAGGCCGGGTTTAAAGTGGGGTACCCGAGCCCGTAGGCTCGGCCAAAAATAGCCCGTAGATCCCGTATAAACGGGATCGGGGTGGTCAACCACCTCGAACGAGGCTCTGCCCTTCGGCGGAGCCTCGTCCGAGTTCCTCTCTGCCCAAAGGCAGAGAGTTCCCCTCTGCCTCAGAGGCAGAGAGTTCGACCGTCTAGCCGAGTCGTCCAAAAAGGACTGGCTCGGACTGCGACCGGAAGTATGAGACACCCAGTGAGAATCGAACTCACTATTTAGTCGTAATTGTTCTAGCGAGACAAGCTTGTTAACCATTACACCGCCGCGGGGTGCCTAAATATATATATACACATATATGTGTGTGTGTGTGTGTGTGTGTGTGTGTGTGTATGCGTGTGTGTGTGTGTGTGTGTGTGTGTGTGTGTGTGTGTTGATTGATTCCTTTTAAGACAGTATGTATGTATGTATGTATGGAGAGGCAATATAAATACATATACTAGCAAAAACACATACTCACACAAAATGCGCAAAAATGGAAATATATCTAAGGAAATACAGGGGTCATAGACAGTTAAGTATGAAGACATCCTTCCTCGCACTTTCTCGGACCAATCCTAATTGTTTCATTACCCATCAAGCAGAAAAACGACTTTTTCCCACCAGTCCAACCAAAAAATTTGGTTCTCCACTACACAAAAAAGACAATTTGTACGACATCGAAAAACATAAGAAAAATGGATTCCTTTTATAATATGTGGAAATACTCACTCTTTGCCTGAAGAAGACAGCGAGTAAAAACTATGACAAATTGGAAAACGTTTGTAGGGACGCGTTTTATCCTTTAGGACCTAATTGGACCTAATTGGACTAAATTAAGATGAATCAAACATTCAGTTTATTTCTGATGACTTATTACCAGATTATTTAACACCTGGTAAAAGTTAAAAACATGGATACGTGAGGAAATATCAAATGTGTACAGGAACAGAAATATTAATGTTGAAACGTTTTTTCAGCAGTTAAAAAAGCGCTTCAACATACTAAACTTTTGGAAAATTTATACATAATAGATGTCCAAAGAAGAAGAAAATTATTTAAAAAAATATAAAAGATATATATATATATATATATATATATATATATATATATATATATATATATATATATATATGTTTCTGACGAACTCAGTCCACATCAAGATTGATAAAACAGACGACCGATATCTGCCGAAATAGACTATTCCCCATATGAGGTAAATTGAGATTTTATTGTTTATTAATTATATGCTCTGTAATAATAAATACATTGAGCTTTTTTGTGGATCAGTTTTAATGTTTATGATTAACTTGGTTTATATACCTACAGATTTGTTACCTTTACCTTATTATATATATATATATAATTAATATATATATATATATATATATATATATATATATATATATATATATATATATATATATATATATATATATATCCTTTTGTATCTTCCTCTTTTATTCTTTACACGTTTAAATTTGAAGCTCTTATTTTATTTTTTCACATCAGATAATTTGAGATTTCTACTTTATGTAATATATATATATCTACTTTATGTAATATATATATATATATATATATATATATATATATATATATATATATGTATGTATATATAAAGAAATTTTAGTCTGAGGATGTACTATATTTATGAGATAAAAGTGCTCAATATCAGAGATAGAGCGTGTGTAAATATAAAAGTGAACACAGAAGTCAACACTTAGAGGCGACAGTCTGTTTCATGCTAGATGCAATCGTCAGACCATGAAACAGACTGTCGCCTCTAAGTGTTGACTTCTATATTATATATATATATATATATATATATATATATATATATATATATATATATATATATATATATGTATGTATGTATCTATCTATCTATGTATGTATGTATAAGTTATATTTAGTCAGTAAGAAATATTTAAAAAAATACGGAGATCTGTACAACATTTTAGTTAAAATTTCTAACTTTCAACTAAGTTGTTTTATGACAGAATTAAATTCTGAAGCATATTCTTATTGTCTCCATCCGAGTATTATCGACTCTTTCAACAATCGTTACAAAGAATTTAATATTACTATTGTTGCGTTTTGTTATAATTGTCACTTGGCAGATCTGTGGTTTTAACAGAGTAGTTTCCTATAGGAAGAGGTATTAGGCAAATTTGCATCCTATCAGCGATGTTTTTTTTTATTACATCCGTTTTACTCATGATACGACCCTCTAATCGACCACCAGGAATAGCCTGATAATATTACTCCAAACTGTGATTCCTTTGCCCTGCGATGTCTTCTGCTAAACACCAAGAAGGGGTCGCACAGATTTTCTAATGGATTGGCAAAGAGGATATGAAGGTATTTGTATACTTGGACACCTCTATCAAAACTCAAGGCGGCTTTAAGCAGGAGATCAGAAGAAGGCTAGCAATAGCAAAAAACGCTAAGATGGTAAAATGGAAAAAATCTTGAATAGTCAGAATATTCACATCAATCTAAAGTTGAAATTACTTCGCCATCGCTAGTAACGGATACGAATCGTGTGGTCTGCCCAAAAGGGAAAGACATCGGATTGATACTTTCGCTATGTAGGCATATCGCTATGGGCAGCGAGACGCTCTAATTAGTGGGTGATAGATACCATCAGAATAAACTACGCATTGAAAGAAGAGATGACACCAAGGAAGTTCTGTTAATTTAGGCATATAATGCTTCGCGGCAGCTTTGATGAAGACGTTCTACTGGGCCCAGTATTGGGAAATTGGCGCCAGGAACAACCAGCCGTGTCACAAATCTATTTTGCCATGGTCAAATTCCCTGGGCGCCATTCGTGAATATTTATTTCTTATTTCTGATAATATTGTTCATCGAATACAAAAGCCAAAAACCACTCAAGGTAGACGGTTATTGAATGTGATTGTTCCAAGGGCGAGGAAGAAGGGAGTCAGATCTGCATACTATGAGGAATTATAGGGTACGTAATTTCGACAGATAATGCTGATGTGAAAATACAATAGTCGCTCTGAAATTAATGCTTCAAATTTTATTAATTTTATCTAGTAGAGAAAACCAAACGTCAAGAAGGTATGTTTACTGGGGTAATAGTATAAGGAAAAAAGTGTGAAAAGATAAACAACGAAGGAAAGAATGAAACAAAGAAAAGAAAGAAAGCATAAGTAGAAAATATTTTATTGGAACGAAAGGAGTCAGAGAAAAAAAAGTAAAGAGAAATTATGAACGAAAAAATCGTTTAAATGAAAGAGAATGAAAAAGTACGAAAAACTAAAAGGAATAAGAATTTGATATTCTTCATATTTCCTTTTATTTAAATGTTTCTCTCGTTCAAATTCCTCATTTCTTTATTGTTTCCACTTTTCATCCTTTCTTGATTTCTTCCACTTTTCTTCATTTTTTCTTCTTTCCACTTTTCTTCCTTTCTTGATTCTTTCCTCTTTTCTTCATTTTTTCTTCTTACCACATTTCTTCCTTTCTTGATTCCTTCGTCTTTTTTTCATTTCTTCCTTCTTTCCACTTTTCTTCCTTTCTTGATTCCTTCCTCTTTTCTTCATATCTTCCTGTTTTCCACTTTTCTTCCTTTCTTGATTCCTTCCTCTTTTCTTCATTTCTTTCTTGTTTCCACTTTTCTTCCTTTCTTGATTCCTTCCGCTTTCCTTCTTTTTCTTCCTGTTTTCCACTTTTCTTCCTTTCTTGATTCCTTCCTATTTTCTTCATTTCTTCCTTCTTTCCACTTTTCTTCCTTTCTTGATTTCTTTCTCATTTCTTCATTTCATTCTTCTTTCCACTTTTCTTCCTTTATTGATTCCTTCCACTTTTCTTCATATCTTCCTGTTTTCCACTTTTCTTCCTTTCTTGATTTCTTTCTCTTTTCTTCATTTCTTTCTTCTTTCCACTTTTCTACCTTTCTTGATTCCTTCCTCTTTTCTTCATTTCTTCCTGTTTTCCACTTTTCTTCCTTTCTTGATTCCTTCCTCTTTTCTTCATTTCTTCCTTCTTTCCACTTTTCTTCCTTTCTTGATTTCTTTCTCTTTTTTTCATTTCTTTCTTCTTTTCACTTTTCTTCCTTTATTGATTCCTTCCTCTTTTCTTCATTTCTTCCTGTTTTCCACTTTTCTTCCTTTCTTGATTCCTTCCTCTTTTCTTCATTTCTTCCTTCTTTCCTCTTTTCTTCCTTTCTTGATTCTTTCCTCTTTTCTTCATTTTTTCTTCTTATCACATTTCTTCATTTCTTGATTCCTTCGTCTTTTCTTCATTTCTTCCTTCTTTCCACTTTTCTTCCTTTCTTGATTCCTTCCTCTTTTCTTCATTTCTTCCTTCTTTCCACTTTTCTTCCTTTCTTGATTTCTTTCTCTTTTCTTCATTTCTTTCTTCTTTCCACTTTTCTTCCTTTATTGATTCCTTCCTCTTTTCTTCATTTCTTCCTGTCTTCCACTTTTCTTCCTTTCTTGATTCCTTCCTCTTTTCTTCACTTCTTCCTGTTTTCCACTTTTCTTCCTTTCTTGATTCCTTCCTCTTTTCTTCATTTCTTCCTTCTTTCCACTTTTCTTCCTTTCTTGATTCTTTCCTCTTTTCTTCATTTTTTCTTCTTACCACATTTCTTCCTTTCTTGATTCCTTCGTCTTTTTTTCATTTCTTCCTTCTTTCCACTTTTCTTCCTTTCTTGATTCCTTCCTCTTTTCTTCATTTCTTTCTTGTTTCCACTTTTCTTCCTTTCTTGATTCCTTCCGCTTTCCTTCTTTTTCTTCCTGTTTTCCACTTTTCTTCCTTTCTTGATTCCTTCCTCTTTTCTTCATTTCTTCCTTCTTTCCACTTTTCTTCCTTTCTTGATTTCTTTCTCTTTTTTTCATTTCTTTCTTCTTTTCACTTTTCTTCCTTTATTGATTCCTTCCTCTTTTCTTCATTTCTTCCTGTTTTCCACTTTTCTTCCTTTCTTGATTCCTTCCTCTTTTCTTCATTTCTTCCTTCTTTCCTCTTTTCTTCCTTTCTTGATTCTTTCCTCTTTTCTTCATTTTTTCTTCTTATCACATTTCTTCATTTCTTGATTCCTTCGTCTTTTCTTCATTTCTTCCTTCTTTCCACTTTTCTTCCTTTCTTGATTCCTTCCTCTTTTCTCCATTTCTTCCTGTTTTCCACTTTTCTTCCTTTCTTGATTCCTTCCTCTTTTCTTCATTTCTTCCTTCTTTCCACTTTTCTTCCTTTCTTGATTTCTTTCACTTTTCTTCATTTCTTTCTTCTTTCCACTTTTCTTCCTTTATTGATTCCTTCCTCTTTTCTTCATTTCTTCCTGTCTTCCACTTTTCTTCCTTTCTTGATTCCTTCCTCTTTTCTTCACTTCTTCCTGTTTTCCACTTTTCTTCCTTTCTTGATTCCTTCCTCTTTTCTTCATTTCTTCCTTCTTTCCACTTTTCTTCCTTTCTTGATTTCTTTCACTTTTCTTCATTTCTTTCTTCTTTCCACTTTTCTTCCTTTCTTGATTCCTTCCTCTTTTCTTCATTTCTTCCTGTTTTCCACTTTTCTTCCTTTCTTGATTTCTTTCTCTTTTCTTCATTTTTTCTTCTTTCCACATTTCTTCCGCTCTTGATTCCTTCGTCTTTTCTTCATTTCTTCCTAATTTCCACTTTTCTACCTTTCTTGATTCCTTCCTCTTTTCTTCATTTCTTTCTTCTTTCAACTTTTCTTCCTTTCTTGATTCCTTCCTCTTTTCTTCATTTCTTCCTGTTTTCCACTTTTCTTCCTTTCTTGATTCCTTCATCTTTTCTTCATTTTTTTCTTCTTTCAACATTTCTCCCCTTCTTGATTCCTTCCTCTTTTCTTGATTTCTTCCTTCTTTCCTCTTTTCTTCCTTTCTTGATTTCTTTCTCTTTTCTTAATTTCTTTCTTCTTTCCACTTTTCTCCCTTTATTGATTCCTTCATTTTCTTCATTTCTTCCTGTTTTCCACTTTTCTTCCTTTCTTGATTTCTTTCTCTTTTCTTCATTTCTTCCTTCTTTCCACTTTTCTTCATTTCTTGATTTCTTTCTCTTTTCTTCATTTCTTTCTTCTTTCCACTTTTCTTCCTTTATTGATTCCTTCCTCTTTTCTTCATTTCTTCCTGTTTTCCACTTTTCTTCCTTTCTTGATTCCTTCCTCTTTTCTTCATTTCTTCCTTCTTTCCACTTTTCTTCATTTCTTGATTTCTTTCTCATTTCTTCATTTCTTTCTTCTTTCCACTTGTCTTCCTTTATTGATTCCTTCCTCTTTTCTTCATTTCTTCCTGTTTTCCACTTTTCTTCCTTTCTTGATTTCTTTCTCTTTTCTTCATTTCTTTCTTGTTTCCACTTTTCTTCCTTTATGGATTCCTTCCTCTTTTCTTCATTTCTTTCTTCTTTCAACTTTTCTTCCTTTCTTGATTCCTTCCTCTTTTCTTCATTTCTTCCTTCTTTCCACTTTTCTTCCTTTCTTGATTTCTTTCTCTTTTCTTCATTTCTTTCTTCTTTCCACTTTTCTTCCTTTATTGATTCCTTCCTCTTTTCTTCATTTCTTCCTGTTTTCCACTTTTCTTCCTTTCTTGATTTCTTTCTCTTTTCTTCATTTCTTTCTTCTTTCCACTTTTCTTACTTTATTGATTCCTTCCTCTTTTCTTCATTTCTTCCTGTTTTCCACTTTTCTTCCTTTCTTGATTTCTTTCACTTTTCTTCATTTCTTTCTTCTTTCCACTTTTCTTCCTTTCTTGATTCCTTCCTCTTTTCTTCATTTCTTCCTGTTTTCCACTTTTCTTCCTTTCTTGATTTCTTTCTCTTTTCTTCATTTCTTTCTTCTTTCCACTTTTCTTCCTTTATTGATTCTTTCCTCTTTTCTTCATTTCTTTCTTCTTTTCACTTTTCTTCCTTTATTGATTCCTTCCTCTTTTCTCCATTTCTTCCTGTTTTCCACTTTTCTTCCTTTCTTGATTCCTTCCTCTTTTCTTCATTTCTTCCTTCTTTCCACTTTTCTTCCTTTCTTGATTTCTTTCTCTTTTCTTCATTTCTTTCTTCTTTCCACTTTTCTTCCTTTATTGATTCCTTCCTCTTTTCTTCATTTCTTCCTGTCTTCCACTTTTCTTCCTTTCTTGATTCCTTCCTCTTTTCTTCACTTCTTCCTGTTTTCCACTTTTCTTCCTTTCTTGATTCCTTCCTCTTTTCTTCATTTCTTCCTTCTTTCCACTTTTCTTCCTTTCTTGATTTCTTTCACTTTTCTTCATTTCTTTCTTCTTTCCACTTTTCTTCCTTTCTTGATTCCTTCCTCTTTTCTTCATTTCTTCCTGTTTTCCACTTTTCTTCCTTTCTTGATTTCTTTCTCTTTTCTTCATTTCTTTCTTCTTTCCACTTTTCTACCTTTCTTGATTCCTTCCTCTTTTCTTCATTTCTTCCTGTTTTCCACTTTTCTTCCTTTCTTGATTTCTTTCTCTTTTCTTCATTTCTTTCTTGTTTCCACTTTTCTTCCTTTATGGATTCCTTCCTCTTTTCTTCATTTCTTTCTTCTTTCAACTTTTCTTCCTTTCTTGATTCCTTCCTCTTTTCTTCATTTCTTCCTTCTTTCCACTTTTCTTCCTTTTTTGATTTCTTTCTCTTTTCTGCATTTCTTTCTTCTTTCCACTTTTCTTCCTTTATTGATTCCTTCCTCTTTTCTTCATTTCTTCCTGTTTTCCACTTTTCTTCCTTTCTTGATTTCTTTCTCTTTTCTTCATTTCTTTCTTCTTTCCACTTTTCTTACTTTATTGATTCCTTCCTCTTTTCTTCATTTCTTCCTGTTTTCCACTTTTCTTCCTTTCTTGATTTCTTTCTCTTTTCTTCATTTCTTTCTTCTTTCCACTTTTCTTCCTTTCTTGATTCCTTCCTCTTTTCTTCATTTCTTCCTGTTTTCCACTTTTCTTCCTTTCTTGATTTCTTTCTCGTTTCTTCATTTCTTTCTTCTTTCCACTTTTCTTCCTTTATTGATTCTTTCCTCTTTTCTTCATTTCTTTCTTCTTTTCACTTTTCTTCCTTTATTGATTCCTTCCTCTTTTCTCCATTTCTTCCTGTTTTCCACTTTTCTTCCTTTCTTGATTCCTTCCTCTTTTCTTCATTTCTTCCTTCTTTCCACTTTTCTTCCTTTCTTGATTTCTTTCTCTTTTCTTCATTTCTTTCTTCTTTCCACTTTTCTTCCTTTATTGATTCCTTCCTCTTTTCTTCATTTCTTCCTGTCTTCCACTTTTCTTCCTTTCTTGATTCCTTCCTCTTTTCTTCACTTCTTCCTGTTTTCCACTTTTCTTCCTTTCTTGATTCCTTCCTCTTTTCTTCATTTCTTCCTTCTTTCCACTTTTCTTCCTTTCTTGATTTCTTTCACTTTTCTTCATTTCTTTCTTCTTTCCACTTTTCTTCCTTTCTTGATTCCTTCCTCTTTTCTTCATTTCTTCCTGTTTTCCACTTTTCTTCCTTTCTTGATTTCTTTCTCTTTTCTTCATTTCTTTCTTCTTTCCACTTTTCTACCTTTCTAGATTCCTTCCTCTTTTCTTCATTTCTTCCTGTTTTCCACTTTTCTCCCTTCCTTGATTCCTTCCTCTTTTCTTCATTTCTACTTTCTTTCCTCTTTTCTTCCTTTCTTGATTCCTTCCTCTTTTCTTCATTTCTTCCTTCTTTCCTCATTTCTTCCTTTCTTGATTCCTTCCTCTTTTCTTCATTTCTTCCTTCTTTCCACTTTTCTTCATTTCTTGATTCCTTCCTCTTTTCTTCATTTCTTACTTCTTTCCACTTTTCTTCCTTTCTTGATTTCTTTCTCTTTTCTTGATTTCTTTCTTCTTTTCACTTTTCTTCCTTTATTGATTCCTTCCTCTTTTCTTCATTTCTTCTTTTCCACTTTTCTTCCTTTCTTGATTCCTTCCTCTTTTCTTCATTTCTTCCTTCTTTCCTCTTTTCTTCCTTTCTTGATTCCTTTCTCTTTTCTTCATTTCTTCCTTCTTTCCACTTTTCTTCCTTTCTTGATTTCTTTCTCTTTTTTTGATTTCTTTCTTCTTTTCACTTTTCTTCCTTTATTGATTCTTTCCTCTTTTCTTCATTTCTTTCTTGTTTCCACTTTTCTTCCTTTATGGATTCCTTCCTCTTTTCTTCATTTCTTTCTTCTTTCAACTTTTCTTCCTTTCTTGATTCCTTCCTCTTTTCTTCATTTCTTCCTTCTTTCCACTTTTCTTCCTTTTTTGATTTCTTTCTCTTTTCTTCATTTCTTTCTTCTTTCCACTTTTCTTCCTTTATTGATTCCTTCCTCTTTTCTTCATTTCTTCCTGTTTTCCACTTTTCTTCCTTTCTTGATTTCTTTCTCTTTTCTTCATTTCTTTCTTCTTTCCACTTTTCTTACTTTATTGATTCCTTCCTCTTTTCTTCATTTCTTCCTGTTTTCCACTTTTCTTCCTTTCTTGATTTCTTTCTCTTTTCTTCATTTCTTTCTTCTTTCCACTTTTCTACCTTTCTTGATTCCTTCCTCTTTTCTTCATTTCTTCCTGTTTTCCACTTTTCTTCCTTTCTTGATTTCTTTCTCGTTTCTTCATTTCTTTCTTCTTTCCACTTTTCTTCCTTTATTGATTCTTTCCTCTTTTCTTCATTTCTTTCTTCTTTTCACTTTTCTTCCTTTATTGATTCCTTCCTCTTTTCTCCATTTCTTCCTGTTTTCCACTTTTCTTCCTTTCTTGATTCCTTCCTCTTTTCTTCATTTCTTCCTTCTTTCCACTTTTCTTCCTTTCTTGATTTCTTTCTCTTTTCTTCATTTCTTTCTTCTTTCCACTTTTCTTCCTTTATTGATTCCTTCCTCTTTTCTTCATTTCTTCCTGTCTTCCACTTTTCTTCCTTTCTTGATTCCTTCCTCTTTTCTTCACTTCTTCCTGTTTTCCACTTTTCTTCCTTTCTTGATTCCTTCCTCTTTTCTTCATTTCTTCCTTCTTTCCACTTTTCTTCCTTTCTTGATTTCTTTCACTTTTCTTCATTTCTTTCTTCTTTCCACTTTTCTTCCTTTCTTGATTCCTTCCTCTTTTCTTCATTTCTTCCTGTTTTCCACTTTTCTTCCTTTCTTGATTTCTTTCTCTTTTCTTCATTTCTTTCTTCTTTCCACTTTTCTACCTTTCTAGATTCCTTCCTCTTTTCTTCATTTCTTCCTGTTTTCCACTTTTCTCCCTTCCTTGATTCCTTCCTCTTTTCTTCATTTCTACTTTCTTTCCTCTTTTCTTCCTTTCTTGATTCCTTCCTCTTTTCTTCATTTCTTCCTTCTTTCCTCATTTCTTCCTTTCTTGATTCCTTCCTCTTTTCTTCATTTCTTCCTTCTTTCCACTTTTCTTCATTTCTTGATTCCTTCCTCTTTTCTTCATTTCTTCCTTCTTTCCACTTTTCTTCCTTTCTTGATTTCTTTCTCTTTTCTTCATTTCTTTCTTCTTTCCACTTTTCTTCCTTTATTGATTCCTTCCTCTTTTCTTCATTTCTTCTTTTCCACTTTTCTTCCTTTCTTGATTCCTTCCTCTTTTCTTCATTTCTTCCTTCTTTCCTCTTTTCTTCCTTTCTTGATTCCTTTCTCTTTTCTTCATTTCTTCCTTCTTTCCACTTTTCTTCCTTTCTTGATTTCTTTCTCTTTTTTTCATTTCTTTCTTCTTTTCACTTTTCTTCCTTTATTGATTCCTTCCTCTTTTCTTCATTTCTTCCTGTTTTCCACTTTTCTTCCTTTCTTGATTCCTTCCTCTTTTCTTCATTTCTTCCTTCTTTCCACTTTTCTTCCTTTCTTGATTTCTTTCTCTTTTCTTCATTTCTTTCTTCTTTCCACTTTTCTTCCTTTATTGATTCCTTCCTCTTTTCTTAATTTCTTCCTGTCTTCCACTTTTCTTCCTTTCTTGATTCCTTCCTCTTTTCTTCATTTCTTCCTGTTTTCCACATTTCTTCCTTTCTTGATTCCTTCCTCTTTTCTTCATTTCTTCCTTCTTTCCACTTTTCTTCCTTTCTTGATTTCTTTCACTTTTCTTCATTTCTTTCTTCTTTCCACTTTTCTTCCTTTCTTGATTCCTTCCTCTTTTCTTCATTTCTTCCTGTTTTCCACTTTTCTTCCTTTCTTGATTTCTTTCTCTTTTCTTCATTTCCTTCTTCTTTCCACTTTTCTACCTTTCTAGATTCCTTCCTCTTTTCTTCATTTCTTCCTGTTTTCAACTTTTCTCCCTTCCTTGATTCCTTCCTCTTTTCTTCATTTCTTCCTTCTTTCCACTTTTCTTCCCTTCTTGATTTCTTTCTCTTTTCTTCATTTCTTCCTTCTTTCCTCTTTTCTTCCTTTCTTGATTCCTTCCTCTTTTCTTTATTTCTTCCTTCTTTCCTCTTTTCTTCCTTTCTAGATTCCTTCCTCTTTTCTTTATTTCTTCCTGTTTTCCACTTTTCTTCCTTTCTTGATTCCTTCCTCTTTTCTTCATTTCTTCCTTCTTTCCACTTTTCTTCCCTTCTTGATTTCTTTCTCTTTTCTTCATTTCTTCCTTCTTTCCTCTTTTCTTCCTTTCTTGATTCCTTCCTCTTTTCTTCCTTTATGGATTCCTTCCTCTTTTCTTCATTTCTTCCTTCTTTCCACTTTTCTTCCTTTCTTGATTTCTTTCTCTTTTCTTCATTTCTTTCTTCTTTCCACTTTTCTTCCTTTATTTATTCCTTCCTCTTTTCTTCATTTCTTCCTGTTTTCCACTTTTCTTCCTTTCTTGATTTCTTTCTCTTTTCTTCATTTCTTTCTTCTTTCCACTTTTCTTACTTTATTGATTCCTTCCTCTTTTCTTCATTTCTTCCTGTTTTCCACTTTTCTTCCTTTCTTGATTTCTTTCTCTTTTCTTCATTTCTTTCTTCTTTCCACTTTTCTACCTTTCTTGATTCCTTCCTCTTTTCTTCATTTCTTCCTGTTTTCCACTTTTCTTCCTTTCTTGATTTCTTTCTCGTTTCTTCATTTCTTTCTTCTTTCCACTTTTCTTCCTTTATTGATTCTTTCCTCTTTTCTTCATTTCTTCCTGTTTTCCACTTTTCTTCCTTTCTTGATTTCTTTCTCTTTTTTTCATTTCTTCCTTCTTTCCACTTTTCTTCATTTATTGATTTCTTTCTCTTTTCTTCATTTCTTTCTTCTTTCCACTTTTCTTCCTTTATTGATTCCTTCCTCTTTTCTTCATTTCTTCCTGTTTTCCACTTTTCTTCCTTTCTTGATTCCTTCCTCTTTTCTTCATTTCTTCCTTCTTTCCACTTTTCTTCATTTCTTGATTTCTTTCTCTTTTCTTCATTTCTTTCTTCTTTCCACTTGTCTTCCTTTATTGATTCCTTCCTCTTTTCTTCATTTCTTCCTGTTTTCCACTTTTCTTCCTTTCTTGATTTCTTTCTCTTTTCTTCATTTCTTTCTTGTTTCCACTTTTCTTCCTTTATGGATTCCTTCCTCTTTTCTTCATTTCTTTCTTCTTTCCACTTTTCTTCCTTTCTTGATTCCTTCCTCTTTTCTTCATTTCTTCCTTCTTTCCACTTTTCTTCCTTTCTTGATTGCTTTCTCTTTTCTTCATTTCTTTCTTCTTTCCCCTTTTCTTCCTTTATTGATTTCTTCCTCTTTTCTTCATTTCTTCCTGTTTTCCACTTTTCTTCCTTTCTTGATTTCTTTCTCTTTTCTTCATTTCTTTCTTCTTTTCACTTTTCTTCCTTTATTGATTCCTTCCTCTTTTCTTCATATCTTCCTGTTTTCCACTTTTCTTCCTTTCTTGATTCCTTCCTCTTTTCTTCATTTCTTTCTTGTTTCCACTTTTCTTCCTTTCTTGATTCCTTCCGCTTTCCTTCTTTTTCTTCCTGTTTTCCACTTTTCTTCCTTTCTTGATTCCTTCCTATTTTCTTCATTTCTTCCTTCTTTCCACTTTTCTTCCTTTCTTGATTTCTTTCTCTTTTCTTCATTTCTTTCTTCTTTCCACTTTTCTTCCTTTCCTGATTTCTTTCTCTTTTTCATTTCTTTCTTCTTTTCCCTTTTCTTCCTTTATTGAATCCTTCCTCTTTTCTTCATTTCTTCCTTCTTTCCACTTTTCTTCCTTTCTTGATTCCTTCCTCTTTTCTTCATTTCTTCCTGTTTTCCACTTTTCTTCCTTTCTTGATTCCTTCCTCTTTTCTTCATTTCTTCCTTCTTTCCACTTTTCTACCTTTCTTGATTCCTTCCTCTTTTCTTCATTTCTTTCTTCTTTCCACTTTTCTTCAATTCTTGATTCCTTCTTTTCTTCATTTTTTTCTTTCCACTTTTCTTCCTTTCTTGATTCCTTTCTCTTTTCTTCATTTTTTCTTCTTTCCACATTTCTTCCGCTCTTGATTCCTTCGTCTTTTCTTCATTTCTTCCTAATTTCCACTTTTCTACCGTTCTTGATTCCTTCCTCTTTTCTTCATTTCTTTCTTCTTTCAACTTTTCTTCCTTTCTTGATTCCTTCCTCTTTTCTTCATTTCTTCCTGTTTTCCACTTTTCTTCCTTTCTTGATTCCTTCATCTTTTCAATCATTTTTTTCTTCTTTCAACATTTCTCCCCTTCTTGATTCCTTCCTCTTTTCTTCATTTCTTCCTTCTTTCCACTTTTCTTCCTTTTTCGATTCCTTCCTCTTTTCTTCATTTCTTCCTGTTTTCCACTTTTCTTCCTTTCTTGATTTCTTTCTCTTTTCTTAATTTCTTTCTTCTTTCCACTTTTCTTCCTTTATTGATTCCTTCCTCTTTTCTTCATTTCTTCCTGTTTTCCACTTTTCTTCCTTTCTTGATTCCTTCCTCTTTTCTTCATTTCTTCCTTCTTTCCACTTTTCTTCATTTCTTGATTTCTTTCTCTTTTCTTCATTTCTTTCTTCTTAACACTTTTCTTCCTTTATTGATTCCTTCCTCTTTTCTTCATTTCTTCCTGTTTTCCACTTTTCTTCCTTTCTTGATTTCTTTCTCTTTTCTTCATTTCTTTCTTGTTTCCACTTTTCTTCCTTTATTGATTTCTTCCTCTTTTCTTCATTTCTTCCTGTTTTCCACTTTTCTTCCTTTATTGATTCCTTCCTCTTTTCTTCATTTCTTTCTTCTTTCCACTTTTCTCCCCTTCTTGATTCCTTCCTTTTTTCTTCATTTCTTCCTTCTTTCCACTTTTCTTCCTTTTTCGATTCCTTCCTCTTTTCTTCATTTCTTCCTTCTTTCCACTTTTCTTCCTTTTTCGATTCCTTCCTCTTTTCTTCATTTCTTTCTTCTTTCCACTTTTCTTCCTTTCTTGATTTCTTCCTCTTTTCTTCACTTCTTCCTGTTTTCCACTTTTCTTCCTTTCTTGATTCCTTCCACTTTTCTTCATTTCTTCCTGTTTTCCACTTTTCTTCCTTTCTTGATTCCTTCCTCTTTTCTTCATTTCTTCCTTCTTTCCACTTTTCTTCCTTTCTTGATTTCTTTCTCTTTTCTTCATTTCTTTCTTCTTTCCACTTTTCTTCCTTTATTGATTCCTTCCTCTTTTCTTCATTTCTTCCTGTTTTCCACTTTTCTTCCTTTCTTGATTCCTTCCTCTTTTCTTCATTTCTTCCTTCTTTCCACTTTTCTTCCTTTTTCGATTCCATCCTCTTTTCTTCATTTCTTTCTTCTTTCCACTTTTCTTCCTTTATTGATTCCTTCCTCTTTTCTTCATTTCTTCCTGTTTTCAACTTTTCTTCCTTTCTTGATTTCTTTCTCTTTTCTTCATTTCTTCCTTCTTTCCACTTTTCTTCCTTTCTTGATTCCTTCCTCTTTTCTTCATTTCTTCCTGTTTTCAACTTTTCTTCCTTTCTTGATTCCTTCCTCTTTTCTTCATTTCTTCCTGTTTTCAACTTTTCTTCCTTTCTTGATTCCTTCCTCTTTTCTTCATTTCTTCCTGTTTTCAACTTTTCTTCCTTTCTTGATTCCTTCCTCTTTTCTTCATTTCTTCCTGTTTTCAACTTTTCTTCCTTTCTTGATTCCTTCCTCTTTTCTTCATTTCTTCCTGTTTTCAACTTTTCTTCCTTTCTTGATTCCTTCCTCTTTTCTTCATTTCTTCCTGTTTTCAACTTTTCTTCCTTTCTTGATTCCTTCCTCTTTTCTTCATTTCTTCCTGTTTTCAACTTTTCTTCCTTTCTTGATTCCTTCCTCTTTTCTTCATTTCTTCCTGTTTTCAACTTTTCTTCCTTTCTTGATTCCTTCCTCTTTTCTTCATTTCTTCCTGTTTTCAACTTTTCTTCCTTTCTTGATTCCTTCCTCTTTTCTTCATTTCTTCCTTCTTTCCACTTTTCTTCCTTTATTCATTTCTTCCTCTTTTCTTCATTTCTTCCTGTTTTCCACTTTTCTTCCTTTCTTGATTCCTTCCTCTTTTCTTCATTTCTTCCTGTTTTCCACTTTTCTTCCTTTCTTGATTCCTTCCTCTTTTCTTCATTTCTTCCTTCTTTCCACTTTTCTTCCTTTCTTGATTTCTTTCTCTTTTCTTCATTTCTTTCTTCTTTCCACTTTTCTTCCTTTATTGATTCCTTCCTCTTTTCTTCATTTCTTCCAGTTTTCCACTTTTCTTCCTTTCTTGATTTCTTTCTCTTTTCTTCATTTCTTTCTTGTTTCCACTTTTCTTCCTTTATTGATTTCTTCCTCTTTTCTTCATTTCTTCCTGTTTTCCACTTTTCTTCCTTTATTGATTTCTTTCTCTTTTCTTCATTTCTTTCTTCTTTCCACTTTTCTTCCTTTATTGATTTCTTCCTCTTTTCTTCATTTCTTCCTGTTTTCCACTTTTCTTCCTTTCTTGATTTCTTTCTCGTTGCTTCATTTCTTTCTTCTTTCCACTTTTCTACCTTTCTTGATTCCTTCCTCTTTTCTTCATTTCTTTCTTCTTTCCACTTTTCTTCAATTCTTGATTCCTTCCTCTTTTCTTCATTTTTTTTTCTTTCCACTTTTCTTCCTTTCTTGATTCCTTTCTCTTTTCTTCATTTTTTTCTTCTTTCCACATTTCTTCTGCTCTTGATTCCTTCGTCTTTTCTTCATTTCTTCCTAATTTTTTTTTCTTTACACTTTTCTTCCTTTCTTGATTCCTTTCTCTTTTCTTCATTTTTTCTTCTTTCCACATTTCTCCCGCCCTGAGATCCTTCGTCTTTTCTTCATTTCTTCCTAATTTCCACTTTTCTACCTTTCTTGATTCCTTCCTCTTTTCTTCATTTCTTTCTTCTTTCAACTTTTCTTCATTTCTTGATTCCTTCCTCTTTTCTTCATTTCTTCCTGTTTTCCACTTTTTTTCCTTTCTTTATTCCTTCATCTTTTCTTCATTTTTTTCTTCTTTCCACTTTTCTCCCCTTCTTGATTCCTTCCTCTTTTCTTCATTTCTTCCTTCTTTCCACTTTTCTTCCTTTTTCGATTCCTTCCTCTTTTCTTCATTTCTTCCTTCTTTCCACTTTTCTTCCTTTCTTGATTCCTTCCTCTTTTCTTCATTTTTTTCTTCTTTCCACTTTTCTTCCTTTATTGATTCCTTCCTCTTTTCTTCATTTCTTCCTGTTTTCCACTTTTCTTCCTTTCTTGATTCCTTCCACTTTTCTTCATTTCTTCCTGTTTTCCACTTTTCTTCCTTTCTTGATTACTTCCTCTTTTCTTCATTTCTTCCTGTTTTCCACTTTTCTTCCTTTCTTGATTTCTTTCTCTTTTTCTTCATTTCTTTCTTCTTTCCTCTTTTCTTCCTTTCTTGATTCCTTTCTCTTTTCTTCTTTTTTCTTCTTTCCACTTTTCTTCCATTCTTGATTCCTTCCTCTTTTCTTCATTTCCTCCTTCTTTCCTCTTTTCTTCCTTTCTTGATTCCTTCCACTTTTCTTCATTTCTTTCTTCTTTCCACTTTTCTTCCATTCTTGATTCCTTCCCCTTTTCTTCATTTCTTCCTTCTTTCTACGTTTCTTCCTTTCTTGATTTTCCTTTTTTCTTCATTTCCCCCTTCTTTCCTCTTTTCTTCCTTTCTTGATTCCTTCCTCTTTTCTTCATTTCTTTCTTCTTTCCACTTTTCTTCCATTCTTGATTCCTTCCTCTTTTCTTCATTTCTTCCTTCTTTCTACGTTTCTTCCTTTCTTGATTCCTTCCTCTTTTCTTCATTTCCTCCTTCTTTCCTCTTTTCTTCCTTTCTTGATTCGTTCCTCTTTTCTTCATTTCTTTCTTCTTTCCACTTTCCTTCCTTTCTTGATTCCTTCCTCTTTTCTTCATTTCTTCCTTCTTTCCACTTTTCTTCCTTTCTTGATTGCTTCCTCTTTTCTTCATTTCTTTCTTCTTTCCATTTTCTTCCATTCTTGATTCCTTCCCCTTTTCTTCATTTCTTCCTTCTTTCCACTTTTCTTCCTTTCTTGATTCCTTCCTCTTTTCTTCATTTCTTCCTTCTTTCCTCTTTTCTTCCTTTCTTGATTCCTTTCTCTTTTATTCATTTTTTCTTCTTTCCACTTTTCTTCAATTCTTGATTCCTTCCCCTTTTCTTCATTTCTTCCTTCTTTCCACTTTTCTTCCTTTCTTGATTCCTTCCTCTTTTCTTCATTTCTTCCTTCTTTCCACTTTTCTTCCTTTCTTGATTCCTTTCTCTTTTCTTCATTTTTTCTTCTTTCCACTTTTCTTCCTTTCTTGATTCCTTCCACTTTTCTTCATTTCTTCCTTCTTTCCACTTTTCTTCTTTCCACTTTTCTTCCTTTCTTTATTCCTTCCTCGTTTCTTCATTTTTTTCTTCCCTCCACTTTTCTTCCTTTCTTGATTCCTTCCTCTTTTCTTCATTTCTTTCTTCTTTCCACTTTTCTTCCGTTCTTGATTCCTTCCTCTTTCCTTCATTCATTTCTTCTTTCCACTTTTCTTCCTTTCTTGATTCCTTCCCCTTTTCTTCATTTCTTCCTTCTTTCCATGTTTCTTCCTTTCTTGATTCCTTCCTCTTTTCTTCATTTCTTCCTGTTTTCCACTTTTCTTCCTTTCTTGATTCCTTCCTCTTTTCTTCATTTCTTCCTTCTTTCCTCTTTTCTTCCTTTCTTGATTCCTTTCTCTTTTCTTCATTTTTTCTGCTTTCCACTTTACTTCCTTCCTTGATTCCCTTTCTTTTTTACATTTCTTCCTTCTTTCCACTTTTCTTCCTTTCTTGATTCCTTCCACTTTTCTTCATTTCTTCCTTTGTATTTTGGTCGTTTCTTCCTTCCTTACCATTTTCTTCGTTTCTCCCTTCATTCTTCTTTCCTTCCTTTCTTACTTCTTCTTTTTTGTTCATTTCTTCTTTCTCCTCTCTTTCCTTCGATTCTTTCTTCCTCTTTCCTTCGGTCCTTCATTCTTTTTTGTTCGATTCTTCCATCACTTCAATTTCCTTCCTTTCTTCCTTCCCTTCTCTTTCCTTCGTTTCTTCCTTCCTCTTTTCCCCGTTTCTTCCTTCCTTCCTCTTTCTTTCCTTTCTTCCTTATTCTTTTTTGTTCGTTTCTTCTTTCCTCTTTTCTTCGTTTCTTCTTTCCACGCTCTTTTCTTCATTTTATCCTTCTTATTTTCTTCCTTTTTTTTCGATATTTTCTTCTTTCTTCTTTTCTTCGTTTCTTCCTTCTAAGCTCCTTTCATCGTTTCTTCCTTTCTCCTTTCCTCGTTTCTTCCTTACTTCCTTTCTTCCTCTTTTCTTCGATTCTACCTTCATATTTTCTTCATTTCTTCCGTCCTTTTTTCTTTTTCCTTTCTTCCTTCCTTCTTCTTTTCTACGTTTCTTCATTCCTTTCACTTTTCTTCGTTTCTTCTTTCCTTTCTCTTTTCTTCGTTTCTTCTTTCCTCTTTTCATGGTCCCTTCCTTCCTTCCTCTTCTCTTCGTTCCTTCCTTCCCAGCTTATTTCTTCGTTTCTTCTTTCCTTTTATCCTCGTTTCTTCCTTCCTCTTTTCTTCCTTTTTTTCTTCCTCTTCTTTTCTTCGTTTCTTCATTCCTTTTTCTTTTCTTCCTTTCTTTCTTCCTTCCTATTTTATTCTTTTCTTCCTTCATCCTGCATATCACTTTTCTAATTTTTCTTATATGCTCTCTCTTTTATTGTCTTATTCCTCTCACTTTCCCTCTCTCTCTCTCTCTCTCTCTCTCTTTTTATCTGTTTTTCGTCTTAATTACTTTCTCTTTCCCTTCTTATTCAAATATCCCTCTATCTTTTGTGCTTTATTCCTTCATAATTCTCCTCGTCTTTCCCAATGTTCAGTCAACCGTAAATTTGAAAATTCAAAAATACGACGTTGAATTATTTTTTAAAAAATAAAACTGTTGCAAAAAGATTATGATTTTCGAAGAACGTAAAATAATCAATAGTTATTATTTTTATTGATTTTTACTGATCCAAATGTATTACTAGTAATCGGTTAGAATTAGACATAGGAGATGAAAGGAAGACTATGTTGCGTCAAAATTTCAAGAGCGATAACTAACCACTAACCTCGCAACTCTCAAATTAAGTAAGTCTCTTTCCCTTTACTATTTGTCATAGGAGCTTTTGTCGCCACGTTGTTTTACTGGCGATCAAATAATGGAATCCTGTTCGATACTCTTTGATTTTAGTGACTGTCCCCTAACAATGGTTAAGATTCTTTTTGGGATTTTAAATGTTTCCACACTCTTTGTGAGATTCGTTAAATCTGTTCGAAACGTCCCTGTAAGTATTGGTAAAAATTGCATCTTCAAATTCTAAACATGTTCAGTAATATTTTATAGGTAATAGTAATGGTAATAGTAACGGTAATATTAACGGTAATAGTAACGGTAACATTAACAGTAATAGTAGCGGTAATAGTAACGGTAATATTAACGGTAATAGTAACGGTAATATTAACAGTAATATTAACGGTAATATTAACAGTAATAGTAACGGTAATAGTAACGGTAATAGTAACGGTAATATTAACAGTAATAGTAACGGTAATATTAACATTAATAGTAACGGTAATATTATCAGTAATCGTAAAGGTAATAGTAACGGTAATATTAACAGCATTAGTAACGGTAATAGTAACGGTAATATTAATAGTAATAGTAACGGTAATAGTAACGGTAATATTAACGGTAATATTAACCGTTTCTTTATAAGGAAACACTCGGTATTCATTGACCAAGCAGCCAGTGCTATTGTCCGTTGAAATTTATAAAATCTTTCTATTAAAACAATTTTTCAGGAAAATAGGTTTCGCAAATCCACGAATTCTCGTCGTTCTTTTCCGTATGGCGGTACGGGGGGTTCCTTCTCACCATTTTGTTAGAAGAGAATTCAGCATCTCAATCATGCCATTTTCTCTTCGAATAAAACATGTGCCATCCATTTTAGTAGTGCATCTATTAATGATTTTCAAGTGATGTAGTTTCGGTTATTTAGTACAGTTCTTTGTTTGTGATCCTGTAGCGCCAGTTCACAAGGTTCGAAGAAGTATTGTCCTTTCTAAGGCCTACAGGCTTCATTTTCCCCGAAGCCATTTTAATCATTGATTTTAGAAAGCAGTTTTATATAGCTTAGATATTTCTGAACGACTTAGGCGTCATACATGATGCCCATATATAAATCTGACGAAGCAGTTAAGAATACGACTCTTGGTTTTATTTTAACGATTTCTTTTTGTAGCATCTGGCGATGTTAAAAAAAAAACTTCCTTCGATCGCTGTCTCTCCTATGTTCACTCTCCTATACAATGTTTGTTGTAACTGATCCAGGCACCGGGGTATTTGAATTGTTTAGTATTTACTAATTCTACATCCTGATCTTAATTACTGGTGTTCCCAGGTGCACTCTGAGCCGGGGTGGTAGAACTTCTTAGGGCCCCAGCTATGGGCAAATAGTTGACCCCTAAACTGCTGTCAAAATACTATGAAAGTGTAAAAATATGTTTTAATGCAAGTAATACAATTTTTTGTAAAGAATTATTGCCAGCAATACATTTTTTAAAGAAAAAATTATTACCAGCAATAAATTTTTGAAGAAAAACTATTACCATCAATATATTTTTGAAGAAAAACTATTACCATCAATATATTTTTGAAGAAAAACTATTACCAGCAATAAATTTTTGAAGAAAAAATTATTACCAGCAATAAATTTTTGAAGAAAAACTATTACCATCAATATATTTTTGAAGAAAAACTATTACCATCAATATATTTTTGAAGAAAAACTATTACCAGCAATAAATTTTTGAAGAAAAAATTATTACCAGCAATAAATTTTTGAAGAAAAACTATTACCATCAATATATTTTTGAAGAAAAACTATTACCATCAATATATTTTTGAAGAAAAACTATTACCAGCAATAAATTTTTGAAGAAAAAATTATTACCAGCAATAAATTTTTGAAGAAAAACTATTACCATCAATATATTTTTGAACAAAAGATATCGGCAATATATTTTTGAAAAATAAAAATCTTGTCGGCATTAAATAATCCATTCAGGTTGTTATTCCGTAACACTTCCTCAATCGCTGTCTCTTCAATGTTCAATCTCTTATACATTGTTTGTTGTAACTGATGTAGACACCGGGGTATTTGAAGTGTTTATTATTTACTAATTCTACATCCTGAATTTCATGATGGATTCAGGGTAGATACCATCACTGCTTCTATTCCAATTCCAGGCCATAGTTTCTGTTTTGGAAAGGTTTATGTTTATTCCTGTTTCTTAGAACAATTGTTAGAGAATTTTCGGTCTGCCCTGGGTATGACGATAAACTACATCCACATCCAGAGTAAGACGATAAACCGCATCCAACAGCAAGGCCTCTGATCAGGAGGTTTTGAGAAGCTTGGAACCACCTCTTAATTGATGGTGTGCCCAGGTGCACCCTGAGTCGGAGTTGCAGCACTTCTTAGGGTTCCAGCTATGGGCAAATAGTTGACCCCCAAACTGCTGTCAAAACAATATGAAAGTGTAAAAATATGTTTTAATACAATATATTTTTTTACATTATTTACATTATTGTCCTCATCTTTGTCGCCATATTTATTACAACGTTTCGACGGTTGTACGCTCCGGCCTTCTTCAGATGGTTGGGATGTCTAACTGAAACCTTTTTTTCGCTCATTTGGATAGACTGTTGTAGTTCCACGTGCCACGTATTAATGGATGTCAGGTTTCAGTTATCTCCTGTTAATTTTCCCACTAAAAGTTCTCCACTGCCTTAACCGGGTATTGAACTCACACTCTTTGGGTCTTGTCACTCTAGCTAACCAACGCCTTTATCCACTGTGCCATGTGGTGACAAAGATGGGGACAATAGTAAATAATGTACATAATACCTCATCTCAGAAATATAGACAAATACATTTTTTGTAAAAAATTATTACCAGCAATATATTTTTGAAGAAAATTTATTACCAGCAATTAATTTTTGAAGAAAGAACTATTACCAGCAATATATTTCTTGAAAAAATTATTACCAGCAATAAATTTTTGAAGTAAAAACTATTACCAGCAATATATATTTTTTTTTAATTATTACCAGCCATAAATTTTTGAAGAAAAAACTATTACCAGCAATAAATTTTTTGAAAAAATTATTACCAGCAATAAATTTTTGAAGAAAAAACTATTACCAGCAATAAATTTTTTGAAAAATTATTACCAGCAATAAATTTTTGAAGAAAAATCTATTACCAGCAATATATATTTTTTTTAAATTATTAACAGCCATAAATTTTTGAAGAAAAAAATATTACCAGCAATAAATCTTTGAATAAAAAATTATTACCAGCAATAAATTTTTGAAGAACAAATATCAGCAATATATTTTTGGAAAATAAAAATCTTGTCGGCATTAAATAATCCCTTGATGTTGATATGCCGTAACACAAGTCAATCGTAACCAAATCGAGAATGTTCGGAATCATTCATATGCCAACATTCAATGCTTATTTCATTTGCCTAAACCCCTTCATTATCAGTACACTGGTAGAAAAAGCAGGAACGTTGTTTTTTTTATTACTAGATTTGAGTGGAATGTGGTATGGAGTCCTTCAATTACCCGTTATTCAAACGTTTTTGCTTATATATGAACAGAGTATGTTCACTGACTAGATTAATACAGGGTGTCTCATATTTCCTCATAGTTTTCTACTATTTCGTATTAGCAATTATTATTATTATTATCATTACATGCACATTTTCACCAGTAATATTTCGTGATTCTGTGTCGATATAAAATGACAACAAGCCTATTCAATTTTGCAGCACTAATCAACATTTTCACCCGACTAACAGATCAATAAAAGTCTTAATTAATTCATTGAGTCTGAAAAAGCAATTACATAATTATAATTATCAAATCCTCCTAACAATTTCTATCATTTGTATATCATTGCTTGAACCGGCTTCTAATGCTCAAGGTTGAGCGGCTTGGTGATAGTTGTCGTGGCTCTGGGGGCACCGTTCTATGGTTAGAGAGAATCTCAGTTGAGTTCCACCACGGTTCCATATGTGAGCGAGCGGCGCTATATTGAGTCTGATTTGCTATGTCTTCGTCACCGAGACCCGTTGGAACATTTGGTATGACGTTTGCTTGATAACTTAAATGTCAGGGTTTCAATTCTCGGTAGTGGATGCGCACGGCTGATGAGTCCCAAATATAGGATGAAACGGCCGTTCAGTGCTTTCTGTTGAGGTTTCAGACTCAATGAATTACTTATATATATATATATATATATATATATATATATATATCTCAGTCTGTTCATATGTATCTATCGATCTATCTAAGTTTCTATTTAATTATATGATTATGTTAAGATCTACATAAATATGTTTATATATGCTTCCTAAATTCTTCAAGGCTATATGATCCACTTAAATTATATCGTTCACTTGCATAAGGATAATTTTCCTACGTATTAATTTAATACGTTTTTAAGAGTTATTCTGGAATATATTTATGTGGTCGTTGAATTTACACACCGACAGTATTTGGCAGGCCTCAATGGATATCAAATGACAACAATTTCCTATACAGTTATTTTATACTAAAGTCCAACGAATACAGTGACCGTGAATTACTCAATGTAGGGTTCAGTAAAAGTAGCATGGCGTCTCCGGGATATCAGTAGTGCTAGAGTAGCAACAGACTGTTCGTTTTTGTGAGCCTGGGGAAGGGTTTCCAGAGTAAGTCTTCTCTCTCAAGTCTATGTAAACGACTTTTAACTCTATGAAACCTGGAAAGCAAGAAATGAGCGGCCCCATCCGATGCATTGAAGCGGTATACGTTTTTTTCAAATATGACTTTAATGAAGATAAAACATGGCAGACGGAGTCAGGTATTTGCTGGAGTGATTCAATGAGCTGACGATTTTTTCAGTCTTCCAGTTTTCATATACTCATCATTCTTCCTGTCAATTTATTGGTATAGTCGAGATATTTTGCTTCACCCAATGTTCACATGTTCCTTCGGGTGGGAATAAAGAAAGATAAATAAAAAAATAAAATAAAAAGGTAACTGAAAGAAAGATAAAAAAAATAAAAAAGTAAACAATGAAAGCAAAAAGATGTACAAGAAAGTATGATTACTCGGTTGAAAGCAACAGAGAAAAAGGAGTAAAACAAAAAGACAAATAAAATAATTAAAAGAAAGAAAGAAAGAAAGATGAATGAAAAAGAAAAAGAGAAACATGACAGAAAGAAAGAAAGAAAGAAAGAAAGAAAGAAAGACAGAAAGAAAGAAAGAAAGAAAAGGTGAAGGAAAAAGAAAAAGAGGAACATGACAAAAACAAAGAAAGAAAGAAAGAAAAAAGAAAGAAAAGGTGAAGGAAAAAGAAAAAGAGAAACATGACAAAAAGAAAGAAAGAAAGAAAGAAAAGGTGAAGGAAAAAGAAAAAGAGGAACATGACAGAGAGAAAGAAAGAATGGAAATTTGAAAGAAAAAGAGAAACATGACAGAAAGAAAGAAAGAAAGAAAGAAAGAATGAATGAATGGAAAGTGAAGGAAAAAGAAAAAGAGAAAGAGAAAGAAAGAATGATGAATGTATAGTACAAACAAATTGGAATTTGGTAAGATAACTGTAAATAAGCGAAAGAAAGAAAGAAATTAAGAAAGAAAGAAAGAAAGAAAGAATGGAAAGGTGAAGGAAAAAGAAAAAGAGAAACATGACAAAAAGAAAGAAAGAAAGAAAAGAGAAAGAAAAGGTGAAGGAAAAAGAAAAAGAGGAACATGACAGAGAGAAAGAAAGAAAGGAAAGGTGAAGAAAAAAATAGAAATATGAGAGGAAGAAAGAATGGAAATTTGAAAGAAAAAGAAATAGAGAAACATGACAGAAAGAAAGAAAGAAAGAAAGAAGGAAGGAATGAATGAATGAATGGAAAGGTGAAGGAAAAAGAAAAAGAGAAAGAAAGAAAGAATGATGAATGTATAGTACGAGCAAATTGGAATTTGGTAAGATAACTGTAAATAAGCGAAAGAAAGAAAGAAAGAAAGAAAGAATGGAAAGGTGAAGGGAAAAGAAAAAGAGAAACCTGACAGAAAGAAAGAAAGAAAGAAAGAAAGAAAGAAAGAAAGAAAGAAAGAAAGAAAGAAAGAAAGAAAGAAAAATAAAAAATAGAAATATGACAAAAGAAAGAATGGAAAGAAGATGGAGAAAGAAAAAGAGAAACATGAAAGAGAGAGAGAAAGAAAGAAAGGAAAGGTGAAGGAAAAAGAAAAAATAGAAATATGACAAAAAGAAACAAAGAAAGAAAGAAAGAACGAATAGAAAAATGAAGAAAAATAAGAATGAATGTGTATTTGAAGACAAAAGAAGGAATGGCAGCATGATAGAAAATCATAAGGACAAAAGGAACATTCGAAAGAAATACCGAAATTAAAATGTTTATCAAAGGGGAAACATGGGATACAAAAAGTATTATTGCTAAGGCAGAAAAATAGAAATAAAACTGAAAAAGAAAAAATGAGAGAGAAACGATGAAAGGCTACATTTGTTTCACGGGACCATCCAGCTGCTTTAACTATTACGTTACAGTAACTTTCCAGAAGACCATAGCTCAATCCACAATCCATTCCAAAATTTGTATTTCCCTTGTAGTATCAGCAGTATTATTTCATATCTTTTTCTTTTTTTATTGTTATTAAAGGAAGCGCTGTCAACGATCATTGATACCGAATGTGTTGATAGCAAAAGCAAATATGGCGCTGATAACGATCTTGGAATGATGGACTGTTTCCTTATTGATCTATCCAACAAGGAAATAAATAAATACGCTTTATGTAAACTTGTTTACTTCACCTAAACTGCGTGTTATTCGTCTGTCAAATTTCTGCGGATTTTTCACACAAGGAAACAGTTGTGTTATCTCACAACGAATTCATATTGTCTGCCTTTTTTTCTTATACTTAAACATTCAAAATGAAATCCCCCATTTCTTTTTTTACAGTAGGCATCTACCTACCATTTACAATTATTTCCTTTGTGCACAAATCATATTTATGAAAGCTTCACATTTGGTTCAGACATTTTTATACAAAATGTTTGTTAGATTATCAACACACTTTCATTTTCGTATAATTCAACAACACACGCGCGCACACACACAAATTGATAAATATATATATATATATATATATATATATATATGTGTGTGTGTGTGTGTGTGTGTGTGAGTGTGTGTGTGTATGTGTGTATATAAATAAAAAGAAAGAACAGTAAGATATAAAATCCGGTGTTCTTATAGATATTTTTATTTTTACGCAATAGTGCTCAATGTAAATTTACAGTGCATTAAAAAAAAAATTGAACACCCTACCACCCCTTGTCTAGATGAATGTATTTCTTGGTATCCTTGGAAACAGTCAATTATGAATCTTTGCCGTGCCTTTATAACTGTGAATTTAAAAAAATAAGTTTCTCCAAAATTCGCTTGACGAGGAAATGGAACTAATGTCTTTAATTTAATAACAAAATTAAATTCGAAGGCTTTAGCTTCCATTTTTGAAACATGGTTATCACTGTATAGCGAAAAAAACATATTTCAAATCAATTAATTTATAATACATATATATATATAGTGTGTTATTTTTATGGGATAAAGTGCTCAATATAAGAGATAGAGCGTGTGTAAATATAATGAGTCGCCCGATGATTGCATCTAGCATGAAACAGACTGTCGCCTCTAAGTGTTGACTTCTATGTTCACTTTTATATATATATATATATATATATATATATAGAGAGAGAGAGAGAGAGAGAGAGAGAAAGAGAGAGAGATAGAAACCTAGTGAGCCAGAACCTACCTACCAAGGTTTTACCTAACGGATCTTCAGGGTATTATAAGCTAAAAAGGGAAGGGCCAAATGACATTTTACCAATAAAATGTTCCTGGGATCTACTCTTATTAGCATATAATACCCTGAAGACCAGTTAGGTGAAACCTTGGTAGGTAGGTTCTGGTTCATTAGTTTTTTTAAGTTTTTTCTGTACGCAGTGTATTGAGCACTCTTACGTTTTTACTTAATTTACTTTGGCGGTGTTTTTTTCTTTGACTTGGGATTGCGGTGTTGATTGATTATTTTTTACCAAAACGGATGTCTTTAGTCTTTTCTTTTTTTACTGATTTTTTTTTCCCTGTTATCGGTTTGTTAAAACATACTTTTATTTACAAATTGTATTAACCGGGTTTTTTTCTCACACCACCCGAGTATAGATAATAAAACAATATATATATAGACAAAGTCCGACAATTATTTTAAAGACATTTTTATGTTTATACATGCTTTTTATAGATACAAATATTTACGTAAATTCTCTGTTTTACAATGAAAAGTATTAATAACATTTACCGGCCTGAATGTACGAGACATTTTCATAGAAAATATTAGTCCTCTGACAGGAATCAAACCTATATCTTAT
The DNA here is from genome assembly GCA_964036315.1 of Acanthosepion esculentum. Lineage (NCBI taxonomy): Eukaryota > Metazoa > Mollusca > Cephalopoda > Sepiida > Sepiidae > Acanthosepion > Acanthosepion esculentum. Next base: position 142,177,450 of record OZ038477.1, on the reverse strand, counting down.
ACGGAACCGTCATTTAGCCACGGCGAATCGTTCGATTAGCAAAGTCGAATTTACTGCCTTTAAACTTCAATCTTCCATGATTCTCTCACGTACATTCATATCTACTCATGGCGTATGCAAATGTAAACAAATAACATCACATTTGTATCTATAAAAAGAATGTATAAACATAAAAATGTCTTAAAAATAATTGTCGGACTTTGTCCATTTCATAATGTGTGACGTCATTTGTTTACATTTCGATACGCCATGAGCAGGCGTCAGGCTAAATGACGGTACCGTATAGGATACAGGTTCGTATCCTGCCAGAGGACGAATATTTTCTATGAAAATTTCTCGGACATTCAAGCCGGTAAATGTTGTTTATTATAAACAGAGCATTTACTTGAATATTTGTATCTATAAAAAGAATGTATAAACATAAAAATCTCTTAAAATATATATATATGGAAATAATTTTGTCGTGTCATATGGAAAATAAATGTTATTACAAGTACAAATTTTATATCACTAAGACGAAACAGGATTCATGTTAAATGCATAAATGCTTGATTTTCTTTCAAACTTTTCTGATAATGCCTGACCACGCACGGATCGTGTCAACATATATCTTTTTTTAAATTCTCTTATATATTTCCTGTTTCACTGGATTATCTTCCAGCACTACTTACACAAAAATATTCACAAAAACAGAAATATATATTCAAACATGTTTCATTTAAAGGCTCCGTAGTTTCTTCTTACCCGAGTACTTTCGATCTCCTCCGAGATCATCGTCAGGGGCGTATTGCAAAAACAAACTTATTGTAACTATGGTTGGTGTGATGTTGATTTTTAAGCGTGAAAATGCTCTTTTATAATTATTTTAAATTTATCAGTTCTACCTATGGTGTTTCTTTTTTTTTTTTTTTCAAAACAAGCATCCCAATGTAAGGGAGCTGACCAGAAATGGCAGAAATACAAAATAGCATTAAATGTTGATTAAATGCAATTGAAAACGTTGCTGCTACATTCGTAGTTAATTTTGTTCAGTGTTTGTTGATGGCCTCGAGAATTTGAAGGTTTTGTTTATTATTTTCATGATGTAGTATGTTGGTGTTTTCAACAAGTATTTTGTCTATATTTTGAAAGTGAATACGAATGTATTTTTGAATGTTGGAACTTGTATCCAACTTACACTATATATATATATATATATATATATATATATATATATATATGATAAGAAAATAAGTATATATGTTGGTTTGACGACCGCAACATTATCAATATATCTTACACTTCATTTGTTGGATACAAGTTCCAACATTCAAAAATAACATATGGTTCAACCCACCGTACAGCAAAAACGTAAAAACAAACATAGGAAAAATATTCTTCAAACTTTTACACAAACACTTCCCGGAATCAAGCACCCTACACAAAATATTCAACAAAAACACAGTAAAAATCAGCTACAGTTGCACCGAGAACATGGCACAAATAATAAAAAGCACAACAGGAAAATTATTAACAAACCACAGGAACAAATTAAACCCACGTGCAACTGCAGAAAAAAAACGAATGTCCCTTAAACGGTAATTGTTTACAAAACAACGTAATCTACCAAGCCACGATAAAATCAGCAGATAATGAAGAAAAGGTATACATAGAAGTAACCGAAGGACCCTGGAAACAAAGAAATTATGTACACAAAATGTCTTTCACAAATAGTAAATATGCGAACAGCACAATGCTTTCTAAGTATATCTGGGAAATAAAAAACAAAACGCACACCACACCAAAAATATCTTGGAAAATAAGAAAAAAATCATCAGCCTACAACAACCTATCAAAAACTTGCAAACTTGAGGAAAAAATAGCTATCATTACCTTCCCAGACCAAAATAAATTATTAAATAAAAGATCCGAGCTATTCTCAAAATGTAGACATGAAAACAAATTTTTACTACGTAACTTAAAATAGAAAAATGAATAAATATATAAACAAACAAAATGACAATAAAATAAGTAAATTAATCCAAACAAACTACCAAACCACACCTGTTAGAATAGGCGAAATAGAATAATAAAATAAGGAAAAAAATCAATAAAGTAAATAATGAACAAATTATCAAACTATTATGAACAAAAAATTAAACTATAAATATCAAAACAAAAAAACGGACGGAAAATAGTTTTAACTGTTATATAACGTTAAAAAAATTAATAAAAACAATACACTGCGTTACTTAAAAATCGAAAACCAAAAAGAGAAATATACAGTGTAACAAATAAATAACAACAAGTATAATAAACTAACAACCGATACCGACAAACTAGCCGTTTAGAAAAAAACAAATAAAGATAATCAACCCAAATAAATAAATTAAAAACTGTCCCACCAAAACAAAAATAATAGTCAGAACAAACCACAAGATTCAACCCCAAAATTCAACAAATAGCTTTAATCAATGACAAATAAACAAATATATAAGATAAAAAATAAAAATGAAAAATAAATAAAAACAAGCAAAACAATTTGACCCAAATAAATAAGCAAATAAACGACTTCCGGTAAATGATCGCCATAATAGACTCCAACAATAAGCTATATAAACAAATTTTTACTACGTTAATAAAAAACACCGATCAAAACAAAAAATAAATATATAAGATAAAAAATAAAAATAAAAAACAAAACAAAAAAAAACAAGCAAAATAATTTGACATAAATAAATAAATAAACAAATAAGCGACTTCCGGTAAAAGTAACCGCCAAAATAGATTACCCACAATACACCACTGACCCTTATATATAAATAGCCGAGAAAAAGAACAGCACTAGTTGCCTGACGATTGCACTAGCATGAAACTGTCGCCTCTAAGTGTTGACTTCTATGTTCACTTTTATATTTACACACGCTCTATCTCTGATATTGAACACTTTATCCCATAAATATAGCACACTTTAAGACTATATTTATTCATATATATATATATATATATATATATATATATATATATATATATATATATATATGCGAAAAATCATGTTTCGCCAGTGATCCAGCCTCATCTGAAAAATAAATTTTATCACTTACAAGCAAAATCTAAATTACAGAAACACTTGTTATGCGTCTGGATACTTTTTTTATAACGCCGGTAAGTTTTTTTTTTTCAAAATTGTCTTACATATTTCCTATTTCATCGAATTTTCATCCAAAATCACTCTCGCTAACTATTTCTCTTTCTCTCTCTCTCTCACTCTCTCTCTCTCTCTCTCTTTCTCTTTCTCTCTCGGACTCACTCACTACCATTGGTGTTTTGTAGCCATATCACTCATTACAAATTGGCATCGACTGTATTTTTTAATCAATTCACCCACAAGCAAAGCGATAATTCCTCTAAGACACAAGGGGGTACTGGGAGTAAAGAAACGAAAAGAATTTAGAAGGAACCGGAAACCCAATCTTAAACAGGGAATAAAGCTAAGCTTCCACCCCTGTTCAAAAAACCGGACAGGAGAATGAAGCAGGCGATAGGTGAACCGATTTGATCCTATTAACAGAGTGAATGAAAAACTGGAAACATTTAGAAAAGAAAGTATATTTCACCAATTGAATTTGACCTCTTTGATGATTAAATAAAAAAATACTCCAGAACAAAAAATCTCGCAATCGGGACAAAGAAAATATCCTGTTCTGCTGAAGACGATTCTACGAGAGAGAACTTAAATGCTCTGTTTATAATAAACAGCATTAACCTATTAGGCTATACGATTCCCTCAAATTATATTGTTTATTTACATCAGAGACGGATATGCAATGTGATAGATCCTGATCTAGCATCTCGTCTACAGTCACTTTCTCACAGATATGATGTGGCTTCCCTCTGTCATTTCTACAAATATTTTCATGGCAACTGATCTGATGAGCTACTTTCACTGTTGCACCATCTGCATGAATTTAAGCGTCCTACTAGGTTGGCATTTCGGTCCCACCCTTTCACTGTCGAAACGGTTAAATGTAACCGCCTCTTCTACTCCAACAGCTTCTTCTCTCTCACTTCCCAACAGTGGAACTCCCTTCCTCCTACTTGCTTCTCTGATAGCTATAATCTTCAAATATTCAAATGTAATGTCAATCGACATCTTCTGATGACTTGATCCCGATACCCGTCCTTCCCTATATCCTTTCTTTGAACACCTCTCTTTACCTTTGTTCTCACTCTTTGTAACCGGTTGCGTGCTAGTGGCACTTCTGCTTTGAAATGTTTAAAAAAACATAAAAATAATTTGCGTTTTCAGTCAAATTTGTTCTTCAAAAATTTAAATACATTTTCAGTTGCAATAAAGATTTTCCTTTTCTTATAATAATTCAAATTTTCATATTTTGCGTCTTATTGGCTTTCTTGCCTTTCTTGAGATGAAATGACTTATAATTCTTTGTATGAGTTTTGCTACGAAATATTCCGCCGTCATTTTGTGCTGATTCTTTTTCACTGGCATCAGTTGTTATATGAAATGAAACGGGAAAAGGATTTCCATCACAGATTTTCCTAACAAACGCTTCCTTGTTTAAAAAAGAAAAAAGCTTTTGGTAAACATCAGAATTTGCAGAACGAATAATGAGACTCTTACATTATTGTAATTGACCCAAGAAATCGATATTTCAATTTATTTTCCTGTTGAAATCCTTTTAAAAAATTCCGGTCCCAAGTCCATACAATGGCACAAATGTTGACCTGAAAACAATTTTTGAAGAAAAATATTTAATAGTCACAGAAATTCATAAATAAATTTTAAAGAATTACATCCGTGTACATCTGGAAGTGATTTTGAAATCTCAGAAGGAAAACGACATATTTAATGAGTTTATTTTTAATGAGTTTAAGAAAAAATGAAATCTAAAATACAACATATTGTAAACAGGAATTACTTTCTGCCTTTTTATACTGTAAGCACAGAGCACTACAGATTTGAAAATGAAAGGTCTCGCGTCTGGATACGGTCGCCATATCATGGCTTAATGTTTTGAGAACTTATTTAATAGAGATTCTTACTAATGCGTACGGACATCTATCTTTATTACGTATTCAACAGTTCTAGTTTAAACTGAGCTTCATACATATCTATGTGCCTACTCTTTTCTACGCTATCAAGTTAAGTTCGTTTTCCAGCCGTTATTTTTTATCAAATGTATCACCATTTTGTATTATGTCTACCCCTGTTGAACGCTAAAAGAAAATGTTTGAAATCCCTGTGCCAAGCCATCATAAAAATAATGCCTGCATCATTGCTATCATGCTATTTGGTTTCTCTACTTGATAATAATTTCTCTTACAGAGGATATTTCTACAAGCCTTTCGCCGAAAACATTACAAATGTCATCGTGTTGAGGTGTTAATGTTGTACTGATTACTGTGGCAAAGAGTACACCGATATATCTTCAATTTTTAATGGCATGCCCCTTCAAGTCGTAGACGACCAGGATTCTTCAAAATTACGTTTTTTTTTTATTATGTGTGAATATAGCTATAGCTTCATGAGAAATATATTACATTGATTCACTTCACAATTTATATGTTTTCTTCTCTTAACCTGGTATGACGATAAACTACATCCGGCAGCAAGGCCTCTGATCTGGTGATTGAAGGTTTTGAGGAGCGTGAAACGACATCTTAATTGCTGTTGTTCCCATGTTCACCTTGACCCTGGGTGGTGGCACTTGTTAGGGTCCCAGCTATGGGAAAATAGTGAAACCTCAGACAAAAACAAAATACTATGAAAATATAAAAATACATTTTTGAAGTAAAAATAAGCTCAATAAATTTTTATATAGTAAACTACGAACAATACCAATTTATAGAAAAAAGACCAACAACACATTTATAGCAAACTGAACAATAATATATTTTTTGGTAGAATTACTAACAATACATTTTATAGGAAAAATGACCAACAATACATTTTATAGTTGATTTACCAACAATACATTTATTGCAAAATGACCAATAATATATTTTTGGTAGAATTACCAACAATACATTTTATAGTAAAATGACCAAAAATACATTTTATAGGTGATTTACCAACAATACATTTATAGCAAAATGACCAATAATATATTTTTTGGTAGAATTACCAACAATACATTTTATAGTGAAATGACCAACAATACATTTTATAGGTGATTTACCAACAATACACTTATAGCAAAATGACCAATAATATATTTTATCGTAGAATTACTAACAATATATTTTATAGTAAAATGACCAACAATACATTTTATAGTTGAATTACCAACGATACATTTATAGCAAAATGACCAGTAATATATTTTATAGTATAATTACTAACAATACATTTTGTAGCAAAAGGACCAAAAATACATTTTATCTGTAGTTGAAGCCATACAAATGCATTCCAAATATATTTAATTGAAGCCATAAAATGTGTTTAAAATATTTAGGTTTCAGCATTAAATAACCCATAGAGATGTTGATATGCTGCTAAACAAAATGAAACAACCAACAATCTTACACTGGTAGCGACTTAATTCTGCTATTTAACCCATAGCTGGGGTAAGAAAAATGCATGGCTCTCCACAGATTCCTTTACTTTGTTTTCTGTGTGATGTTTCTCTTTGTGTTTTCCATGATTTTGAATTTTGTTTTTCTTCCCCTAGACTGGTGGCCACCAAAGTATAGTGAGCCCAGTTTGCCCTGGGGTGACAGAAGAAATGAATTGGTGTCTCTCCTCAGATTGCTACTCTTTATTATCTGTGAATTGCCATGACTTCTTGGGTAAGACAAGAATGGTTAAACTAACCGCAGATTTTATTTAACCTTACAAGCCAGGAACTATAATTTATATTTTATAGACACAAGTAACTTCCTTAAATGTTACTTCAGGACATTCCATATAATTCTTCTTCTTCTCAGCCTGTGAAGGACCTTCTCCAGATCTTTGATGTTCATGGATAATACCAGGCTGGTCTGTGAGGATTCGTAGAAGCGGATTTGACACGCCTTCACAATCATGTCACTATTCGATTCACCTCTTGGCAGAATAATTCTTGCAGTCGACTGCCGTTGCTTTCTCTGGTAGACTGGTTACTAACAAATGTTAGAAGACCCAATGTATCCTTCTGTTTTTTTTTTGTTTTTTTTTAGAGTGGGGTGAAAATATTGAGTCATAGTTTTCCCACTTGCGCGTAAGTGAATGTAATGCACTCGACTGGAATTCGAACACGGTTCTCCGAAATTCTCATTCCGAGTCGTTATCAATAACACTACCACTAAACCAACAGCTGACATAACCTGGTATTCCAAAGTGGTCACCCATCTAAGTACTGACCAGGCTTACCTTTGGACGTAAACATTTTCACATAACTTTGTTATCTATTAATTGTTGTGATTTTTGCGAAAAACCACAGAGGGATTATACTACCAACACATTTATATTACATATGAATAAGACTGGCAAATCAGGGAATATATAAAGAAATACCAGTCGTCCAAGAAAATAACTTTTCTTCACTACAAGACCATTATTATTAGTAGTAACCGTTTTGTTTTTCCTACCTCATATCTCACTTGGCGGCGAATACTAAGTCGATATTTCCCAGACAGTAGCCAAAATTGGACTAAAAACCATTTGTAATTCCTCTTCCGTAATCATTACACCTGGCTTATTGCCTGGATCCTATCATGTACGTGTTTGCTATGAATTTAGACGAATTTATCTCGAGAAACATCGCAAGGCAAAACAGAGTCTGTTAGAGTAAAATTAGCAGCAATCATTCAATTTGAAAAAAAAAACACTTGGTGTTTGTTTGTTTTTATATGTAATAATAAACAAAGCTGTGTTGAGTGTAATTCATAAGTAATTTCTTCGGAGCCATCTGTAACGACGAATGTATCATCTTATCTTCCTTAAATATATCATAATAAACGATGGAAAATAGATTGAATACAACAATGTTCAACACAAAAACAATGCATTTACACGGATGAATCACCACTAATGACCCCAAAAGCCGAAGAAAGTGATTGTTGTGCATGTGATGTGATAGTCGGAGTATTATGTATTTACAGATCTTAAAACGCAATCAAACACTAAACGTAACTTTATACAACCTGCAGCTGCAATGTGTCCATAATATTTTGGTCGAAAATCACCGTGCGCTCACCAGTATGAGTTTATTTTTTCTCCGTGACAACATAAGTCCGCCAACTGGAAGAATATCACAGGAATAACGTTTGGAACTTTGCTGATCTGTTCTACACCAGCCGTTATAATAGATTAACATTGCACCAAACAAGATTTCGATCAAAAAGGCTTTGACAGGGAAAACTTTCGTCGAAAAGGTTTGCACCTCAAGAATTGTGGAATTTTGCTCAATAGTTATCAAAGAGCTGCCTGATAATTGGTAAGAAGTCAATGCAAATAATGATGAATGTCGAAGTGAATAAAATATGATTGTAACTACTTTTCAATTCTGTCTCGGCCTTATACGTCAAGGTTAGAACTTGCTCTTCATCAGTGAATAAAAAAAAGTCTTGAATAAATGACATTTGAGAAAAGTTAAAATGTAATAATCAAGAAACGTGGAATAAGCTGCAAACAAATTTTTGAAGAAATTATTGCGAATGAAAGTAAAGAGAGTGAAATGTAGAATATTAAGAGCATTGATTGAAGGTACAAAAGTAACAAAAATAACCCTTACGATATTGTCCTATTCCTGTATAACATTACAATGACTTGTTTCTCTTACGACCCATCATAATATTTCTCGCTCTGATATTAGCACATATATAAGGTAAGGCGTTTCGAATCTGAAAGTTTCTTTAGTAATGTGTTATGAATAATCAACAGCGGTCTTCCATTGTTTTGTTATTCTCCTCTTTGAGAGATCTATTTCTGTTTACTGGGACTATAAAAGGACACTAATCTTAGTGGAATAAAGCCTTCTTAAAGCCTACACTCCCGTACATTTGTCATTAGATAATGCTTAATTATTATCAGTATTTATTCTGTCACATATTATTTTTCTTTTATTTAACATTTAAACTATTGTTGTTACTACTAATACTAATAGTACTACTACTACTACTATTACTACTACTACTAATAATAATAATAATAATAATAATAATAATAATAATAACAATAATAATTATGAAATTGACAAAGTCCGACAATTATTTTAAGACATTTTTATGTTTATACGTTCTTTTTTTCATAGATACAGATATTTAAGTAAATGCTCTGTTTATAATAAACAGTATTAACAACATTTACCAGCCTGAATGTCCAGGAAATTCTCATAGAAAATATGCGTCCTCCGACAGGAACCGAACCTGTATCCTATACGGAACCGTCATATAGCCTGACGTGCTTTTTACCGATTTCGTCACTCATTATGAAATGGACAAGGTCCAAAAATTATTATAAACAGAGCATTTACTTAAATATCTGTATCTATGAAAAGAATCTATAAACATAAAAATGTCTTAAAATAATTGTCGGAATTTCTTCATTTCATATTGTGTGACGGCATTTGTTTACATTTGAATACTCATCGAGCAGATATGAATGTATGCGAGATAATCTTGGAAGATAGAAGTTTAAAAGCAGTAAAATCGAACTTTCTTACCAAACGCTCCACTGTGGCGAAATCGGTAAAAGCACGTCAGTCTATATGACGGTTCCGTATAGGCTACAGGTTCGATTCCTGTCGGAAGACGCATATTTTCTATGAATTTTCTCGGACATTCAGGCGGTAAATGTTGTTAATACTGTTTATTATAAACAGAGCATTTACTTAAATTTTTGTATCTATAAAAAGAATGTATAAACATAAAAATGTCTTATAATAATACTTACGGAGACAGGACCTGTAACAATTTTATGGGTCTTTACTATACACACAGACAGAACAATCAAAGCTAATTGACTAGATATTGTGATGAGAGACCGCAAAGACAAAATGTAACTTAGTGACATGACATTCTCTGCAGACAGTAATGTATATTTTAAGATCTTCAAAAAGCTTTCAAAATACAAGGACCTTGAAATCGAAATCTCAGAAATGTGGCACATGAGGACATCAACAACTCCAGTTATATCCTGGAGCCTAGGAGTGATTGGAAGGAATTCCAGTAGACACATTTACGGGATTCCTTGTCGCCCATGTCTTAAAGAAATAAAAAAGATTGTACTCACAAGTACAGCACCAACCTTTTATCTATGTAAATTATGTGTGATCTTAGGCGTAACCAGAGGAAAACGCCATGATGCTATTTCTGACCTTAGGTCTCTGATTGGGACCCGGAAAGAAATGATTACACAACAGAAATCAAAGAAAATAATAATAATAATCTGTGATAAATATCCAGAAACCATTGATCATCCTGTATCAGGTTGCACGATATTGGCAGCCACTGAATATAAAACCCGGCATGACAGAGTGGGACAATATCTGCACTGGAAAATCTGCAACATCTACGGGAAGGAAACTGAAATAAACTGTTAAGAACACCACCCAGACCCGGTTACGGAGACAGGACATGTTACAATTCTATGGGACGACACAATACACACTGACAGAACAATCAAAGCCAACGACCCAGACATTGTTATTAGAGACCACAAACAAAACAATGCCTCCTTATTGAAGACTGCAATGTATCTTTGAAGATATTCGAAAAGCTGTCAAAATACAAGGACCTTGAAATAGAAATCTCAAAAATGTGGCACATGGGAATATCAACAATCCCTGTTGTAGTTGGAACCCTTCGACTGGTTGGAAAAGATTCCAGTAGATTAACTGAAGGGGTCTCTGGAAGTACAGCCCACACTTTACGAAGGGCATTATCTATGTAATAATTATTTTTTTTATTTTTTTATTTTTTATTTTTCAGTGGAAAGTGTCATGATACCATTTCTAACCTTAGGTCCCTGGGCGGGACCCGGTTTGAAATGGGTAAACGGCAGATATCAAAGGAAATAATAATAATAATAATAATAATAATAATAATAATAATAATAATAATAATAATAAGCACAAGATCAATGCTTGTTAACTAGGAATTATCAAGCACATATCCTAAAATATTGTGTTAGCCCAAAAAGCAGATTCTGTGACAAATATCCAGAAACCATTGATCATCTTGTAACAGGTTGCACGATATTGGCACCCACTGAATATAAAACCCGGCATGACAGAGCGGGCCAATATCTGCACTGGAAAATTTGCAACTCCTATGGGAAGGAAACTGGAAGAAATTGGTACGAACACCACACTGACCCGGTTACGGAGATAGGACCTGTTACAATTCTATGGGACTACACAATACACACTGACAGAACAATCAAAGCCAACCGCCCAGACATTGTTATTAAAGACCACAAACAAAATAAGTGCCTCCTTATTGATATGGCAGTCCCTGCAGACTGCAATGTGTCTTTGAAGATATTCGAAAAACTGTCAAAATACAAGGACCTTGAAATAGAAATCTCAAAAATGTGGCACATGGGAACATCAACAATTCCTGTTGTAGTTGGAGCCCTTGGACTGGTTGGAAAAGATTCCAGTAGGCTGATTGAAGGGATCCCTGGAAGTTCATGCCTCAAAGAGATACAAAAAATTGTTCTGACAAGTACAGCCCACACTTTACGAAGGCTTTATCTATGTAATTATTTTTTTTTTTTTTTGAAGTGGAAAGTGTCACGATGCCATTTCTAACCTTAGGTCCCTGGGCGGGACCCAGAAAGAAATGTGTAAACGGCAGATATCAAAGGAAATAATAATAATAATAATAATAATAATAATAATAATAATAATAATAATAATAATAATAATAATAGAAGCTTCATGGTCATTTTTTCCAGCACACAGAAACAATTGCTGGACCTGAGATCTGGCTTTTGTTAACAGATAGTTTTCTAAAGAGGGAAACACAGTCACTAACATTTGCAGCCTAGAATCATGCTATCAGAATGAATGCAATCAAGGTCAAGATGATAAGAAGAAAGCAAATGCAAGATGCGTGTACAAGCTGATAAGACAACCGCACACTCCATGAATGTCCCAAATAAGACATTATTGGTTTGGTAAAAGATGTCATAGGTTGCCTACTAAAAGATTGTCTTCTGTGGTATGCATATAAGACAGAGGCAATATCTGTCTATATTTCTGAGATGAGCTATTATGTACATTATTTACATTACTCGGTCAATTGTCCTCATCTTTGTCGCCATATTTATTACAACGTTTCGGCTTAAACGATAATTGACATCCATTAAACATGGCAATTGGAACTAGAACAGTCTACACCAGTGAGCGAAATAAAGGGTTCAGTTCAACATTCCAACCATCTCAAGAAGGCCGGAGCGTACAATGGCCGAAACGTTGTAATATGGCGACAAAGTTGAGGACAATAGTCCGAATAATGCAAATAAAGACAGAGGCAAACTTAGAAAAGGACTGTCACAGGATATAGAATTTCACTTTGCAGACAGGTGATGTCATTGAAACAAGAAGACCGGAACTCGTTGTTATACATAAGGAGAGTAACAAATGTAGGATTGTTAGACAGAACGCCAAAATAACTCCGTCCTGCGTATGACGATAAAGTACATCCGCGTACTGGGTATGACGATAAACTACATCCATGCACTAGGTATGACGATAAACTACATCCGCGTCCTGGGTATGACGATAAACTATGTCGATGACCTGGGTATAACGATAAACTACATCCGTGTCCTGGGTATGACGATAAACTACATCGGCGTCCGGGGTATGACGATAAACTACATCAATGCCCTGGGTATGACGATAAACTACATCCGCGTCCTGGGTATGACGATAAATTACATCCGCGTCCGGGGTATGACGATAAACTACATCAATACCCTGGGTAAGACGATAAACTACATCCATATCCTGGGTATGACGATAAACTACATCCGCGTCCCGGGTATAACGATAAACTACATCCGCGTCCGGGGTATCACGATAAACTACATCCGCGTCCGAGGTATCACGATAAACTACATCCATGCACTAGGTATGACGATAAACTACATCCGCGTCCTGGGTAACACGATAAACTATCAATGCCCTGGGTATGACGATAAACTACATCCGCGTCTTCAGTATGACGATAAACTATATCGATGCACTGGGTATGACGATAAACTACATCCGTGTCCTGGGTATGACGATAAACTACATCCGCGTCCTGGGTATGACGATAAACTACATCCCCGTCCTCAGTATGAGGATAAACTACATCCGCGTCCTCAGTATGACGATAAACTATGTCGATGCCTTGAGTATGACGATAAACTACATCCGTGTCCTGGTTAAGACGATAAAATACATCCGCGTCCTGGGTATGACGATAAATTACATCCATGTCCTTGGTATGACGATAAACTACATGCGTGTACTGGGTAATTCGAAAAACTACATCCACGTCCTGGTTAAGACGATAAACTACATCCGCTTCCTGGATATGACGATAAAGTACACCCGTGTCCTAGGTAAGACGATAAACTAGATCCGTGTCCTGGGTATGACGATAAACTGCATCGGTGTCCTGGGTAAGACGATAAAATATATAAAATATATCCGCGTCCTGGGTATGACGATAAACTACATCCGTGTCCTGAGTAAGAGGATAAACTACATCCGACAGAAAAGCTTCTGATCAAGATGTTTTGAACAGCGTGCAAACACCTCTTAATTGCTGGTGTTCCGGCATTAAATAACCCATTGAGGTTGATATGCCGTAAAACAAACCAAACCAAATAACTGAAAAGGCTAAAAAATACTATGATCTTGCTAAGGAATTGAAGACACCATGAAACATGATTGTTAAAATAATTCCTGTGAAAATGGAACGCCATCAAGAAAATTGAAAGTGTCTTTAGGGATAAATGGAATTGAGAAGAAGTTTGTAGACATCCAGTCAATTGACATCATTTTTTCTGTGATAATTCTCTGAAACGTTCATTATGTTGTGAGAAGTCTTTTTGACAGGACCATGCCTGAAGAACAGAACCCCCCAACGACAATGTGCGACACGAATATAATAATTTGTATATTTGATTACAATCCTTTTGCTCCGACTTCTAGCGAAAAAAATATCCCTTTAGTTCTCGTTTGTAATTTCGTTCGACATACCAGAGAAGCTTGCGGAGCACAATCATTCTGTCTTACAGTTTAAAGTTCATATTTTTCTCCATTCCTTTCAATATTTCAACCTTCCCAGTAATGTTCAACAAATGAATGTCGCCAGTATTGTAGACATGATTTTGTTGGCTACATACTAGTATTTTTAGAACGTTACAATAAAAACGTCATACAGATATCTTGTAAGTAACGGCATATGCAAAAAGCAGTCACAGCTTTTGAACAGAAACGAAGAAATTTGGACAGTTTTAATGCAGACCTTTGGTATGGATGTGCAAAATTTGTTCATATATATATATATATATATATATATATATATATATATATATATATATATATATATATATATATATATTACTGTTCAAATGTTTGCAGACACGCCCAGAACTAGAATACGATGAACTTACCAGAAGAGAGAAAAAATGAAAAAGACCTCATAAAGCTATTATAAAAAGGATCGAGGCAATTAGCAAACATCTACTTTGAAAAACTTTTGCAACGAATGCCAAAAGTCCGTGCTGCAGTAATCAAGGATATTTTTAGACCAGAATTTAACCATAAAATGCTTTTTACCGTTTTCACACAATAAAATGTGTAATAAAAATGCTGTCTAAATTTGTTTTAACCATCTATAATAGTTTTCTCTTATTTTAGTACAAAACAGCTACATTTAGGCCAAATTTAAAAATTAACAGGGGTGGCCTTAAACTTTTGTACTGTAAACACACACATACACACACGCACACACATACACACGCATATACAGGGTGTCCATAAAGTTCGTGTGCACTTTCAAAAATTTATAACTTTATTTGTAATTTGCGATAGAAATAATTTGTAAAAATGATTAGAAAGAAGTAAATCTACATTTTTAAAGGTTTTATTGAAATGTTATTTAAGTTTCCACATGTCCTCCATCATTAGCAATACAAAGGGTTATACGATTTTGCAGTTCACGGAAAACATTTGCCAACTGATTTACAGTAATGCCTGAAATCACATTAGTTATTTTAGCTATACTTAAAACTAGGTACATTAAACTTAATAACATTTTTTACAGATTATTTCTATCGGAAATACAAATAAAGTTATAAATTTTTAAAGTGCACACGATCTTTATGGACAACCTATATATATATATATATATATATATATATATATATATATATATATATATATATATATATATATGCAAGTTTCATTAAAAACGACAGACAAGGTACTACGGTTAAGTTTTTTATTTAATTTTTCTTGTGTACGAACAAGAGCTTTTTTTAATTGCCGGACTTCCTTCCTTTTTTCCCCTAAAACTCCAATAATAATTTGCTAGCCTTGTATTTAACCTGCGTTCGGGTATTATAAATGACGAGGTATGATTATACCACCACTTTTTAAATTGGCCCTCAGTGCAACCAATGTATTTTTAGCTCTGCCATCGTCACTCTCTACCTCGGCAAAATACACTACACATTCTGTGCAACATACCCCATTTAAGGAACACTTATTTTTCTTCTGTAATTACAAAGAACCTAGGTTCCACTCCTACATGTTCTTGGAGATTTGAATTTCTTTTGTTCAACATTTTAATAATGTTGCCTAGGTTACTATTGCAACTGTAGCTCAATTTGATTGTGATGCGATTAAATAATTTGTACAATCCAGACGTTTTGGGGAAATGCTTGTTTAAGAGGCTAAAAATATTTAGCCTATATTAGTTGTTGCTTGCATGTTGAAGGGTGGGTTGAACCAGATAACCTGACTTTTTCTTAATTTGCACCACACATATACACACACACACAACCTCACAGACGCAAATACACACAGATTTAACTCATAACTATATATATATATATATGTGTGTGTGTGTGTGTCTGTGTGTGTGTGTGTGTGTACAGAGTGCGATGGGTAAATTGTCGCCATTTTTTTTTTTTTTAAATTTCGAGCACGTGCGTTGTCTGTTTTCGTATCCTCAGTATAGTAGCGTCAGTTGGGTACCATATGTGAGAAAAGTTCCCCCATGAAGCAATTCACTCCGCCAGAAATATGGAAAAGGCATGCTATACTGCTTGGCATTCGCCCCGGAAGCTCCAATATTAACATTTCAGTGTCTTTGCGTGTCAATCTGAGGACAGTGCTGAGGATTCGGAAAGCGTTGGATAAGTCTAATGCTGGTTGCGAAGGTGTTTGCAGCGATCATCAGAGACTGCGACGTTATGTCTCCATTCGTCTTCCCACTGGGTCTCAGGCTCAACGCGGAAGCCTACATCAAGTACCTTGAGAAGATAGTACTGACCTCGGTCAAGAGGGTGGCTGTTAGGAGACTACATCTCTGGCAACACGACTCTGCACCATGACACAAAAGCATGTGGACCCAGTCATGGCTATCAGGCAATTTCTGCGACGACATCACCCCTTACATCTGGCCACCTAACTCCACAGACTGCAACACCCTTGATTTTTATGTGTGAGGCGCGCAATTGAGAGAGTAACAATAAAAAACCTCGTTGTAACACCAAAGATGAACTGAAGGCAAGGATTATGGCAGCATTCACCAAATTAAACAAGGAGACCGCCCAAAAGAGTTGTAAGAGATTCAGAAGTTGTCTGAAGGTCGTGGTTGAAACTAATGTCGATGTTGTTGAATATGTTTACCCTTTAGTATTTCCAGATATTTTTGTGAAATTTTGGTAAATATATCTGTTAAAATGACATGACAGTGTTAATTTCATTTTTTTTGTGTGTAATTTTGACGACAATTTATCCATCGCACCTTGAAAATAATAGAAAATACTTTTGTATTCTAAAAGAATAGATTTATATCTTTTTTTTTAAGTTCCATAACTTGAAAGCGCTCATTTATCATAAATACTTTGAATGAATCGATAAGATAAATATTGAGGTTTTTATTTTTGCTGGGTGGGTATTTTCAGGCTCCATGTTTATGTCACACGCGCTATCACAGCTCAAACTGTAAAACCGTTGTGATTAATGAATCCCATACATCAGAATTCCCATTCAATCAAATGCTTCCTCATTGGGCAATGTTTAGCAAGGCTAGCGAACAGGCCTTTGCCCCCTAATATGTGACTCTGGTACTTTATCTTCTATTTAGCTCTAAGCAATTGATCGCTTTACAATCGTTTTTCTCTCATCCATTTGCACAAACACGTTAGACAGACTTTATGAATATAAGTGCAATGCTAGACTAGCAACGAATTCTCAACGATATACAGTTAATTTAGTTGTATTCTAAGAATTTCTTTCCTCGCACTTCTCGCTTGTGGAACTCTCTTCCGGTTCCATGGTTTCTAGCCAACTTTAATTTTCAAAAATTTAAATGCAATGTCAATTGCTATCTACTGTCCCCATGATTACTCTTCTGTACTAGGCCCTTATTGGTGTTTCTGTTTTCTAATTATTACACACCTAATAACCCCTTGCGTCATAGTGGCTTTAACGCCTTACTTAGAGGTGAACTTGATGAAAAAAAGAAAAAGAAAAATGGTCACTCGCTGTTACCCTCTTCTCCTCTTGCTTTCAATATGCCCTGTGAGTAGAAAATTCTCAAAACCCTCTTTTCTCATTAAGTGTCGAAGAAATTTTAACCGCCACTCATATTCTAAGCATATTTATCCTTTTCGTTCCCATTTTTCATAAAATGTCTTCGTTGCTCACATGTTTAATCTGTTGCATTTTTAGGATTCTTGTGCAGAATCAAATATTTGGCGTGTCGTCATCTCTTCGTCGGTGAAGAAATTGTCCAACATACGCTTCCATATAGTGATATTCCATAATATTTGAGTATTTTTATCGTTGTTTCCAATGAGATTTTCCTGTTTCTTAATATTTTGTTTAGTTTTTATAAGGCATCTTTCGTGAATAAATCTAGAAGCAAATATTCATGTTTTTTTTCATTGCTCTTATGGCAGTTTTTCAACAGGCTGATATAACTTTGTAAACTGTTCCGTCATTAATATTATAGGCTGCAGGTCTGTCACCTTCAGAGTGTTACGTCACATTCCTTTCTTTGCAGCTCCAGATTCCCTGAATTCCTTCCGCATTCTGAATCTCATCTGGCATTCTTTAGCCTATACACTTATGGCATACACGAATTACAAAAATTTTCCAACAATTACTCACGTAACTAAATTTCATCTTTCTAGATTCCACATCCGCTTGCTGGGGTTGAATTGGCCCCAATTTCAGAATCAATGTTGTAGAGCTGTCCTGCACAATTAAAATATATGAAAGATGAAATTTTCGCTGGAAATTAGCAGTAGAATACAAGACAGTTAGACATGTTGTGTAAAGCAACCAACGTTCCTATCGCCAAATTCTTTCATTTGACATATGTCGACATTCCAACCACATGAAGAAGGCCTGAGCATACAACGGCCGAAACGTTGTTATAAATATGGTGACAAAGATGAGGACAACAGTCCGTTCAGTATTTGTCTATATTTCTGAGATGAGATATTAGGTACACTATTTACATTATTCGGACTATTGTCCTCATCTTTGTCGCCATATTTATTACAACGTTTCGTCCTTTCAGTATCTGTCTATATTTCTGAGATGAGGTATTATGTACACTATTTACATTATTCGGACTATTGTCCTCATCTTTGTCGCCATATTCATTACAACGTTTCGGCCTTTCAGTATATGTCTATATTTCTGAGATGAGGTATTATGTACACTATTTACATTATTCGGACTATTGTCCTCATCTTTGTCGCTATATTTATTACAACGTTTCGGCCCTTCAGTATCTGTCTATATTTCTGAGATGTGGTATTATATACACTATTTACATTATTCGGACTATTGTCCTCATCTTTGTCGTTGGTTGGAATGTCGAACTGAACCCTTTATTTCACTCACTGGGGTAGACTTTTCTAGTTCCACGTGCCATGTTTAATGGATGTCAGTTATCAGTTATCACCTGTCCAAGTTCCCCACTGCCTTAACCGGGTATTGAACACACACTGTTTGGGTCCTGTCACTGGATCTAACTAACGCCTTTATCTATGTGTCCTTGAGGTCATCTGTGTATGAATTTCCGGGTATTATAAACCTAATGTCTTCAGCAACCATTTTTACCAGTGCTCATATTGCAATTCTTGCTGTTATCAAACATGTTTTACCAGAGCTCATATTGCAATTTTTGTTGTTGTTATGGCGACAAAGATGATGCCAAAAGTGCGAATGATGTAAATAGTGTACATAATACCTCATCTCAGAAATATAGACAGATACTGAAGGGCCGAAACGTTGTAATAAATATGACAGCGAAGATGAGGACAATAGTCCGAATAATGTAAATAATGTACATAATACTTCATATCAGAAATATAGACAGATAATGACGAAATTAGTTCGAATATAAGTCATAACTCCTATTACAGAAATTCAGACAGAAAAAAGATAGAGCTTAAATTTTAAAATATTGGCCAAACATTTTCATAGTTGGTTCACATAGAACGAACTAACTGATGCCTCTTTGGGTTGAGATGATCTTTATTAATTCCTTTGGAAAAAAAACACAAAATTGATACGGCTGAGCCTACTGTCCGCAGATGTCAATTTCAACGAAAACAGAGGTTCCCGAATCGTGCCACGCCTTTGCAGACATAGGCTACGAACATTGGATGATTACCAGCAAGTACACGAGTGTAGCTTCCATATTAAAATAGGCCGTGTGTTGTATCTGCTTTGCCAAATAACCGGGAATAGTTCTTAAATATACAAGAATATAATATAGATATGTTCATGGCAATTCTTCAGATGATCGGCACCACAACCTTACGAATTCAAGCGTCGTACTAGATTGGCAGCTAGGTTTTGCAATTGAAATTGCTAGATGTAACCGTAGGTTCTATGCTAACATTTTCTTCTTTTGTAGTTCTCGCTTGTAGAACTCTTTTCGACAATTGTCTTCTTAATTTCTGTTCATTTATTGTTCTCTCTCCTTAATAAAGGTTTTATTTTTCTCATTCGTTCATGCCGGGTAATCCCTTGCGCCTTAGTTGCTTTTCTGTCTTCCTTCGGGGTTAATAATTTTAAAAAATGATATGCAAGAAAATATCGTATTTTAGTTTTTTTTTCTGTATATTATCGATAAAAAAATAAAATGATCAGCTTTAATGCCCGTCTGTTATTAAAAATAAATCGTGAAATTATTTCCTACTATTAGACATCAAAAGGAGAACCGAAGCAAGCATTGGTAAAGTATTACTTTCAATTGACATTTTTAGCTCATTATGTCAAACCAAGATGCGAGATACTACAGTTCCGAAGTAATAGTTTTAACGTAAAAAAAAAGGACGAATTTTTAATTTTTTTAAATTTTTTTGTTTCTGCTAAATATTTGAAATGGTAGCCATGTTAAATGTTTTGCCAATCCTTCCGTTCCTACCATGAAAAAAAATTAATGAAATTCAGCAGCGGGTGTTTCTAATTACCGATTACTTTTGACTACTCATTTCGCGAGTTGGGTTCCATATTAAACCTGGCCTTTGTCATATCTCTTTTTGTTTTTTTATTATTTATTTTTTTTAATCACCGGGCTTAGTTATTTAATGTACAAAAAAAAAAAAATAAAGCAATTTAGAGAAAATTCTGAACAACTTTTCTCGGAAGAAATATAGTGTCTCTCACAAAGAAAATTATGAGAAACACAACCTTTCGAAAGAATCTAAACAGCATTTGAACAAAAATTAATCTAACTTCGTTATCAGTTTTTTTTTTAAATTAACTTTTAACAGGATTTCGTCAACCCGGACAGTATTGAGATATCTAAATGGATGGGCAAGTAACAAAAAGGTGACTATTCTTGAAGAAGGACAAGTCTGAATTCAAATCTATAGAAAGCAACAGGAAAGCATACAATTATCCATCCCTTGACAGGATATAAATTTGAATCATAAAAACAACTCTTAAAATTACACAGACTTTACCCACAACCCAGTAAATCCGTGGGTCGTGAATACGAAGAAAGGTAATAACTGATATGGTTTATCCATTGCATGTAAGTCAAGTGAAACAAGTGTTGGTGAATACAGATTGCCAAAACGTTTGATTTTGTTGTAGACTGCCCACAACGTTGCAAACATGTTGCCTTGTAACGTGTCAAGTGTTCCAAGAAGTTATTAGAACGTGTTATCATCAATTTAAAAAATACGAAAATATATATTATACATTCTATACATATTATTAAGTGATGCAAAGGTTTTCTGATGTTATAATTTACCAGTATAGATCTTTTTTCAGCTACAGCAATTTGCTATACCCCAGCTATGGGTTTGTTGGGATTGCTATGAATTAGTGTGTAATCAGAAGGGTTTTAGGTTTGTGGTAATAAACGTGAAAAGCATGTTCTTCATATTAATCACAACAATTTTAGCGTAGACATACAAAAGGAATAAATCTCAATGGCAATATTGAACGAAGAAACAAAGGTAGTCGTGAATTCAATTAGAAACAAACATTGAATATTTATGTACAAATAAATTACAATACAATTTTGGAAAAAGTTGTGTTTCAGTCGAAATAACTGAATTGTTGAACAAAAGTTGAATGAAGTATTTTATGAACTCAAAGTTCATGAATGTTCCTTTGTTTAGGAAAAGTGTTCACATAAAAATTTGAGGAAAATTTATCGAGAGATAAATTTTAAAGTATTGTAGTTGCGAGATTTTTTTGCTGAATTTTGTATGTTTTTGTTTTGGCAGAGTTATTCACCTTGGACCGTATTTTTTATATATATTTGCTTTAGTAATAATTTCTGTTTGGTAGTGTAGAATAACACTTTTTTTAGAAACGTACTAAGATTTCAGAGAGAGAGAGAGAAAGAGGTTGAAGGTTGAGTCAGGTGTTGACGCGCGAATAGTCCTTTAAGTCAAGATGTAGACACGCGTGGGTCTCTGTAGAAATCTCTCTGAGAGTGAATTGCTGACTAGTGAATCGGACTAAGATTCGCCCTTTTATTTACTCTGCGAAAATTAGATCGGCTCCCAGCGCGTTGGCGCCAACATTTATCCTGGGGCATCTCAACCAATAATAAGCCGAGTTTCGCAATGTGTGGTGTTGATTGGTCGAAACTAGCTCTTATGGAAAATTCCACCTTTAAACGAGTTGAGTGGAAAAATACGGAGGATTCTACAAATAGCCCCACGAGATTAATGGTCAACGTAGTTTGGACATTAATATGTATAAAAGGTGGTGTACTTTGCTGGCCAATGAACGCGCCTGCCGGACCTGGTCCGTGTAGGTGGGTTAATTTGGGGTTCAGGCGTAGAAGATGGGTGTTTATGTGATGTCTCAGAAACAGGTGTTGGCTGAGTGGTCACAGGTTGGTCGTCACTGTTGATATAAGCTGGTTTTAACCGGTCAATGCTGACCGTAGTTCGCTTGCCGGCGAGATCTAGAACAAAATATTTCGACGCTCGAGAAATGACCTGATGCGGTCCAGTGTAGTTGGGTGTTAAAGGTTTACGGACCATATCTTGGCGTAGAAATACGAACTTGGCTGTATGCAGATCAGCTGGGATGTAATATGGCCTGTGAAAGGCTCTGGTCGGCGTATAAACAGTTTCAGACATTTTCTGCCGAAGGTCGCTGATAAACTGGCTGCTAGGTAGGTTGTCCGATACAGGGCCGAAGATCTGTCCTGGCAAGGTTAGGGGAGTCCCAAAAACCAAGTCAGCACTGGTACAGTTCAAGTCCTGCTTGACAGTATTTCTCAAAGCCAGCATGATCAGGGGAAGTTTATCAACCCAAGTTCGGCCTTTAGTTGAAGCAGTTATAGCATATTTAAGCTGCCGATGGAATCTTTCTACGAGGCCGTTGGAACAAGGGTGATATGCTGTAGTGGAAATATGTTTAATTCCCAATAGATCAGTGAATTCGTTGAAAAGGGCTGATTGAAACTGTGGACCTCTATCGGTAGTGATTACCGAAGGGCATCCGAAGTTTGTGATCCAGTTATTAAAAATAGCACTGGCCACTGTTTCAGCTGTAGTTGATTGCAGTGGGATGGCGACTGGCCACCGAGTAAACCGGTCGATTATGGTCAAAATGTACTCGAATCCATTCACATTTTCAAGTGGGCCCACCAAATCTGCATGCAAGTGAGTAAAACGACCGTCTGGGTCGGCAAAGGTTGATGTAGGTGCCCTTGTGTGTCTGCCAACTTTGGTGGCTTGGCAACGTAAACACGTGCGGGACCACTGCTTAATGTCAGCTGCCATACCGGGCCAGATAAATCTGTCCGATATGGTCCGCAACGTCGCCTTGCCTCCAGGATGTGCTTGTGTATGAAAATGTTCAAAAATCAGACGGCGCATATTTGGCGGAATGTACGGACGCGGGTTACCCGTGCTGATGTCACAATAAACTGACCTGTTTGTAAATGGGAGCGGTCTTTTTTCAATTTTTAAGGAAGTGTCCGAGTGGATAGCTTGCAGGGTTTCGTCCTTGTCTTGCTCGTCAGCTAAGTTATCAAAGTTCAGTGTTGTACTCTGCACTGCGCTGAGAGTTGTACGAGACAAGGTGTCGGCCACGGTATTACTAGCTCCACTAATGTAGCGTATATCCGACGAGAATTGTGATATGTAATCCATGTAGCGGATATCTCGCGGATTGTGCTTATCCGACTTAGCATGTAGAGCGTATGTAAGTGGCTTATGGTCTGTAAAAATTGAAAAGTCACGACCTTCCAGGATGTGCCGGTAGTGTCTGATGGCTAAATAAATTGCCAACAGTTCACGGCTGAAGGTACTATACTTCTGTTGGGCCGTATTTAGCTTAATAGAGAAAAATGACAGTGGTCTTTCCACACCGTCGACTATCTGGTGAAGTACGGCACCAACTGTATCCGACGACGCATCGGTGGTTAGCGTCAGTTTCGCGTCGGGTGAGGACGTAATGTACACAAGTTTGGTACAATCCTGCAAAGCTTGTTTTGCTTTACGAAAAGAGTCCAGCTCGTCTGCAGATAACACAATCTTCGGGTTTTTTCGCTTATGATTAGAAAGAAGATTCGTCAGTGGAAGAAGTACAATGGCACAGTCGCGTATAAATCGGCGATAGTAGTTGATCATGCCAATGAATCGCCGTAGCTGTCTTAATGTTGACGGTGGTGGGAATTCACTGATGGCCTTGACCTTTTCGTCCAGGGGAGCTAAGCCATTCTCATCAATGACGTGACCAAGGAAAGTTAATTCGGGGACAGCGAATAAACATTTATCAATGTTTAACTTTAGTCCGTAATGTTGCAATCGTTCAAAGACCGACTGTAGATGGTTACGATGTTCCTCGGGCGTTTTACTTGCTATCAGTACGTCGTCAATGTACGCATAAGTATAAGGTAATCCGCGGAGGACTTCGTCTATAAGACGCTGAAAAGATTGCGCAGCATTACGGAGTCCGAACGGCATTCGGGTAAATTCGTACAAACCGAACGGTGTCGTTATTGCTGTTTTATGAATATCAGATGGTTCGATAGGAATCTGATAAAAAGCCTTCCTTAAGTCCAGCTTGGTGAAGACAGTAGCGCCTTCAAGGGACAAAGCAAAATCCTTAATATGAGGGATTGGGTATTTGTCTGGCACAGTCCGAGCGTTTAGGAGTCTGTAATCTCCACACGGTCGCCAGGCATCAGGTTCGTTCTTAGGGACCATGTGTAACGGTGTGGAATACGGACTGGAAGATGGTCTTATTATGCCCAGTTTGAGCATGTTTTCGAATTCTTCCTTAGCCACCCGTAATTTAGTTGGGTGTAGACGACGGGGTGACACGTGGACTGGGGGTCCAGTTGTTTTAATAGTATGTGTTGTGTTGTGTTTTATGGGTTCTGTATGAGTGAACGGTGCTAAAAGAGATTTGTACTGCTTAAGCAAATCTTCGCAACCGTTCGCACTAGGTACCAGAGCAGTCAGTCCAACCGTGTAAAGGTTGGATAAAAATCCGCGTCGTCGCATATCCGTGCGCATATCGGTAAATGTCCGAGATGACAGCTCCACGGACAAGTCGAAGTGTGCGAGGAAATCCGCTCCTATAATGGGTAACTCTACATCGGCTATAGTGAAGGTCCATGTATATTCTCTCCGTAGGCCGATGCTTAGAGACATAATACGCTCGCCATACGTGCTGATGGATGTGCCGTTTGCAGCCTGTAGCTTGAGTTGAGTTTGTCTGGGCGTTAATGACGATTTCTTACAATAACTCAGCGGTATAACGCTGATCTGAGCGCCAGTGTCAACTAAGAACTTCAATCTGCTGTTGTTGTCGAGAACGTAAAATAGGCGATTTCCGTTATTTAGCCCAGCAGCACACGCCCTTAATGGCTGCCGGGTTCGGAGTTTCCCGCGTTCTTATACGCACATGGTGGCTGACACTTTCTTGCGCGGGCGCCAAACACTTCATGATACCAGCAATAGTTTCTCTGGCGGTGACGAGTATGTCTTGACGTTGATCGTCGCCTACCAGGATTGTGTCTGTTAGCTGAAGTATCGCGACTCCGTCCAGGAATGCTCTGAATTCTGTCTAGGCGTAAAGACAGGTTCCTTAGTTCGGTAGTCAGAAAATGGAGTTGCTGGTTAACATCCGGGGTCGGGTTATCTGTCACGACAGAGGAAATTTGGCGCGCTGGTCTAGTGTCCACGATTTTGTCCGCGATCGATGCCAGCTTGTGGACATCGACCTCCTCAGTTAGGACTGCTAAAATTTGCACTATATCGGGCGGCAATTTCTCCAGCCACATTTGTTTTAATACAGTTTCGGATATACTGTTGTCACCGAGTAGTGTAATCATTTTACGAAGAAGTTGGGAGGGTTTGCTGTTCCCGAGTGTTACATTCGTAAGGAGATCCTTAATCTTTCGTTCCTCGGAGCAACCTGTTCGTTGTAGGATTGCGTGCCGAAGCACCTCATACGGCTTTTCGGGCGGGAGATTAATAAGAATATCCGCTACTTCCGCAGCGATTTCAGCGGGAAGTTTCTCCACAACAAACGCGAATTTCGACTGCTGGGACGTCACGTGTCTGGCTTGGAAAATCGCGTCGAGTTGTATGAACCACGTTTGTGTATTCGTGGTATAGGAAGGGAGTTCCATCCTGAGTGCAGCTTCAATTGGTTGTACAGGATCTGCCATGTCGATTGAGGTTTTGTTGTTTGAAATAATGTGGTTATCAATTTGTTGGTGGTTTTGCCTGTACAAACGTCGGGGTTACCAATTTTGTTGGGATTGCTATGAATTAGTGTGTAATCAGAAGGGTTTTAGGTTTGTGGTAATAAACGTGAAAAGCATGTTCTTCATATTAATCACAACAATTTTAGCGTAGACATACAAAAGGAATAAATCTCAATGGCAATATTGAACGAAGAAACAAAGGTAGTCGTGAATTCAATTAGAAACAAACATTGAATATTTATGTACAAATAAATTACAATACAATTTTGGAAAAAGTTGTGTTTCAGTCGAAATAACTGAATTGTTGAACAAAAGTTGAATGAAGTATTTTATGAACTCAAAGTTCATGAATGTTCCTTTGTTTAGGAAAAGTGTTCACATAAAAATTTGAGGAAAATTTATCGAGAGATAAATTTTAAAGTATTGTAGTTGCGAGATTTTTTTGCTGAATTTTGTATGTTTTTGTTTTGGCAGAGTTATTCACCTTGGACCGTATTTTTTATATATATTTGCTTTAGTAATAATTTCTGTTTGGTAGTGTAGAATAACACTTTTTTTAGAAACGTACTAAGATTTCAGAGAGAGAGAGAGAAAGAGGTTGAAGGTTGAGTCAGGTGTTGACGCGCGAATAGTCCTTTAAGTCAAGATGTAGACACGCGTGGGTCTCTGTAGAAATCTCTCTGAGAGTGAATTGCTGACTAGTGAATCGGACTAAGATTCGCCCTTTTATTTACTCTGCGAAAATTAGATCGGCTCCCAGCGCGTTGGCGCCAACATTTATCCTGGGGCATCTCAACCAATAATAAGCCGAGTTTCGCAATGTGTGGTGTTGATTGGTCGAAACTAGCTCTTATGGAAAATTCCACCTTTAAACGAGTTGAGTGGAAAAATACGGAGGATTCTACAGGTTAATTAGTAAGTCTGGTATAACTAAATCATTATTACCTCCGAAAAATTCTTACAATCTAATAAATAGTTTGTAGCTTTAAAATAACTAACAAAAGGTTTGTCTATATTTCTGAGATGAGGCATCGTAATTATTTATATTGTTCGGACTGTTGTTCTCGACTTTATTATCATGTTCACAACGTTTCGGCCGTTGTACGTTCCGGCCTTCTTCAAGTGACTGGAATTTCGATCTGAACCCTTTATTTCGTCCACCGAGGTAGAATGTTCTAGTACCACGTCCGGATGTCACAGTTATCTCCCAAGTTTCTATGTACATAAATGCGTTGGTTAGATCTAGTCACTTGACCTAAAAAGTTGTGAGTTCAATATCTGGCTACGACAGAGATGAAAAAAACATGTAGAATTCAGATAAAGGGAGATAAGTGAGACATCCGGAAGAGGCATGGCACGTGGATCTACTCGATAGACGAAATAAAGGGTTCAGTGCATATAGCGGAAAACTTGAACGCCGTGTCTTCATTTCGTTTTTTATAATAACAACGTTTCGGCCGTTTTCACCTCCAGCCTTCTTCAGGTGTCTGTCGTAGTTGAACTGAGAATTTTCTAACTTTGTCCCCGTGTATTACTTGTCTTTCCATCAAGTATAGACAGTTTTTGATCAAGCATTTAAAGATCCCTGCATATAGCGGAAAACTTGATCCCCGTGTCAGGAAAATGTACTGAGGAGATTAACACGTGTAAAAAACACTACACCGAAAAGGGAATAACTATTTTAAATACCAAATGTTTACTCTTTGTTCACTAACAACGTTGTCCCCGAACATAGATATTAATTTCTTCTTATATTTGGATTATATCACCTCAAAAATATAGAAATATCAAAACTTTCTATAAATGAACTCTTATTACGATCGAAATTATTCTTCACATGTACACCCATGTGCAAATTAATTAAAACAACTGCTTTAGTTTCCTTTCTTTCAGCATACGCCAGTTTTAGACCAACCAGTGTGACAGGGTGTAATCGATTTCTATTTTATCCTCAGATTAGGTCATTTGCAGTGGTATGCAGTAATATGAATCTATTTTCAGGGTGCATAATGAAATTTGATTGGCCTTGAAAATATTACGTCATCCGTGATTGAATCAGATTTTTATCATGCCTAGACACTATTGTCTCGATTGTCGATTAGTTGTTACACCGCCATTGTCTGCGATGGACATTACTCCAAGGAAGGATACGAAAATTGTAACGCACGAACACACCCGTAAGCCTTACCAGTGAGCAAATCAAAGTACTGTCGACTAGCCCTGGAACTCTTTTTATTTAAATCCAATCAAGAATCTGTGGTCAATCTACAAGGAACGAACTCGTGGAATGGATATACGAAGTACTAACATGTGCACTGAGTCATGGTTCATTGGAAAAATACGAAGGAAAAGTAAATAATAACAGAATTATTCGTTTTGTAACAATTAATTTGCACTAGGGTGTATCGACATGAAAAGACCTTGGAATGGTGTATCTGTATAGAAAAGAAAACAAATGCAATCCAACAATGTAAATCGAAAGTCAAACAGCTTGCTTCTTCAAGTTCACCTATAAGTCCATTACTCGTAGTATTGCAAGAATTTCGCCATTGGACGTGCAATTGCTTTCTTCAGGTGATATACGTCAGATTTTCGAATTGAACCCTTTATTTCCTCTACCGGGGTAGATTGTTCTAGTTCCACGTGCCATGCCTTTTCAGGTACCTCTCGTTAGTAACTCAACTCTCCAGGTTTTTCCTTTGCTACATCTATGACCAGGTATTGAGTCATGTCTTTGGATCAGGCAACAGGATTACTTCAACCAACGGTTTTATCCACTAGGCCATGAGTCGCTGGTGTACGAAATAAAAAAGGCCGGTTCGAAATTCGAACGTATACCACCTGAAGAAGTCTAGAGCGTACAACAGTCGAAACATCGTAAATATGACAACAGACCGAACAATGTAAATATTATAAATAATTACAATACCTCACCTCAGAAATATAGACAAATCCTGAAGAAGGGCGGAGGGTACAACGGCCGAAACGTCATGACTATGACAATAAAGATGAAGACAATAGTTTGAACAATGTAAATAATGTAAATAGTTGAAATACTTCTCAGAAATATAGACAAATATTAATTTTATTCCCCAAAACTGACTATTCCAATAAAAACATAGACAACATTACATGAGAATGCAAGTATCCCTGGTAGCAGAAAATGTTAATACAATTTATTCTTTTTAGCAAAGTAAATTGTAATTAATCTTATATGGCAACATCTAATGGTAACTGTAATAAAAACATCGATGATATTATTAAGAGGTTCTAATATCAAAGATCGTCGTGTATACTCAAGAGTAGAGGGATACTGAATTGTGTGCTATGAGTGAAAGAATACGTTTAGGAAATTAAAATGCGTGTAAATTACTCTCTCGAGTAGTTTGTAACATGTTTCTTTATCATCACTCAGTTGCGTCTCTGTCTTTGTGCAGAGTGCGCTCATGGGTCAAAGACAGAGTCGCAACTGAGAAAAATTAAACTGAGACATGCCCAGCCCTGAGGAGCAGCTGCCCGAGGCCGCTCCCTTTCATTGCACCAGAGAGAGGGATCGGTGCTCGCACCGAGGCCAGCGCGACCGATGCTTGTTGGGGCTGCCAGCAATTTTTATTCCTAGCCCGGTTGTACACGCTCGGGCTCCCCTCATTAATCCAACCTTGCCTCACAACCTGACCTCGTGGGATTGAGTGAATACAAAAAAAAAGCTTGGTAGGAAGTGAATATTATGAGGGTAAATAAGATAGATAATGATTGGCCCTTGACTTTAAGAAATTAAGATTTACTATCCATTGCATAATATGATCCAGTATCTTGTAGGAATACAAAATATATTTGTATATAAAAACCAAGTCTCAACACTGCACGAGCGAGAAAATAAAGCCAGTCAGCGTCGGTTCCAGAACAGCAAGCAATCTAGACACGCTATATGTCCTTATCTCAAATGGCACGAGAGATAACATCTCTATATGAATCTTTCTGGGGAAAAAACTGCTATTCAAATAGAAGGCTTTTACTTTCATTTTTTTCTGCATTTCATCATATTTCCCAGTGTGTGATAACTTACTTGGCAACATAGGCTACTTTTTTCTACTAAATTTCATTTAATGCAAGGATCGTAAGTCACTCAAGGGTAGAGGGGTATTGAATTAACTGTTTGTTATCAGAGTAAAAATAGGTCGTAGTAAGTGAAACTTGACTTAGAAAATTACGATTTTAGTGTTCATGGAAACATCAATGCCACCCGAGTGCCTGCATTACAAAATGAATACGACTATCTTTGATATTGGAACCCACATTCAAATTGAATTGTTCTTGTGGTTCATTCCACTTCATTTTTGGTAATTCCTCTTTCGTTTCGAAATTCCGGCCATTAATGCACATGTGCCAAAATTATTTTTAACACCATAATCTTGTTTTCTAATTCAATGAATCCAGTTGTTTCTCGTAAGAGAAAACGATTTTTTCACAGTTGCCAATATTATTACGTAATCTGATTCTTAATGAAAAGGAATGTTGTCGATGATTTGATGTAAGGTTATGTTGATATCAAAATATAATTGACATCATCAAAGAAATTACTAGTGTTCACTTCTTAGGATTAGGCGAACCAGTCCTTTGAAGAGGGGATAATTCTCTTCAAATACATCAGGTTTTGCTTTTAAATAAATTCGGAGAAGTCCCTTTTCAATTTGGGGGCGAAAGTTGTTGAGTGTAAATGTGAATCCGCAAAGTTCGGATGATATGGTGAAAAAGAGGGATTAAAAAATGAAAACGAAAAGGGAAAGAAAGAAAGAAAAAGAGAGAGAAAGAATGGGATGGAAGAAGGTTCTAAACGAATAAAGGAATAAGGCACAACAATAGAGGACAGAGGACATAGAAACGGTAAGAAGAAGAAGGAGAAGAAGAAGAACAAGGAGGAGAAGAAGAAGAGGAAGAAAGAGGAGGAGGAGAAGGAGAAGAAGAGGGAGGAGGAGGAGAAGAAGAGAGAGGAGGGGAAGAAGAAGAAGAAGAAGAAGAAGAAGAAGAAGAAGAAGAAGAAGAAGAAGAAGAAGAAGAAGAAGAATGACGGTATAAATGTGTGTTAGAAAAAAGGAGAGAGTAAGGCTATAAATGTATATCAGAAGAAGAAGAAGAAGAAGAAAGAAAGAAAGAAAGAAAGAAAGAAAGAAAGAAAGAAAAATATAAAATAATGTATCAGTAGAAGATGAAAGATAAAATGGAGCTGATAGAAAAACATAATAAAGAAGAAGAAGAAGAAGAAGAAGAAGAAGAAGAAGAAGAAGAAGAAGAAGAAGAAGAAGAAGAAGAAGTAAAAGAAGAAGAAGAAGAAGAAGAAGAAGAAGAAGAAGAAGAAGAGGAAGAAGAAAAAGAAGAAGAAGAAGAAGAAGAAGAAGAATGAGGAGGAGGAATATAAGCAGAAAAAGAATAAACGGGAGAAAAGAAAGAGAGAAAAATAATATTAAAATAAATAAAAATATTAAAAATCGAAAAAAAGGAAAAAAAAAAGGAAAAACAAAAGGCAACATACAAGTGTTAGAAGACACAAAGGAGCCTTATCGGAAGAGGAGGAGAAGAAGAAGCGGAAAAATAAGCTAAAAAGACGAGAAGGAAGGAAACAACAAAACGAAAGGACAAAAGAAGAAAACTGAAACAAAAGAAACAAAACGCACAAAATAAAATCGCAAAAGTCGAAGGGAAAACGAAACAGTTGGGAAAAAGTATTCACAAATAAATGAAGGCAAGATAAAACAAAAGAAATAAGTGCTAGATAATACAAGGGAGCTTAGAGAGGAAGAAAGAGAGGATGAAAAAGTACAAGAAATGGAACAAAAAAGCGAATAAAAAATAGTTGAATAACGAAATCGAATAAAAAGAATTGTTCCTATCTTATTCCGCAGGAGATCGTCAGTTTGTCTTACTGGACTAGCAATATCTGATATCAGGTTATTTATGGCATTTCTGTATACAGGATAAATTACTTGGAGATGCCCATCTTTCAAAGTTATCACCCACATGATGCGACGTTGTTACACTGTACATTGCTACTAAGTGAACATGAATTGGCGCAAGGCCACTACGGTCGCATTCACACTTAAGTTAACAACCCCTTCAGTATCAACTTACTGAGCAACACACTAATCCTCCTGTGAACATTCAGGATGTAGTTGGTTATGGTCCTCCACAACCTCTTATCTGTTCTAGCTCTTAGCTGAAAGAAAAAAACTTTATCCCTTTTGCATTTGCTTTTTTGCAGAGACTCCCAAGAAGATGCTTTCCTTACAACCACAATATTTGTCTCTTTAAGTCCAGGGTTAGAAGACATCTATCCTAGATGTCCTTAACAATATATGTTATTTTATTCCTTCTCTCTTAAGAAATGTCACTCAGTAACCCTCTTTACTGAGCGAACCTTGGGGCTTTGTATTGGGTGAACTATCAGTAAATAAATAAAATAAAAAACTCTCAATTCCCGGTCCGCTATCCATTCATTCGTGCCCGTCAGGTAACTGACTTCCCGCCTCTTTTTTGCCTTCGATTTGTCATGTGACTATCAAATTCTCCAAGTCGTCCTTCCTCATTACATGTCCAGGAAATGTGACCTGTCTCTTTTTTATTCTACGTATAAGGCACTATTTGGTTTCAAATATGATTTCTTCGTTAATTGCGCTCTGCGCACATGCTGTTCTCAGCGTCCATCCTTTGAACTGTTCCCCCCAGTTTCCTCTTCATTTTTGAAGATTGCCCATTAAACTACAGGATTTACTAACTATAGATCAGTTAAACCTGAAGCAACATTAAAATTGTCTCAGTGAATATCAAAGTAGCAAACGGTTTTCAAGATTAACTTTATAGTATTGTGTTAATGTACGTAACTTTGTAGGTTCCTTAATATTGCAGTGAGTGAAGAAACAAAGACTTAACATCCATCGTTTGTACCAGTGATAACACTATAGTCATGGTTAGTGTCGGTACGATAGAATGCAGCACAATATATTCAGGAATCAGATTTAGTTAAAGTAAGTTATGGATGAAGCGATCAAAGGACTTCTCTCAAATAAGCTAAAATGGAGTGATTATATAGAGACTGTAAACAATCAATTACGTGTCGCGAAACTCTGGGGCATGCATTCGCCCTTGCATGGAGTATTGCTGCCATATATGGTCTGGAGCCCCTTCTCTTTGTCTCAAGGTCCTCGATAAAATCAAAAGACGGATATGAAATGTAATTGGCCCTTATCTGGCATCTCGTCTGCAGTCGCTCTCTTATAGGCGTGTCGTCGCCTCCCTCCGTCTTTTTTTACATATATTTTCCGATGGGCTGCTTTCGCTGGTTCCCAGACTTCATAAAATTTAAGCGTTCAACTAGGATGGCATCTCGCTCTTACCCTTTCACTGTCGAAACTGTTAAATGTAGCCGTCTCTTCTACTCCAATAGCTTCATGTCTCGCACTTCTGGTCTGTGGAACTCCCCTCCCCCTTTTCTTGTTTCCCTGATAGCTATAATCTCCAGCTATTCAAATGTAACATCAATCGACGTCTCCAGATGCCCTGATCTATCCCCTATCCTTCTCTTCATCCTTTCCTCTATCACTCCTATTCGCTCTCGCTCTCGCTCCAACTCTCCGTAACCCCTTGCGTACTAGTGACTTCCCGCCTTGCTTGGGGTGGAATTGCTTAAAAAAACAACTATATCTCGCCTTATTCTGATGTGGTTTTAGCCAGCAAACGAATGTATAAGCGTGCGGCCATTTCTATTAGTATCAGGGATGTATTTATCTTGCGATATAACGGCAGGGCTCTTTTTGGTTAAATATTATCCTTTTTTGAGAGGAGACTTTCGTTTGCTTCAACAGACCAATCCTTGCATCACACTTTCTTACTCAGGTGTGGCAGATGAAGCTGGAATGTGGAATGGATGTCTGACATTGCCCGCTCTCTGTTTCCTTTGTTATCATCTGATCTTCAACATTTGGTCTCGCCTATTCCCGACCTTCATGACCTCTTCCATGAACAGCATGCAGCCATTGAAACATTATTAATGAGGTATTCGTACAGTTGTATTCGTACTTGTGTGTCTATGGCGATCCAATACAGAGTCACTGAAGGAATTATCAAAAGATGTGTTGATGCTTCAGTTGAATAACATTTGAGAAGGCAACGCGAAACAGTCCCACTATGAATCTACATCAAAAATCAATTCAATTCTTTTGATATTATACATATTATCCCTATCTTTATTGCTATTATCCTAACATATCGACATTAGTACCAGACGGCTTTCTTCAGGCGTTGAATAATAGTAATGGAATTTCAAACTTAATTTTTTTATTTAATCTATTGCTTCGTTTTCTTGTCCAGTGAGTTAACAATATCTCTGGACAAAACCTTTCATTCTCTGACCTCCCTGTTCTAATTTTGAATGAAAAAATAGTCCTTATTTTACAACAATTAACATTGTATGTCCTGAATTTTGTATTCTTTGTTTCCATTTTAGGATTGTGCTTCCGGTTCCTTCTAAAGTCTACTTCAGCTCTGTACTCCTAACAACCGCGCCAGAAATTTGAAACGTATCCTCTATTTATTTCATTTTATTATATTTCTCTCCTCCACCAAGATAGGTTCGCTTATCGCCCGGCTCACACACCTCCCCAGTGATTTGAACAGGAGTAGAGGTTTAGCCCTTGTTTCCTGTTTAGCATTGACTTCCAGGTTCCATCTAAAAGTCTGCTTCAGCTCTACTCTTAACGCTTGTCTTTTTCTACAGTAATATATCTCCAGAGAGTAGCCCTTTACCTTGAGATGAGATATTATCATTACTTGAATTATTTACATTATCCTGACTGTTATCCTCATCTTCATTGCCATATTCACAATGTTTCGGCCTCTATATTTCAGAGATTAGGTATTATGATTACTTGCATTATTTACATTATTCCGACTTTATCCTCATCTTCATTGCCATATTCAAAATGTTTCGGCCTCTATATCTCTGAGATGAGGTATTATGATTACTTGCATTATCCAGACAGTTATTCACATCTTCATTGCCATATTCACAATGTTTCGGCTTCTATATTTTAGAGATTAGGTATTATGATTACTTGCATTATTTACATTATTCCGACTTTATCCTCATCTTCATTGCCAGATTCAAAATATTTCGGCCTCTATATCTCTGAGATGAGGTATTATGATTACTTGCGTTATTTACATTATCCGGACTTTTATCCTCATCTTCATTGACATATTCACAATGTTTCGGCCTTGGATCTTGTATTGAGTGAACATTAGTAAAAACAAAATCATTTCCAATTACGCAACGAAACTTTTGTTCGCTTAGTTACAAACGAAAACCGTAACATATATATCTAACGACCTATTTAACTGTATATATATGTATATCTTAGCGCATAAGATTTCTATCCAAGAATTAAGTTATATATGTCCGAGAATTCGGTGCGGCATATATATTTACCTATTATTCATTTTAACATAACATAAAAATGTTTTTAATGAAATTTTACAGGCCGATTGTTATATATATTGACAATAATTTGCATATATTGCAATTCAAAATGGTCACGCTTTGCTTTTAAAATAGCCATTAATTTCTCCTCAACTGAAGTGCATAACTTCTTCACCACGCCTTCAGTCAAATGGTAACACAGCGTTATAGCTATTTTCGCTTCTGACACACTTACGTGTGAGATACGCAAAGCATAGTTCTCCAATATTGCACATATCGCAAAATGGATAGAATTAAAATCAGAGCCAAGCAGAGGTAAAAATGATCAAAAATCCACTGAAATGTTTCTTGCACCAAAACTGCGTCAAATTAGATGTGGATGCGTGAACTCTCTAAGTGACGTAAATTATGTTGTTTTCCTAGTTGACCAAAGCCTTCACAATCAAAAACTTCTCGTCCGATCAATCAAAGACTGTACGCTGCATTTTCTCAAAAATTTCTTTCAGTCTACCAAGCCGTTTTTTGCTTGGAGGCACACGAGAACAGCTGTTGTCGTTGGATCTTGTATGGTTTTAGCATTAAATCCTCATTCACAATCTTCTTAAGCGATATATCCAAAATAACCAGTTCTTTTGCCATCTTTCAATAATTTTCCTCGTACGAACTAAACGGTTTCTTCCTGGAATTTGGCAAGAAAGAAGAGAATAACAGTCCGAATAATGTAAATAATGCAAGTAATCGTAATAACTCATCTCAGAGATATAGAGGCCGAAACATTGTGAATATGGCAATGAAGATGTGAATAACAGTTAGAAAAATGTAAATAATGCAAGTAATCATAATACCTCATCTCAGAGATATAGAGGCCGAAACGTTGTAAATATGGCAATGAAGATGAGGATAACAGTCTGGATAATGTAAATAATTTAAGTAATCATATCTCATCTCAGAAATGTAGAAGCCGAAACTTTGTGAATATGGCAATGAAGATGAGGATAACAGCCCGGATAATGTAAATAATGCAAGTAATCATAATACCTCATCTCCGGCATATATACAGATATAAAGGTTTCAGTTTGAAATCTAACTCACGTGAAGAAGGCCGGAGCGTACAGCGACCGAAACATTAAGCATATGGCAATGAATATAATGATAATGGCGCAAATAATGTAAATAATGCAAGTAATCATAATGACTCATCTCAGGGATATAGACAGATATAAAGGGTTCAGTTTGAAATGCAAATCACCTGAAGAAGGCCGGAGCGTACAACGGCCGAAACGTTATGAGTATGGCAATGAAGTTGAGGATAACGGTCCGGATAATGTAAATAATGCAAGTAATTATATACAAAATTTGTCAGTATTTTTTACGAATGAGAGCATTTTAATTCATATTTAAATAATGGATAAGTATTCATGACGCACCTGATATTTGTATAAATATAAGTATGAAATATATAAAAAGAAAGAACAGTAAGATATACATACATATATATATATATATATATATATATATATATATATATATATATATATATATATTGTGGTATATAAATGCTTTGAATAAATTGTTGAAAACTTGTCGATACAGTTCTTTCACACTCAGCAGGAGAATTTATAAATATCAATATATATATATATATATACATATATATATATATAAAAAGAACAGTAAGATATATAAGAAAGACAGTATATATAAGAAAGACAGTATATATAAGAAAGAACAGTAAGCTATATAATCCGGTGTTCTTATAGATATTTTTTATTTTTACACAATAGTGCTCAATGTAAATTTACAGAGCATTAATATTATAAATTAACTGATTTAAAATAAGTTTTTTCGCTACACAGTAGTAACCATGTTTCAAAAATGTTTCCTGGTCTGATATATATATATATATATATATATATATATATATATATATATATGAATCAGACTAGGAAACGTTATTATTAAAAAGTGCTGAATACATGTATGAAAAAGCAAAAGTAAAAATAACATTTAGAACTTTTATCTTTAAAAATAATGACCTCAGTTGAATCCGCTACCTTCGGTATCCTCAGGCAATTTTTTTACGTTTTTTTTTTTCATAAATATCGCCTAAGGATACCGAAATGTTGAAACCGAGGTAGCGGATTTAACTGACCTCCTAATGAACTCTCCGGTCGTTTTCGACATATAAGCGTCAAGAAGCTTATTTCTTTTAGAACCAACAGCCGGGCTACCCGCATTAGTGGTGTAGTTATGTGCAGAACCAACCAGCCTTTTTGGAAGAATCGAAAACAGAAAACTGATGCACAGTATGCCACAACGTCCTCACAACTAACCTCTGCACATTTTAAATTCAGGGTTGTACTTCTTCTAGCCCGTTCCCCACCCAAGAATTTAGGACACGGTCTGTCCTGCTAGTTCCCATAGCTGAAGGTAGATGAGATGGAATCATATTTTTCTCAAGGGTATTAGCACGTAAGTGAATGTAATGTACTCGACTGGAATAAGAACACAGCTGTCCGAGCCGGTAACTCTTTCTCCACTGAGCTCCTATATATATATATATATATATATATATATATATATATATATATATATATATATATACATATATATATATATATATATATGAAAAAAGACAAAAAGGAAAAAATATTTCGTCCTCTCATGGACTTCGTCAAGGCAAATATTTATCGAAACACGAATGTGATTCGGATCTCCCACTGCAGCAAATCGTTTAAAGCTGATGGGAGCCCTTATTATGAACAGTGCATCCAAGCAAGCCTCAATAGCGTTAATTTTGAGCACCGCCATTTTGAAATTAAGATAATGTCTTCGTTAAGCAATTTTTATTATAATTGTATAAACAAATTCATCCTGCGTCCGTGCGTGCTGGTGTGTATACCTTGGTGTGAGCTCATCTTTCATTAGAAATAATATGAGATCTTTTTAGGCAGAAAACGGTTATTATTTATATAAATGCAATGTTAATGATTTTAATGTAGACAATTCTTCTAAATTAGACAGCTACACTAGTACATAACATGAGTTGTTGCAAATCTTAAAGACAGACTAAGTCTATTAAATATACAGGGTGCGATGGGTTAATTGTCGTCTAATTTACCCCCAAAATGAAAATAACGCAGACATATTATTTGAACAAATATATTTACCAAAATTACAAAAATATCTTGAAATACTAAAATGTATTCAATAAAATCATCATTGCCTCCAAACAAAGGACTTCAATTTCCAGCACCTCTTCTGGACAGTTTCCTTGTTTAAGTTTGTGAATGCTGCCATAATACTTCAGTTCATCTTTGGTGTTAAATGGAGTTTTGTTGGCCTGTCGGTCAGCTGCACCCTACACATAATAACCAAGTGATGTGCAGTCTGGGGCGTAGGTGGCCAGATTTAAGGGGTGATGGGGGTCGCAGAAATTGTCTGACAAACATGACTGGGTTCTCCAGCTTGTGTGGCATGGTGCAGAGTCCTTCCAGAAGCCACCCTCTTGACCCAGAGCATCGCTACCCCCACAAGACACTTGATGTATGTCTCCGTGTTGAGTCTGAGGCAAACATGCGCGAAATTAAAAATATAAAATGGCGACAATTTATACATCGCACCTTGTATATA
Organism: Acanthosepion esculentum; assembly: GCA_964036315.1. Classification (NCBI taxonomy): domain Eukaryota; kingdom Metazoa; phylum Mollusca; class Cephalopoda; order Sepiida; family Sepiidae; genus Acanthosepion; species Acanthosepion esculentum. The sequence goes on along the minus strand of OZ038477.1, from coordinate 142,137,963 downwards.
TATATATATATATATATATATTTAACTTAACAGTCTCTTTCTCATAGACGAAAAATCGCAAGACTCTCGCGAGCCTATCGCTATTTCCATGAAAAGTGTTCTGGACTATATCCCTTAGTTCCACCAGTTCAGACTTACCAGTACCTGTCTATCTGTCTCTGAGATTAGGTATTATGATTACTGGCATTGGTTACACTACTCGGACTGTTATACTCATCTCCTTTGCCATATTCACAACGTTTCGACCTCTATATCTCTGAGATGAAGTATTATGATTACTTGCATTGTTTACATTATTCGGACTGCTATCCTCATCTTCATTGCCATATTCACAATGTTTTTGTTGTTGTACATTCCGGCCTTCTTCAGGTGATTGGAATTTCGAATCGAGCCCTTTATTTCGTTTAACGGAGTAGATTGTTCTAGTTCCAATTACCGTGCCTCTTCCAGATGTCACAGTTATTTACCTTAAACTCAACTCTCCACGTTTTTGGTTCATCACTGATACTGAACACACAACTCTTTGGGTCGAATCACCGGATCTAACCAACGCCAAGAGGCATGACATGTGGAACTAGACCAATCTGCCCCGATCGACGAAATAAAGGGCTCGTTTCGAAATCTCAATCAACCGAAGAAGATCGGAGCGTGAAATGGCCGAAACGTTGTGAGTAGGGCAATAAAGATGAGGATGGCAGTACGAATAATGTAAATAATGCAACTAAGGCCTAACATGTCACGTCCACCCCGTCAAATCATCCTCATTGCCTTTGTATACCATTCGTTAAAAGGGATGTCCATTTGAACAGTTTCCTTTTTAAGAACAGTTGCTTTTTGGAACAGGGTCCTGAAAGTATGCTTCCCCGATCGTCCTATTCTAGATATCCTACCTCTTTCTCTTTCAACAATCTCTTTCCGAAACCTTCCATTTTGCGTGGTTCTTGCTCGTTGGGTGAATAATATCTTTAAGAATTTTACTCGGAACATTACTCAAAATTTCGCCAAGAGCTTTTACTTATAAGTTTGTACCCGATATCATACGACTTGACATCTGTTGTGGGGCAGACCCCTTTTACACAAGATGGACTCGTCCAAAGTATACTTATACTGACAGAGAGAATACCTGCGGGTGGAGATACGTTGAGTCAGGGTGAGAGATACGGAGACAGTACACAGGGTGTTCACAGAGAGTTTTACGAGCGTCCAGAGAGAGAGAGAGAGAGATAATTATGGCTTCATTTACAGAGACTTGTAAATATACTTTCTACTAACCCGCATTCTTGGACTACTAATCTTCACTACAAGTCTGTATTCTTACGTTTAATACATTTATTTTTCTATCTCAATTACTGGCTTTGTTTATTTATTTGTGCAGGATTCCATTCTCGGAATGCACAACAACATCAGGTAAAACACACAAAAAAACTCACAAAAAAATTAACAGTTACTCTGTGTCCGTTCGATTTTACTATCCAAATATTCCTGAGTATGACGATAAACTACATTTGGCAGCAATGCCTCTGATCGCGTGATTGGAGGTTTTCTGGAGCGTGGAACCACCTCTTAATTTTTGTTGTTCCCAGGACCAACCTGGCGCAGGGTGGTAACATCTGTTTGCATCCCAGCTATGGGCAAATAGTTGACCCCCAAACTGGGTTTAAAACACTATGAAAGTATAAAAATATTTTTTTATATTGAAAATAGAAGCAATGCATTTTCATTTAAAAAAAATTTACCAGTAATAGATTTTTGAAAATCAAATACCAGCAATATTTTTTTTATAAAAAAATTCCAGCAATAAATTTTTAAAAAATACCAGGTAAACATTTTTGTAAAAAATACATTTTTTTTTAAATAATAAGCAATACCATTTTGCAAAGAAAATTAATAATGCTCCCAAGAAAATTAAATTTCGGCATTAAATGACCCACAAGGAGCTGATATGAAAGAAATAAACACTTTACTATCCAAAATATACAATAAAAATGTTCAGACGAAAGATCGCACTGTCAGTCGTGAGTTAGTGTCTCGTTAGTAGACCGACACTTCCCCTTTTCTGAGGATAAACTAAACCTAATATATATGAGGAATTATAGATACTTGTATTTGTGTTTGTCTAATATGGACACAAGGTCCTTTTCGTATAAAGTTTGAGCTTTACATATGCAAATTTTGCAAGGTCTTTGCAACTGATATCTCTGCGGTTCATTTTTTGTTTACACTGTCATCATTATTTTTCTCTATAATCTGCATTTTTGTTTTTTCTGAATAAATATAATGTCAGAATTCTCCCGAGGAAAACCCATATTCCAACTCCGGGCACATAAATATGGAAAACTGAATGACAAAATAGAAAAATAATCCCATATAAAAGGTTTCGTCCTTCAGACAAAATATTGTTTTTATTGCTGAAATCATATACACTACTGGTTAAAATGTTATGCTCAATGAAAATAAAGAAGAAATATACCTTTTGCGTTGTTAGACTCTACCACTTATTTGATTAGTCCTTATTCTCTTTATTCAATCTGTTATATATAGCGTTATGGAATGAAGCTATAAAAAAGATCCTGTCATAATTTCTACACTATTGTACAAATTAATTGAAACACAACGAATAATTCCCTTATTATTTACTTTTTTTCGTATTTTCCAATGAAGCTTGACCCAGTGCACATGTTAGTTCTTCGTATGTCCATTCCACGAAGTCGTTCCTTGCAGATTGATCAATGATTCCGGACTAATCTATATTAATTTGATTTGCTCACCGATAAGGTTTGCCAGTGTGTTCTTGCAGCGTTACAATTTCCGTTTGCATACTTGTAGTAACATTCATTGCAGACAATGGCTGTAGGACAACTAATCAACAGTCGAGACAATAGTGTCTGGGTCTGATAAAAATCTGATGCAATCAGAAATGGCGCAATATTTTTCAAGGCCAAACAAATTTCATCATACACCCCGAAAATAGATTCATATTACTGCACACCACTGCAAATGACCTAATCTGAGTAAAAAATAGAAATCGATTACACCCTGTCACCCCAGTGGGTCTAAAACGAACCGTATCGTGAAAGAACGGAAACTAAAGCGTTTTTTTTAATTAATTTGCACAAGAGTGTACTTAAAGATTGCAGTTTTCATTAAAAGACAAAATAATTTAAGATAAAAATGTACAAAATTACATTTAAGTAAATTTGTGTCCAGATTCAGTTAGAATTTCTATCTTTCTTAATGAAAACGGTGCTATCAAAATATGTTATAATAAAAAAAGACATCGATAAAAAAAGCCATAAGGAGAAGGGATTTCAAATTTAAATTTAAAGTTTATGCATTTTTCACAATGTTTAATTTTGACCAACGTGTGTTTATCCTTTCCTTATATCCTCTGCAGATATATAATTTCATCAATTTTTCTGACGGTGTCCTTTTGAAGAATGAAACGTGTTAAATAGGATTTTTCCCGTTTTCATCAAGTTTCTCAACTTTAGTCCGATATATAGTATTTATATATCAGATTCACACATACATATCTAAACAGATCTGTGTGATCAGTATACGAAAGTGAAATTCGATTCACATCAAAAGGCAGTGAACGCTGATTACACACCAGATGTGTCTCATGTCTCTGATAAAAAGAGTAGATGCTTTACGATTTACTATTTTTAAAATGAACAATATATCATACCAATCTCGTCTAGTAGATATTGCTACTACAGTAATCTCGATAGTGATCGAATAATTTCGATTCTTAGCAACTTTTCATGAAGAAACTTCATGAGCCAGTCCAGTAGACCATTACGACGATATGCTGATTGCAATTCTTGTGCTGTAACAGAATAGGTTAAGCGTCGTTACTGTGGGGTAAGGGTTAACAAACTATTCTAGCTGATATACATTGGGCTGATATTAATTATGAGTGCATCAGATTTGTAGATATGTTTCGAGAAAACTAGTCAGAATGCATCTGTGTGTATAATTGTTACAGTTTTAGAAAACTACAGATCGAAAGCCCAAAGACGGTATAACCCATGTACGATAATAACAATATTTCCTCTCATAGAATGGTCGTAGGCTAGCAGATAGAGCCACCGAAACTCTGGAATAAAGAAACTGGTTTCAATGAAACAATATATAACAGATCATCTTGTGTCAGATGCATAAATAAATTAAAATAAAATAAGCCCCTTTTGCATCCTGCAAAAATATAAAACACTGGAAATGCAAAGAATTCCATTCCTAAAATTCAAACTGAAACTCTTTCTCTTTTTATAAGCTGCCTTTGCTGGGATCGGACGTCGCGTATGACTCCGTTTGCCTGAATCTGGATATGCATTGAAAAAAAGTAAAAAAAAAGGTTCCTCCAATTAACGTGCCTTCACATGGACCAAAGAGCCTATCTCTATGCATATTAGCTAGTAATCAAAGGAAAACATGGCCTCGTCACGTGAATATAAGAAAACTAAGTCTCTCTCTCTATCTCTCTCTCTCTCTCTTTCTGTGTGTGTGTGTGTGTGTGTGTGTGTGTGTGTGTGTGTGCGCGGACTATAGACGACTTATAAATATAGAGATGATGTGATTGTGTAGAATTCTACCTCTTATCATTATTTCGAAATATTTGGGATAATAAACGTAACAAAGCATTCCTTGGGGTACGGAGAGGTAGAGTAATGGATCGAGGCTAGGATTGAGGAATCTGAGATCCGATTTCGAATTCCAGTGGGATCCATTACATTCACTTACGTGATAATACCCTTAGGAAAGGTATGAATCCTCTGTTTCTCCGTCCAGCTATGCGTAAATAGCAGGACAGACTTTGGTGAAAACCGGTGTAGGAGAAGTAAAACTCTGAATTCAAAACCGGCCTGTAGAATGTTGGGTTCCGTCAGGCTATCTTGCCCAAGAAACACCAATTCTACTGTGGTTGCAGTACACATGGTGCCCTTACGGCCCTACGGGTCACAGGATAAAAAAAACGCATTTCTTGTAATTATTTGATGAATCAGTCCTTTTTACAGTTTACCGCCAACGTTTTTGGATGTTACCACAGAAATCCTAGAAGTGTTAGTTTTTAATATTTGTACAAACAGCAATGTGTTCTTAGTTGTTAACTTCTCGGGTAACTGTCAGAAGATAGAAAAATGTAATCCATATGAACTTCCAGAAATTTAAAAGCCTTTTTCAAAATTATCATTTTCTTATTGAGAGTCACTGAAGCAAGACATTACTGGAGTCACTATCGATATAAAATATCTATATTACAAGAATTCATCGCGAAGAGTATCGTAGCGGAAGAGAATAATTTCGTTTGAAATCCGGCAAAGATTCCTCATGCACAATTCAGAGAGATCAAAGGGAAGAAAATGAACCGCTTTTACACTGTACTTTGTCACATCAATATGCAAATCGTAATGTTAAAGATAATATTAGCTGTTTCCTTATAAGGAAACCTTCAATATTCATTGACCGAAAACCTATAGCTAGCTACTTTCGGTTGAAATTTATAAAAAATTTATCTTACAAATATTCTTCAGGAAAACAAGTTCCTCAAGTCCAATAGCTGTTATCGCTCTTTCCAGTAATGATTGGTGTTATCTTCCTAGCTTTTTGTTTGCTGTAGTGTGGAAGTTCAGTATTTTGATTATGTCATTGTTTTCTCTTCAAATTACACGTGCTATCCATTTTATTTGTTGCTGCTGCTGGGACTCCTCAGGTAATGTATTTTCTGTTATTCCGTACACATTTTTGTGATTCTGTAGCGCCAGTCCACAAGGTTCGAAGAATGATAGCCCTCTTCACTGGAAACTATCTTAACTGTTTATCGGAGAAAGTGTTTTTATACAGCTGGGCGTTTATATATCCCAGAACTATTTTGTCACAAAGCATGGAAGCCATAAAAAAAAGTCTCCAATTAACGTGGCTATATAAGAACACGACATAAAGTTCTGATATGAATGTTTTGTTTTTGTAGCAATTTTAGTTATTGGCAAAAGTATCTCTAACGCAGCCTGGTCAGTTTTCTTATCTCCGAGACTAAATTTGATATAACTGATTCATACACTGAGTTATATGAAGTGTTTAGTTTTATTAATTCCAAATCCTAATTTTTTGGACGGATTCAGGGTAGGTAGAATCATTGCTTTCATTCCAATTCCAAATTATAGTTTCAGTTTGAAAAGGTTTATCGAAGACAATAAATAACTTATATAACATCTATAACATCTTTTAGACGTTTTTCCTTTAACAACATATCAGCTGACACTAATATCGTTACATATGTCTCTCTATGCGTAGAGCATCTTGAAAATATTTTTCTCTCGGGCAGATTAACGAAGAGAATACGTTCATTTGAGTAAACCAATCCACCATGAATATCTTACTTCAAATAAGATTTCGTCTCTTAACCTAATAGATGAAAGCGTTTTGGCGAATTTAGTGATATATTAATTCTGAGTTGAATCCCTGAAATATGTCGTACAAACGGAGAGAGTAGTAGTATGGCGGGCAGTAACAGAGGACTATTAAAAGAAGACGAAACATTTTTAAATCATTTAACTCCAAGAAAGGCGATAATACCACAAAATGCTAAGCATTACCGAGAGTGGAAAAAAAAAAGAAATATTATTGGGGGGAAAGAAGAATAAGATTCAGGAAGACAGAAATTCCTTGAGGTTGCATTTAAATCTTTGAAAATCATAGGGGAGCAAAAAAACCGAGAATGAGTTTCTGATGTAATGGAATAACCAGTCATACTCATGAATGATTACACTATAGGTAGCAAGTACCTATAAAGTCAACCGTCTACGAGAGACTCAAGTGTGATAGAGACGACGCAAGCACGTCCGACCTTCCAATTAGTGGCACTCACTACTAGATTGACCTGTGTGTATAACTGTACCATATTTATTGTACACAACGAGTACAATAAACCTCTCTTCTAGTATCCACCTGATGTTATTTGTTTATTCCCTTAGCATGGAAAATAACAGTTTCACAGGTGAAAAATGCAAGAAATGAATAGAATTTACGGTTACATGTAGCATTATATCGATGAGTCCTATTTTCCAATTTAGTAGGACGTTTAATTCCTGTGGTTGAAATACGAAGTAGGAAAACTCATTAAATTGCCATGAAAATATATATATATAGAAAAGCCAAACGGAAGCCGCGTCACGGAGTTGAGGAAGCAACACAAGTCAAGATGATAGGTCAGGACCGCTAACATTACATACCCCTTCATACGCATTAACAAAGGTTTCAGTTCCAAATTCAAAGGCATCGACAGGCACCAAAAGAAGTCCGTTGGGCATAACGGTCCAAACGCTGTTATAATATCAACGAAGATGAGGATATTAATCCGAATTTAAATAATGTGAATAATTGAAACGAAGAAGCCTGAGGAAATGTCAAAGGTCGTGAATACCTCGTTGGGCATGATTTATTTCTTTTCTTTCATAGACCAAATTGCGATGTAAATTAAAATGCACCTGGCAACATCAATTCCTGAATATTTCGGTCATCGTATTTAATTTCACTTCTATTTATAACATATTTGTATATAACAATAACACATACACATATATAACTATCTCTTTCTGGATCTCTCTCTATCTACATAACAAATTTTGTTAAATTCAAATGACAAAGTTTGTCTATTTAAATTTAATATTATGTTTTTCCATTTCCGATGTTGCATATCGAAATAGCAACAACAAATATAACTTGTTTCGCATTTTGTTAAATTACCTTTACCCTCCCACCTTTATTTCTTAGTCACCTGCATTTTCTGGTCGGTATATTTAATGTATCTATACGCATCCGCTTCAAGGTTATGTTTGGCTGCTGTTAGTTGCCAATCTACGGCTCATGATCGTTTTATAAAAAATAATTTCTTAATTTTTGCTTCCTCGGTTAGTTGAAATTTAACGTATGTCATATTTGGTTGGTTGATCTGAGTAAAGCCCTTAAACTTTATAATCCTTTTTTTTTCTTTTTTTTTTTAAAAAATGTTGTATTTTCCTTTTAAATCAAAACAAAATTATTCACTCGCCTGTAATTTGAAATCGCCTGATGAGTTGCATTGAAATACGACTGCAATTGTGTAACGATTTTTACATGTATTCGGTGTAATAACCTAAAATAAATTTTACATATATATATATATATATATATATATATATATATATACGCGGCCAGACGATTGCATCTAGCGTGAAACAGCCTGTCGCATCTGAGTGTTGATTTCAATGTTCACTTTTATATTTATATTTGCATGCGCTCTATCTCTGATATTGAGCACTTTATCCCATAAATATAGCACACCTTAAAACTATATTTCTTCATACATATATATATATATATATATATATATATATATATATATATAAAGTGGACAGTGGCTCAACTCTTTCTTAATGCTAATCAATGGGGCATTATTAATAACAAGATATAGAGAAGTAAGATCGATATCTGGACATATAAACTTGGAAATAGACAAATAAGTAACATAACGATCTGAGAAAGCTAAGTAAAATAGATCTGGAGGTAGGCTAAATTACGTATCGGTCTCGTGTTACGTAAGTAACGTTTAGATATTGAGAGTGAAATCAAAATACGGGGGAGGGTTGAAAAGTTCAGAAGACTGACTATGAAGAACTGAGACTTAAGGTATGAAAAATTGCATGCATTAATTTAAACCCTTCTTATTAATAACTGCATTGCTTCTTTCCAGGTAAAGCCACATCTGACTAGTTAATGAAGACTTCAAATGTAGCTAGCAGCAATTTCGCTTGAAAAAGGAGAAGGTTTGACATCAAGTACCTTCAGAAAAACCGTTTAGCCCCCAAGGATATTCATACTGACATGCTTTATACATTAGGGGTTGACGCCCAAGCATTATCAACAGTGCAAATGTGGGCAACCGTATTTATGATGGGAAACGAAAACCATTAAGATGATTTAATCTTTGGCGTTCTGCAAATGCCCCCACCGAGGAAAACATTAAAATAAAATATTCTCCCATTTGCACCCCTGATAAAATAACACCTTATTTCACGGACGGACCAATTTATTGAACGGAATAGCTGAAAGAAAAGGAAAGACAATCGTGATTTCTTCTCAGAGAGATTTTTACGCCACTAAGTCATACACAAATCTATATAAACACATTTATACGTGACCCACACAGAGTAACTATAACATGCTGACATGATTAATATATTAGGGGATGACGCCCCAGCATTAAAAACAGGGCAAAAGTTGGCAACCGTATTTATAATGGAAAAGGAAAATCTTGAAGATGATTCAAGCGTTGGCGTTCTGCAAATGCCTCCATCGAGGAAAACATTGATTGTGTTCGCCACAGGGTGATGGATGACAGGTAAGTAACTATAAATCAAATAGCGATTGCTATGAGAATATCTCGTGAGAGAGTTGAGTATATGCCGCTTAGAGAAGTTGGAAAGACGAAAGTTGCTACTCAATGTCTGCCACGTCCACTGACACCAAATCAAACGCGAGAAAGTATTGTACTTGAGGCTGTCGCACATCTTTGGTGTGATTCTGACTGTCGTGTTCAACAACTGCTTCGGAAAGGGGACCGTGTCCGACCGTATCACCTGGAGTGTGATCACACTGTTAAAAATGGCAAGGATGGTGAGTGAGTCAGGAAATTAGACATAAGTTAAAAAAAATGTCTTCCAAAGCTGTGAACATGATCGCAGAGTTGGGCAAGAAAAAGATTCCGTCGAGGTTCCGGTCGCTACATTCGTGAGGTCAAAACCCTGGAGAGGCGTACTCTGAGGTCGACTGGCGACATGTGCGAAGCGTTTCGGCTGCATTTCGAGATCCGGTTTACCAAGAAGCCTGGTCTCCGCCACGAGGAGTTACGTAGCTATTTTCGTGACTTTACTCAGCTTTCGCCGACTGAAGCGGATAGCTGGGTTGGAGAGATCACGGAGGGCGAGGTCTACGAGGCATTGAAGAAGGTCGGCAGAGGCATGTTGCCGGGTCTTGATAGTTTGCCCTATGAATTGTACTGGAAGCTGTCGCACATCTTTGTCCCGATTTTGACAGTCGTGTTCAACAACTGGTTTCGCCAGAGGTCCGTCCTCCAGGGGTGTGATCACTCTGTTACAAAAGGGCAAGGCTGGTGGGTGGGATTTAGATGATTATAGGCCCACAACTCTGCTAAATACAGAGTTAAAGACGGATAAATAAAATAATAAATAAATTAAAAACTGCCCACGTCAAAATAACAGAATAGACTACGGCAAGCAATTTCAACATTGGACGAATAAATAAATTTATTATCTTCCCGGACCAAAACAAATTATTAAATAAGCGACCTAAGTAAATCCCAAAAAGAGTTTTAACTACGTTCATAAAACAAAGAAACCGAAAAGAATAATTGAATATATAAAATAAAAAATGAAAATAAATAAAAACAAGTAAAATAAATTATCCAAATAAATAAATAACTAAATAAACAAGCCACTCCCGCCAAAATAAACGCCAGAATGAACTACCCACAGTAGTCGAGAAAAAACCCAACACTCGCGGCCTGACGAATGCGTCTATTATGAATGAGCCTATTGCCTCTGAGTGTTGACTTCAATGATCACTTTTATATTTACATACACTCTATTTCTGAGATTGACCACTTTATCCTATAAATATCGCACACCTTAAAACTATATTTCTTCATATTTCTTCGTATAGATATATATAGATATATATATATATATATATATATATATGGCCACTTGTATTCGAGAGTACCCGTCTACTCGGGTTGCTATCCAATCCGTATTGCAGACACCGCTCAGGCACATGTATGTTTGCTCAACACCCACAGAGCCCACCTGCGGTTTATACTGCAACTATGCTGAGCAGATCTTTGTCACAGTTTCAAGAATCGCCGCTTTGACAAATCGGTCATGGCGAGATTCAAACCCGGGTCCCATGGTCAGAAATCGAATGTTCTAACTTCTCAGCCACGCAGAATAAAATTCTGATAACCAAAACTATTATTCCTAAAAGAGGGCTCAATACCGAATAGAGCAAATAATATTTATTCAAAATTATAACCTAGGCATATTGTAACATCACTACAGAAATTGCAATTTTGTTTCAACACTAACGATGTCTTATCAAGTGATGATGCTGATTGCAAAAAAATGAACACTCTTTATTTTGCAATCAACACCATCACTTGATAAAATACAGAAGTGTTGAAACTAAATTGCGATTTTTGTAGTGATGTTATAACATGCATATGTTATAATTTTATATATTTGAATATATATATATATATATATATATATATATATATATATATATATATATATATATATATATAATTATGTTATAAAAATATGATTCATTCGCTAAATAAGAGTTCTCAAGTTTCAAAAACAAGAGCTGAAAATTTCAATTTAATTCTAATAATTATATTGAAGTTTTCAGCTCTTGTTTTTGAAACATGAGAACTCTTATGTAGCGAATGAATCATATTTTAAAAAAATAATAATAATTTAGGCTCTACTGTGTATAGAGCACTGTTTTTTTTTAAAAAAGAAAACTAAAATACTACAGAAATTCGGATTATTTACCTAACGAGTCCTTTCCTATTTTCTACATATATATATATATATATATATATATATATATATATATATATATATATATATATATATATTGTGATTCTATGCGAATCCTCGTCGACATGATGTTGGACGGCTTCGCTTGTCACTTTTGCTATGTTATCACTTCCAAAAATGCTCGTTATATTCGAGATTTCGCAGACGATGGTACAATTAGTACCGCCTTCCATTAATATCCGAACTAGTAATACTTGTTCAAGTAGTAATCGTCAAATGATCAAAAGAGATTCGTAATCAGTATAGCAGTAGAGTATAGAGAGTGAACGTATAGCAATAGTGGAAAGACAAGAAGAGTGAACAGTGATCCGTATATTGATAGAGGAGAAGCAGTGATCAAAGAACAGTACGCTAATTTGCATTTATTCACTTCCTTTTTGATCACGTGATCTTCTTAATAATGGAATCGCCCGTGTTACTCACGGCTCGGCAACGACACTTTCTTTTATACAACAATATATATATATATATATATATATATATATATATATATATATATATATATATATATATATATGCACATTTCCTTGAATGCGACAGACAAGTTGCTTTTATTTATTTTTTTATACAATGAAATGTACATGAAAGAAGGATTGCTGTGTATGTATATATATATATATATATATATATATAAAAGTGAACATAGAAGCCAACACTGAGAGGCGACAGTCTGTTTCATGCTAGGCCTGACGATTGCATCTAGCATGAAACAGACTGTCGCCTCTAAGTGTTGACTTTTATGTTCACTTTTATATTTACACACGCTCTATCTCTGATATTGAGCACTTTATCCCATAAATATAGGACACTCTAAGACTATATTTCTTCATATATATATATATATATATATATATATATATATATATATATATATATATATGATCATCCACAGACTGTTTCACGGTGTCACAGCTCATATGTATGGGTAGACAACCCACTCATTTGGCATCAGTCAGAGATTCTATACCCAAGCTATCGTCGCACGGCAGATCGGAAGGAAAATTTTAACGTTTTTAATATGCGAGATACGTCAATAGCTATGAGAGCTGGATTCGAGTAGAAGAGCATTGCATTAGCAGCAGCAGCCACTGTTTATAAAATCACCCCTTCCTCTCCGAGAGCTCAATCGAATTTATACTCCGAGAGTATAAATAGTCATCCACAAACAGACTGTTTCGCTGTATCACAGCTCATCAGTGTGACTAGAGATACGATTGATTTAAGCTGGGATCGAAACCAGAGAGAGAAGGGGAGAGAGACAGAAATTAATACATATGAAAAGTGCGTCACTTACCTAATTGATGCTATCCTCAGCATCCCGACCCCAGAATTTCATAGCCGGACCAGTCGGTACGCTCGAAAGGTTGTATCAGCAGTTCACCGCGTATATTTTTCGAATTTTCTTTTTTAGGCGCACTCATCATTACAAGTTTTTCGTGCGGTGGGGTCATAGTGTTTTTCTGCAGATGGCCATATGTTTAGAATGTCTTGATTATTTCTCCTTTTCGTCGCTTTTCTTTTCTCGACTATATATTAAACTAGAAGCATGGCCCGGCGGTGCCCGTGCTTGATTCAAAAATCGTACGACTCAATCGCTATCACTTGACTTAAAATATTTTTGCCTTTCCTTGCCTTTAAAGGAATGCCCTTTGTCGTGCTGATGTTGCTACATGCCTTACTTCTTGCCTATCTCACACTGCGAATTTTTTCTAAGCTCTATACTAAACATTAAATCTTTTACGATAAAAGAACTAAACAAAATGAACACAAAACGATCAGCTTTAAAAAAGGACTCGTAACTGAAAAAAACGAATGAAAAAAGAATGTTAACAACAAATATTTTTTCACACCCAACCCAGTTCTGCGGAATCATAATCAACGTTGAGTTTAAGCAAGCGAATGGGCCAATTGGAGTACAAATTCCATGCAGATTTAAATTTTTCCCACTTGTGAAGAATGCAGCTTTCGATTTTTTTTTTGCATGCTAGCATGCTAGTTAACATTCGTGTCAGTCAGCTTTTGCCTCTCACGCTGGCCAATAGAATATTCCTGCCTATTCGTGGCAGCCAGCTATAGGTTCTCAATCGGGCCAGTAGAAAATGGCCGCAAACTACATGAAAACTGCCGTAGAAGCATAAAAAATCGATTATTTCCACTATCGATGGGAGTTGGGAAATGCAAAGTCGGTCTTGGGCTTCTCACTAACTGGGAGCATGTGCATGTAAATTTTGGTGCAAATCCGTCGAAAATTGTGACCGTGCATTCGTTACACACACACAAACACACACATCCTGTCTTTTATAGATATAGATTAAATAAAATATAGGAAATATAATGTAACATGTTTCTTGGTTTAATTCATCCTCATGAGAGCTCTTTAGGGAAGCAAAATAAGACCGAATCATGTTTCAATCCTTAAGTCCTAAGTTGTTTTGTTTTCATCAGTGTTATGTAGACGTCATGCATGTCTTATGCCGATTGTGTTTATATAGGTTTCAATTTTGAAATTATGTTTGAATTTGTTTTCCATATTTCTAAAACAATTCCCTCTTATTTCTTATTTAACCGCACTCACCCTCAACAAATACGAACACACACACACGCACACGCGCACACACTCACACACACACACACATACACACACACACACACACACAAACATACATATATGCTTAATCGCACTAACTATGTTATGTTGGATCGACTGCACATGCGCAGGAACAATGGATGCTGGGAATTTTTTTTTCTTTTTATCTAGCCTAATTCATTTAGATTTCTTTTTCTTTACATTACTTTTGTTAAATATTCAATATTAAATATTAAATATTGAAGGGCCGAATACAGAGACCTGGTGCACGTGTATATGTGTATATATAAATAGATATGCACATATACACATATATATATATACACATATATATACAATATATGTATATATATGTGTGTGTATATATATATATGCATATATATGCACGTATATATACATATATATGTATATTTATATATATATTTTTATATATAAGTGTATATATATATACATATATAATACATATAAATACATATATATACATATAGATATATACGTATATACATACATATATATGCAAACATGCACACACACACACACATATATATATATATGTATATATATATATATATATATATATATATATATATATATACATATTTATAGATATATATATACTGGGTTCTATAGCCTTTTTGTAGTGGTTTTATAACATATTTATGTTATAATCTTTAAATAAACAATTATATATATATATATATATATATATATATATATATATATATATATATATATATATGAAGAATATCACGAGAGCATGAAACTTGAGTAGCAACTCGAGCTATCCTTCATTGAGTGTTGACGCTTTGAATGTTTTTTTCCTCTCCATATCGTCTAGACGTTGAGCCCTTTCATTTACTGCGTAGGTGGGTAGGTGTTTCTCTTCTTGTTTGTTTTTTTTTCTTGTCTAATGCTTTTTCCTATCTAATGTTATAATGACATATATATATATATATATATGTATATATAAATAAAAAGGAAAGAACAGTAAGATATAAAATCCGGTGTTCTTATAGATATTTTTATTTTTACACAATAGTGCTCTATGTAAATTTAAATTTACAGAGCATTAATATTATAAATATATATATATATATATATATATATATATATATATATATATATATATATATATATTGATGCATGAAAACAATAAACAAAAACTAAAAATTCTTCAAGCTCTATACATAAAACAGTTGAAACTTAATCTGAACAAAATAAACTACGAAATCTCCACAAATATTCTTGAATGCCTCTCTCTACATATATATATATATATGTAGAGAGAGAGAGAGACATGTAGACAGATAGATAGATATTTTGTTTTTACGTTATTTTTATACATACTATTTATTTAAGAAAAGTTATGTCTTTAATTAAATATATTAACTATATTTATGGGCCTGACTGTTCGAGAAATTTCGTAGAAAATATTCGTTTTCCGACAGGAATCGAACCTGTACTCCTATACGGAAAGTTTCGTTTCCTGTCGGAGAACGAATATTTTCTACGAAATTTCTCGATTACTTGCATTATTTACATTATTCGAACTCTTATCCTCATCTTCACTGCCATATTCACAACTTTTCGGCCGTTTACGCTCCATCCTTCTTCAGGTGATTGGGATTTCGAATTGTGGGCACTTTGGTGAACAAACCAAAACAATTACCCACGGAAGAAACACTCTCAGTAGTCAAGGTCAGACTGGCCTTGGGATCATCCCTAGGAGAACGGTCCAGTATACCAATAGATAACCTGATGGAGATTCTGGCGTTCTGTACGCAAACAACATACTTTGGAATGGGATCAGACATATATCAAGAGGATGATGGCATAGCAATGGGCTCGCCATTATCACCAGCAATAGCAAAACCTGTATATGGAATATACTGAGGTAACGGCATTAAAATCAAAACCACTGAAGCCCACGCTATGGCGGAGATACGAAGATGACACCTTTATAGTCTGGAAACATTAGGAATATATCCAGCTACTACTGGACCATATGAACTCAATAAGATTATCGATACAGTTCACAATGGAGAGAGAAAACAACAATCTCGCCTTCCTGGATCTACTGCTAATATCTCGAACAGAGCTGGGGTTCAAGACATTCGTATAACGCAAGCCAACATTCACCGGACAATACTACAACTCCATCCCACCATCCATACAGTGTAAAGAAAGGGATCGTCCGCTACTTACAGCATCGAGCAAAAGTCAGAAGTGACCACCCAGAAACATACGAACAAGAAATTGTCAGTATAAGCTGTACCCTACAACGTAACAACTGCCCTGGGTACATGGCCGCAGCTCCAACAAACAGGAACAGAAGGGCACAAGAGGATAACAACACTCAGTCTGCCTACCCCACTTGAAGAAATTATCGGAGAAAATACAAAGGATCTGTGGTCCATATAATATCAGGACAACCTTCAAAAATGGTCCAACTCTTCACAGACACCTCTTCTGAGTAATACTCCCAAAGAGAAAAACTTGACTAAGCACTGTGTGTACGCCGTACCTTGCAGCTGTGGTAAGAAGGAGAAACAGACCGCCCCCTTAAGGTAAGACTACAAGAACATTTTAAGCGGTAACACGATACGAAATAGAAAAATCACATATGACCACATGTGGAGGGAAAAGGCGGATGAGGTTGAATTAATACAGAGAGCATCACTGGAAAATACGAAATCTGAAGGAATCAGCAAATATGCTAGGGCACAAAAATCTTCTGAGCCAACCATGCATAGAAATGAATACAATATGAGAACCAGTAATCACATGAGTGCTAGAGAAAAACAATGAATAACAACAAAAATTGCAATATAAGCTCTGGTAAAAAAAAATACAATAATAATAACAGGAAAAATTTCATTATGAGCACTGGTAAAGAAATGATGCTGAGACACTAGGTTTATAAGTCCTAAAAATTCATACGCAGTTGTCTTTAAGGACATATGGCGAAGTGGATAAAGACGTTGGTTAGATCCAGTGACTAGACCCAAAGAGTTGTGAGTTTAAATAGGTTCAGGCCACAGCAGTTAAAGGGAAATAACTGAGACATCCAGAAGATGCATGGTACGTGGAACTACGAAATTCCATCACCTGAAGAAAGCCGGAGCGTACAACAACCGAAACGTTATAAGAAATATAAAAATAATATAGAAAATAATATAGAAAATATATTAAATAATTTTCGGACTAGATGCATTTCATTAAATATATATATATATATATATATATATATGATAAAATATAGTTTTTAGGCGTGCTATATTTGTGGGTTAGAGTGTCCAATATCAACACCCAGAGCCGACAGTCTGTTTCATGCTTATACACGGTCGTCATGTCATATGTATTATGTTTCTGCTGGACTATTTATATATATATATAAGTCAGTTATGCATTGTGGCTATACTATTGTACTGTTCTGACAGTTGATTTTCACCCAATAGCTCCTAGAATACTTTGAAACATAACCGTTACCGCCCACCAAAATAACCGTCCAAGCATCTGAAAGCGTTTTCATTCAGTTCGTAAAATGTAACATCGAGATCCGAACATTCATTGGATTAGCGAAAGCGGCATTCTAAAATCTAAGCAAGGCGCTAAAAAACCTAAAACATTTCGTTAGAAATAAAGAAAAGTGTGTTGGGTTGCTATGTGGTATTCATCCGTTTGTAGGGCAATGAATGTTGGACAATTTCACCAAGATTGAGGAAAAAAAATACGAGCAGCAGAAATGTGTTTCTACAGAAGGATACTGAGAATTCCATGGGGGAGCGAGTAAGCAACAAGAAAGTCTTAAAATTTTAACAAAAAGATCACTTCTACACAAAATCAAGAAAATTACCTGGAATTCCTTGAACACATAGTGAAAAAAGAGGGCCTGGAAAACTTAACCCTCATGTGGCATGCTGAGGACAAGAGAGAAGGGGGAAGTCAATCAACTATTTACCTGACCAGTTTGTGTAAATGGTGCGGGGGACGTAGCAAAGGGATAAAAACTTGTTAGTCAAAAAAGATAGGAAATTGTGACAGGCCATGATCGCTTCTGTCCTGAAGGGACGCGGTCTCACAGAAAAAGAAGTCGGTTGATTTTGTTAGAGGTAAGTAGCTGCTACAATATTTCGTCTTTATTTATTTATTTATTTTTTGCTATTGGATATAGTATATATAGTACTGATTTTCAAAGCGTATCTTCGATGTGGCACAAGGCCGAAAGTAGGTGGCGCCCGGTACGTATAGAACTCACTACTCAGTCGTAATTCTTCTAGCGAGACAGGCTTGCTAATCATTAAGCCGCCTCGCGGTGCATTTTGATTTATATAGTATTCTCATCTTATTAGCGATGAATTATCCGATGTTATTATAGTGTATTTGATGTTTGCTGATGTGTTGTTCATATCAGAGGCGCTGACTACTCTCGATCTGGCCAAGATAACTTTTACAAACAATTTTGTTCTCTTAGGTATTTTTTTTTTTTTGCGGTTTTTCTATATTTTTTTCGAACGTAACCGACGTCGATAGGGGTCATCTTTTGTGCAATATTTGCAAACAAACGTTAACGGATTTTATTTCTTTGTATACCTCCGTTGCTATCTTTTTTTTTCTTTTTTGTTCATTTCTATTTTCTTTTTACTGTTTCTCATGTGCATCGCAGACAACAGAATCGAGCAGGTTGATTCTATCATCTCAGAGTCGAAAAAACCATGGCGAGGAGACGTTCGAATTATTTTGGGTTATTTTTTTCCTTCCTTCATTCCTTCTCTAAAACACAATTCCCGCTCTTATAAACACAGCCGCCATAAACATCCGTAATGTTTTCTAACAAGGTCTACACTCAACTGTCTATATCTCTCTCATGAGCTATCATGATTACTTGTATTATTTATATTATTCGGATTGTTAACCTCATCTTCGTTGCCATATTCACAACGCCTCGGCCGTTATACGCTCTGGCCTTCTTCATGTGATTGGAAATAAAGCGTTGGGTTAGAAATTCCAATCACCTGAAGAAGGCCGGAGCGTACAACGGCCGAAACGTTGTGAAAATTTATGACTACGTAATCATAAGCTTGCCAGATACTTTATGTTCGCATATAATCTATTTCTATTTGCGTTTAGTATCACCCTATTAATAGTTAACCGATTGGGCCAGATGTCTTAAAAAAAAGAATTGTCGGACTTTCAGACCTGTAAATGTTCTTAATACTATTTATTATAAACTAGAGCATTTACTTAAATATTTGGTTGTATAAAAGAATGCATAAACATAAAAGCGAAACATTGGTAGGTTTGGTTAGCTCACTAGGTTTGACTAGGTCCGCTCTACGTTTGTATCAAGCACTTTTTATTTAGTTGTTTACTCGTGACAGGTTTTTTTTGTTGAGGGGGGACCTTGAACCTGTATCTGTGAGATTATTTTCGACAGACTTTCATGTTCCTGGCTCTTTCTTTTTTTAAAACCTTTTTTCCTTCGAGATTGATTTGATTATTGGCAAATCAAGAATTCGAAGGTTTTTCGAAACGAGTATAGTTACCTATATATATATATATATATATATAGTTACCTATATATATATATATATATATATATATATATATATATATATATATATATATATATATATGAGAAATATAGTCTTAAGATGTGCTATATTTATGGAATAAGATGCTCAATATCAGAGATAGAGCGTATTTAAATATAAAAGTGAACATAGAAGTCAA
>OZ038477.1:142105483-142112983 GCA_964036315.1 Acanthosepion esculentum | reverse complement strand
GACTGTCGCTTCTATGTGTTGACTTCAATGTTCACTTATATATATATATATATATATGTGAGTGTGTGTGTGTGTGTGTGAGTGTGCGTGTGTGTGTGCGTATGTGTGTGTGTGTGTCCAAAACTTAACAAAGTAACCAACCATCTGAGCCGAGAACTTTGCTATACACACACACACATACATATATATATATATATATATATATATATATATATAATATAATTGTTTATTATATATATGTATATATACATGTATATATATATATATATATATATATATATATATATATATATATATATATATATATACACGTATGTATAATAAACACTGTGTATGTGTGGATGTACATCTTATGTATTTGTTCTAAGGCCTTCACGAGTGTGTCAAGGCGTTTAATGTCGTGTGAACAGGGCAGATCCCTTCGTGTCAGACTTTACTTCTGTAACTCCGTCTGTCTCGCTCACTTTTTCTTTCTCCCACACTCACTTTCTCTCGCACTGCCACTGATTGTCTTCAGTTTACACACACGGACGTCTTTTGTACCCTCGAAATAATTCTCAAATATGCGCATGCGTGTTTATATACGTACAGATATATACACCCATATGTGTGTGTTTATTTGTATGTGCGTGCGTGTGTGTCTACTTACTTGTGGATAGATGTGTCTATGTGTCAAAGAAAAGTGCCCCCCCCCACCGAAATGCCACCCTCTCTTCCCACGATCTGGCCTTCTTCTCCTCCTCTTCCTCTTCCTCCTTCCCTGATTTTCATCTCTCCTCAGCCAACCACCAGCCTTTATTGTGTGTCTGTGTGAGCGTCTATGCGCACATGCGTTTCTTACTCTCGCTAAAGCTGTGCGAGCCAATCGTTGTTCTTGTCATTTAAAAGCTAGCAACAATCCAACCCGTACAACACGTTTTTTTATTATCCCCTTTTCTTGTTTTTTTTTTATAATTCTTCATTGCCTTTTTGTATCTTTCCCTCCTCCTTTCGTGCCTGTGTGTGACCCTTTATTCGCTGTGCCTGTCCAAGACAAGAAAAAAGAAAGAAAAAAAAAAGCAAGGAAAATTCAAATTCCGTCCATTTTTCGCCTAGTACGCGCTCTGCTACAATTTAAAAAGAAAAAAAAAATTATCTAGTGCCTCTTCAAAGAATCGACAGTCTTCGTCATTTTAACTACCTATATGTTTATGTGAGAAGATAAACCCACTAAAACACAGTTTTATAAACACACACACACACACACACTTTCACACACACACACACACTCACACACACACACATATACATACATATATATACATATCTACATAAATATATATATATATGTAACAAAGAAAAAAGTTCCCGACCAACAAGCTATATCTGTGTTTAAGTTGAATTTACTAAATGCGTGTGTCTGTCTGTGTGTCATGGGATAAAATATATTTGTATGTGTAAAAATGCTAAATGGATAAAGAGAGAGAGAGAGAAGAAGAAGAAGAAGGAGAAGAAGGAGAAGAGGAAAAAGAAAAAAAAGAAAGAAACAAAAAATATTCTCATTCGTTAATTTCTTTTGTTTGTAAGCTCTATAGGCAAGCATGATGAAAAGTCGCACCTCTTAAAATTCTAGAATTCTTTGGAGTATATGTGTACTAGCTGCCCTCCTAACTAGCCCAAAAAAGTTTGTTTGTTTTTTTTTAAAAAGAAAAAAAAAGAGAGAGTGAGAAAGAGAGAAAGAAAGAAACAACAAAAAAAAAGAGAGAAAAAAACCTAAGCAAAAAAAAAAAAAAAAATGTTTTGTTGAAAGTTTCTGTCAAACCTGTCTGTCTATCTGTCTCTCTATTTGTCTTTCGGTCGGCTTTTCAAACTCACTAATTCGGTTTTTTTGCAGTCCCGTTTCCCTGCGTATATGTTACTTGTATCACACGTCATTGCAGAGCAATCGGGATTATTACAAGATGATTTCGTCTTCTCCCGTATCTGGGCACCCCTCCACGCGCGACTATTACAACATGATTGGAAAATACCTCAACGTTGTTTCACAAGGAATCAGTTACTTTTTTACTATTACAACTTCTACGATGACGGCGGCGAATACAAATAAGTCGGCACCACATCCAGCTAGGGCATTTTTACCAAACAGCACCCTCGCCAACGGAGATTACACTGAAACTGATCCCGAAGTACCAAATTTGGAAACCAGGAGGAAGAGTACCATTTTTATAATTCCAATTTCGGTTAAGAAACCAAATACTAATATTGGTACTACTACAACTGAGACTACGGCTCCTACTTCTCTCTCTGCGTCTGTCAGTACTTCTTCGACTGCTATTGCGACGACGACTTCAGCTAGTGCTATATTTTCGGTAACCGTCTCGGACGGCACGTATGTCGGTACTTCAGTTCAAACCAAATCTACCAACGCTTGCAACTCAGTTCACGTTGATAACACTAAAAACGTCATTAAACCAACAAACGACACCTCCATCGGATACGGAGATGAGAGTTGCAATAGCCGTACAAAGCGTTGCTACAGTTACTACCAAGGCCTCAACAGGAAAAGCGATCTGCCGAAAGGTACTGGCAATAAGCTTGTAAAATCTGCGTCGTCTCCCAGTCGATCTTGTTTCTTTTCTCGACACGTTGGGCTAAACTCGCCCTCGTTCATGTGGCTATATTTTATACAAATTCTAATTGTACTTAATGGACAAAGTAAGTATGCGATGGCTGAAGCAACATCTCACGGTAAGTACCTTTTCTTTCTTTCTTTGACACTGTGCAATATGATCTTATGTAAATAAACAGATTTGGGAGGGGGTTATAAGGGTTAATCAGTATTATTATTGAACAGTGATTGACTTGGAGCACTGTCCTGATGTTGACTGTTGCTCGCAATATTTCGATCGTTCTATACTCAGGTCATCACCGGCATACACCTGAAAAGGTACAGAATATTCCACGACCGAAAACACGCTTTGATAATAATAACTGAAATAAAGATACTCGTCTGATATTAGTGTAGATAAATACAGTTTGGCTTGCTAACATATATATATTGCATATACATATATATATATTTATATTATACATATATATATATATATATATATATATATATATATATATATATATATATATATATATATATATATATATATCCCTGACAATATAACAATATTTGTGAACGGATTTGCATGTTTGAAAAATAAAACATAAATAACAGAAATCTATATATCTATCTATCGTAGTCTTTTCATATCTATCTATCTATCTATCTATCTATCTATCTATTTGGGTCTATCTATCATATTCTTTTTATATCTAACTTTCTATCTATCTGTCTATCTGTCTATCTATCTATCTATCGTATTCTTTTCATCTATCTATTTCGGCCTATCTATCGTATTCGTTTTATATCTATCTATCTATCTATCGTATTCTTTCCATATCTATCTATCTATCTATCTATCTATCTATCTATCTATCTATTTGGGTCTATCTATCGTATTCTTTTTATATCTGTATATCTATCTATCTATCGTATTCTTTTCATCTATCTATTTCGGCCTATCTATCGTATTATTTTTCTATCTATCTATCTATCTATCTATCTATCCATCTATCTATCTATGTGAAGTGGGTGTTGAAAATACCCGGAAGAACGGAAAGGTCTTACACTCTTGTTTGGTCATTTGTTCAGACTTTTTGGGGAAATGGGTCAGGTTCAGAACCTTTCTTCAGCCACCTTATATATGGGTAAGGATTTATTCCTAAATAAATGAAAGGCGCCATGCCAAAAGGCACACGCACGGATTTCATTGGCAAAATATTTCTCTCTCTTTCGCTATGTGTTGTGTTATTCACAGACGTACTTGGTGAGCTTAAATATGCATTTACTTCAGTGAATGACCGCGTGTATAGGAGTGTGCATATATGTATTCATCTCTGTAATATGCGTTTCTATCTATCTATCTATCTATCTATCTATCTATTTGTGTGTGTGTCTGTCTGCTTATCTGTCTGTCTGTCTGAATGTGTCTGATTACGTAAATATTTATCTCTTTCATTCATATATATGGATATTGAATGTCCACTTTTATATTTACATACATAAGTATTTACGTACATACATATATATATATATATATTTACATACATACATATATATATGTATATATATTTATGTATATATATATACATATATATACATATATATATATATATATAAATTTATATTTACATACATAAGTATTTACGTACATATACATATACAGTGTAACCCGGATATAAGAGAGTTGTCGGGACCGGAGAAGAAGTATCTTATATCCGGGTTTCTCTTATATAAGGGTTTGGTCTATTATATATACATTAACACTGGTTCTAATTTGGGACCAGATAAAATCTCTCTTATATCCGGGTTACACTGTATATATATATATATATATATATATATATATATAAAAAGTCGATAATAAATGTCCGGTTTTATATTTACATACATAAGTATTTACGTACATTTACAAACATATATATGTGTCTTCTAGTAGTGCTGTGTATAATGGTTAGAAAGATAGTCTCGCGTATCGTAGGTTCGATCCTTCGTCTCTGTACCCACCAGTTGGATCACCACCTCTCTATAAAACAGCTGTATATAATTTAACTAATATTCATTTGTATTTATCTGTGGATATCGTCATCTCAAAAACACATCAACAAAATTCTGCCCCTAAACGCATAGGAGCATGCCTAAATGCATAATCGTGTTTCTGTGCAGGTGGGTGTGTAGAAACGCACAAAATATAACGAAGAAGCATGTGGATGAAAACAAAATGATGAAGCCATGCGTCTCATTGGGAGAAAGTGCGTTGAGAAAGAGAAAGTTTCCTCTCTCAAAAGAATCAGTCTAATGACTGCGGTAAAAAAAGGAAAGAAAAAAAAAAGAGAGAGAAGGTGAGCGTTGACATGTTAATGAACAGCTTTGCATAAAAAAAAAGCGATTAAAAAAAACAAAAACACTACTTCCTTTTCTTATTAGGGAACTATAAAAACTAAATCGTTTTATAATGCAGTCTAAACGCTTTTACGTCGAAGTTTTTTTTTTTTTATCTAATGTGATTTATTTAAGACAGACATTTTGCGACCGGGGTAGCGTGCACCTGCATTAACATGCTCGCCAACAATGTAAATTTTTTTTTCACAATTATTCGCAGGAAAAAAAAAATTCAACACTGTCGCACTAAAAATAAAATATGACGACAGTAAGCAAACACACAGACACACGAACCCACCAATATATATATATATATATATATATATATATATATATATATATATATATATATATATATATATATGTATATATATATATAATGAGAAAGATGAGTGATGTTCAAAATTCTTCGGCGCGACCCACTTATAAAAACCTTACCATATACCAAGAACATCAGAATCGCTTTTGGAATTCCTTCTTTGGCCGCGAACTTTTCAGCACCAACTCTATTAATTCAATAAAAATGTAGAAGGCATGTTTGAAAAATTGATAATATACATTGCTCATAGATTAAAGGTATATACATTGTTACATTCGTTCGTTATTAATAAAGATATATAGATATATACCAGATAGTTGTATATTTGAGAAGAAAAGACTCCTTTAGGCATGTTTCATTAACCAACACTGACAAGGTATTTTTGATTAGTATTTTATTTTATTTTTCTTGTATGCTTACAAATGATTTTGTTTTAATGAGGCTACAAATTGTCAAAAATTTGTTGATTCGAAGAGTTTTATTCTAAATTGTTGGCCATTCTAAAGAACTTGTATACTACTATAATAATTGACCTGTAAGTGCTAGTGTATACAGTATAACATTTTTTGAAAGTGGATATATTCTTAATTACAGAGTACAACCAGTTCATGGTGGCCGTGTTCACAAATGATATCATTAAGGGTTGTTTTCTTGTTTTTTTTTTATAAGAGTTAACATCAATACAATTTACGTACAGACATATACAGGTAAAACATAAAAAGATGCGCCCAAACAGACAGACAGACAAACAGACAGACAGATAGATATGTAGATAGATTTCTGTGAACTGTGATAGATAGATAGATAGATAGATAGATAGATAGATAGATAGATAGATAGATAGATAATCTTATTTCCAAACTGGGAAGTACAAACAATGACGCTCAAAATTTGGAGTCTTGCAGGAATGCGATTCCAAAATTCTCAAATATTTCAGTTCACGTTTTACGAACTAAAATTTCAACTTAATTTTTTTCCCTAAGAATTGCAAGGAAATGGTGGGAGTGTTCTCAGACTATATTCATAGCATGTATAAGCAGAGATGTTTGTGAATTCTGATGGATAGATAGAATCGTCTCAATGTTTGGAGTACGATTTGGCTGAAAGTCCCTATCCGCAGAGGAAAAGTTTCCAAATGTTTTTGCAAGGCAGCCCCTCCCTAGTGGATCTTTACTGGGAGTTTCATGGCTTTGATTAAATTTTAGTACATATATATATAGGCACAGAAATATACACGCACACCTCATGTATGTATGTATATATATATATATATATATATATATATATATATATATATATATATATATATATGCATGCTTGATATAATACACTGTCTCCACTCATCTTAACGTCCACTTTTATATTACGTGCACTCTATCTATGAGAGTGAAAACTTTTAATCATTAATATACCATCCATTAAAACTATATTTTTATCACACACACCGACGCGCGCGTACACACACACACACACACACACATATAGTTATATATAAAAAATGTCACCATAAGCAAGGCAATAAAGCCACTGAGACGCAATGTCTTACTGAGTGTGAAAGAATAAAAAGAACCAATAGGAATTATTATAAAGACGGGAGATAACGAGTGATTTAAATGCTTGAAGATCAAAGTTGATTGAATAATAAGAAAAGAATTCCAAAAGCAAGAATTTCAAGTTAAGAAAACTTTAGCATAGAACTTACGGTTATATCTAGCTGTTATAACCTGAAAATGATGAGGAATCTCTACCAATCTAGTGCTACTCTTAAATTAGTAAAGTTGGGGTACCAAAGAGGAAAGCTGATCAGAAAATGTACCACTCATTAGGTAGTGTCCTATATATTTCAACAGATACCAAGACACCTGAGGGAATACTCGAAAATAGTTGGATTGTGTTTGTTCTCTGCTATAAAAAAATATATATATCTCTGTTTCTCCAAAATCGTCCCAATCAAAGTCAACAAATGTTTGCCGTCTTGTTTGAATGTCAATGCTTTATCTTCCCGATGATAATGCACAAATACACTATTACTTATGCACTTTGAGTCAGACGCCATTTTACCAAACTGTCGCTCAGTTTGGATCAGTTTCCACGGTCCACAATATTATGCTAGTGTAGCAAGAATCTTCAAATTCTACTGTCACATATTTAACACATGCCTTTGCGATCGTAGGTCAACAGAGAGATATAAGAAACATTATTTTCCCCC
>OZ038477.1:142095483-142100483 GCA_964036315.1 Acanthosepion esculentum | reverse complement strand
TCACCCTTTCTCGGACCAGTCTTAATTGTTTTATTACCATTCACGCAGAATTTTTTCACTGCCAGTTCAAGGAAGACATTTGGGTCACTAACACACAAAAAAAGAGAATGTCTACTATCGAGAATATTTAACATCGAAAAACAAGAAAAATTAATTCCTTTTAATAATATGTGGAAATATCCACTCTTTGCCTGATGAAGGTCGCGAGACCGGAAACACGTGTAGCAATAATATGGAAAATAAAGCATAATATATTTGTTAAATTAAATTCACATTACAACCCAAAACTTTTGCGGTTTCGCTCTTTTTATTATGCACGCGTTTCTCTCGTTGGAACTACTATAACCTCTTCCATATATATATATATATATATATATATATATATATATATATATATATATATATATATATATATATAGAGAGAGAGAGAGAGAGAGAGAGAGAGAGAGAGAGAAGAAATATATATATGAATAGAGAGAAAGAACAAATGGAGCAAAATCCCACTGTTCGTAGCATGTACTTTAAAAAGTGCTCAATACAAAGTAAAGCAATATATTATTATTATTATTATTATTATTATTATTATTATTATTATTATTACTATTATTATTATTATTATAAAAAACATTTTGAAATTACTATACAAAACTTTTCATGTTTCAATACCGTCGCCTGAAGAAGTACAAAGAATTGAAGCATGAAAGATCTTATGTAGCGATTTCAAGATGTTTTTATTATAATCTCTTATAACTAATATATATATATGTGTGTGTGCGTGCGTGTTTGTGTGTGTGTGTGTGTGTGCTGGAAATTTTTGCACGCGCTAAATATTACAGCGTATTTTGCATATTTCAAAAATATGCAAATGCATTGACAGCCGACACTGTAAGAGGTTGTCTCTTACCCTTCTGCGATCTGGGAAAACCCTGTATGACTCGAGAAAAAAAATAACGGGCTAATTTATTACCAAGATGCGAACAGGTGAACTGGCTTGTACCGACGATAAAATTCAACCAGTCAGCTAACCCACAGGAGAGACCGTAAGACATAGAGTGAAAGAAAGACACAGGAAGACAGAGAACACTCGTATAGCATTAGAACTAGTGAATGTTGATACACACTCAAGCCCGAAATGATTACATACATACGCACCTACACCCCGACCTATATCTAAATAGTAAATAACACAATGCAACACAACAGGTTTTGTTTTTTTAGTCACGCGCGCCTACATACAGAGATGCATACACAATACGCCCTCAAGACAAAAACAAGCAAATCCTTACACTATAGATGAACTCTCTGTAAACACGTTGATTATGTCAAATCAATTATAGTAACATCAGATATTATTGTGATGAGAATAGACATTTTAGGTATCCTGCTGTGGGGCAATGTTTAACGAAGACATCTAGCATATCATTACTCGAGTTGTACTGTTAATCCTCACTGGGTACCCTACATTTGTAGCTTTATGCAAACAATGATATGCAGAGTATAACATATTTTATACTTTTCTGGGGCTAACGCTTTTTTACATAATGCCTGATCACCTAAACCGAACAGGACCCCATATATAGATTCTTTTTTTTCAGTGTGGCTTAGCACTAATTACTTGTTAAGCATAACGTCACTCCAGGCGAATACTAATTTCAAAGCTAAAAAATGTAAGTAAATAAAAAATGGAAATAAAAAATGCCTCAGTTGATCTAACTGATGGTGTTGAATGTAGAATAAAAACCCTTTACATTATTTACATTATTCGGACTATTGTCCTCATCTTTGTCGCCATATTTATTACAACGTTTCAGCCGTTGTACGCTCCGGCCTTATTCAGGTAGTTGGAATGTCGAACGGAACCCTTTATTTCAATCACTGCCTTAGACTGTTCTAGTTCCACGTGTCATGTTTAATGGATGTCAGTTATCAGTTATCTCCTGTTAATTTTCCCTCTGAAAGTTCTCTACTGCCTTAAGTGGGTATTGAACTCACACACTTTGGCTCCTGTCACTGGATCTAACCAACGCCTTTATCCACTGTGCCATGTGTCCTTGAGGACAGTCTACCCCAGTGAGCGAAATAAAGGGTTCAGTTCGATATTCCAACCACCTGAAGAAGGCCGGAGCGTACAACAGCCGAAACGTTGTAATAAATATGGCGACAAAGATGAGGACAATAGTTCGAATAATGTAAATAATGTACATAATACCTCGTCTCAGAAATATAGACAAAACCCCTTTATTCTACATTCAACACCATCACTTGGTAAGACACCAGTAGTGTTGAAACAAAATGGCTATTTTTGTAGTGATTTTATAACATATTTATGCTATAATTTTCGAATAAATTATATTTGTTCTACTCTATATTGAGCACTCTTTTAAGAATAGTATTTTTTAGTTATTGGAATTTATTCCGTATACACCAATCGCATAGATAGTTAGATAGATAGATAGATACTACGTGGACAGAGGAATAAACACTGGATAGTAACTGTCATTCTCCCGAGCACACTTCCTTATAAACAGACCAAAATTTGAACCACAAACGCACAGACACACACACACACATATACATATATATATATATATATATATATATATATATATATATAGTATGTAAAAATATATTTAAAAAATATGCAAAATAAATAAAAATATATAGAAATAAGTAAAATATCAAGGATAGAGCGTGTGTAAATATAAAAGTGGAAATTGAGTTCAACACCGAGTGGCGACAGTCTGTTTCTTCCTTGAACATCATGTTCAACTCAAATATATGTATCTTCTGTTTGTATGTGTGTTTAAACACTACCTTGGAACTGGATTTCACTTTAAGACAGAAATTTGAAAATTAATTTTTTTGTAGAAAGGATCCCTCGATAACTGACGCAGAACAATCATCCTCTACTTATTGTTTACTCGCTATTTCCCTTGTAATCTCGGCTTAAACAATATTTGCATCTTTATCCCTTAGAATAATTAACACTGTTACGCATGAATTCGGTTCGAGCGACGAAGATGAATGCATTATTCCGAGCGATCATAAGCGGTCGGTGTTCGAGTCCACCGTAAACTGTTAATGCACTAGAAAGTTGATTTTTAAAAACTGTTTCTGATTATATCATTTCTGCGACAGAATCTTCCTTGTTTTCCTCCTCTCACTTTTGGCTTCGTGCTCACTACGCAATTGATCTCTCCCTCCACACACACACACACACACACACGCACGCACGCACACACACACACATACACACGCGCGCGCACACACAGAGAGAAAAACACGCGTACACACAAACATACACACACTTTTTGAATTTCTCTATCTCCTTTCTCTCTCTTTCTCCCTCCCCCTCTCTCTCTTACACACACACACACACACACACACACATATATATATATATATATATATATATATATATATATATATATATATATATATATATATTAAGTCTATCGATCTGCGCAATCCAGTTTCTTTTTTATGATTTTTCGAGTATGCACACGAATAGACATAATGCACATTGGTTAAAATAAACACAGGGCGTCTATTTTAAACACCGGTATTACTAAAAATAACGTGCAAAATTATATATATATATATATATATATATATATATATATATATATATATATATATATATATATACTATACTCATATATACTATACATATGTATGTACTGCATAGAGTTTTACATGTGAACATCTTTTTTAATCTTTATCTGTCACGATTATTTTTTTTTTCACTGTAAGCAAGAACATTTTTAATTCATAGGATAATTTTGATATTTCGGGTGGACCTTTCTTCTCTCTACATTTTCTTAAATAAACCGAAAAATAAATGTGTTTTTAGTATACCTTTATGCGTATATGATCTGTATCTATATAAAAAAATACCATTTTCTGTTACAAAATTTGATCGTCTTTTCCGTGTTTATCTTTCAAAAGAGAAAATGTGCTTACATATGGGTGTAACCTATAAACCTTCTTCGCGTGGTATTATTTCATATCTGTTAATGAGGTATATGCACAAAAAAACTGTATCTTGTAATTACGTATGCTTTTTTTTTTTAATTATTTATTAATTAAAACTATTACCTATATAGTATGAAGATATATAAACGACATAGTAGTTATACTAATTTCGCAAAAGATGATATAGTTTCCTTGTTTATTTTCAATTCCAAAACAGAATAAATGCTTACGGCAAAGAATATATATTCGTGTGAATTTTACGCCTAAATCTTCAGTTTGTGAAATAAAGAGAAGGCACAAACGGAGGAAGGGAGAATGTTTTATATAAAGCGAGACTCGAGTTTCCTCTAATATTACATGGATGAAGACGTTGCTAAAAATAGAACAAAGACTGGTTGGTCTATATCGCTTATTTGAATTGTTAAACTTTTTACGCTATTGAATCTCCTAATACATTCGACGATTCCTGCCAGCGCTATGAACTATTGATGAGGCTATTAATCGTTTTCGTTAGTATTTCGCTATGAATGTTTTTCTACTTATTGCGAATATCTACATATTGCTATGTTTAAGGCTTGTATTTTTATCATGGAACGTCAGAGAGGAGCGGGGAAACGAATGTAAGATCGTGATGCTGCTCTCTTTCTAATCGGAAGGGTCTGATTAGCTGCATCGAAAATGAACTTTGCATATCCTGGCTGTCGAGAAAAGTCGATCACTGATCTCTGTCGTTGTTGCGAAATCGGTAACTATCTTAGCGACAAAGTAGACGTGACAAAAGAAGGAAATAATATATGTATTAATCTTAGGCAGAGGTTCTAATAGCGAGATGTTGCGTAGAAAGGTCGCGATACGCCAGCTTGGAGAGCATACATGCTTTCAGAATTGGCATTCAAATTTTGACTTTTACGTAGGCTTCAAAACTGATCTAAGATATTAACAATTTGTCTGGATTTATGTGATCTTAATCTGCACAGCCGACGAAATGTACTCCAGCGATTAACACACTGACTCAGTATCAACAC
>OZ038477.1:142072983-142092983 GCA_964036315.1 Acanthosepion esculentum | reverse complement strand
TAGATTTATAAATGTGCAAGATGAATTCTACACTTGAATGGTGTCATGGCGTTGTTTCAGCTTTTTTCCTTTCCGAATCATTAGCAACAAAGGAAAGAATATTGGATTTTTATGCATTATCAGAACCTCCAATATGGCAGTGAAAGCTGGGCAATCTCCTTACAGATAAAAAGAGACTTGAAAAAACAGAAATAGGGTTCTTCAGAAAGATACTAAGAATATCATGTTCGAAAATGCAAGCAACGACGAAGTTCGGAAGACAAGGGCAACAAAAAGTTATTATAATTGCCTACTATAAAGTTGCTTATTATAAAGTTGCCTATTATAAAGTTGCTTATTTTAAAGATGCCCTTTATAAAGCTGCCTATTATAAAGTTGTTTATTACGAACATACTTATTATAAAGTTGCCTAATATAAAGTGGCCCTTTATAAAGATGCCAGTTATAAAGATGCCTATTATAAAGTCGCCCATTATAAAGTTGCCTATTATAAAGATGCCTATTATAAAGTTAACTATTATAAAGTTGCCTATTATAAAGATGCCTATTATAAAGTTGCCTATTATAAAGTTGCTTATGATAAAGATGCCCATTATAAAGATGCCTATTATAAAGTTGCCTATTACAAATTTGCTTATTTAAAGATGCTCATTATATAGCTTCCTATTATAAAGTTGCCTAACTCATTTGATGCCGGGGTATATTAAGATTGACTTTTTCGCTAAATGAAAGGGTGCTGAAGAATTCTCGGCCAACTAAAAAACCAAATTCTGATATTTCGTCTCAATTTAGGAAGTGGGTCAGGTAATACACACACACACACGCGCGCACGCGCACACTTAAAATTTCTCGTCCATATCTACTTACAAATATATCACAACATATATATATATAGAGAGAGAGAGAGGGAGGGGGAGAGAGAGAGAAAGAGGGGAATATTTTACATATATACTCAGTGTGTACATAGGAGTCAACACTGAGTGCTGACTGTCAGTTTCACGCACCAGTGCGATCTTCAGACTATGGTGTTATCATCGCATTACAGCGTTGTCTCCTATTCGCAAGACTGCGAATGTATGCGAACTATATGTCCACATTCTTCCTATCTATTTCATTCTGTAAATATCTATTTATCTATCGATCTATCTTTTGGTAGCAATCCATTTTTTATACATGTTACATTGAATACGACGACAACTGTTCTAGTGTTCTTATAATTTTACTTTTATGAGGACTAAGATTTTGTAGACACTTGGAATAAAAAACACTTCAGAAGCTTTTTAATACAAACATACGCATATTTATTTATATGATCATATATATATATATATATATATATATATGTGTGTGTGTGTGTGTGTGTCTGTGTGTGTCTGTGTATGGATATATACATATATACATATATGTGTGTGTGTAAGCGTGTGTGCGTGTGTGTCTGATTATATGAGAAAAATATTTTTCTCAATACGCTGAAGAATCGCTTCATAATGAATCGATTATTCAGGATCCATTAAAATTTTGTGATATATATTAAGATTATATATATATATATATATATATATATATATATATATATATATATATATATATATATATAATCTAAAGGTACATTCCTGTCCACCTTCACAATACAGGAAAATACTTATTGACAACACCAATATGCTACACCACACAAACAAAATAACTTCTCGTGTCCTGTATAACAAAATGAACTAGCCAACATTCAACAAAATTTATTACGAATATAGTAAGAACATATTAAAGTGCATATAACATATATTACTAAATCCCTGTTTTTTTTTTTTACCAAAACCAAGTTACCTCCCTTATATGGAAACGCTTGTTTAATAATAACATTCCATAACTACAACGGATAAATTTTTTAAAATTACAAATTACACGTTCGTGCGTGTTTTTAAAAATCACTAGGACAACAGAATGCATATTTTATAGCAGTTGCAATAACATGTTATTCTTTGTAATTTACCGCTGAATATGATCTTAGTTCGAAAGTACTTGGGTTAAAAAAAATATTATGGCATCTTTGAAGAATTTCATCTTAACAGCAAGAAACTGATTAGACAACTGGAAAGTCTCAGTATAAAAATAATTAGACATAATACGTCTATATTATTCAATTAAACATATTTGAATATATAGAGAGATAGATATGTATGTGTGTATGTTTTCGATTGACTATGTGTGCGTTAGCGCAAGTATGCGGGCGCTTACATTAGAATAGTTCACAGAAGTATATTATTATTGAAACACTGAAGAAATGCTCTGGTACTCTGGGTAAAGGAATTGGTTATCCTCTACAATGTTGTGTCTATTTCTAATGCTCATATGCCGTGTAGGGAAACATCGAAAAACTTCTGTGTTCTTTTTTTCTCTTTCGGCAGTTTTATAAATCTGGCCTCATACTAAATTTGGCTTTGTTCCAAAAGTTTTCAGACCACCTGTCGTCGAGTGAAAATATTTTTCACATTCCAGTGCCAACTGAGAAAACAAGACTTCAGTAATATATCCTTGGACTTTGAGAACACCTAGTTATTGTCACGAACCTGTTAATTAAATCTTCAAACGGATTGCAATAATTTAAATGCCTTTGAAATTTCCATTTGTACCCGCAAGAACGCTAAATATATTTGGCAAGTCGATACTAATACGTACATAAATTTAAAACTTTTACAAATCTTTCCTTAGAAATTTTGATTAATAAGTCGTGTCCGAAAAAGTCTAAGGCAAGCTTTATTAAAATCTAAGAAATATATATAGCCGCCCATATGAAAATACAATGAGAATTTGATAATTCAACGATTACTTCAGACGATATTGACAAAATTGTAAAAACGTTTGTTGACAGCACATATTTCAACACATAGAAATATAGAGTTCCCATATATATATATATATATATATATATATATATATATATATATATATACAGTGTAACCCGGATATAAGAGAGTTGTCGGGACCGGAGAAGAAGTCTCTTATATCCGGGTTACTCTTATATCCGTGTTTGGTCTATTTTGTTTTATTAACACAGGCTCTAATTTGGGACCAGAGACCATCTCTCTTATATCCGGGTTTCTCTTATATTAGGGTCTCTTATATCCGGGTTACTCTGTATATATATATATATATATATATATATATATATATATGTGTGTGTGTGTGTGTGTGTGTGTGTGTGTGTGTGTGTGTGTGTGTGTGTGCATGTTTTGGGTGTGTGCGTACCGGCTGCGTGAGTAAAACAATTTATGGTTGACCAAATATTCCATAAAAATCTTTGTTTCATGCATAGCAACACAAGATCATTAACAAGATCGTATGCTAATATATATATATATATATATATATATATATATATATATATATATATATATATATATATATATATATATGCGTGTGTGTATGTATGTATGTATGTATAGGCAGCATATCTTCTTTCAGACATGTTTCATATAATAATATAGACATGTGTCTACTTATTTTTGTACTGATACTTCACAAACATTTTTTTCGAAGTTACAATAAGTTTGTCTATGTAATTTACCCCTGAAGTTGATCTTGGAAAAGATCAAAATCCTTGGGTTAAAAAAAAAAACTACGATGCCATCCTTCATGAATTTCATGATAACATCAAGAATATAATTAGAGAACTAGAAAAGATCAGCATAAAATAAGTAAACGCAATATGTCTATATTATTCAATGAAAAAAAAAAAATATATATATATATATATACACATACACACATATATATATATATATTTAGTTGGATTGATGTGAGTTTGTCACCCTGGCTTTCACGCTATATATATATATAAAGAGAGAGAGAGAGAGAGAGAGAGAGAGAGAGAGAGAGACTGATCAGAGAATATAAATTAATGTAACCTTTCAACCACATTATTATTTCCATAGCTTGAAAATCATCAGAGTCGACCGGTTTATTACAGCGGAATAATGAATATCGAATGAATGGTGAAAAAGTCAACTGTTCCCAAAATAAATATTCTCATTAATTTGGATGTTTTTTTTTTGTTGTTTTTTTATTTTGTTTTTTTGTTAACATATTCAAGTATGCATCGTTTTACATCAAAAACATGTATACGTTCAAACTGATATTTATTGGAATCACATACATTTAAATAACGGTGTGGTACCTTCATAAAAATACTGATAGACATTTTCTTGCAAATTGACCTTCTCATAGTAAAACCGTATTAATCATTGAATAAATCCATAATTCTTTGTTCAGTGTCATTAAATAGTCGATCTTACGTAGGATTTCTTCGAATTCGTGTGTATATTTGGCAAGGAACATTTTCCATCGATTTTCTACTTGTTTTTCTTGTAATACATGTAAACATTTTTAAGCACATTAGTAATTCATTTTAAACAAACATTTTCATATTTAATGTTAGTCGTCAATGAATAAATGCCCAGATTTCTATTCAAATTCATTACATAGTCGATTTTTCATACATTTTTCAAATTCAATTGTACATTTGCCAATGAACATTTTTCAGTTGATTTTCCACGTGTTTTTCTTGTAAAATTGTCTCTGTTGAATACAATGATTGCCAATGGGCCATGGTATTAGTTTGGTGGGGCCTGCGTAGGATATGCACCCTTCGGCTTACTATACCAACAGAATCAGGGGACAATTCGAGAATGAGTTATTAACAGTAAATTGTTTTCTAGTGAGCTCAAATTTCATTTTGCATTATTATTTCATGATTAAAATGATCAAAGTATATTACAGAATAAGCTTTCATTCAGATATTTTATATTTCTCCCTTCCAGTTCTCTTTTATATGTTTTGAAACTATATATATATATATATATATATATATATATATATATATATATAACTGTCTTTTTGTTTTTTTTAATCTTTCTCTTTCATGGACGCCATGGTCTTTGGTTTAGAGACAAAGTTAATGGTTTTTTAAGCTTTCTTCACGCGAATTGCAGTAAACTTTTGAATATGTAAGAATTAAATATCATGGGGGGCACCACAAAGTTAGGAATACCAAAGTGGGGGGCATGGCCCCAAAATCGGTTAGGAACCACTGGTTTAATGTACGAGAATAATTTTATCTGAAATTTTTAATATAAGGATATATATATATATATATATATAGAGAAAGAAATTGTTAGGAGGATTTGATAATTATAATTAAGTAATTCATTGAATCTGAAAGAAACCTCAACAGAATGCAGAAAGTACTGGACAGCCGTCTCGTCATCTCGGGCCTCGGTGACGAAGAAGTAGCAAATCAGACTCAGTATAGCGCTTCTCGCTCACATATTCCTATATTGAGTCTGATTTGCTACCTCTTCGTCACTGAGGCCCGTTGGAACAGTTGGTATAACGTTTGCTTGCTAACTTAACTGTCAGGGTTTCAATTCTCGGTAGTGGATGCGTACTGCTGATGAGTCTTAAATATAGGACGAAACGACCGTCCAGTGCTTTCTGCATTCTGTTGAGGTTTCTTTCAGACTCAATGAATTGCTTAATTATATATATATATACTCACAAAACCACTCAATATAATTGAAATTTTTGAAACGTATGATGGGAGGATGGACTCAGTATCAAACAGCTATGACCAGTCGTCTTCAGTTCTATATGTATTTATTAAAAATAAATATTATAATAACCTTAGTCGGATAACTGACTCAGGAAAGAAAAAGCCACTGAAGGTAAAAAATTATGTTGGCAAAGTTAGATTAAATTTCTGCAAGAACATGGCTAGCAAAAGGGTCAGGCAACAAAGCAACGAATAAATAATCGTACAGGGTACGGCAGAAACACTTCCCCTACATACCTCAGAATTACCTCTCGCCTAATAGTAAGAAACTAGTCACAGACTTTTTTTCGTTGTGCCGCATTTACAGAATGAAAATTTGCTCACACTTCACCAAATTTCATGTGATATAAAGTACATGGACAAAGACACCGACTCAAGGGAAGGGAAGTCCTGATAAAAAGGAGCAAGCAAAGGAGTTCTAGAGCTAGGGTAAAAGGGAGACAACCGCGGATTTGCAGTCATAACATTATTATTGATAACTCTCTCCTCCAATTTGCAGACCCTAGTTACTATATTATTAATACTTGATATTATGCAAAAATATCACAATGATAAAATCGGTCAATAATTGTTTACACCTAATTCTACTGCGACCCATGCAAGCAGTTACAAGTAATCCACAATATTTTAAATTTTTAAATCTTATTTAATTTTAGTTTATGAATATTTTTAACTGTTTCTAATTCTTTCATTGCCTTTCACTCATTCTGTCTCCCCTGCTATCCTTTTCCGACGCACATGTGTTTGGGCACCATTGAGCTATATGGAGACACTATTGCTACTAATGTCTAAAGATGTGGAAGGTACTTCTGGGCGGTATATGTCAGAAAATTTCTTCCACGCCCTGTATAAAATTTATCAAATAACAACTCTTGGTGGAATAAAATAAACTCCAAAATGAATACGGCAGGCATACGAAAAGACAAGTTCAACGTGAGATACGAAATATGTAAATATCGTACCCAGAGTAAAACCTTTAAAGAAAAACAAATATTTAAGAAAAGCAAAACAGGATTTAAGACCAATGTGATAAAAGTTAGATCCGCTTACAAAACCTTTATGAAAGTAAATGTTTATTTAACAGGAAAATCAATTCTCTAAGCTTGTGTAAAGTCAGATATTTTTAAAACGCACTCCAATTGTATTAAACACTTCTCCGAAAAGCAAAGCTGAAAGGATAATTTAATATATATATTTAAGTAAGCGGAGGTGTATCTGTGTAATCTAAAGGCAAATTCATTCTGATTTATGATTAGAATTTTCTTTACTGCAATGCTTTTACCGGAGAGATAATCTCCTGTAGATTGTGCCTCTAGACGTTGTGACTTCTGCGTTTATAGGGAAGTCGCGGACGTAATAGTAAGCAAGTAAATCAAATTTTTGCTTTAACATGTTGGCCAACGAATTATGTTTCTTGAAAATTGACTTATTTAATAACTTGGAAGGTAAGACAGTTATAATGTTGATTTTCTAGCATACATGTAGCCTAGCTAAGGAAGTATAATATTGAAAAAATTCATAATCCAATTATTTAACTTAAGGAATCAGCACATATGCTAGGCAACAAATATCGTCTAAGCCGACCAAGCATAGAAATGAATACAATATGGGAACCAGTAATAAGGAATGACAGGAAAGCGATAATAACAACAAAAATTGCAATAAAATGATCGCTGAAGACATTAGGTTTCTAATACCCAGAAATTCATACACAGATGTCCTCAAGGACACATGGCACAGTGGATAAAGTCGTTATTTAGATCCAGTGACAGGACCTAAACAGAGTGAGTTCAATACCCGGTTAAGGCAGAGGAGAACTTTCAGAGGGAAATTAACACGAGATAAATGATAACTGACATCCATTAGACATGGCACGTGGAACTATAAAACTTTGATTTGCTTACTTGTAAACATTGTGTTCGTGCAGTGTTACAATTGTCGTACCCTTCCTTGGAGTAACGTCCATCGCAGACAATGACGACAGGACAACTAATCGACAGTCGAGACAATAGTATCTGGGTGTGATAAAATTTTGATGCAATTTATTTATCAGGCCAGGGTTAGTCAGACTCCGGAGGGTCTAAAACTGACCGTATGGTGAAAGAAATGAAATTAAAGCGGTTGTTTCAATTAATTTGCACAAGAGTGTAGATAGATATACGGCAACAGCATTGTTCTTTAACAGTAAAAAACGTTAGATGTCTAAGCCAGCATAATCTATTAGAATTATGGACAGCGATAAATTGTTTTAATGATTTGAATGATTTAAATATAAAAAGAAAAAAGGTCTTTATTTACAGTATTTATATTCAGGCTAAGTAAAAAACACAGCGACTCGAATCCAAGGATGACAGTCTACTATGGCGGATAGCTAATCCCCATTGCAGACGCCTGCTCAGGTATATTTGTGTATCTTCAACACCTAAAGAGTCCACCTGTGGTTTATACTGTAACTACGCTGAGCGGACTTAAGTTATAGTTTTGGAGAGAGAGCCTGAGCAAGGATAGGTACGCTCAAACCATCGTGCAGGATGCAAGCACAATCATTGATGGTGCGCAAATAGTCCCGTCTCTATCCAATTTCAATCAAAAGCTTGGGTCAACCATTGTTATGGTTTTCATCCACGCTGGAATCGTCGTTTCTCCAAGACAATAACCTCAAGAAGTCCCCTTCCTGACAAATCGATCATTTTGAGATTCGATCCCGGGTCTCATAGTCAAAACGTTCTAACCCCTCAAACCACGAACCCATACCCGCATATATATATATATATATGGGGGTATGGGTACACACACACACACACACACACACACACACACACACATATATATATATATATATATATATATATATATATATATATGGGGGTATGGGAACATATAAATATATATATATATATATATATATATATATATATATATATATATATATATATACACACATATATATATATATAGATAGATAGATAGATAGATAGATAGATAGATAGATAGATGTGTGTAATTCAAACGTCATTTTAGTGTATAGCCGTATTTGATTAGACGTCCTGTTTTATTTTAAACAGTTTAAAATAAAATGAAGCATTTACGCAAAAACTAGAGCGCCTGGTCGATCCTTCTTCTAGACCCCTGCTCAGGCCCATTGTGTTTGTTCAGCAACCACAGAACCCAACGCTGGTTTATACTGCGACCATACTGAGCGGACCTAAGTTACCGTTTTGGGGAGAGAGCCAGTTATCTAACGTGATCAGCAGTCTGCACAAGGACAGCACACTCAAACCCTCGACCTTGTGACTTCGTTCTAGCACAACCACCGACGGTTTTCAACGGATCCGTCTACCCATTTTCACTCATAAGTCTTGGGTCAATCCGTGGTATGGTTTTCAGGCACTTTCCGAGAACTGACAACGTTCTACTGCTTTTGCCTAGGGATATTGTCTAAACATGAGCAGTGGAACGAGAACAATCTACGCCACGTAGACTGACACATCGTTACGGACGTAGTGGTAGAATTTGCCCCAGTACTATGATCTGCTAAACGAATATGGCAACTATTGAACCAGATATTAACGAAGAGAAGCTTCATTTGTCGGAAGAGTACAATTTACGGGTACCCTGAGGATCAACCTCACAACGTAAACGAAGTAAATTCCTCGCTAAATTCTAGAACAGGCTTCAGTCTGTAATTAATAAGTATAGACTTCTTTGACAACAGACCATAAATTTTAAGCACTCAGTCAGGATAGAAAGTATTGTTTTCATGCGCCGTGTTCTTTTAGAGTGTGGGATTAGTCCTCCACAATTTCACAAGTTTTTTTGTCTTCGTTCTGCTATCCATCTTCTATCACTCACCCTACCGGACCCATCCGCTTCACTTTCCTTCAATATAGTCTGCGACTGTTACATTATCCAAGCCTTCCTTGTTCTTCGCACGCTCAGCACATTGTATTCTTAGTCCTCGTCGTATCAAATCTATTCTTCATCTTTGGACGAATTCTTCAACGTTGAATGCCATTTGGGGGATTAGCTATTACTTAGCATTCAAGCACATTTTCTTTGATTTAAAGGACATTTTAAAGATTTAATCTTTTGGGACAGTTTTTTTTTTTAAGGCAATATTTCACCCTTCCTATGTCCCTTCGGATTTATTTATCAGACTTTTCGTCGTTTGCTTTTACAATATACGTATAGATTAAATTTTATATCTGCTTGAGTTTGACATCTCCAATATATAGGGTGGCACAAAAAAACGGAAATTTTTGAAGTGCGCATGAGCAAGTGGCAACACTGTGAGACAGTGACCTCGAGCAAGTAAACATTTCGCCATTTTAGTAACGAGAATGAAATTCACAGTATCCCAGCTGAGATGTTGCAGCAGTCAATGAGGAATCTCAACAGCAGATTTCAAGAATGCATTCGTACAGGAGGACGCCATCTACAGGACGTAATTTTTAAAAAATGAAAATTCCATCATTGTTTCTTAAATGGTATGTTTTAAGGTTTCAATTACTATGAATTAAATATTTTTCTGCCATCACTCTTGGTTTTATTGGATTGTTAAAAAGATCCCGTATAATCTGCAATATGGTGGTTTCTTTTCCTAATAACCATGAATGTTATCTCCTTGCTTTTCTCAAACGCCTTTATAGTTATTTAGTCATTTCACAATCGCTATGCATTACCCAACGGAGAGCTGTCCAAGTATACGAGTAAATATAAACTAAATTTCAGATTAGATGAATAATGTACCAAATCAACAATCATTTACTCACTGCGGAGAATGCGGCTAGCAACATTTACGCTTGATATGAATTGTCATTGATTACTTATATACAAATCAGTAATATTTGAAGATGAAACAGCTTTTACTGGCATCAACCTGCAATAGACCAATTGATTGATTCCAATACCTTATCTCATAGATATCTGATCCCGACGTTTCTCTAATTGTCGCAATCAGTTGGAGTCTGATCGATCATGAGAAGGTGAAACGATTGCAAAATCCGTTAGCGACACACAAACACACACATACACACAAACACATACATATATACATGCATGTATACATATATATATATATGTGTGTGTGTGTGTGTGTGTGTGTGTGTGTGAGAGTATATATATATATATATATATATATATATATATATATATGGTTGCGGCCATATCAGGTTAAATACCGATTACCAAAGTTAATCAATTTCTAAATAATTCTGAGATAGATCTGCATTTTCTGCTGTGTTTTCCTGTCTGAAAAAGCTATACCTGACAACATTACTTCTATTGCATAACTGAATGCATATATATATATATATATATATATATATATATATATATATATATATATATATATATATATTTTAAACATGTAGTATTGAATGTTAAAGACAACATAGTCTTGCATATTTTCTTTTGAATTTTCTCATATTCTCTGATGAGACATTTTATTTGAAAATGAT
This sequence comes from Acanthosepion esculentum, assembly GCA_964036315.1. Classification (NCBI taxonomy): domain Eukaryota; kingdom Metazoa; phylum Mollusca; class Cephalopoda; order Sepiida; family Sepiidae; genus Acanthosepion; species Acanthosepion esculentum. The sequence goes on along the minus strand of OZ038477.1, from coordinate 142,081,919 downwards.
TTCGAAATATGTATTGTCCATACAATGACCTAGCGCTTTCGAACATCATTGTTCATCTTCAGGGTCAATATTTTTAGTCAAAATTTTTTTTTTTTTTTAAACAAACATTTGCCAATTATGTTGTAGCGTAATCATGTTGCTACTTTTTAACAAACTAAATAAACGTTAAAATCCTTTTAAATTCAAAAGACGCGATGATGTTATTATTATGACGATTGTACTAGTATGAAACAGACTGTCGCCTCTAAGTGTTGACTTCTATGTTCACTTTTATATTTACACGCGCTCTATCTCTGATATTGAGCACTTTATCCCATAAATATAGCACACTTTAGGACTATATTTCTTCATATATATATATATATTACTATAATACATACTCTATTAATAATTCAAAATATTGAAATACATCATTTTTCCCCTCAAATTGTAATAATGATTAAAAATCATTTTATTACAAAAAAATGTGTGACACACAGGAAGGATGGCGTAATTCGGCTAGTATGTATATATATATATATATATATTATCAGATTATCAGACTATATGAAAAAAACTTACATAAAATATATAGACAACACTTATCTATATTATTTAATGAAACATGTATTAATATATATATATATATATATATATATATATATATATATATATATCATGATAGAGAGTTACTGCTTAAGCAGTTATGATATATGAGGAGTGATATGAATGAAAATGAACATGGTAGAGAGTGAAGATCATGAAGATAAAGAGAATAAGTAACGCTTGACCTTTGCTTTGAAGAGGTTAAAATTGTAGTCTTTAAGGAAGCATCTACGTTGGAATCAATTAAAAAATGTTAGCAGTTCTCAGCTTTCTGAATGGAAGTTTCTCCTTTTTAATAAGAGGATATAAGAAATACCTAAGGCGTACGATATAACCTTTTGCCTTCCAGCTGTTGAGTAGAATAGTTGAATATTCTCATCTCTGAGTTCAGAAAAAACATAATTCACTTTTTAGCAGACATAAATCTACCAGGTTATATCAGATTCCTTATTTCGAGGAAATGTCTCGTCATAGTTAACAATGCAATTCAGAACTTTCGTCGGTGCCAGTTTTTCAAGCCCAGCGATTTCCAAGTTTCATTCGTAGGCAGTGTTTCCTAACTTGTAAATCGAATGATTTTTAAATTCGTCCTCCTCGTTTCTAATCTAAGGAATTTTTCTTCCTAGCCCGTGGAAGGTTTTTTTTTCTTTTTTTGAGACGTACGCCTTCCTCAGATTCGTGGAGGGGGGAATTCGCCATTATCCTACCGAGCTGGTTTAATGCATGTCGGTAGGACCGGATGTGACATGCTTGGCCGATCATATCTTTTTTTCAGATTCATACCACGCAAGAGCATTTATAGCCGGAAAATATATTAATCAATTAGTAGGCCTTAGTAATTAACACATTTTTTTTTAAGCTTATCACCCCAAACAAGGCTGGAGGCCACTAGCACGCAAGGGGTTACAGAAGGTTTGGAGGAAGAGCAGATAGGAGTGGTAAAGAAGAGGATGTGGAGAAAGATAGTGGATCGATCAAGGCAAGCGGATTACAGAAGATTTGGAGCGAGAGCAGATAGGAATGAAAGGTGAAAGGATGTGGAGAAGGGAAGTGGATAGATCAAGGCAACTGGAGATGTCGATTGACGTTACACTTAAATATATCTGGGGAGAGGTGGATTCATGCCTTTCAAAAAATATTTGTGCGTGAGTGAATGTAACGAATACAACAGGATCGAACTCGGCTCTGCAATTTTGTTTTTATCCCGACGGATTTTCCATTACATCTCTCGCACATCCAGGTTACAGCACCCGGTATTCACACACCACTGCCATCGATCTAGCTACTGACTAGGGTCGATGTTGTTTAACTTCCATCATCGAACGAGAACCGGCGTTTCAACATGTTATGGCTGTAGGCAGGCAAAATTCAGTATATTTTAAAGGTACAATTTACAATCTACATAAAAAAGAGGCTAATGAACACATCATTTTTGGAAACGCCTTCAAATATATACAAACATCAATAATGGAATATGAGCTGATGTTGGTTACACACGTGCGCCCATAAAGCCTGACAAGCTATAAAAACTCATACCGCCACAGGCCACCACAGATCTCCACAGGCCTCCGCCCTATCAAACACTACAGCTTCAAACTAGCTCTTTGCAAGCAAAGAGAACCAGTTCTTTCGCCAAATTCTACCGACTTCCCTCGCATAAATTCCATCGATGCGAAACTGAACATCTTGAAGTTATTTATTCAGGTTTTACTGTATTCTTAGAGACCAACGTGTTTGCACGTCGAAGAATTCTGTCCATGTAAACCTGGGAAAATATATGTATATGTATTTTTTGTGAGTCTTTTAACGGTCACTAAGTGTTTTTGTGTAAAACATAAACAATTAAAGACAAAATATTTACCGTTTTTTTAGCATGAATTTACACTGAAAGGCGGGAATTTTATTTTTTACATCCAGGACATGGTTCAACATCGCAGTGACTTAAAAAAATAATATTTGATTGGGTATGGCATGATAGCCTCTGGCACGTCCTCAGAGGATTCAACATCGAAGTACTCATCCAATTCATCCAGGCACTCTATAACTATTCCATCAGCACAGTTATCTAGAGCAACATAAATGGGAGATTTCTTCCAACTGACTATCAGCGTCCATACAATGGTGTCTAATCTCTCCAACATTTTTCAACCTGTTTCTGGAAAGAAATATGCTGGAAACTCGCCACGACCACAGCACTCCTATCTCTGTCGGTAATTGATAAGCTTGCAACCTGCGTTTCACAGAAGATTTTGACCTTATGTTAGGCGAAACTTGACTAACAAAGTCATTGAAAGCGATGGCGCATATGGAGTTGAAAACAACAGAGAGAAATCCAAAGTAATGGTGAATAGCAAAAGCAATATCAGTGCCAGTCTAGCCATCGACGGCGAACGACTGAACGGAGGACCAAGCTTCAAATACTTGAGAGCAGCCCTCTCACAAGATGGCAGCTGAGACGCAGAAATCCGCACACAACTACAGCAGCGAAGACATTTAAAAAATTTCAGCTGCCTGTGTGATTATATTCCAGCATAAGCTGTTAAATCTGCAACGGGTATACTTAGCTGAATTTCCTGTTTTACATCTCCTTTTCCCTATTCCTTCTAGAATTTACTTTGCTAATCACGTTCCTTTGTTCGTTTTTTGTCTCTTTTATTCCTGATGGTTGTGGTCGGGTGAGGGTTAACTGAGGATAAGCGGGCAACTTACGTAGGCACACACATAATAGAAAAAAATAAGATAAGCCCAGAAATACTACTTACATTATTCGGACTATTGTCCTCATCTTTGTCGCCATATTTATTACAACGTTTCGGCCCTTGTACGCTCCGGTCTTCTTCAGGTGGTTGGAATGTCGAACTGAACCCTTTATTTCGCTCACTGGGGTAGACTGTTCTAGTTCCACGTGCCATGTCTAATGGATGTCAGTTATCTTTTATTTCCTGTTAATTCCCCTCTCCATGTTCTCTACCGCCTTAACCAGGTATTGACCTCACACTCTTTGGGTCCTGTCACTGAATCTAACTAACGCCTTTATCCACTGTGCAATGTGTCCTTGAGGACATCTTTGTATGAATTTCTGGGTATTATATGCCTAATGTCTTCAGCAACCTTTTTTTACCAGTGCTCATATTGCAATTTTGTTGTAATCATCACATGTTTTTACCAAAGCTCATATTGCAAATTTTGTTGTTATTATCGCTTTTCTCTGGCACGCCTTATTACTAGATCCCATATTGTATTCATTTCTATGCTTGATCGGCTCAGATTTTTGTGATCTAGCATATGTGGTGATTCCGTAAGTTTTCCCATAGTGTTCTTTGTCTATGATCTCAACCTGATCCCACAGAGGGCGGTGATCTCCCTTTTCTCTCCATATGTGGTCAGTCAAGCCTGATTTTTACACTTCCCCTCGTGCTACAACTTTCTGGTGTTCTTGAAGCCTTACTTAAGGGGTGGAGTGTCTCCCCTTTATATTTCTTTCCGCAGCTGCACAGGATGGCGTACACACTGTCTTTAGTCATGTTCTCCTCTATGGGGGGGGTCTTACTCGGGAGAGATATCTGCGAAGTGTCGTCCAGCTTTTGAAGGTTATCCTGATGTTATATGGACAGATACTGAACCCCGGAATTATCGGAAGAACATCAATAAAGGATTTATTTTATGGAAGAAGAACATGCTAAAAAAAATCTTTTCTCAAGCAGTGAAAAGGAAAGTTAATGGATGCTTCAAAAGTCTGTTTTCACTCACGTTTTTTCAAGTCATGTTGAAAAACACTGTGCTTTTCCCACTTGTCAAGAAAGCATCTTTTTCTCGCTACGTCTACTCGAAAACTGTCTCTGTACAGTCTCTGCTTCACTGATTGCCAATTAAGTGTCGCATGTCCGCCCAAACCCAAATGCTTACTAATACACCGATTAGTATATACTAATGGTTCGAAAAAATATAACTGAACCCTAAAAGTGTTATCGAGGTATAAAATATACACGTATGGTATTTTTTTAATTGCAATGTAAAAAGAAGGCCTGAGAAATTTAACACTCACAGGGCATACTGAAGTCAAGTTTGTGTAAATGTATGGCAGGACAAGAATGAGAAGGGAGAGTATAGAGATTGCAAAGATGGCATTTCTCCGAAGGCTAGGAAGTTGTGGAGAATCATGATCGCCCACAACCTGAAGGAACATGGCCCATAGAAGAAGAAGGATAGGAACCCGTGGAGAGCCATGTTCACCTATATCCTGAAGAGAAACGACACAGAACAAAGAAAGGATGTTGTAGAGAGCCATGATCGCCAACATCCTGAAGGGATATGGTACAAAGAAGAACATAGTAGAAGATAGGAAATTGGGGAGAGCCATGATTATCGACATTCTGAATGCACATGGTACAAAGAAGAAGAAGTACGGAACGTTGTTGTAACCATGATTAGCCATATTCTGAGGAGATATGAATCATAGAAGAAGAAAAAAGCAGAAAGAGCTTAACAAATTATCTTCTGACTGTCATGGCCGAATAGTTGAAAAAGAAGACCTCTAAGAAGTGAGAAGATGCTGTTCAAATAATAGCCACAAAAATAGCTGTTAATACCATTGTTAACCTTGTCAATTTGCATTCACCAATTGGTGAATGTTCCGACAAGTGATAGAAATAATTACGAAACTAGGAGTTAGCATCGATAAATAGTGAATATTAAATTAAATTCAAGCTCACCAAATACGGAACAATTTGAATTATATAATTGTTACGCATATTAATTGCTAGTAATAATAGATAACATCATGGTTTTATTTTATTTTATTTAATGATAAATTGGTGAGTAGGTAATGCTATGGGTAGGGATTCACAATGAAAAAAATCAGTCATCCGAGCGTCTCGGGTAAGACGATAAACTACGCCCGCGTCCTGGTTTCGACCGTTGTACGCTGAGGTCATCTTCAGATGATTGGAATTTCTAACCGAACACTATTTCATCCACCGAGGTAGATTGCTCTAGTTCCACATGCCGTGATATCTCAGTATCAGTTATCTCCCTTTTAACTCATCTCTCCAAGTTTTTGCTCACTTCTGCTATAGTCAGGTATTGAACTCACAACACTTTGGGCCGAGTCACTGGATTCAACCAATGCTTTTACCACCGTGCCATGTGTCCTCGGGGAGCATAGAGTAAAAAGGGAGATAACCGATATGATTATTTACCCACTGCCTCACGCAGCAAGATGTGGCACAAGGCCAAGTTTTAAAGTGGGGTCTCCGAACCCGTAGGCTCGGACAAAAATTCCCTATAGATCACGTAAAAACGGAGTCAGTTTACCGAGACGAGACTCTACCCTTCGGCAGAGCCTCGTCTGGGGGATACCGTCTGATATGTGCCAGGTAAAATAACTGATATGAGTTCGTTACATTCATTTAGGCTCAAATTCTTGTGAAATCCATCCTTCTTTTCCCACCGCCCCGCCTGCTTAGTCTTTGTCAGGAGACGAAAAATCTGTATTCAAACAACCTTCCCTATGAAGTTGTGACACAAGATCTCCAATTTCGCTTCATCAGGAAAAAGCTTTGAAATTCTTGTGGTACGCTTATTTGCCTTACTGCACTTTTTAGGAAGGACAGCCAGAACAAGATGTTATTTACTGTTTATATTTCCAGCACTGTCCTATGAGGAATGATTATGATCTTAAAGACTTACGTTATTTCCTTCCAAAAAATAAGGAATAATTTGGCCGCTTCCTGTTACAGTGTGGAAGTCTCTGAGGTGGACTTTATGAAAATGTCGTGTTTTAAAAAAACTTTTTTTTAGCCACTGAAAATTGTTCCTGAACATAGGTGGATTAGGTGAAGTCAGAGGCTTCATAAATTAGGAGCTATTCAGAAGAGATGAATGCCGCCATGGATCGCCCTAAAATTTTAGTTGTGCATAGATTTAATAGCAGAATAGCTAAAACCGGAAGCGTTTAACTTGCTGTGCGGTAGTTTTTTTTTTTCTATCTGTGACTGTCTCTTGAATTTTCCTATTGAATTATAGCTTTATCCTTCGTAACGCTGCTGTAAACTTCGTTAATTTCACAAACTGCCTGTTGTCATATTCAAACACACTTTTCCATTTACTTGACACTTACACATTTCACACACAGTTTTTTCTCATTATTCTCTGCACACTTATTTTCAGTGTTGCCAACTTGTGTTTTCTACCGAAATTTCATGTAATCTAAATTTCTTTGGCGCTTAATTTTAGTTAACATGGTGTAGAGGACCGGGGGTGGAGGTGAAGATGAAAAGAAAACACGTGCGTTTATATTTCCTGCTAGAAGAAGGTCAAGCTACAAGAAAAATGGCGGACTCTAGTTGTGTCCAACCGAAAATTAAAGAAGACAAACAAAACCGATATATATATATATATATATATATATATATATATATATATATATATATATATAAACAATATAAAATATTTGTGTGTGTGTGAACGTTTGTGTTTGTCCTTTGGTGAGTGTTCATACGTACGTGTATGTGTGTATAATGTTCATGGCGTCTTCCCACAAGTGGGAAACGCTATCTCCTAAGAGAGCTTACATTGTAGTCGCTGAAATGAAGAAATAAAAAAGACGATTTACCTCACCTCCACGCGAGGTGGCATGCTGCACGAGGCCCGAAGGAAAGAGAGAACGAGGCGAGAAGTCGCCCAGTATTTATAGTATAGGAAGAATGACCCCTAGTGACAATTTGGAAATTAGGGAGGAGCTAACTCCGACAATGGTAAATCTGACGCTTAAATTTTTTTTTCAATTTAAGTGAATATTTACTTTAAAAAAAGTTATAATTAACCGTTTGAGCCTTGCGTTCCTGAACAATTTTAACCCTTCTGCCTGATCTCCGGAGTCAAAATCCGCAAATAATTAGTATCTTATTTTTCACAGTAAATATAAAAATAGCTACAAGTGTTTACCTAAGGTTGATAATATATATATATATATATATATATATATATATATATATATATATATATATATATATATATATATATGAATACGGAAATAAATAAAATGTAAATAAATAAAAAGCATATAAATGAATAAATAATATATATATATATAAATATATGAACTGACACTTTGAGCCCTGCGTTCCGGAACAATTTTAACCCTTCTGTCTGAGCTCCTGAGTCAAAATTCGTAAATAAATAGTACGTAAAGTTTCACTGCAGATATAAAAAGTGCTTCCCCACTGTTCAACCGGGTGGCTATGTATGAAGACATTTTTTCTCTCCCACTTTTCAACCGTTGGTTGAGCATAAAACATTTTTCTCTACAACGGGTAAACGGTTGTTCAGGGTTCAAAGGTTTCATGAAAATCTGATTATTTTAACAAAGTGTTAACGGTAACAAAAATATTAACGCATTCTTGTTTTATGAATATGTAACTGAATTCAGTGTCTTTATTTCATTGTTTACGACATTTTATCTCGCATTCCTAATATCACGTCGCATCTCAGTTGACAGAGCGAAAGACTGTAAAAGTGAATTGTATTGTAATCTTTAGGTCGATGGTTCGAATCCGTATTGCGAAAGTAACATTTTGGATGTACAGAATGGCGTAATACATAACCGTTCGGAATGAGAAAACAAAAAGCCAAGTTCGAATTCCAGTCGGGTTTGTTACATTGCCATCAGCACAAAAATACCTTTTTCCAAAGGTATGACTTCACCGCTTCACCTTCCAGCTCAAGGTCGAAAGGCAGAACAGATAGACTCCTATAGCCTTTGTTATCAACTACAGAAAGAAACGGCAACACATAACAGGAAAACTTCTATGTCTAAAGCGACATAATCACTTAAGCCTATATCAAGTATGGCACGTGACTTTTAAACTATTTCCTTTAAATGTTTTAAAATTTAAAAATGACGATTATTTCATTCAACTTAATCCAACGTTAAAATTTTTCCCTTTCTCTGCTTAGGGGTAGAATCTCGGACTGATGACAAATCGGTCGAGTTTTGGACCCGGATTGAAGCAATCGGATGTCTACCCGCACTGATGAAGTGTGGTACTGGGAAACAGGCTCGTATGTGAATGATAATAATATATATATATATATATATATATATATATATATATATATATATATATATACATATATATATATATATATATGTATATATATATATATATATATATATATATATATGTGTGTGTGTGTGTGTGTGTGTGTGTGTGTCTGTCTGTGTCTGTGTGTCTGTTTATGTATGTATGTATGTTTCTATATGTATATATATGTAAATGTATGTATATATATGTATATGTATGTAAGTATATATATGTATGTATGTATATATATATGTATGTATATATGTA
>OZ038477.1:142042983-142070483 GCA_964036315.1 Acanthosepion esculentum | reverse complement strand
ATGTAATGTTCTGCGACCTATTCATTACAACTTTGTAGTCAAATAAGACATGTATATATTGTTAGTATATTTGACTTAGTTTGACATAAGGTCACAAGAAATGATACTTCAATAAACATCAGCTTATTACACAAGTGAACGGTCAAATATGATCAGCTTGCTAAGCATTTTTTAACTCCCGTTATCGAATATCGATGGAGTGCCACCAAGCAAGAATTTAGATCATTGAACACGGGTAATATCCTGCTAGGTTTTCTCCTTAACAATTACTGTAGAGGGAGGTGACGAAATAAACGGTGTATAGGTATTTGAAAGCATTCTCCTGTTTTCTTAACCAATGATTCTTTAGAAACAAAACGTAGTAGCTTTTGTTTTGAATGGGATACAAAAAACAAAGGGAAGTTGCCCACAAATAAAACCTTATTAAATGACTCGCAAGCGTTAGTTCTTACTGAGAAGGTTTTTTAATTTACCTGCCAGTCTGTCTATCTACGTACATAGCTACATGTCTGCGCAATTAGCTACCTACCTACCTACGACAGGGTATTGATGTCATCGTGTCTTGTTGACGGATTGTCTATAAGAACACAATGAAGATAGTGTGCCAATTACAATACATGCCCATAGCTATAAAACTATCGACATCGATTTTCATGAAAATACCCAAACAATGAAATACCTACATTTTGCTAACTAAAAGAGTTTTATGTTCCTCGCTGGGTTCAGAGTTCGAATCCAAATAAATATTATGACTTACATTAATAAGTTTCAAAGCAGTGAGGCCTGTCCATTTTGAAAGGCTGGTCAAACAGAATCTGATTTAGGAGTTACTGATCTATCCTCTTTTATATCAGATTTTGTTTGAGCAGTTGGTCTATCCCGAGAGGAGACACGGTGAAGTAATTGACAGAGGCTCAGATTGAGGAATCGGAGCGCCGAGTTCGAATTCCAGTTGAATCCATTACATTCACTTAGGTGCTAATACCCTTGGAAAAGGTATGGATCCTCTTCTTCTCCCCCAAACTATGGGTAAATAGCAGGGCATGCCGAGTTCTATAACCTTGGATGGCAACTGGTGTACCGCAGAAAGAAATGGCAACCTGCTGCAAGAAAAAATCTTCCTCGTCAGTCATGTATCGAAAGATACATGATCACCTAAGCATGTATCACGCATGGCACATAACTGACTGACTGGTCTATCCCCAGCTTAATAAATATCTAACCGATAGTAATAATTAAGTTCTACGTATTTTCACATCAGCGCTAACGGTTAGTGTTCCTGCCGTTGTAAAAAGGAAAAATGTTGTGTGTTAACTGTCGTAACACTATATTCACAGATCTAATCTTACTAATATTAGTGAACGTAAGATATTAAAGCCTAGATATAAGTTCTACTTACAATTTTGGCGCAACACATTCTTTCATATTCAGTTCTCGATTGGCTTTGTGCTAGCCTAAGATATAACTATTACGTGTTACAAGTGGTTTAAAGGGCTGTTTGATAGTCTCATATGTCCGACCTGCACCTATAATCGATGTTGAAGCCAAGACCTTGAATGCTAATTTTCAAGGCAAGCAGGTATGCATATCACTGATGCTTGGAATACTGACGCAACACAATCTTCTGCTTATTATTTCACTTCTCTTTGACAATGCACTATAATTATCTAAGCTTATGAAACTAATTGTCCAACGTTTTGTTACAGCGAGAAGCATTACACTAATGTGCATTATTACAAAGCGTGTTTGTCTGACCGGGAATCAGCTGCAATTTGTCTGCTGTCAATGGGTAAAAAATACGCCACGTTATAGTCTGGCGTTATGCGCGAAAATTAAGTCATCTGGAAAGTCAGGTCAACTTTAATGTACGCTGGTTTCCATTTTTCTCTCCACTTTTATGATCGAAACTAAATCACAGATTTAATGATGGAAACATTTATCAGTTACGAACTTGTTCTAGTTCTTTTCCATTCAGCAATTGTCTATCTATTTCGCTGCCTGAAAAAAATATTGTTGACGCCTTTAAGTAAATATGTACATAAAATATTTTGTCTTCGTTATACAAACATGTCATTGTCTGTTTTCATCCATGATAAATAGTTATGGCAATATTAGCCGTTTCTGTATAAGGAAACATTTAGCATTCATTGACCATGAAACGATTGTTGATCTAATTTTCTATTAAAATATTTATAAGAAAATAGGTTACTCAAGTCCAGTAACTGTTATCGCTCTTTCCGGTATTGATGGGGGTTTCCATCCTAGTCTTTTGTTTGAAGTAGTGTGGAATGTCAGCATTTGTATTATATAATTATTTTTTGTTCCAGTTACATGTGCTATCCATTTTAGTTGTTGCTGCTACTGTAAGTTCTTAAATGATGTGGTTTCTGTTATTTGGTTTGGTTTAGTTCATTTTGTTTTACGGCATATCGATCACAATGGGTTATTTAATGCCGACAACATTTTAGGATAGATTCGTATGAATAGAATATGTATTCTTTGGTTTAGATTGGTTTGGTTTATTTTGTTTTACGGCATATCAACCTCAATAGGATATTTAATGACGACAACATTTTTAGGATAGATTCGTATGAATAGAATATGTATTCTTTGGTTTAGATTGGTTTGGTTTATTTTGTTTTACGGCATATCAACCTCAATGGGTTATTTAATGCCGACAACATTTTCGGATAGATTCGTATGAATATAATATGTATTCTTTGGTTTAGATTGGTTTGGTTTATTTTGTTTTACGGCATATCAACCTCAATGGGTTAGTTAATGCCGACAACATTTTAGGATAGATTCGTATGAATATAATATGTATTCTTTGGTTTAGATTGGTTTGGTTTATTTTGTTTTACGGCATATCAACCACAATGGGTTATTTAATGCCGACAACATTTTTATTGCTGGTAATATTTTTTCAAAAAATGTATTACTGGTAATAATTTTATCATTAAATTTTCATTGCTGGTAATAACCTTTTGTAAAAATGTATTGCTGATATTAAAACCAATTTTTACACTTTCATAGTGTTTGGGCCCCAGTTTGAGGGGTTAATTATTTGTTCATAGATGAGGCCCCCTAACAGGTGCTACCACCCCGGGTCAGGGTGGACCTGGGAACACTAGTAATTAAGAGGTGGTTCCACGCTCCTCAAAAACCTCCTAATCAGAGGCATTGTTGTTGGACTTGTTGTTGAGCCTCAGAGGACTGGTCGTTAACAACTATTTTCAGGGACTTAGACATTAGGAAGTGCATTGTTTTTGTGAAAACTGTTCTAGTGAATCCATAGCTAGAGAGCTTGAGCAGCAGGTCTTTCCGCCGATACTATATTTCTGCTAATAGTCAAGCTCCACTCGAAGTTACTCAAAGGTTCGGATCCCTGACTATCAGGCTAATAACGCTAAAACCCAGAAAATATCCAGCAACCTTAATGAAAAGACAAAACAATCTTGGAAAGTATATACAAGTATATACCTCGAGTGTGCATGTCTCGTCTTACGTTCATATGAAGGCCAAGAGCTGACGAAGTTATTTATGCACCTTGCACGAGATTTTAGGTTTTTTTTTTTTGGTGGGGGTAGCTGTTTTCAGTGTTGAACGAAACTACATCGAGGATATCATATTGTGGGTATGTTAAAACTGTACTGGGATGGCAAGGTAAAAAGTATTCTCCATCAGTCATTCTACTTGCTTAAAGGCCATGCCCGGTCAGTGGGACCGATTCCAACATTTGGGAGGGAGCTTCTCTTGCTTTGCTGACCTTTTCGTCTACTCAGCCCCCGGTGGCTCGTTTCCGTTTCTAACTTGGTGACTGCTTGAATACTCAGGCGCAATTTTCTTGTTTATTTCCTAATTGCATCGAGTTGCTCAGCTCACAAGATTTTTTTGATTTTTTTTTTTTTTTTTTTGCGCGGGCTGGCTGCTCGTGAATGACAACAATCAAGCGAATTGGCGGAGAGAGATTTCTTGCCGCGACTGCTCAATGTAAAAACGACTTTTAACTTCCCGCTCCTGTTTTTGTCAAACTGTCTGTCGATATATCTGACCCGGTTCGACTCGATTTATTTAACCTCGTTCAGAATAATTGCCCCTTCGTAACCAATCCTCTTCACATATTTTATATTTCTTTCTAATGGAGGTCAAGGTTAATCCAGAAAGTAATCATCCCACATTATATAGATATGTCCATACTTACCTTCACACACACACACACACACACACACACACACACATATATATATATATATATATATATATATATATATATATATATATATATATATATATATATGCACATTTCATTAAAAACGACTGACAAGGTGGTTTTATTTAGTTTTTTATATAATTTCTTGTGCGATCTAATAAAGTTTTTCTTTTCAGATGATAAATTATATAAAAACTGTCCGAATGTTCTTTTTTTTTCGAGCGCTTTCGGCTATACATTTAGCCATTTTCAAGGATTATATTTCAACTGTTAGAATTAGAAGTAGTTTTTTATATGTATGTTTTATAAAATGATTCATTTTTTTGTTTCAAAACACGGTCAAGATATTATGGCCATGTTCAAAGTTAATATTATTAAGTGTTGGTTTGTTTGTTTTTATTAGTAAGGCTTCCATTATTTTTAGCCTTTTTTTGCAACACTTTATGCATAAATATATATATATATATATATATATATATATATATATATGTGTGTGTGTGTGTGTGTGTGTGTATATATATATATGTGTGTATGTTTGTTTGTGTGTGTGCGTGTATGTATATATATATATATATATGTATATATATATATATATATATATATATATATATATATATATATCGTATTTTTTTGAATATAAGAGGCATCGATGTATAAGAAGCATTCTTATTTCATTTTCATATTGATAACCGACTCTCCAACGAAAATTAAAGTACAGATTTGTCCATTACCGAAGGCTAATTGCATTAAGAACTCCGATCTCAGATTGGTCAAGCGCTTTGCACATTTGAAAATCCATACACATGAATTAAATTACGAATATATATATATATATATATATATATATATATATATATATATATATATATATATATATAGTTTCTTTACAATTGGAATTTAGATACACTTAGTAAATTACCATTTTCACCTACGAATTTTAATTTTAAAATTCGCAGGATTTTTGGAACTGTCTATGGTATCAGTTTGTAGTGTACAGTTTATTTGGAGAAAGAAAGAAAGAGTATATTATAGCGCCCCTATTGTGAGGTATGGGGAGAAGAAGAAGGCGCCGTAACTGGAATCATTTTATGAAGGTAGGAAAGTAGGGGAGGTAGTTTGAAAATAAAGATTGAGCGATCTTTTGTGAGTCCTATAAGACAGCATAATGTAAGAACAGAGCAAATATAGTAGTGATGAAAGCGGAGACTTTAGAAATCCATTGGTAATGATTTATTTCACGGGAACAGACCCCATTTCTTCAGACCAAACAATTTTACAACAATAAATGTATTTATAAATTTAATTAATTTATTTTAATTAATTTATTTTTAATGAGATAAATTTGAATAAATGTATAAATTTTAGATTCATTTATTGTTGTAAAACTCTTTGGTCTGAAGAGATGGGATCTGATCCAATGAAATAAATTATTACGAATGGATTTTTAAAGTCTCCGCTCTCATCAATTTATATATATATATATATATATATATATATATATATATATATATATATATATATATATATATGTACACAGAGTGAGAGAGAGAGAGAGAGAGAGAGAAAGAGAGAGAGAGCAACAATTTGACAAAGTATAAGCAGCTGTCATTCATTTTCGTTAGTAATTTTCTGCATATAACTTCCTCTGGATGTCTGTCTATTAATCTACCTGAGCTTATCGTCCAGTTGTTTATCCTGCAGCTTCCATCAATCTCTTTATTTGCATGTCCATAACTTTTAATTTTGTTTATCTTTTTCGTTGTTTACCAAACTTCCGGCCTGTCAATCACTTTCCCCTTCGTTCCAGTTGTTCATCAATCAATTTCACCGACTTTCACTGGATCTCTTTTCTATTTTTTGTTCCACTAATTTCTCTGTTCAACTTACTTTACGATGATGTATGTTAATACGTTAGTATCTATCTATCTATCTATCTATCTATCTATCTATCTATTTTTTCTATCTATCTATCTATCTATCTATCTATCTGTCAAAGTTCGATCTCTATGCATCTATATATGCATGTTCATATATATATATTTATCTCATTCTGTTCATATCTATATATGCATCTTACCCAGTGAATTCATATCTATCTATCTATCTATCTATTTATTTTTTCTATCTATCTATCTATCTATCTATCTATCTATCTATCTATCTATCTATCTATCTATTTTTTCTATCTATCTATCTATCTATCCATCTATCTATCTATCTATCTATCTATCTATCTATCTATCTATCTATCTGTCTCTCTGTCAAAGTTCGATCTCTATGCATCTATATATGCATGTTCATATATATATATTTATCTCTGTTCATATCTATATATGCATCTTACACAGTGAATTCATATCTATCTATCTATCTCTCTCTCTCTATATATATATATATATATATATATATATATATATGTATGTATGTATGTATATATATATATATATATATATATATATATATATATATATATATATATATATATATATATATATATATATATATATACATACATGTATATATATCAGGCTGTCTGTTTGTCCATCTGTCTGCCTGTCTGTCAAAGTTAAATGTCTCTATCATCGGTCTATGTAGGTTCATATGTATATATTTTCCCTCTTAGTCTGTTCATATCTATATATCTATCTATCGTACCTAGTGAATTCATATCTATCTATCTATCTATCTATCTATCTATCTATCTATCTTTCTATCTATCTGTCTATCTATCTGTCTATCTATCTATCTATCTATCTATCTATCTATCTATCTATCTTAACTGGTTACCTCACCAGTGTGTATAAATTTTCTTTTTAAAGTTCCGCAATCCACTTCTCTTGCTTCTCTTGTCTTAATATATATTTATCTATCTTCATACGTACCTATTTTCTTTCCTCTTTTCTAATCTTTGTTTGCTCTCGTCTGTGCCTATGCACCTTCGTGAAATTATAACACAAAGACTAGAAACGCCTACCCAACTATACGCGCGCGCACACACACACTCACACCTAACTAGATAACACCCGTACCCATCATTGCTAGTATTATCCTCTCTCTGTTGATATTCTTTAGTCATCCCAGTTTATTAATCGAAGTGTCCATCTATACAACTGTCATTTTATCTGTCTGTATATCTGTCAGTTAATATTCGATTTTATTTCTTTGCAGCGTTACCCAACGCACTGTTTTTCTATCGATGGAAAGCTTTCATCAGATACACAAACAATTACGTCATACCTAAATTTATGTCTGAGAACACGTGTTCATCTTACTGATGACCACTGCGTTCTGTCAAAAGCTGCGTTTGGACAGCACCAGACAATCGCACACCTACTGTTGCTTGCTTATAAAATCCCTTTATACACAGAACGTTATAGCATAACTTGAGTGGCAGGTGGACTTTTATTTTGTTTGTCTGAAAGCAAGTGTTTGAATTCTCTGCTTGCTTGTCAACAAATAAATCACAAATCTCGATGTAGTTGTCCCTTTACTCTCTCGGTCAGTCTGGTGATTGGAAACTAAAATAAATACTAATGGACATAAATTTGAAAAACCGATTAAATATTTTTAGTGAGTGATTTGTTACTGCATATTTATTTTTAAATGATTCTGTGTATACGAAGTAGTAATTTAGCCTGTCTGACACAACGATAAATTACGTGGAGTTATGACGAAATGAACGTTTCCTGCAAAATCTGCCGTAATCTTAATTTTCGAAGGAAGCTGTTGAAACTACGCATGAGAATAAGTTACTGTTTTAAAATGGAAATTCTATAAATATCTGACACTGACCTTTTTTGTTGTTGTTGATTTCACCCCAAGCAAGGCAATAAAGCCTCTAAGATGCAAGTGGGTTACTGAGAGTGAAATAAACAAAGAGGACAATAAAAGAACAGGATTCAAGGAGACCGAAAATGACGATTGACATTGAATTTAAATTTTTGAAGATCAAAGTTGACTGGGTAGCAAGAAGCGAGAAGTGAGTTCCACAGGATAGAAGTGGGGGTGAAGAATTATCTTCATGCCTTTATAATTTAGACGATCACTGCCCTCCACAGATTCCTTTTTTTCCTGATCAGTGAATTTCCATGACTTCCTCGGAAAGGTAATAATGTAGCTCTCTCTCAGATTTTGAATTCAGACTAGGTCTTCTCCTAGACTAGCAGCCAGCCAAGGCTTAAGATACCAGTCTCTCTTACTAGTTATCACGGAGATGAAGTAAAAAAAAGAGAGATACATGCTTTTCGCAAAAGCATTTTCACAAACATCTCAAGTAGGTTAATCTATGCTTTCTTGGTTTGATTTTGTTTGTTTTGTTCCCGACATATCAACCTCAATGAATTATTTAATGCCCGCGAGATTTTTATTGCCGGTAGTCATCTTTCCAAAAATATATTGCTGGTAATGATTTTTTCATTCAAAAATTCATTGCTAGTAATAATTTTTACAAAAAAAGTATTGCAATTTTTTACAAAAAAGTATTGCTATTTTTTTAAAAAAAGTATTGCTATTTTTTACAAAAAAGTATTGCTATTTTTTTTTTCAAAAAAGTATTGCTATATTTTTACAAAAAAGTATTGCTATTTTTACTCTTTCATCGGGTTAACTATTTGCCCATATCTAGGAACCTGAAAGGTGCTACCACCCCGGGTCAGGGTGGATCTAGGAACACCATTTTTTAAGAGGTGGTTCCACGCTCATCAAAACCTCCTGATCAGAGCCCTTGCTGCCTGATGTAGTTTATCGTCTTACTCAGGACGCTCTTTTGCTTATCTTTAATGAGTCATTTGAGTGAGAAATTCTCCAAGCCTTCTTTGTCAAAAATTCAACTTTTTAACTGTCTCTTTTAGCTTCCAATGTTCTTTTTTTTTTTTCATTTGTCACAGCTTTTAAAAGTGCTGTTTTCAAATTTTTATTTAAAACGAAATCCCAGTCGCTTTATTTATTTATTTTTTTTTTGTTGGTTTGTCATGAAAATTTCCAGCATATACTGCTATATGAGAGGTGAGACATTACATATCACTCCATTAAAATGTTCTTCCTTTTATTTTTTATTTCGATCACTTAACACGTCACACAGTTTCTGAAAAAAAAAATCTTTCGACGAGTCAGAGAAAAAAAAAACAAGCTGGCAACTTAATGACAGTGACTCATCAGAGAATGTCAAGCTGTGTTTACTCTGACGCTTGTACGTATTCACACTGAATTATCTCAACCTAATTAAGAACGCTCTCTAAATGTGTACTAATTACTTACATTAGCAACGGGAAACATTTTTAACACACTATGAGAAGCATGATTCTAAAATATATATATATATATATATATATATATATATATATATATATATATATATATATATATATATATATATATGCGTAGTACTTATTGGAAAAGGCTCAATATAAGTGATAGAAAAATTCATCTATTTATACTAAATAAATAATTTAAAAATAAAATAAACCAGTTTGTCTGATGATCGCAAATCCATACGACTGAATATATATATATATATATATATATATATATATATATATATATATATATATATAGAGAGAGAGAGAGAGAGAGAGAGAGAGAGAGAGAGATAGATGAAGAACTGGTTAGGATAGATAGATAGATAGATAGATAGATAGATAGATAGATAGATAGATAGATAGATAATGTTAGTGGTCATAGGCGATATTACTTGCTTAGTCAAATTTTCTTGATTACACATCAGTTTTCTTATAAATGCCCTTCGTTTTTAGTCCCCCCCCCATCTATTTTTTTCTCTCTCTCATCTTCTGGATTTAAAGTTTAGATAATATCGTTTTTTTTTTATTGTGCGTAGTGTCACCACAAATGTATTCACACGTTTCTGGTGTCTTTTATAAAATTTTAATTTAGGTCAGCGAATCGGTAGCGAATTATGCATCTGAAAATAATTGATATTTATCTGTATCTCACTCATTTAAACCGTTAGTTAACTCCTCTCTTTAAAGCTTCTCTCTGTTAAATTTGAATCCCCACCTTCCTGTTTAGACCTTCCTGTTCTTCTTTCTTCTGTTTCACCCTCTCTCTAGAGCTTTCATACATTTCCCTCTCACACTTATTTCCCACTCCCACACACACACTCTCACTATAAATTTGTTTTTTATACCCGGAGTTATGTTTTCCGATTTTTTTTTAAATCTGTAAGTCTGATGATTTGGATCGTGATTACGATTCCAATGTAATAAATTATAACCATGGAATATTAGTGTTTGGGCCATTTTATCATTCATATATATATATATATATATATATATATATATATATATATATATATATATATATATATATATGAGTGTGTGTGTGTGTGTTGGGGGGGTGTATAGAGTCAGGCAAAAATCGCGATGAAGAAATATTGTTTTAAGGTGTGCTATATTTATGGGACAAAGCGTATGTAAATATAAATATAAAAATTAACATTGACGCTTGCATATCTATATATATATATATATATATATATATATATATATATATATATATATATATATCAAGGACACATGGTATATATATATATATATATATATATATATATATATATATATACCAAGGACACATGGTACAGTGTATAAAGGCGTTCATTTAGATCCAGTGACAGGTCCCAAAGGGTGTGAGTTCAATACCTGTTTAATATCCATTAGACATGGCACGTGGAACTAGAACAGTCTACCCCAGCGAGCGAAATAAAGGGTTCAGTTCGACATTACAACAACCTGGAGAAGGCCGGAGCGTACAACGGCCGAAACGTTGTGATAAACATGGCAACAAAGATGAGATCAACAGACCGAATAATGTAAATATTATATATATATATATATATATATATATATATATATATATATATATATATATATATATATATATATATATATATAATATTTTCATTATTATACATATATATATATATATATATATATATATATATATATAGCATTTACATTAAAAGTATTCAATACAAATAAAGCAATATATTATTATCATTTTATGATAAGAGATTATAATAAAACATGTTTCAATACTATGATTGGACTTCATCAGGCGATTGTAAGTAACTGGTGATTAAATGATTTTAAGGAAATTTAAAAACAAAGTGTTACTTCTTTTCCGAAAGGGACCCTCATCAACAAATTCGGGAGTTCTTTTCTTCCGGCGCGAATGCCAAGCCGTACAGCATGCCGTTTCCAAGTTTCTGTTGGAGTGAACTGTGTCATGGTGCTCCTTTTCTCGCAGACGGTGCCCAACTGACCGAAATATACTGGGAAGTCGACAAAATCAAAAACAAACAACGCGCATCTGCGAAATTAAAAATGTAAAATATCGACAATTTACTCATCGCACTCTGTATATATATATATATATATATATATATATATATATATATATATATATATATATCTGTGTGTGTGTTTCATTAAATAATATAGACAAGTGTTGTCTATTTATTTTATGTAAATTCTTATCATATCGTCCGATAAACTTAATAACATTATCATTAAACGAAGAAAGAAAATCACAATATTGATACATATTTTTAATCCAATCTAAGCTTTCGGCTTACATAATCATTATCAAAGATGACAATTACATTACAATATATTAAGCAATACACGGACGAGAAAGTGATGATAGTCTGTTTCTGTTTACATGGATGATTTCCTAGCAACGACAAACACGTGCATATAAGACGCTGGAACCGAAAATTGCACCGCATCTCATGACGTCACACATGACCATGCGAGAGTGAATTCGAGAACTGTTAAGTATGGGAAGCTGTTGGCATAAACCAATATCTTCTGTTCCCAATTATAGACATTTAAGAATATTTGTGGAGATTTCATAGTTTATTTTGTTCAGGTTAGGTTTCAACTGTTTTATGTATATAGCTTCAAGAATTTTAAATTTTTGTTTATTGTTTTCTTGTTTAAGTATAGTTGTGTTTTCAACGAGGATTTTCCGGAATTGTGTATGCGGCCAGGCATGTTGTTTTAAATGTCTAATAATATATATATATATGTGTGTGTGTGTGTCTGTGTGTGTGTGTGTGTGTGTGTGTGTGTGTGTGTGTGTGTGTGTGTGTGTGTGTGTATGCACTCTGTGCACGCGCACACATACACGCACACACACATATATATGAATGGACTCTCCCGTCGGGTTCGACGTATGAAGATCTGACAACTTGATTCACTTATGAAATTTTGTGCGATAATCTTAAGTGGGAGTTAAGGCCCGCTGGTGATTTACAAGGGAGGCCACATATGAAGCCAGAGTAAGGATTGTGGGATGAGATCGTTGTTAGATTGACTGACCTTTTAGATCTTGCACTTGCTTCTTGGAGACGATTCAGACAAGCTGATTGAAAAATTGCTGAGTGCAATATAACACGTTGATCTCCATTCTATCCGCTCCAACACTAAGCGCTCGAGGGTGTTGTGAGATATATTGACAGCTGACAAACATATATATATATATATATATATATATATATATATATATATATATATATATATATATATATATATATATATATATGCATCCTGTGCACACACAAACACAAACATATATATTAGGCAGCAAATTCTCTTTTAAGCACGGCTGATAAAATAAGTTACAAACATTATGTTTGCTTATTTTTAACATAATCCGTTCTTATTCACGGATATTTTTCCGTGTATTACACTCAAATGATACAAGAAATGCACTGTAACAGTGAAAATCACTGTTTCTTGAAATTTCTTGTTTCTTTCCTCGATGAAAATAAGATGGTCGTGTTTGTGGAAGCATCCTCTCGGGAAATTGTTCCTCAAAGTAACTCCGAACATTTGCCATGGAAATAGTGATAGATTAGTAAAGGAGTTTAAAAGTAGAAAATAATTGTGACCTACAACTCAGCGAATAATTTTATGCTTTCGGGACCGATTCAAGGGACCCGTCATTTTTATACTTCTTTAGAGATAGTTAGGTATTTTATTTAGTTTCATTTCTAAAAAAGAAACCAAAAAATACAAATCCTATGTAATTTAAATAAAGTTGCAAGTTGGTCTCATTCCTTGGATGGCAATCGGTCTATGATAAGGAAAACTCCAAATTCAAAATTCAAAACTAGCTTTGAAAGACGTGTTCCCATTAGTTACTTGCTCTAGGCACATAATAAATGCAACACCCAAGTGACCCCTTTTTTATCCCTTAAACCCATCGTTGTGTATCTTGGGCACGATAGGCTGACGGAGCCCAACCATCTCCAGTTTTAAATTCAGAGTTTTTCCTTCTCCTAGACCAGTAGTCACCCAAGGCTATTTACCCATAGCTGGAGGAGAAGAGGGTATTAGAGCGTAAGTGAATATAATAGATCCGACTGGAATTCGAACTCGGCTCTCCGATTCCTCAATCACTATGCATTATTTGGTTTGGTTCGTTTTGTTTTACGGCATATCAACCTCAATGGGTTATTTAATGCCAATGATTTTTATTGCTGGTATTTTTTTTTAAATGTATAGCTGATATTTTTTTTTATTTTTCTAAAAATGTATTGCCGGTAATATTTTTTACAAAAATATATTGCTGGTATTAAAACCTATTTTTTCACTTTCATAGTGTTTTGAAACCAGTTCGGAGGCTACTATTTACCCATAGCTGGGATCCTAACAGGTGCTACCACCCTGGGTCACGGTGGACCTGGGAACGCCAGCAATTAAGAGGTGCTTCCATGCTCCTCAAAACCTCCTGATCAGATACCTTGTTATTGGACGTAGTTTATCGTCTTACCCAGGACGCGGATGTAGTTTATCGTCATACCCAGGACGCGAATGTAGTTTATCGTCATACCCAGGACGGCTATCCATTATTCCACCCTGATTACTTATAGGTTGTATAAAGTAACTTATTCTCTTAAGCAGTTTTTTTTCTTTTTCCCTCTCCGTCTCTCTCTCTCTCTTTCTCACTCGCTCTCTCTGTCTCTGTTTCTGTCTGTCTGCCTGTCTCTCTTTCTCTATCTTTCTCTATCTCTCTCTCTCTGTCTCTGTTTCTGTCAGTCTGTCTGTCTGTCTCTCTCTCTTTCTCTCTCTCTCTCTGTCTATCTGTCTGTCTGTCTCTTTCTCTTTCACTTTCTCCCTCTCTCTGTTTCTGTCTGTCTGTCTCTCTTTCTCTCTCTCTCTCTCTCTCTCTCTCTGTTTCTGTCAGTCTGTCTGTCTGCCTCTCTCTCTCTTTCTCTCTCTCTCTGTCTATCTGTCTGTCTGTCTGTCTGTCTCTTTCTCTTTCACTCTCTCCCTCTCTCTGTTTCTGTCTGTCTGTCTGTCTGTCTGTTTCTATCTCTCTCTCTCTCTCTCTCTCTCTCTCTGTAATTGTTAAACTTCTGTCTCTCTCTCTCTCTCTGTCTATCTCTTTCTCTTTCACTCTCTCTCTGTTTCTGTCTGTCTGTCTGTCTGTCTGTCTGTCTGTCTCTCTCTCTCTCTCTCTCTCTCTCTCTCTCTCTCTCTCTCTCTGTAATTGTTAAACTTCATTTGTCTTCTTTCTCCAAGTCCTTTCGTGTTAGGTCTTTATTTTGGCTTTCTTTTATTTATTTTTTTCAATTGTGAAAGACAAAAGTGTTAATTAAGAAGCTTATGGCTATTAAGAAAAAAAAACAGTTACGAATTTTAGCTGTTACTCTGAACGATGGAGTTACCAGTTTCATGTCATAAAATCTACAGGCAACCACCTCTTCTTCTAAATTAAAATCCTGTCACTAATGAGCTTCTAGACAGGTTTTTCAATTTAATAGTTCATGACTAAAGACATTTAACCGCATTGTGCCTTCTCATACTTAAGCTTTCCGCTGACATAAAGTGGAAAAAGTATATTAAATCAAATTCTAAGTCTGCAGTTGGGAAATTAGGGTCACAAACATATTTACAATTCGTCCTTGCTTTGAATATTACTGCCATATATGGTCTAGTTCTCCTTGTATATATAGAAAGAGATTCTTGATGAAATCCAAGGAAGAATCTGCAAAGTTATTGGTCATGACCTGGCACGTCGGCTTCAGTCATTTTCCCACCGGCGCAACGTAGCTTCCCTATGCCTTTTCTATAAATACTTTCATGGTATTTGTTCTGATGAACTTTCCGCCATTATGGTGGCTGAAGTAAGAATGGTCAGTAAGAATGTGTTGTTTGGTGTAAGGAATGCTGTGTTATGTTTGGGGTCAGTAATCGTGGCTAGCTAAAGTTTAAGATAAGACATATTGAAGATCAGCCTTGTGGCCTTGTGCCACATTTTTGTATTACAAAAAATAAATATTCCTTTCCTCTATGGTACCTAGATATTATAAAATTAAACGCAGTACTAGATTGGCAACAAGTTTTCATCATTGAAATGGATAGACAAAACCGTAAGTTCTATGCTAACAGTTTCCTCTATCGCACTCCTCGCTCGTGGAACTTTTTACGGCGTCTTGATGTCCATTCAAATTTGAGATTCAAAAATTTAAATGCAATTTCAATAGTACAAGTTAACCAAAAATGTTCTGTCCGTTTTTAAAGGAAAAAAAGAAAACGCTTCACAGTATGTGTAACTTATATTTAGTCTTCGAAGTAACCGCCATCGGCATCCAGCACCTTCTGCCAACGTGTCTCCAGCTGTTCAATGCCCTTGCGGTAGAACTCGGAGGGTTTTGATGCAAAGAAATCCGTGAGGGCGTTTCGCAAGTCTGCTTCATTGCTGAAGCATTTCTCACGAAGATGATAGTCTAGGGAGTGGAAGAGGTGGTAATCGGATGGCACAAGGTCAGGTGAATAAGGTGGATACACAAAGTCTCCCACGCAAGTTGCTGTATGGTATCCCTGACCACTCGCGCGACATGCGGCCTGGCGTTGTCATGGAGGAAAAGCACACCTTTGCGATTCTCCAGTGCTGGCTCCTTCTGGCGCAATGCCTGTTGCACACGTTTCAATTGCTGCGAGTATAGGTTTCCAGTGACCGTTTGGCCCGTTGGTAGCAGTTCATAATGAACCACTTGACGACCTGTCCACCAGACACAAAGCATAATCTTGCGTGGGTGCATAGGCGGTCTTGCGGTGTGAGGGATAGCATCCTGAGGAGACAACCAATGTCTGGAAGGCTTGGGAGTTTCGTACAGAACCCACTTTTCATCACTGGTAAGCACTCGATTGAATAAGATACGGTACGGTGGCGAGAAAGCAGCGATACGCAGGCTGCCACTCGTTGTCCCTTGTGGACCTCCAACAGCGTTTGCGGAACCCACTTGCTCAGTTTGTACGTCTTACCTAGGCGGTGCAGGTGAAGTCTAACTGTTTCATCGGGAACGTTGAACTGTCTTGCAAGTTCACCACACGTTAGACTAGTGTCCTCTTCAATGGCCGCCTTCAGGACTCCGTAATTCAAGACCTGTGGTCGTCCACTGCGTGGCTCATCATGGAGAGACAAATCTCCCGACTTGAATTTTCGAAACCAACGCCTTGCAGTACGTTCATCCACAGCACTATCCCCAAACGCTTGACATATGCGGCGACTTGATGCAGCTGCTGATAAGCCCACTTTGAAGTCGTAAAGCAAACGGCCCCGAACGCTGTCCGGCTTATAATTGATGGCCGGGAACGGTGCGCGTGTTTTTTTATAACCTCTGATGTTCCTACTTCCGGCTGTCCGAATTTGAAAACAATTGCTACACGCATTTCGTATATATTTCAACTTCATTCAATGACTAATCAAAAAACGGACAGAACTTTTTTGGTTACCTTTTAGTTTTTCTCATATTCTGGAACACTCGGTAACCTCTTGCGTCTTAGTTGCTTTATTGCCTTGATTGTGGTGAAATTATTTAAAAAATATGCCATTGTTTTAACTAACATTTCTCAACCTCTGAAATAGAGGGACCCTTGAAATGTCTCAGGGGATCACTGCATAAAAAACATTATATACCATTATTAATATATATTTCTCTTACCATTATTGATATCTATCCTTTATATATATATATATATATATATATATATATATATATATATATATATATATATATATATATGTATATATATATATATATATATATATATATTCGTGTATTGTCTGATAAGCTTAATCACATTATCGTTGAAAGACGAAAGGAAAACACCATATTGACACATGTTTGAATCCAATCTAAGCTTTCGGCTTACATAAGCCATTATCAAAGATGACAATTTTAATAAATCAAATAACACATATACGAAACCAAAATAATGCCCCGCCCTTGCTGTTTGAATAAGCTCAAAGTAACGACAAACTCTTATTTACGAGCCAATGAAGCGAAAAACGCGTCGTAGCTCATGACGTCACACATGACCACACGAGAGTGAAAACGAGAAGTCTTAAGTATGGGAACAAGTTGTGATTCAGCTTATCAGACAATACGAAAGGAACTTACTTAAAATAAATCGACAAAACTTGTCTATATTATTTAGTGAAACATGTATTAATGAAAAATTCCTGCCGAAATATACACAATACATATATATATATATATATATATATATATATATATATATATATATATATATATATATATATACACCCAAGTATAAACAAAATGGCTATTTTTGTAGTGATTTTATAACAAATTTATGTTATAATTTTCAAATAAATAATTATATATATATATATATATATTTATATATATATATATATATATATATATATACATATACATATATATATATATATATATATATATATATATATATATATATATATATATATATATATATATGTATTTTGTGTGAACAATTGAGGGGAAGCGTGCAAAATAACGATGACCCACCCGGTTCCGTGATGATATGGTCCCGTTGAGGTCTACTGATATCGCTATCGAAGAAGTTTCGTATATATAATACGTTACATATATCTTCAAGAAATTGTTTGTTTGTTTTATTTCCAGTAATTCATTTTAACATTTAAAATTATAATTAAAAAAGCCGTTGAGGGAAAAAAATAAATTAAAAAAGTATTATATCTGAGGATCCGTTGCTCTTATCAGGACGAGAAATAAGCAAACTCTGAAATTACAAATTGAATCTCCGCACTGTAAAGGATTACTGAGACATTCCAAAGATTATCAAAATTATTACGCTTTGAGGACTTTTACTGTAAACATAAATTCTATAGCCTTGGATGACAACTGGTCTACCGCAGAAATAATAGCAACCTACTGCGGGATAAAATCTGCCACGTCAGTCATGTATTGAAAGATGCATGATCGCCTAAGCGTGTATCACGCATGGCACATAGTCAGTCAGTTATGTACCATGCGGGACACACGCGTAGGCGATCATGTATCTTCTTTAATACATGACTGACGAGGCAGATTTTTTCCCGCAGTAGGTTGTTATTTCTTTCTGTGGTGGACCAGTTGCTATCCAAGGCTATAGAACCCGGTCTGTCCTGCTATTTACCCATAGCTGGTGGGGGAAGAAGAGGATTCACACCTTTCCCATGGGTATTAGCACTTAAGTGAACGTAATGGATTCGAATGGAATTCGAACTCGGCTCTCCGATTTCTCAATCCGAGCCGCTATCCATTACTCCACATTGCCGAGAATACTTTGACGAAAAGAGGTAGGAGACTAACTCAGCGATAATTAGAAGGCGTCAGAAGGTTCTCCCTAATTCTTTAAAACAGGTACTACAGAGGAGTACTTCTAATACGCTGAAAAGCAGGAAGCAGCGAGTTTGAAGAGAAGTCTGTCTGTCCTGCTATTTATGGGAGGGAGAAGAAGAGGATTCATACCTTTCTCAAGGGTATTAGCACGTAAGTGAATGTAATGGATTCGACTGGAATTCGAACTCGGCTCTCCGATTCCTCAATCCGAGCTGCGATTTTTAGACTATAATGCTGAATAGGATCTACTGAACGTATGTCATCCTTTATTTATTAACTCAGTTTAACCATTTTATTCATATCTATTCACATTTCCAATGATTTATTATGGTATCTGCTGCGTGTCCAATGATTCTATTGAACGTTTCTTTTGTTATTATGGAAATAAAATATATGTAGAATATTGTAGCTGATTATATTGGTGATAATTAACCTGGCAATTTTGTGGGGATGCAGCTTTAATTTTTAAAGGGAATTTTATTTTATTTTTTCTCTTATTCTTTATGAGCCACGATCCATATACGAATAAAATCTGATCTAAACCTGACGAATTGCAATAATTTTTATAATGTTTCGTTTAGTGCTATCTGTCAACAATCTTCTTAAAACATGAGCATATTGTCTTTCGGCAAATATTTTTCATTCAAAAAGATTTCCGGAGTGAGCTTAATCCTAGAAATTTACAGTGAGATTTGACTGAGCTGAAAAAGCAATGTTATTCAGTTTTTTGAGATCATTAGGAATTTTATGCTTTTTCTTGTTTTGATGTCATAACCACATCTATGTTAACCGTCTTTCCAGCAAGTATATAATAACCGAGAAAAGGGGCAATTTTCTTCAAAAGCGGCCTATTTATTGACTCTTTATCAGATTTTTGCCTGGCACATCCTCAAAAATTGCATAAATCAGGGTAAAATGCCTGCAGACATATTCAGGAAATTAATACAATTAAAAAAATAGAAACCACAATATTCTGAAGATAGCACCGAAAACTTGTTCGTAATTCTAACTCCATATTGATTACTACTTTTCGCCTTTTTCTCATCTAACTTTAAACTCAAATCTATTCCTAAGATAAATTAATGTACACACTTTTAAAAAGCAAGTAAAAATCAATATCACTATTCTGTTTGTTTGTATGTCTGTCGAACTTTACATTCCTCTATCTTGTATCGGAGCGCAGCATCTACTTGATTCTAAGCCCTTTTGTTCTAGAATTATTTACGCTTTCTGACCGAGAAATATACATAATAACCATATTCTATCCATACGAACCTATCCTAAAATTATTGTCGGTACTAAATAACCCATTGAAGTGTTGATATGCCGTAAAACAAAATAAACCATAAACCAATAAACTGATATTCATATAGAAGTCGAGTACTTG
Source organism: Acanthosepion esculentum (assembly GCA_964036315.1). NCBI lineage: Eukaryota > Metazoa > Mollusca > Cephalopoda > Sepiida > Sepiidae > Acanthosepion > Acanthosepion esculentum. The sequence continues at coordinate 142,050,224 of OZ038477.1, read as the reverse complement.
AGACGTGATTTTGTTTTACAAAAATCGGAACTTGAATTAAAATTAAAATCTCTGCACACTCTAAAGGATAGCAACCGACTTGAAACTTATAAATATTTTCTATTTCCAAAATCCGCTTCGATAATTTATCATAATAAAAATATTTTTCTTATGAAAATGCCTTCGTTCGAGTGTATTTTTTTTCACAGTAAGGTTTGCCCTGTACAAGGCTTGGATTCATTCAAGGTAGAGCGTTTCGTTAAGGCGCAGTTTATATGGATAGGAGGGGAATATAACGGTTAACTCTTTTGACTTGAACAAGTTAAGATTGTAGTGATCAGGAAAACATCTTCTTGGGAGTCTGTTCCACGGGGCAGTGGCTCGCGGGAAGAAGCTGTTCAAGTGAAACTTACTTCTCACCGATGGAATACGGGAGGAATGTGGGTGGTTTGATAATGTGTAAGTTGCATAGCAACTCCTAGCTGTGAAGGTTAGACCTTTTGAAACGAAGGAATGTGGTTCGTCCGAGCATTTTCCATGGAAGTAGCTATAGAGAAGTAAGAGACATGCCATATCTCGACTGTGAGAGAGAGAGAGAGACAGACAGACAGACAGACAGACAGACAGAAACAGAGAGAGAGAGTTTAGAGCGTGGGAAATAATTTTTCTCCAAAGAGGATTCAGAGACACATTTGAGATCTATCAAGACTGGAAAGTGAAGACTGGGCAGCTCCTGCCCAAATATGACACCAGGACTCCATTTTAGGCCTGGTCTGGCTCTTATAAAGATAAAGGATATTACGAGGGGTCAGGTACTTATAAGAGCGGTACAGGGAGCCAAACATTTCACCTGCATCTTTAGCGATGGACCGTAAAGCAGAGTTCCACTTGAGGTCGTGTGTGAGTTCAACGCCCAATATTCTTTCATAACACTTGCCTCCTCGAGGGTACATCTCCCCATTAGGACTGGCCGTGACTTGGGGTTTTGATATTAATTAATATTTTTTGGATTGTAAGAATTTTTTTCGCGAGTGAATATTGCATTATTTTAAAAAAAAATAATAACAATGATTTTTCCAGGCATAAGCCCTACTATTTAACCCATAGCTGGTGGGGACACATGCCTTTCCCAAGAATATTTACGCATAATTGAATGTAACAAACCCGACTAAATCGTTCCAGCGTGAATTTATGTGATAAAAATTCTCAGTGACAGTAAGGAAACCCACAAAAATTACTTATACATATATATTTCCCAGGTCTACATATATAGAATTCTTCGACATGCATTTTAGTACAAAAATACTATAAAACCTGAATAAATATCTTCAAGATGTTCAGTCTCGCCTTGATAGTATTACTATGGAGAAGTCAGCAAAACAAATTAGTATGGTCGGCGAAAAGGCTTGTTATGTTTGCGTAGGAAGAGAGGCTCGGGTATGGAGGCTTGGGATTTGATTAGACGGGGGTCGTGGAGGCCGACAGGGGTTTGGGGTTTACAGCTTGTCAGAGTTTATGGCTGCAGTGTGAGTAACCAACATCAAATCATTTTGCATCGTTAGTGTTTAATTTTATTTGAAGCGCTTTCCGAAGATGATATATTCATTAACCTTAATTTATGGAGATTGCAAATTGTAAAGTTGATAACGGTAAGTGTTGCATCATTTAGATGCAATGGTGGCGAATTTTTTTCTGTCAAATTTCCATGTGGGGAAAATATGTTACCTCCACCAAAATATAAAAATAAAAAAATACTGTATCCTTGGATATCCTAGATCTCAAACAACTACCAGGATTACGGAAATGTATAGATGAGTATTACGTCACTGTTAAAACGACATAAGAGAGACGTGTCTTTCTTAAATAGGGATGATGCTCTGATGTGGTTTACGTAGCAAATAGATCTTTCAGGTTGGCAGACAGACCCATCCTCAAACGGGTTTGTGTTATCCTTCTCCTAGACGGGCTAGAAAAACCCAGCTTCGCTGCTATTTAACCAATAGGTGACAAGTAATGAAAAAATGAATTTAAACCTTTTTTATGGAGTTTTGTGCGAAAGCTACCTGAACGAATTTGAACTCATACTGACGATTACATTTTACGCGCTGGTAAACGCTATGTTACGACCTAAATTCGGTTGTATTTTTCTTACGTACGGCAGACGCTACTGTTTTGATGGCAAACACATTCAGAAATAAAACTAAAAGTACGACTAGGCAAATCAAGTCCTAAAGACTTTAGAATCAACCAGGTTCAGGAACTTAATTGCGTAGTGAAAGTTTCAGACGACGAAGAATGTGTCTTCTATCTCATTTTTCTCATAAGAATATTTTTCTTGGAATGAAGATTGCTTTAAGGTGTGACAATGACAGTCACCACACGGTGTTAATACCTGTGTCCACACTGTTTATATCTATAAGTGGTCTATCTCTGATTTCACACAACCCCGCAAATATAGCACATTTTAACACACACACACACACATATATATGTGTGTGTATTTGTGTGTATGTTCGTATTTCCTTATCTACCAAAGATATATATTGTAATACAATGACCATCTTTTCCCGAAGAATGACTAAAACAATTTATTTTTTCTGTAAATAATAGGGTTTCTAAGTCATCAAATCCCGTCTATGTCTATGAAACAATCAGCTGGAATATATATATATATATATATATATATATATATATATATATATATATATATATATATATATATATATATATATATATAATGAAATGGACGAAGTCCGACAATTATTTTAAGACAATTTTATGTTTATCTATAAAAAGAATGTATATACATGAAAATGTCTTAAAAATAATTATTAATTGCCGGACTTTGTTGAGGTGTGACGTCATTTGTTTACATTTGGATACGATTTGAGCAGATATGAATGTACGTGAGAGATTCATGGATGATTGAAGTTTAAAAACAGTAAAATCGACCTTGGTAAACGAATTCTCCTCTGTGGCTCCACCTGTTAAGAGCACGTCAGGCTAAATGACGGTTCCGTATAAGATACAGGTTCGATTCCTGTCAGAAGACCAATAATTTCTAAAAGGTTTTTCCCTTTTTTGACGTTGAAACAAAAATGTACAATTTTGTAGTGGATATGTGAATGTTCTAATAAAACACTGCATAAGATAAATACATATATATGTACGTGTGTGTGTACTACAGCAGGGAATTTGCTGCCCTTTTCAACTGTCACTTGTGCGACCGCCGTCGAATAAACAGCAGATATATATAAAAATTTGCGAGAAGACCGATAAAAAAGTAACAAAAAATTAAAACAATGCATGATATCAAATCCAACAATCTCGAACGGCTGTAATAGGGATATAGAGATGTAAAAAAACAAACAAACAGGCAGACAGACACTATCTGAAGTCTGGACATTTAGGAGGTGATAAGCTAAGGTAATTTAATTTGATTTATAGTTCCCACTTATCCTCAGAGATGCCAAGACATTGCACACAGTTTTGTGTTTCTTTCATTCTAACCTCATGAAGCCAAAGAGACATACGGTCTCCGGCGAAACGCGTCGTTAATAAATTTTCTACTTTGTCTCGTCTTCTTCACGTTTAGTTTCTTCCTCATCCATGCAGAATTTGTTTGTTCAACGATGTTTGTTTTTTTTATTTTTATTTTTTATTTTTATCTACAAGGGGTTGGACAAAATAATTGAAACACATGTTAAATTCAAAGAAATTTTATTTAATATGGAGTTAGTCCTCCTTTAGCCTCACATACAGCTTTAATACGTCTAGGAATGGAATCATACAGCTTCCTGACTTCACCCAGAGGAATTTTCAGCCATTCTTCCATTAACACCTGCTCTAGCTCTTTAAGACACGACGGTGGAGGATAGCGGCTCCTAACTTGTCACCCCAAAATGTACCACAAATGTTCAATAATATTGATATCTGGAGATTGGGGAGGCCACTCCATGTGTTCTAGCTCACTTTCATGCTCTTCATACCAATTCTTAACCACTCAAGCGGTATGTATTGCAGCATTATCGTCTTGGAAGATGCTGTCACCATCAGTCTGGATCTACATGATCTCCCAAAATGTTCAGGTAATCTTTGCTGTTGATTCTACCATGCAGGGCAACTATTGGACCGAGACATTTCCATGATATGGCAGCCCAGACTATCACTGATCCACCTCCATGCTTCAATGTTGGAAGAAGGCAGTCAGGTTGTAAGCTGCGTCCACACATAAACTCACCCTGAAGTTGAGAAAAGAGAACTACTGGACTCGTCTGAGAATATGACGTGCTTCCATAGGCCTGCAGACCAGGCATTGTGATATCTGCACCACTTCAGCCTCCTTTGAATGTTGCGAGTGGAGAGAAGAGGATTCCTCACAGCGGCTCTTCCATGATATGCAGCCTTATGGAGCTCACGGCGAACAGTTTTAGTAGAAACTGAACTATTCGGATGGTTATTCAACTCAGCAGTCACTTTGGCCGCAGTAGTCTGATGATTTTTTTGCCACATTGCGTTTCAATGCACGTCGGTCCCTGTCAGTAAGTTTGCAAGTCCGTCCCGAATTGCTATGGTCGCTAGAGGCTTTGCTCTGTTTCTAGAATTGCGTCATAGTTCTTGATATGGTAGCTCTTGAAAAACCAAACAGTTCAGCAACCTTAGTGATCGAGGCTCCTGCCATGCGCGCTCCAACAATTTGCCCTTTTTCGAACTCAGAGAGGTCACACATTTAGCTTAAATTTTATTAAATTCTAAAAATAAATAAGACAAAGACAGTAAATTAGATAAATATTTCATATTCCCTATTTTTGTTTTCTGTTCGTCTAGCTATTCTTCAAGAATTTTAATACGTCATAATTTTAAGTCTCAAGGACATATGGCCCAGGGGATAAAGACGTTGGTTAGATCTAGTGACTAGTCCCAAAGAGTTGTGAGTTCAATACTAGGCTACAGCAGTGGTGAACCGAAGAAACTTGAAGAGTTGAGTTAAAGGGAAATAACTGAAACATACGGAAGAGGCACGGCACGTGGAACTAGAACAATCTACCGCGGTGAACAAAATAAAGGGTTCAGTCCGAAATTCTAATCACCTGAAGAAGGCCGAAACGTCGAAAATATGGCAATGAAGATGAGGATAACAGTCCGAATAATTTAAACGATCATAATACTTCATCTCGGAGAGATAGACAGGTATTGATGGCATGACACGTGGAACTAGAACAATCTACCGCGGTGAACGAAATAAAAGCTCGGTCCGAAATTCCAATCACCTGAAGAAGGCTGGAGCGTGCAACGGTCGAAGTGTTGTGAATATAGCAATGAAGATAAGGATAACAGTCCGAATAATGTAAATAATAATTTTAAGCTTTTACATATTTTTCTGTTTCTGAGCTTTCACTCATTTTTTCCTTATATACAACGAAACAGGACCTGTGTATACCACCCATGAACTGTGGGGAGCCTGATTTGGGACCTCGGGTAGGGCTTTGTGACCGCCTCTGTCTTATCAACATTTGCTTTATCTACTTAGTTTATATAAGTTACAAATTAAACTAAACGCAACTGACTATAAAAGGATGATATTGGTAACCTTTTTGGTCCAAATCAGTGAATTTGTTTTATTCATACTAAGTCTCGAAAAAAAATTATATATATATATATATATATATATATATATATATATATATATATATATATATATATATATATATATATGCCAGAAACAATATGTAGGAAAATCTGAATGGCCCTTTCGCTACAGAATTAATAATTATCGCTATCAAGTCGAATACCCATGAAAGATTATTTCCAGTAGAACAACATTTCCGCCTTTTAAAACCCATGCCAAATTCACTATAATTGAGAGAATAGAAAGGTCCAGAGCAGATAACATTAGAAAGATTTTAGAGTTCCATGAAAATAACTGGACACAATGTTTAAAAACGCACTATCCACCCGGGCTTAATCACAAATTTAACAATATAGATAGTATTGATATATAACCCCACAAATCAAGACCTACCCACATTTCTCACACACACACAAGACAGATATGCTTACAGAGGTGTTGAGGCCTCACAGTTATGCACACACCCACACGAATATACACGCTTACACACATCATACTCACTCACTCCCTAAGAACCAAATGACACACACACTCTTAACAGAGACACATCCCCTTTCTAGGAACCAATAAAACTGTCAAAATGACCAAGGGAATTCAGAGCAGCATGAATCCATCCAGCTCTTATCTTAAATAACAGCTTAAAAGAGACTGTTTGACTAACACAAGGACTGACAAAAGTCATGATAAAAAAAGTAAAAAAACAAATGTAAACTACAGACAAAAGTTAATTTTCTCCATCAAGACATTCATTTGTGTAGTTCACTGCTACCAGCAAGCAGAATTTGTTCTCCCCTGATGATGGCCATGTTGGCCGAAACTAGTCGAGGAAACTAAATGAAATAATAGTAAAAACGAAAGAATATTAATATACAACACAATGTGTCTGAAAATTTTAATTTTTTCAATATTTTTTTATTGTTCAATATATATATATATATATATATATATATATATATATATATATATATATATATATATATATATATGAGTGTGTGTATGTGTGTGTGTGTGTGTGTGTGTTGTGTATATTTAGGCAGCAATTTTTCATTAATGCATGTTCATTAAATAATATAGACAAGTTTTGTCTATTTAAGTAAGTTCCTTTCATATTGTCTGATAGGCTTAATCACAACTATACTTAAACATGAAAACAATAAACAATAACTAAAAATTCTTGAAGCTATATACATAAAACAGTTGAAACCTAACCTGAACAAAATAAACTATGAAATCTCCACAAATATTCTTAAATGCCTATAATTGATAACGGAAGCCATTGGTTTATACCAACGGCTTCCCATACTTAATACTTCTCGAATTTACTCTCGCGTAGTCATGTGTGAGGAGCCGCAACGCGATTTTCGCTTCCGCGTCTCGTATACACGAGTTTCTCATTGCTTTGAAATTTTTCATGCCACAAAAACAGACTATCATTATTGTTTTGTCCGTGTATTGTTTAATATATTGAAATGTAATTGTCATCTTTGATGATGGCTTATGTAATCCGAAAGTTTAGATAGGATTAAAAAAACATATATCAATGTGGTTTTTTTCTTTCGTCATTCAACGATAATGTGATTAAGCTTATCAGACAATATGAAAGGAACTTACTTGAAATAGGCAATATTAGTCT
>OZ038477.1:142035483-142037983 GCA_964036315.1 Acanthosepion esculentum | reverse complement strand
TTGAGATCAGGACTATTTGGAGGCTGGCAAACTAATTCAATTTGCAAACCCAGACGTTCTGCAGCTACATTTAATTCATCTGCAACCTGTTTTATTGCACCACGCTTCAGGACACGATCTGTGGATCTTTCCAGCAGTGATTGCAACACAGCACTACGTTTATTATTTGTCAATTCGTGCTTCTTGCAATTTCGTTTAGCATTTCTGCCAATTGGCTTCTCTTCTCCCATCATAATCTCTTGCCAGCGGGTGGTCTGAAAAAAAAATACAATTTTAATGTGGTGAAAAAGTGATATAATTTGCGCTTGAAATTATTCTACCTGAATAAGCTAATATAAATACTTGAGGAACATCAATGCTAACCTGTTAATGTAAACGGCAAACAATTCGACTAAGAATTAGTATATTCCACATGAGATTTCCGGCTATGGAACAACTATTTCAGAACAGAGGGAGTATAATTTTTACAAGAAATGGATATGAGGTGAAAGCTTGAGGTTTTATTTAAAATTCGATATGGGCACCAGATGTCGCTATTTGTTTCTCGAACCGCCCAGGAAGAGCGTCAACCGATTACACCAGGAACTCTTTTGGTATTGAAGATATAACTTCTTGTATTCGCCCTTCAAGTTCTTCCAAAGTCATGGTTTTCTTTTATAGTAGACTTTCCTCTTTAACTAACCCCAAAGAAAAAAGTCACAGTGTGAAAAACGAGAAGACTTACCTCCCGCAAAGCGAATTTGCTTGGCGCGTCAGTTCCTGTTGAAAGATCGCGGGCGGACGTGCAGGGGAAAACAATTAATAATAAAAAAATACAAAGAATTCAAACCAGCTTGAATTTATAAAACCGGAAGTCTCGGGCGAACGAGAAGTAAGTCTCGTATGCAAATTGTAGTTGGCCCCGACGCGGGCATGAATAGTGAGTCTGGGAGGAAGATGACAGAACGCATTATTGACGTGACGGCGTACTAACGAGACTGAGAGAAAAGGAGGTCACTAGCAACAGCTCAGTTGGCAGGAGGACTGGGCGAAAGCAAGCACTTTAATCCATTTCAGTCATCGCAAATGACGGGCGAACTGAATTACCCACATGCAGGGGGATATGTCAGTACTCCTGCCTGGGCACTCATACATAAAATAGGGAGTAAGTTTTCAATCACCTTGTAGATTTCTCTCTTAACTTTTTGGGGTGAAGTTATCGTTATTTATATTCGGACTATCCTCCTTATTTTTGTTATTAAAATCACTTGTGCTGTCCAGATTTTTTGAATTGTAACTTTTATTAAATCTACGTAACAATAGCCTCGTGCATTAAACATTGGTTTGTGAGTTCAATTCCTGGGCCGGGCTGTACCGACTTAGACTCAGTGGAAACGGGGTGGGGACTAAATGAGCAGTATTAAATAAGAAAATACGAGAAAGTCCTAAAGCGACATTAAAAAATATCTACCCCATTAGATTAAATAAAGGATTCAATCCGATATTCCCTGAAGGTTAGTCGGATCGACAAACACCTGAAAAAGTCATGTTAGCCGAGAGGTCGAAACGTGATATTAGCAACATAGATGAGGGCATGTAAATGATACAAATATCTAAAGCTGTATCGTTTTATTAGGAGAATCGAAATAGTAATTTTCTTAATTTCCAAATAGTTTTATTCTAATCGTTTCTTTTCTCGCACTTCTCGCCTGTAGAACTGTTTTCCGGTTTCTTGTTTTCGCCGCAACGTACAATCCTTGATAATTTAAATGCAACGTCAATAGCTATCTTCCTTCCTCCTAAATCCTCTTCTTTCAACATCTTTTCGTCTTCCTAAAGTCTTTTCATTCTCTTTCACTCACAGTCGTCTTAGTGGTATTATTGCCTTGGTTGGGGTGAAATGATAGCAAATGGTAAAAAAAGGAAGTGATACGATGATTAACAAGACAGCTTGTTATATCTAACATCTGCTAAATTTCGGCAAAAGACTAAAGAGAAAGAGGAAGTCTTCCACCCGTAAAGATTCTGCCTCTCTGACTACTTCGAAAATCTTGGACTGGAACATCAACCTTATAAAGGGTGTTTCATTAAGACGGATCAAAGTCAGCAGTAAATAAATCAGTGTTATTGGTGAAAATTTATGTATTTCTCTATTGGATCATGTTATTTAAGTCATGGCAATTATGTGTGAAAAATAATATCGCCCAAGTGTCCACGAAGGCTTCGGCGGCACACCTCCACTCGATGGTCAAAATCTTTGATGACGTCTCTGCATAGTTGCTCCACGATCTCACCAATACGCCTTATCCCATTCTTTAGCTGTTGAATTGTTATTGGCTTGTTGGCATAGACTTTACTTTTGAGATGACCCCAGAGGAAGAAATCTAAAGGCGTCAAGTCGCACGATCGTGGTGACCAATTGACTTCGTTGTTTCAAGAGATGATACGACCTGGGAACTTCTCTTTTCATTTCTGTTTGAACGTCCATGTTCATAATAAGATTCGATAGCTTTAATACGTT
>OZ038477.1:142025483-142030483 GCA_964036315.1 Acanthosepion esculentum | reverse complement strand
AAAAGAAAAAAAAAGCTTGACTTCCCAATTAATTAAAATCAAAGAAGTCATTAATACCTGACTTCCGGTTTTACATTTAACGGAACAATTCAAATAAATCTGATTGTACAATAGATAAATGTATTTTAAGAAAAAATAATTAGGAACAGTATGATATGAGAAATTCTATTTAAAAACTACTGAAGAGTGGGTGTAATTTCTGCAAAATTCAAAATAGACACAATCAGTTTAAATTTTATTTTTACTTTAAACTGATATATATATATATATATATAGATAGATAGATAGATAGATAGATAGACAGATAGTGAATAGATTAAAATAGATAGATATGAAACAGACTGAGATAGATAGATAGATAGATAGTGAATAAACTGAAATAGATACGGAATAAACTGTGATATATAGATAGCGAATAGACTGAAGTAGATACGGAACAGACTGTGATAGATAAATAGATAGATAGATAGATAGATAGATAGTAAATAGACTGAAATAGATAATGTGACTTCATGCTATGTTTTTCAGGAGAATATTCGGTAAAATATGTCTGTGTCGTACACATTTCGTCACGACTCCCCAGACTGCTAACATCAAGAAGTCGTCTCACCATCGTCGAGTTCTCAAGAAGATGACAAATCAACGATAGTGAGATTCGAACCCGGGGCTCATAGTCAGAAAGCAAACCTTCTAACTACTCAGTCACATTAACTGGTTGTTTTCCCTACCAATAAACATGAACCGGTAATATTGCTCTCCTAAAACTCTACACCAGCAGAGACGTCTTACGCCTCATGGCCAATACTGCTGAAAGATATTTCCTTTCGCTTAGCTGGGCTCAGATTCACTGTCTCGTTTCCTTAAACACTGTGCAAACGAGGAACAATTTTTCCCCTGAGAGAATTCAGTAACATATGCCTGTGTCGTACAAATTTCCATATCAAGTAACATTTTCCCAGACAGCGCTACGCTGTTATATTTAACAATACAATAAAAAAAATTATGGGTTAACGAGCAAGGTGCAACATCTTTGATATAGCAAACTTTACGTCTAATATCGTAGACAAACATAGTAAAATAGAAAGTGTAACTCTCGGAGCGAAACTTGTTTGTATATAGCGAGTAACAGACTCTGATAGCTTGATAGATATGAACGGACTTCCAGTAATAGTGAGCTCAGTAGATGAAGAATCTTTTTTCGACAGTGAGTCTACGAAAATAATTTTGACAGGTAAATGTAAATTTCTTGACAACCAAAGGTAATCCTGTTTTGGTTGCGCTAAATATTTCTGAAGAGTGACGTGTCATTGTGACAGTAATATTTCAGACATCACGGCTATGACACAATATATGTCTTTCAGTCATTAAAATGAGACGTCAACCATTGACTCGAATGTACGTAGTTAAACTATTGTGGCTGGAAGAAGATAATGACTTGTCCAAATTTGTTGAGCGATTCTTTCCTCACCTGTTTGTAAAATGCAAGCGACTTTCAAAACCTGATGATAGTTTTTTTTTTTTTTTGCGTTACTGGAATTTGCAAGAAACCTTTTCATTATTACACATATTAGTTTTACTATTGTCTTTTTTCCTAATACATACACACATACATACATACATGCATATATATATATATATATATATATATATATATATATATATATATAATTTATACTAGTTAGATTCAGACTATTGTCCTCATCTTTGTTAATTTTATCACAATGTTTCGGGGTTCGGTCTTCCTCAGGTAATTCCGAAATGAACATGATTTAAATCTATGAGTCTAGATACACTGTGCATATTTAAGAATATCTCATTTCGGTTTTATATTTTTGTACTGCTCAATTATTACTCGCCCTGTTTCCAGTGAGTCCGCATACATACTGTCTGACCCGTGACCAATAATTTAAATAATATATATATATATATATATATATATATATATATATATATATATATATATATATATATATATATATATATAATTATACATATTATATATACAATTATATATATATATATATATATACACATATATATATATATAGAGAGAGAGAGAGAAAGAGAGAGAGAATTATGTATTTATGTGTGTGTGCGTGCGTGTGTAAATGTATGTGTTTCTGTGTACGCTTCTGTGTCTGTGTTTGGAATTTTGCATTCTTTATTGGTTTGGGTAGTCGAATTTTACCGAGACACTGGATGGTGGTGAATTAGCATTTTGTTCTCTTAAAGACAACGTGAACTTAAATAACATTAAATCATCTAAATTCGTGTAGATGACCTTTAAAATATACGGAGTCATTTCTTTTACTTTTTGTTTAAGCAGTTATGTTTGTCTAACTGTTTAGGCATTCCAGGCGACCACTATGAATTTTGAGGGATTTATAGGAAGTAAAATGAGCCAATAAGACAAGCTCCAATGTAAAAGTATCAGGTAGCCTTTTAAAGAAATCTGTAGTCTTATAAGATGTAGTAAAAAGGTTGCAATAAGCTAATAATGTTTAAAGATATATATATATATATATATATATATATATATATATATGAAGAAATATAGTCTTAAAGTGTGCTATATTTATGGGATAAAGTGCCCAATATCAGAGATAGAACGTATGTAAATATAAAAGTGAACATAGAAGTCAACACTTAGAGGCGACAGTCTGTTTCATGCTAGCATGAGACAGACTGTCGGCTATATATATATATATATATATATATAAATATATATATATATATATATATCGGGTGACATTATTAGGTTATCGCATATATATATATATATATATATATATATATATATATATATATATATATATATATATATATATATATATATATATGATCTGACAATTGCGTTGAAGCAAGAAACAGATTTCCGGTGATTCATGTTTGATGGCATTCTGATAATGAGCCCTTTTTCCCATTAAATATAGCATATCTTCAAAGTGTATTTTTATCATTCATATATATATATATATATATATATATATATATATATATATATATATATATATATATATATATATATATGTATATGTATATATGAAGAAATATAGTCTTAAGATGTGCTATATTTATGGGATCTTTATCCCATAAATATCAGAGATAGAGCGTGTGTAAATATAAAAGTGAACATAGAAGTCGACACTTAGAGGCTTTTTTAAGTGTTGACCTCTATGTTCACTTATATATATATATATATATATATATATATATATATATATATATATATATATATATATATATGAAGAAGTGAGAAGTAACATATCTCAGTTTTCATATCTCATTTCATCCTGAGAATATTGAGAGAAAATTTTTAATTCCTAAGAAAAAATTATTTAATGAATTCCTGCCGAAACTAAACCTATTTTTATGGCCATCATCTTCGTATTCACAAATAAAAACATCAAACGATTAAATCTTTGCTGTCTTTTGGTGTTGTTGTTAGAAAACTCTGTGCAAATGGATGACAGACCAGAAACGATCGTATTTATTGAACAAAGTAACTAATAATAACAAAACAAAAGTCATTGAAACAAAACAAGTTCAGTCGACCAATGATGACAATTCCAGAACAACGTAACTATAAACAATTTTTTCTATCCTCTGCCAGCCGCTATGATGGAGAAAGCATTACCTCGAACCGTCGCCAATGAGACACGCTGCAAGAGCCACTCCGTTTCGCGAGGCTCGTTCCTTAATCGAGACGCAATCGCGCCAATCCTCCGAAGGAACGCAATCGAACGAGGGCCAATAACCACTGAACTCTTGCCACAGGAGTAAAAAAAAATCTATCAGCAAGAGAAGAATATTTAGCTATTTTTTTTTTATCTCTGCGTCTCGGGCGACGAACCCCGGCTCAACCGCGGACCTGATCAAATTAACGGCCGAAAATGTATCCGCACAACGACTTACCCATTTTAAAGTGATGAACACTACAAAGATAAACATTAATTAGATACGAAGTTGTGTCGAGCCATGATCCCTTTGCTTCTGAAGAGACACAACACATAAAAAAAACGTTTAATCCGTCAGGTTATGTTATGTCTGGTTTGCTCTGCTTGTTTTGTTTTATGACATATCTACCTCAGTGGGTCATTTAATGCCATCAAAATTTGAAATAGATACATAGCGATAGTTTGGTAAAAAGGTGTGTATGTATACATATGTATCTAAACCATTTTTCAATTACTTATATTTTTGAGTACAATCACATTGCTTATTTATTTTATTTTTGAATAATTAATTTTCTGGTAATAATTTTTTTTGAAAGTATTTATGGTATTAAAACCTATTTTTACACTTTTATAATGCTTTTTACTTCAGTTTCGAGGTCAACTATTTGCCCATAGCTGGGACCCTAACAGGTGCTACCACCCGGGGTCATTGTGGAGCTGGGAACACCAGCAATTAAGATGTGGTTCCACGCTCAAAACATCCTTATCAGAGGCCTTGCTGTTGGATGTAGTTTATTGTCTTACCCTGGACGCGGATGTAGTTTATCGTCATACCCGAGACGCCCCATTGGAGCGTGGGGGGTCTTACCCCTCTGCAAGATGTGTAGTCAGCGTATTCTACGGCCCCAGCCGATAGGGCTTCTTGTTATGTCGTTTGCTCCAACCGGCAAATATGAAATCAACAATAACGTTCTGAAACGTTACATTGCGATTAATATCTTCTTGAATTCAAAAGGTTGGCGCCTAAGTCGATATTTATTATATAAACGATCTTAATACTTAATCGATTGGCGCTATTGTTTCTCCTGATTTATGATTGCTTGTAGGCGGGCGATAACAGTCCGGATTTTATTCAAGAAATGTCGATTAAATGACATGTAAGGGTCTTGAAATTGAGTGAATGAGATCAAGGGGGAAACTTTGGCCGGAAGTATGGAACCCTTGGCACAAGTTGAGATATGAAAAGAATCGGTTTGAGATAAATGTCAGTTTGATCTTAGGATACAGATTTAAACATTTTGTCGGAGCTTATGGACGAAATAA
>OZ038477.1:141980483-142022983 GCA_964036315.1 Acanthosepion esculentum | reverse complement strand
GATAGTCATAAATTTCAATTCGTACCACATTAGAGGTACGTTAAAAACTTAACAAAACTTAAATGTATAGCCGGTTACAATGTTTATTTTTATTGATAGATAGCTAGATACGGCTGATACTGTTTGTATGGATTGATGTGAACAGACAGATAATATGAAAACTCGCCAAAGATAGATAGATATTGAATATTGCTGCCATATCTTGCCTGATTTTCCTATTATATGTCTCGAAATTCATGACAGGGTCTGTAATGTAATTGGTCCTGACCTGGCATCTCAACTAAAGTCACTTTTACAACGATATGACGTGGCTTCCCGCTGTCTTTTCTACAAATATTTTCATGGCAATTGTTAAGAGTTGGAATGAAGTAATACTGCAGTAAATTCGATCCGAACAGAGTGACTCACGCATGTCCCTGTGGTTTTGAATTTTGGGAAAACCGAACATAAATAGATTTGATTCCATTTGGAATGTTGATATGACCAGATGGAAAAATACTTGCTTTAGATGATATGATGTAATATTAAAAAAAAAAGAAGAAAATAAATGCTACAAGGCCTCGTTTGCATAATCAAATAATCTTTTGCAACTATATTTGATTTTCAAATAGTAGTCGAAAAAAAAAACGAATGATTGAGAGGCTTACTATTTAATGTTACCGAGTTCTGCATCTTTTACAATCATTATTTTCCCCCTCCTAATCTTCTTTGAGCTTTTCAAACGCGATAACCGTTAAGTCGATTAGCCCAATTTTACTCTCGCTGTATAGGCTGTGGTCAGGCGAGAATCATAGAGAACTCTACGTTGAACTCTTCAAATGGAGAAGAGTTTTTGATTTGTGCTTTTCAATTTCAATCTTCAATCATATCGTTATTATATTCGCCAAGGTTGGCTCTGAAAGAAACTTGATGTGCACAGATATCACTCTGTCTACCCGCCTTTTATTTAGACGCCGACCATGGATAGATGACACGTAATCTGTCTGTACACTTGCCGTAGAGCCGTAAATAGAATCTATTAAAAACGATTTCTAGATTATTTCTTGTGCATCTGTCGTAGAGCGACCTGCTAAAAATCTTGTTATACTTGCTAGGTCAGTTCTCAAGGTCAGTTCTCAAAGTCAGTTGAGAATAAACGGGAAGTGATAAGATCGTCTTCGCCAATCCTGACTACCAACTAATGATTCAAATTAGTACTTGAAAGTAGTGATAGATGGGATCGACCAAAACTATCGCAACTATCTCAGCCACATGGCAGGCGTAATATCGCTTTAATTTCAGCATGAACTACAGCATTACCACAATGCTCATCAAATTCGTGACTGGCGTTGTACCGTCAAATGTTGAAACTTTCTGTTAGACGAGACGGCAATTAGATAAATACCTGGATGCCACGGGGGCGGGGGTAATTTGCAGGACAGCTAGTGGAATGGCCCTCCCTGGGAGTGCCATACATGTGTTTTTTTTATAGTTTATATTTAGCAAGATATTCTGTATGATTACTTGCATGATTTAAATTATTCCGACTGTTATCCTCATCTTCAATCGTGATTGGAATTTCGAACCCAAACCTTTATTTCGTCCACCGGGGTAGATTCTTCTAGTTCCATGTGTCATGCCTCTTTCGGATGCCTCAGTTATTTCTCTTTTACTCAACTCTCCAAGATTTGTTCGCAAGGACACATGGCCCACTGGATGATGACGTTGGTTAGATCTCGTGACTAGACACAAAGAGTTGTGAGTTCAATACCAGGCCACAGCAGTGGTGAAACAAAATTTCGAAATTCCAATCACCTGAAGAAGGCCGAAACGTACAACGGCCGAAACGTTGTGAATATGCCAATGAAGATGAGGATAACCGTCCAAGTAACGTAAATAATGCAAGTAATCATAATACCTCATCTCAGAGTTAAAGAGGCCGAAACATTGTGAATATGGCGATGAAGATGGGGATAACAGTCTGAATAATGTAAATAATGCAACTAATCATAATACATCCTCTCAGAGCTATAGAAGCCGAAACATTGTGAATATGGCGATGAAGATGGGGATAACAGTCCGAATAATGTAAATAATGCAACTAATCATAATACCTCATCTCAGAGATATAGACCGATATATTCTGGATTACTATTGCTATTGTGTAGTGAGCTTAATCCCTGCGAAATGTCTCATAGGTATGGCCATGTACTAAACCAAGCAATGCTAATTAAGCAGCAGCAATGACATTACGATCTAAGTGGATAAAAAGAGATATTAATTATTATATCATGAAAAACAAACACTTAAAAAACGATATGTGTGTGTGTGTATGTGTGTATTTGTTTAATAGCCAGTCGGGAGATACATATATATGTTTGGAAAATTAACATTTCTGGCTTCAAACATGTTTTTCCTTAATATTACACCCCGCCTGTCAATATCTAGCTTGCACATGTTATCCCTAAAAAATAAACAAAGAAATGAAATAAAATAAAACCGAAGACACAAGAAACTAAACACTTCAGGAAAAAACGTTAACAACATTACATTCTCGTAACCATCATAATCCCCTGGGGATATCTTTTTTTAAAGCATTTCAGCCCAAGCAAGGGATGACAGAGAGTGAGATCAGAGTAAAGAGGGGGGTGTTCGAGGAAAGGATATAAAAAAGGACAGGAATCAGGGTCAAGTCATCAGAAGATGTCGACTGACATTACATTTGAATATTTCAAGATTATAGCCACCAGGGAAGCAAGTAAGAGGAAGCGTGTTCCACTATCTGCAAGTGCGAGAAAAGAAGCTGCTGGATTAGAAGAGGCGGCTACATTTAACCGTTTCGACAATGAAAAGGTGGGACCGAGATGCCAACCAAGTAGCACGTTTAAATTCATGTAACGAATTAGCTAAACACAAAACCGAATCACAGATCCCTTATTATATTATGTAATAAATAGAAAAACGAATTTTATTAACACTATTTCTGTATCCAAATCTTAAAACTGTCATAGATGTGCAAACCACAGAATTTGATAGACGAATAAACACTAAGGAATTCTGACACAGTATTTACTCACACTCTTTTGAACTCACACTCTTTTTGTCCTCAAGGACACATGGTACAGTGGATAAAGGCGTTGGTTAGATCCAGTGACAGACCCAAAAGAGTGTGAGTTCAATACCCGGTTCAGGCAGTGGAGAACTTTCAGAGGGAAAATTACCAGGAGATAACTGGTAACTGACATCCATCAAACATGGCTCGTGGAACTAGAACAGTCTACCCCAGTGATCGAAATAAAGGTTTCGGTTCGAAATTCCAACCACCTGAAGAAGGCCGGAGCGTACAACGGCCGAAACGTTGTGACAAATATGGCGACAAAGATGAGGACAATAGTCCGACTAATGTAAATACTGTACATAATACCTCATCTCAGAAATATAGACAGACTCTGAATTCTGACACGTTATACCAAAAAAGCATATCAAAACATATTCTATTAAGACTAAGTACGCATGCACAAGCACACATATCTGCATATGCGTTCCATTTTTCTTCAATTAAGTATTCCTATTTGAGATGCTATGAGTTCCATGCCACTTAAACGCCGTTACCACGTGTGAAATTATTTACATAACTTCCTTTATGGGAAGCCCTGAGAAAAAAGGCGGCTAACAAAGTAGGTCTGGTCGCGTCAAAGCTGACAAATATAGAATGGATTTGAATACGTTTAACACAACGCTGAAGATTATAAAATCATGAGAAGTACGAAAAAGTCCCGTAAGTGAACAAAGAAATCAGCTACTCAGCTATCTCACAGACATTGTTTGGCGTGGGAGAAAATAATGAAAGGCTAAACTCTGATTGTGCCCAGTCCAGATTCCGAGAGAAGAAATACGAATGACCTTGACGATGGTAAGAATGTCATGCGTCATGCACAGAAAGAATAACGAAGAAAAGTTGTGTGAACCGATGGAAAGGTATAAAATGTCCCGTATATATTTTTCAAGATTTTTTTCTTTTTCGATTATGAAAATGGCAACGCTATCAAATGATGTCGTTTTACTCTGTTTAGTGCCTTCGATGCGATTTTGGAGAAAACGTTATTAGTGACGATATTTTTCAACCGAATCTTTCTTTATGTTGTTCATAGAAATGGGTTGGGTGCAAAGTCAACAGCTGAGGTTAATATTAGTATAAAGCAAAAGAATTGTGAAACAGTAAAGAAAGAAAGAAAGAAAGAAAGAAAGAAAGAAAGAAAATAATGAAAATAGAAGTGACAAAGAAAGAAGAGAGGAAAACAGTTTGTTTTTAAACTGTAAGCAAAGAAAGAACGAAAGAATAAATATACAGAAAAATGGTGATAAAGAAAGAAAGAAAGAAACGAAGAATACAAATACCGAAAACCTGGGGACAAAGAAAGAAAGAAACTGCCGAAAACTTGGGACAAACTAAGAAAAACATGCTGAAAAGCTGGGGACAAAGACAGAAAGAAAATGGTGAAATACTGGGAACAAAAAAGAAAGAATATGCTGAAAAACTGTTGAGGAATAAAGAAATAAAATGCTGAAAAACTGGGGAGGAAGAAAGAAAGAAAATGCTGAAAAACTGGGGAGGAAGAAAGAAAGAAAATGCTGAAAAACAGGGGACAAAAAAAGAACGAAAATGCTGAAAAACTGGGGAGGAAGAAAGAAAGAAAATGCTGAAAAACTGGTGAGGAAGAAAGAAAGAAAATGCTGAAAAACTGGGGAGGAAGAAAGAAAGAAAATGCTGAAAAACTGGTGAGGAAGAAAGAAAGAAAATGCTGAAAAACTGGGGAGGAAGAAAGAAAGAAAATGCTGAAAAACAGGGGACAAAAAAAGAAAGAAAATGCTGAAAAACTGGGGAGGAAGAAAGAAAGAAAATGGTGAAATACTGGGAACAAAGAAAGAAAGAAAATGCTGAAAAACTGGGGGCAAGAAAAGAAAGAAAATGCTGAAAAACAGGGGACAAAAAAGAGAGAATATGCTGAAAAACTGTTGAGGAAGAAAGAAATAAAATGCTGAAAAACTGGGGAGGAAGAAAGAAAGAAAATGCTGAAAAACAGGGGACAAAAAAAGAAAGAAAATGCCGAAAAACTGGGGAGGAAGAAAGAAAGAAAATGCTGAAAAACAGGGGACAAAAAAAGAAAGAAAATGCCGAAAAACTGGGGAGGAAGAAAGAAAGAAAATGCTGAAAAACTGGGGAGGAAGAAAGAAAGAAAATGCTGAAAAACTGGGGAGGAAGAAAGAAAATGCTGAAAAACTGGGAAGGAAGAAAGAAAGAAAATGCTGAAATACTGGGGACAAAGAAAGAAAGAAAATGCTGAAATACTGGGGACCAGGAAAGAAAGAAAATAATTAAAAGGCCAGTGACTAAAAAGAAAAACAATTAAAGTATTCTTTAAACTGTTAACCAAGATCGAAAGAGGAAAACACTGTAAATTGGTGATAAATAAAGAATGAAAGAAAATAATGAAAAAGTAGTGAGAAAGAAAGAAAGAAAAAAAAAGAAAGAAAGAAAAAAGAAAGAAAATATTTAAAAAAAACTATTGACAAAAAGGAAACAATGAATGACATTGATAGAATTGCAACATTCTTGCAACAGAAATGAAGAAAAAATAGTAAAAAATTTGGGAAAAAATCCTTCAGTGATAATTAAGAAAAAAATTCCATAACTAAATTTCCCTCTGATAAATGAAAAAGAAAAATAATTTGAAAGACAAAAAATGACAGTGTTAAAAAAGATAATGAATGTAAGAAAAAAAATCAAAGATATAAAAAAAAAGACATTCTTCTCTCAAAATCGAGAAATGACACAAAGGGAATTTATTGAATGACAAAACGATTAAAAAATCAAATAAGGAAATAAAAAAGTGAAAAAAAAATAAATAATAAATAAATAAATAAAAAAGAATTTTGTAAAAAAAAAAACAAAAAAAACTTGAAAGCAATGCTATTTCGACTGGGTTGTTTTATTCCTCCCCACCCAGTCTGCACCTAGAGTGGCTGCTTTTCAAATTTATTAATTAATCAAGTAATTAATGCATTGTCTTTTTTGTTACCTTGTAATTCTTAATGATTTCATTCAAACTTGATAAAAATCGATCTGTTTCTATAGTCTTTAATGTCAATAAATAAAACGGTAACATAAAATAGTCTCTCTCTCTCTCTTTCTCTCTCTCTATCTTTCTCTCTCTCTCTCTCTTTCTGTCAACGTGGGGTACGTATCAAGACCCCAGCGGATGGTTGGAAAGCACGCATAGTATTTAATCCTATATGTATTACGTATATACCCCATATATATATATATATATATATATATATATATATATATATATATATATATATATATATATATATATATATATATAAAGAAAGAAAGAAAAGTAAGATATATAATCCGGTGTTCAAAAACAGTGCTCAGTGTAAATTTACAGAGCATAAACATTATAAATTAACTGATTTAAAATATGGTTTCTTCGCTACACAAGAATTACCATGTTTCAAAAACCGAAGGTAAAATCTTCAAATTTCATTATATAATTAAATTAAAAGCATTATTTCTGTTTCATCTTCAAGCGAATTTCTTGAAGATGAAACAGAACTAGTGCTTTTAATTTAATTATATAATTAAATTTGAGCATTTTAGCTTCGGTTTTGAAACATCGTAACTCCTATGTAGCGAAGAAACCATATTTTAAATCAGTTAATTTATATATATATATACACACACACACACACACATATATATATATATATATATATATATATATATATATATATATATATTGCGTAATGGATTCGACTGGAATTCGAACGGCTCTCCGATTCCTCAAACCGAGCCGTTCTCTATTATCTCTCTGTCTCTCTTTGTCTTTCTCTCTCTCTCTCTCCCTCTGTTTCTCTCTCTCATATATATATATATGTGTGTGTGTGTGTGTGTGTGTGTGTGTGTCATAATTTAAGATATAAATATAAATATGACTTTTTAAAAGACATTCGGAATAAAGCAAAAGGAAAACTTTTCTTTACCAACAAGTTTTGTCTTGTGTTGGAAAAAGAAAGCCAAATAAATCCCTTAGATTTGGCAAGGTCGAATTTATTGTTTATAAACTTCAATCTTCCATGAATCTCTCACGTACATTCATAACTGCTCATGGCGTATCAAATGTAAACAAATGACGTCACACATTATGAAATGGACAAAGTCCGACAATTATTTAAAGACATATTAACATTTGCCACACGAACGATCCTCAGTGGCCAAATCGGTCAAGGCACGTCAGGCTATATGACGGTTTCGTATAGGATACAGGTTCGAGGACGGTAAATGTTATTTAATACTGTTTATTATAAACAGAGCATTTAATTAAATACTTGTATCAATAAAAACAATGTTAAACATAAAAATGTATTTAAATATATATATATATATATATATATATATATATATAGATATAGATATATATATATTAGAATTGGACATAGTCCGACAATTTATTTAAAGACATTTATGCTCTAGCAGATATGAATAGAAGAGATTCATGGACGATTTAAGTTTAAAGATAGTAAAATCGACCTTGCTAACCAGACGCTCATCTGTGGCCGAACGGTTAAGGCACATCACGCGAAATGATGGTTCCGTATAGGATCTAGGTTCGATTCCTGTCGGAGAGCGAAAATTTTCTATGAAAATCTCTCGGACATTCAGGCCGGTAAATGTTATTTAATACTGTTTATTATAAAACAGACCATTTGCTTAAATACTTGTATCTATAAAAAAAAACAAAAAAAAAAGTTAAACATAATATAAATGTCTATATATATATATATTTAAGTATGTGTGTGTGCGTATGAGTGTAGAGAGAGAAAGAGAGCACGTAGCTCAATTTCAGATTGTGGTTGGGTCGGCTACACACTTTACCGTTAACGAGTGACCATATTTTTTTTTGTTTATGTGTTACAGTCAGAATTTTATTTTGAAATCGTGTTGTGTAAAGCAAACATTTCCGAAGTCGTTATTGTATGTTCGTCTTTATCTTAGTTCATGTTCTTTCAGAATGAATGGACAGGCATTTATATTGTCATGTATCTTTCTAGCGTGTCTGCTGGAAATCAAATCGGGGCGTTACCCAAATTGAGACGTCGATCTCAATTCGCACCCCGTCAGTTTGGGAGAAATTCAAAACGAGGGAAAAGCAGACGCACGGGCTACAGCGTGAGAGCAAAAAACAAAGAAGATTTTGTTTCTTGAGAGAATGCCCGTTGCAATAACGAATAGTCTAACAACGCATTCGCTTAACGTCACTGTCTGGAGTGCCTTCGAGTTTAAAAGCGCTGATTACGATTGTCTGGTTGCCTGGTGGTTCTAAGTTCAATTCCCGAATCAGGTGGCTCTGTGGGCGAGGCTGATCAGCATCATACGAAATATTTCCGGGTTACAAGTTCTGAAGTTCCTTAGGATGTCTCCTGAAATGCATGATGAATGTGTATCATATAAAGATTTCTCTTCGACATTCGCAAAGTGTTGCCTAATACGATAGACACCTGGCGGAAGCTGTTCTTGGTTGGCAAAGAAAATATGTCAAGAGGAAGGAAAACTCTGAGCATGGGATTCCATAAACCTACCTGTTACTGCAACCATAGAAGCACCACATCCCGAGATGATGTTGTGAACCTAGATGGAATAGGTTTGAACTTTTATGAGAAGGACAATATTGAATACAAAACCAACTGGACGTTGATCTATTAACTCCACCCCTTAAAGTCTAAACGCTACTGAAATCACAAAATAACCTCCTTGTGTGGTGCGGTTCGGGCCATATACACCATAGGAAATTTACAGGTTCGAACGATCGATGAGAATGTTATATGCGTATTTTCTACAAAAAATGAGTTAGATCTTGCCTTCTACAAGCAACTGAGCAGCCTCATCTTACATCAAATCCTACAGTTCTTAACTTTACTCGTACAATTGAGACACTTTTGTAGAAGGCTGTTTCTCGCCTGAGTCCATCTTTGAAATCTACAAATCAACCATTTGTCTTTGCATTGAATACTGCTGCCATCGTTTTTCATCTCGAGGTCGTCGACGAAATCTACAGACGGGTTTGCAATGTGATAGTTCCTGATATGACATCTTGTCTACAGTCACTTTCTCACAGACGTGCTGTGGCTTCCTTCTGTCTTCTCTACAAATATTTTCATGGCAACTGCTCTGACGAGCTACTTTCATTTGTACCTCAACTTCATGAATTTAAACGTGCTACTAGTTTGGCATCTCGGTCCCACCCTTTCACTGTTCAAACGGTTAAATGTAGCTATCTCTATTACTTCATTAGCTTTTTTTCTCACGCTTCCCGACAGTGTAACTCCTTTCCTCTTACTTCATTTCCTGGTAGTTATAATATTCAAATGTAATGACAGTCGATATCTTCTGGTATTTTGATCTTGATTCCTATCCTTCTCTTTACCATTTCCTCAAACAACCCTCTTTACTCTTGCTCTCACTCTCTGCAACCCCTTGTGTGTTAGTGCCAAACCCGCCTTGCTTGGGGTGACATGCTTTAAAAAAGATATCTTCCTGGAGTTTAATAAATCTTTTTTTCTATGAATTGTTTTGCTTAAAGAGCGATGTCTTTTGATTTCAGATTAAAACATGACAACTATACAATATATTTCAGTGAAATTTAAACTTTCTTAAAATTAGTAATTATAGTTTAGGTGGATGGGAAAAACTGACGCCAATGACGTATGGGTCAAATATTACCAAAGACAGACCGAGTAAGGCAACATCGAGTAACCTACCTAACGAGATTGTGTAAATGGATGAAAGAATAGGGACTTGGAGGGAAAGTAAGGAGACAAACACTGCTTTTGACTAAAAAATAAAGAAAGTCGTGGAGCGCCAAAATCGCACACGTCCCGAATAACACGGAATAGAAAAGATTGATATGTATTTGCACCTTGGTTGAAGTTTGATTGATGGAATATGCTTGTTGTTGTAAAGGGTGTTTCATTAAGACGGATCAAAGTCAGCAGTAAGTAAATCGGTGTTATTGGTGAAAATTTATTTATTTTTCTATTGGATCATGTTATTTGAGTCATGGCAATTATGTGTGAAAAATAATATCGCCCAAATATCTGCCAAATCTGAAAGAAAAAGAAAAAAATCATTAGATGCTTAAACTTAATTCATATTTCAAATAGATCCAAGTTATTGGAACACTCTTTAGAATAAAATATTATTTTGATGTATGTGCAGTTTTGGGAAATACAATCTCCTGAGGTTCAAGATCATTCATAGATTGTTAGGTTAGATTAGGGTTTAATCCTTTATTTATTAATGTTTATTGATTGTTTATTGCTTGAGATTAGGTTGGATTATTGCTCTTTTGACAATGAAACATGAATTATTAGAAATAAAGAGATTACACTTTTTAAAATTTGTAATGATTAATTACTATTCTGATATATTTATCGCGTCCATTGAGGGGTGTGGGATAATGATTAATGTTTAAGAAGTTTTCTTTTCATTTCCTTTAGCGATTGATTTATCCATAATATTAAAAAAAAAAAGCTTGTACTGCATAAATTTTCCTTATAATTATTTGTTTATTTTTCTGTTATTGTCCATTTGTTTTGGTTTTCTATTTTGATAATCCTGATATTTACGACAAATTGTGTTTTTTTTTCCTTGGGAAGATCTTAAAAATATTTTTCATCCAATACTGGGCACAAGAGCCACTGAGTGTAGACGGTTACTGAATTAAGTTATTCTATGAGCATAAGTGGATGATATAAGTGTAGTTTAATTATTATGAATTATAATCATAATTATTGCTATAGTATATTGAAATCAAAACAAGGACCCCGGACAGACATTGCTTTTCGAAGTATGCTTGCTCCACCCAATAAGGCATCGCCTTGAGTATGACGAGTCCTGGGAAAGACGATAAACTACATCCAACAGCAAGCCTCTGATTCAGAGGTTTTGAGGAGCGTGGAACCACCTCTTAATTGCTGGTGTTCCTAGAGTCCACCCTGACCCGGGGTGGTAGGACCTGTCAGGGTCCCAGCTGTGGGAAAATAGTTACCTCCCACCAAAAGGTGTCAAAACACCATGAAAGTATAAAAATACATATTAATACCAAAAAAAAAATTACCAGCAATAAAAATCTTAAATAAACCACTGAGGTTGATATGCCGTAAAAGAAAACAAACCAAAACAAAAACCAATAAGTAACATCCATCGCAGATGATAGCTGTAAGACAACTAATCGACAGTCGAGATAATGTGGTTTGTGCGTGATAAAATTTGAAGCGATCACAAATGACGCAATATTTTTGAAGGCCAAACAAATTTCATCATACACCCCCAAAATAGATTCATAGTACTGCACACCATTGCAAATGAGCTAATCTGAGAAAAATATAAATCGATTAAACCCTGTTATTCCAGTGGGTCTAAACCTGACCGTATGTTGAAAGAAAGGAAACTAAAGCGCTTGTTTCACTTAATTTTCACGGTAGATATATATATATATATATATATATATATATATATATATATATATATATATATATATATATGTACATGTATATATATATATATATATATATATATATATATATATATATATATATATATATATATGTGTGTGTGTGTCTGTGTGTGTGTGTGTGAAATAAATCTATATTTCTATACTTAGGACAACTACCTGGTTTAGTAATGTCTTCACTGTCATTAAACCGATGGTCGTCTCAAGGGATGCATAATGTTCCCATTAAATTGTTAACTACCTGTCAATAACATTGACTTCCCTGCGGCGTTCGCCATCTTGTTACTCAACAGCATATGGTAAATATGCCACGTTTAAGGTCTCAGCTCGCGGTCTGGCCGCAGGTGAAAACGCACACCGAGGCCGATTAAATAAAGATGCCGACATTTGCTCTTACAAACATGTTTGCCTCGCATCTTAATCCAAGAGAAACTGAGCACTCGTAAATTACTCTGTATTCAAGTGGAATTAATATCCGTAATTAATCAATGGTGTTCAATAAATGTTAGCTAAGTGGTTAGACTGAAGGTCTGAGGAACGTTAGAGTTCGCTGATGGAACAATGGTGTTGCATTTCGGTGCAAGCTAAGTGGTTAGACTGAAGGCTTAGAGAGACATCACTGTTCGCTGATGGAACAAACCCTTCCTGTTAACCAACACCGATACAGCGCTATGAATATTTATGCAAATGCTATGGAAATTTTAAATTCATTTCTTGAAATTACAAGTGTAAATTTATCAAATTGTGTATCTCGCTTTCTCGAAAAAAAGAAAAAACAATTTACCGTTAACGCGCCGTCGCCTCTCTCTGTCTTTTTTACAAATACTTTCACGGTAATTGCTCCGATGAGCTGCTTGCGCTGGTTCCCAGACTTCATGAATTCAAGCGTCCTACGAGGCTGGCATCTCGATCTCACCATTTCCCCATTTTCACACATTAGCCGTCTCTTCTACTCCAATAGCTTCGTATCTCGCACCTCTCGCCTGTGGAACTCCCTTCCCTATTCCTGTTTCCCTGATAGCTATAATCACCAATTATTCAAATGTAATGTCAATCGACATCTCCATTTGACTTGATCTATCCACTATCCTTCTCCACTTCCTTTCCTCTATCACTCCTATCTGCTCTCGCTCCAAATTTTCTATAACCACTTGCGTGCTAGTGGCTTCCCGCCTTGCTTGTGGTGAAATGCTTAAAAAAAAAATATGGTGTGTCACTGCGATCCCAGTTAATATATGAAATTCAGAGATAGGCCATCATCATAAAATCCATGAATCAATTTATTTTCTTTATAGTTATTTCTAATACTACGTCCTGATCAACCCGCAAATTTTCTATAAAAAATCAGGCTTCAATTAATGAGCTAAGAACACACAGAGAATTTATTAAGTAGAGAGCCCACGTCTGAACGATGATATAAACACACACACACACCCTTATATATATATATATATGTGTGTGTGTGTGTGTAAGTGTGTGTGTAGAGAGAGAGACACACACAGAGAGAAAGAGAGAGGGAGAGAAAGATGAAGTTGAAATTTTAGCTGGAGTCTTTAAGAATATTCCTTTAATGAAATTTTTCCGGTTTTTCCAGCTCGATAATTTTTCAAAAGTTAAATTGAGATTGACACTTATGTGTGTATGCCGTGAGATGATTCATGGCTATCCCATGATACGCCTTACATTTCCTATATTTTTATTCGTGTCAAATATTTTTTTAGAAATTCTTTCATATACATATATATATATATATATATATATATATATATATATATATATATATATGAAGAAATATAGTCTTAAGGTGTGCTATATTTATGGGATAAAGTGCTCAGTATACGAGATAGAGCGTGTATAAATATAAAAATTAACATTGAAGTCACTACCTCCATCTATCTCTCTCTCCAACTATCGTTCTACCTCTCTCTCTCTCTCTCTCTCTCTCTCTCTCTCTCTCTCTCTCTCTATTTGAAAAAAAGAACATTACCAGAAATAAAAATGTTGTCGGCATTAAATAACCCATTGAGGTTGATATGCCGTAAAACAAAATATACCAAACCAATCTAAACCAAAGAATACATATTCTATTCATACGAATCTATCCTAAAAATGTTGTCGGCATTAAATAACCCATTGAGGTTGATATGCCGTAAAACAAAATAAACCAAACCGATCTAAACCAAAGAATACATATTCTATTCATACGAATCTATCCTAAAAATGTTGTCGGCATTAAATAACCCATTGAGGTTGATATGCCGTAAAACAAAATAAACCAAACCGATCTAAACCAAAGAATACATATTCTATTCATACGAATCTATCCTAAAAATGTTGTCGGCATTAAATAACCCATTGAGGTTGATATGCCGTAAAACAAAATAAACCAAACCGATCTAAACCAAAGAATACATATTCTATTCATACGAATCTATCCTAAAAATGTTGTCGGCATTAAATAACCCATTGAGGTTGATATGCCGTAAAACAAAATAAACCAAACCGATCTAAACCAAAGAATACATATTCTATTCATACGAATCTATCCTAAAAATGTTGTCGGCATTAAATAACCCATTGAGGTTGATATGTCGTAATACAAAACAAAACGAACCGCATTACTCGATTGGTGACAGGCTCTCATCGCATAGTTGAAATACCTATATGCAACCGTAAGTTTTCTGCTAAGAGGTTCTTCTATCGAATTTTTCGTTTGTTGAACTATCCCCGGAATCCTGCTTTACAGCCAACTTTGAACTTCAAAAATCTAAGGCAGTATCAACCGTTACCTTCTGTTTTCTTACTTCCTGCACATCTATTCTTGTCTCTCTTTAATAATATTTGCTTTTTAAAAACTATTTTCTCACACTCAGTAACCCAGTCTTAGTGACTTTATTTCCTTGCTTAGTCTGAAATTTCAAACAACGGTTCAAGTCTTCTTCCTACCTTTACTGGGAGAAATCATTGACGGCTTCCCTTACTGCAATACACATACACAGAGGTAACCTCTTCTGCTCTTTTCCTCTAAAGTTAATTTCATTATTTTTATGCTTTTGGCACTGTACACAGAAAATATTTTAGCTAAATCTCGATCTTGCCAGAGTCGAATATAGGGCAGACAAAACTTGTTCCAATTTATTTTTAAACAAAGAGCCATTCTCGACAGATTGACTTGTAGAAACGAAATTAAGCTGGCACTCATAAGTCTTTACAAGTAAATTTTACCTTTTTTTTTTTGTTTTCCTGGGCATCGACTTGACGCGTTGGACCAGTCGCAAACCAAAATGACAAGGTCGCACTTTATTAATATAATTACGGACAAAATGATGTCAGGCAAATAAATAGGATGACAGGCCTTGACTTTTAACTGAGTTGGACTTAGCCTGAGACAAAATTATTTTGAACAGGACATCCCAGCAGGCATCAAAATCACTGCACTAATGAAATGAGCTTTGAAAAAATGCCCCTATTTTCTAACATATGAATTATTGATTGTCCTTCATTTAGTACGGCTCAAGGCACGCTTGACATGAGCGTTCAGGAAGAAATTTAAATATACACATTATGACGTCTGCAAAGAAACGATTGAACCGGAATAGTTTCAATCTTTCATGGGGCAATAATTTCGACGTGAGTAATTTCAGGTTTCCAGGGTCACACTAGGTATTTCTCCTAGGTGTTTGTGCATGTCTACTACAACCTGTAATACAGGAACTGCTTCTCGTGATGTGGATGGCAAACACTGTACGTTGCCCATGATAGTTAAAGTAGAACTTGATTTTTATTTTCCTTTATTAAACAACATGTACTAAAGTCGTTATCCTGCAAAATAGTTGACAGATATTAACGATGCTGATGACCTATCACTGTAAACACCATTGTCAAGGACACAGTTCTCCCACGTCATCTATAAAATGCTCCCAACGATCTTGGACTCTTTCTCAATGTCTCTAAAATTGAATCTATATGTTTCGACCAGTAAGATTCAATACAAACTGTCTCGGGTGAATCAATAAAATCTGTCGGATCTTTGCATACCTTAGAAGCGCAATAAATTCTACTGAGAAGGATGTGAATATTAACATAGCTAAAGCCTCGACCGCCTTGTATCAAATGGATGTAATCTGGAAATCTACCAGTCAACCTGAAGCAGAGATACTTTCGAGCCGTTGTAGAAGCGGTGTTAATGTATAGTGTCACTTCCTGAACATTAACTAAAACCGTTAATTCTAAACATGATGGAACCTACATTCGGATGCTGATAGTGTGGTGGGACGTGTCGAGTCTCCCATTGCTCTATCGCCACTTCGATGGAAATATTATGTAAATTTCTGTAAATTTGTATAATATTTATGCATTACACCCTAATCTTTATTCGCTAAAAAATTCATTGCTAATCATGCATTACTTTTTAAGTAATACACATATTAATGTCTTTGTTGTTTCCGTTCCTTATATTATGGCCGCTACTGTATATATATGTATATATATATATATATATGATAAAGACGATTTCGGAATCTGCGGCAACTCTTCTAGACAGTCTACGTGTTTAAGTTAGTGAATGCTGCCATAATCCTTGCCTCCAGGTCACCATTGGTATTACAAAAAGTTTGGTTGGCCTCACGCTCAACTGCGCCCAACACATAATAATCAAGGAAGTTGTAGTCTGGGGATTTAGGTGGCCAGATAAAGGTTTAATATAGTCGCAGAAAGTGTCTGACAACTATGACTTGGTTCTCCTACTTGTGTGGTATGGTGCAGGGTCCTGTTTGACAAAAGAGAGTTATCCAGTTTGACTGAGAGCAGCATCACTCCTCAAGGGACTTGATATAGGCCTTTTGTCGGAAGATGAATGGAGTCATAACTTTGCCATCACTAGTTATCATACCAAACTCCTTCGTGATCACCATTAGACTCGTCCAACTCTTTCCGAATCCTGTACACTGTCCTCAGATTGACATTCAAATACTCTGGAATTTTCATATTGGAGCTTATTTCGCGAATGCCAAGCAGTACAGCATGTCCTTTTTAAACTTCTGGCAGAGGTAATTACATCATGGTGTTCTTTTTCTCACAGTCAGTGCCCAGCTGACCCTACTATACTGCGGTGTTGACAAAATCAAATGAAACAACGCGCATGCGCGAAATTAAAAATGTAAGATGGCGACAATTTTCATATCGCGCCCTATATATATATATATGTGTGTGTGTGTGTATGTGTAAATCACTTTGTATATATGTGTGTTTTACTGCTGTTGCAAATGGGAAATTCTTAACTATTTCAGCCACTAGGCAGGCCAAATATTCCTATTGATTTCATTCCAACTTTTCGGATCTTGGAGAATATTCTGTAATTATTATGGAACTGTGACTCCATAATTATAGACGGATATGCTCATTTCATATTCTAAAGTTCAGATCTCGCAGGCGATCGTTTAATTTTATAACTATTCTGTATCTGATATCTTTGTGTTTTTAAGTAGCGGTTGTTTATGGGTTTTTTGGGGATTTTTTTTTTTCGTTTGACTCCAATTTGTTCTCATTTTGCTGCGAGGCAGAATGTTAGGTTGGCGGTAATGGCTTCTTTAATTAGAGTCCTGTGATTGCGTCTCTTCTTCTCTTTCGCCCGTTTCACTCTCCCTCCCTTCCTCAAACACTTTCACGTTGTCTCTTTCATTACTTCTTTCTTTTTATCTTCCTTTTTATCCATTTTACTGATTCTCTCTCTCTCTATCCTTGTCTCTGTTCTATTCTCTTTGTTTTTCTATATCATTCTCTCTCTAGTATTGCCTGTTTCTCTCTTTCTCTGCTCTACCTCCTCTCCTCTTTTTGTGATTCAGTCTTTCTTTTTCCCCTCTCACACTGAATCTTTCTCATTGTTTCACACAGACGCTCTCACTCTCTCTCTCTCTCTCTCTCTCTCTCTGATTTTCTGTCTTCCCTCTCTATCACTGATTCACTGCCTTACTCCTTCTCTTTCGTTGATGTTCTCTTTGTGCCTCTCTCTTTCTCTTTCTCTTACGCTCTTTATCACTGATTTTCTGTTTATCTCTCGCGCGCGCTCGCTCTCTTATTCCTTTAATCTCACTGATTTTCCGTTTCTTTCTCTTCCTCTTTCTCTCTCTAATTCTCTATCTTTGTATCTCATTCTTTCCTTTACTGATTCTCTGTCTTTCTCTTTATCTATCTATCTATCTATCTATCTATCTATCTATCTATCTATCTATCTATCCTTTACAGTCCTTTCATCTATCTATCTATCTATCTATCTATCTATCTATCCATTACAGTCATTTCATCTATCTATCTATCTATCTATCTATCTATCTATCTATCTATCTATCTATCTATCTATCTTTTACAGTACTTTCATCTATCTATCTATCTATCTATCTATCTATCTATCTATCTATCTATCTATCTATCTATCCTTTACAGTCCTTTCATCTATCTATCTATCTATCTATCTATCTATCTATCTATCTATCTATCTATCTATCCATTACAGTCATTTCATCTATCTATCTATCTATCTATCTATCTATCTATCTATCTATCTATCTATCCTTTACAGTCCTTTCATCTATCTATCTATCTATCTATCTATCTATCTATCTATCTATCTATCCTTTACAGTCCTTTCATCTATCTATCTATCTATCTATCTATCTATCTATCTATCTATCTATCTATCTATCCTTTACAGTCCTTTCATCTATCTATCTATCTATCTATCTATCTATCTATCTATCTATCTATCTATCTATCTATCTATCCTTTACAGTCCTTTCATCTATCTATCTATCTATCTATCTATCTATCTATCTATCTATCTATCTATCCTTTACAGTACTTTCATCTATCTATCTATCTATCTATCTATCTATCTATCTATCTATCTATCTCATTTTTATTTGATTTTGTGGCGAATGCCGACAATGGATTCCTCATCATTCGAAAAGCATCAATCAAAGACACGTAACCAATGGAATTCTTGACTATGTCATCGATACAAATAAATCTAATTCTAAAGAAATTCCATAGTAACACAGATTAAACACAATAACAGAGTATAAATGTTGCAAACAAATGCAGCCACACTGTAAACAGGAGGAACTAATCGTCAAAAGCCTAATATACAAGGAAACATCTCTAGTTGAATGCGATATATGAATATAAAACTGACAATTTATTACAATTATTGAAAGCACCTAAACTCGTAATTGTATAAAAATGAATTGAGTAGCTGCATTATTTACATTATTCGGACTGTTATCCTCATCTTTATTGTCATATTCACAACATTTCGGCCGTTTTATGCTCCGGATATAGACGGATCCATTACACCGTCCAGACACCCAAGCTTACAGCACCTTATCTTCCCAAGCGGTCACCAACATTGCTTAATTTCAGTGATTGTACAGCAACCGGTGCTTCAAGTTGATGTGGCCGCAAGCCCTTTATACCACCCGCACATCCAAGATTACAGCACCTGGTATTTCCAAGCGGTCATTCATCTAGGTACTGACCAGGCTTGATGTTGATGTTTGTACAATAGAAATTTATTACAAAGAATTAAAAACATCTAAATCCGTCATCGTGTAGAAAATGAACTGAGTATCTACGCAAAAAGTAATTGGGGTACGCGATAAAGGTGTGCCTTCTCCACAGATTAATTCAACCTCTACAGCGACGTTGTACTAAGGGATCAGAAGACCCTACTAGGATTTATTATCGCTGGGTAAAATCTTAACAATATAATATACAAAGCGACACTGTGTTGATGGCTGATCTGAAAGGAATCTGGAAGAGCACCTAGACAAGGTGTTAGAGGTGTTGTAGCATACCAACGGACGATAATGGGTATGTCCCCATTCATATAAATACAGTAGTAAATGCTGTATGTTGGTCTGCAGTTGAAGATTCATTGTGCAATTCAATTGACTTATTTCAAGCAGTTGATTACTACTTCTAGCGAATCTTATATGTGTTGTTCTTGTCCTAAGTATTATCGTTCATTACCAACCTTTGTTTGATTATTCTATTCAGTAACCTTCCCTGGGTTACAACAAGAAGAAAGAGAGAAAAAAGGACTAACCACCAAGAAGACATAAAGTTTATTCATGAGCAAGAGAAAAAAGCCCAAGATCCAAGTTACGAATAGATGTCAACATCAACCGGGTGCAGAAGTTTAAATATCTGGGAAGTGTTTCAATAGAGGATGCAAAACGCAACAGGGCTTCGAAAACTAAACATTCACGGGGTTTTATTGAGGGCAAGAGAATTTGGGGAAGATAACGAGTCACTTACCTGGCGCGTTTGTGTGTATAGATGGCAAAATGGGGGTGGGATCTATAAGAAAGAGAGAAAAAAGAACTAAGAGCCACAAGAGGTAGGAAGTTATGGAGGGCTGTAATTGCGTATATCCTGAAGGAATGGGGTACATAGTCACTAAGAAAGCCATCATAATAATTTTACCACACCAATATCATCTACACATTATCATTCCCAATAAGTAATTGCATACTCTATAATAGACAGGCCTTAAATTCATAAAGAAAATATACAACTAATACTCTATTCCTAGGATTAACCTTCCACTTCGGAGATCACAATGTAATCTTCGACAATGTCAAAAAATATATACCACTCTGGCAGTAAGATCATCATCATAAGTGAAATATATAACACGCGCATATGTCATAATATTAAATATTTTTCAAATAGTATGACTACGCCACATATAGAAAAATAAAATTTTCAAAAATCCGGTACGAAACAAAATCATATTCGGCATTGAATCGGAAGATTTAAATTATATTCAAAAAGCGAAAATGCATTTTCACGTGGTCTTAAATTTTTGATCAGGTGTGTACATATATATACACACATATATACATATAGCCCCACACACATTCACACGCACACACACACACACACACACATATATATATATATATATATATATATATATATATATATATATATATATATATGAGATAACGATGTTTACTACCAAAAGTAATGGAAAGAAAAAGAATATTTAAATATTTTA
The DNA here is from genome assembly GCA_964036315.1 of Acanthosepion esculentum. NCBI lineage: Eukaryota > Metazoa > Mollusca > Cephalopoda > Sepiida > Sepiidae > Acanthosepion > Acanthosepion esculentum. The sequence goes on along the minus strand of OZ038477.1, from coordinate 142,002,367 downwards.
AAAAATTAAAAATTCCCAGCATCCATGATTCGTGCGCAAATTTAATCTGATGAAGTCCGAACGGACTTCCACTGTGTAACAGATACCCCCCAAATATATATATATATATATATATATATATATATATATATATATATATATATATATATATATTATGAAATGGACAAAGTCCGACAATTATTTTAAGACATTTTCTTTGTTTATAAAATTATCTATAAAAAAAATTATCTATAAAAAGAACGTATAAAGATTAAAAAAAATGTCTTTAAATAATTGTCGGACTTTGTGCATTTCATAATGTGTGACGTCATTTGTTTACATTTCATACGCCATGAGCAGTTATGAATGTACGTGAAAGATTCATGGAAGATTGAAGTTTATAAGCAGTAAATTCGACCTTGCAAACCGAACGATCCTCTGTGGCCGAATCGGTTAAGGCACGTCAGGCTATATGACGGTTCCGTATAGGATACAGGTTCGAATCCTGTCGGAGGACGAATATGTTCAATGAAAATTTCTCGGACATTCAGGCCGGTAAATTTTGTTAACACTGTTTATTATAAAACAGAGCATTTACTTAAATATTTGTATCTATAAAAAGAACGTATAAACATAAAAAAATGTCTTAAAATAATTGTCGGACTTTGTCCATTTCATAATGTGTGACGTCATTTGTTTACATTTGGATACGCATCGAGCAGATATGAATGTACGCGAGAAAATCATGGAAAATTGTAGTTTAAAAACAGTAAATTCGACCTTGCTAAGCGAACGCTCTTCTGTGGCCGAAACGGTTAAGGCACGTCAGGCTATATGACGGTTCCGTATAGGATACAGGTTCGATTCCTGTCGGAGGACGAATATTTTCTATGAAAATTTCTCGGACATTCAGGCCGGTAAATGTTGTTAACACTGTTTATTATAAAAACAGAGCATTTACTTAAATATTTGTATCTATAAAAAGAACGTATGAACATAAAAAAATGTCTTAAAATATATATATTCAATTGTGCTATATTTATGGGAAAGTGTGTCGCATAAATCGACTTTGGCGAGATTATTTTTTAATCTTCTCACTGCAGACAGGCTCATAATGCAGCTAAGGCACTAGAGCTTACTGAATCTGAAAGAAAGGTGCACACGGAAACAACACTGCATGTAACTGTCAGTTTCACCATTCATATGATTTTTGTCCATTGTCCACACTATCTACCTGTATCGAAAGGTAAAGTATATTTTTTCTCGTTGTAACTTCTAAGAAGCCATAATTAAGCCTTTTCATGAAGTTACTTTTAATAATCACTAACTTATATAATGAAAATCTGGACGAACTGGCAATTAAAGGTAATACCTTGGGGTTTACATTCGCGCTAAACTAAAAGTTTCACAGGAGATAATTATTCATTGCTAATTATATTCTGCTATCCCTCGTATATTTACTTATTGACCCAAAATATCTACAGTATTATTGACCATGAGCTGTCTGGTACACACACACACACACACACACACACACACACACACACACACACATATATATATATATATATATATATATATATATATATATATATATATATATATAATTATAATATTTTTTAAAAAATATGATTCCTTCGCTACATAAGAGTTCTCATGTTTCAAAAGCGAGAGCGGAGACCCTCAATATAATTTTTTAAATTAAGTTGAATTAAGGTGTCTGGTCTTGCTTCATCGTCAAGCAAGAATTTGGAAATAAGCTCTCTTGTGGTTTGCGCGTGTTTATAAGTATGGTCTCTTGCAACATTAGTTACTATGGAAACGTCTAGGGTCGGCCATATTGGTTAGGTACGTCAGCGTACGGTACGGGATGAGGGTGAATTTTAGCGTGTTTATTTTTAGATTCAGATAAACACACAGTGACTGAGAGTGACTCAATTCTGTCGAAGAGTCGTGCATATATATATATATATATATATATATATATATATATATATATATATATATATATATATATATATATATATATATATGGGTTATTTCATATCGAAAACGAAATATTTCCTACACAATTTTATGCCTTCAACTAAATATATTTTGAACGAAACTGTATGCCTTCTACTACAAATAAAATGTATTTTTAGTCGTTTTGCAATTAAATATATTGTTGGTAATTCTACTATAATAGGTCTTGTTGGCAACGGTTTTATATAAATATATATCGCTGGTATTTTTCCAATAAAAATGTATTTTTATACTTTCATAGTGCTGTGATTTTGCTTGGAGAATCAATATTTGCCCAAAGCTAGTACCCTAGGTGGTGCTACCACCCCGTGTCATGGTGCTCCTGAGAACAACAACGATTAAATTTGGTTCCACGCCCCTCAAAAACTCCAATATCCCAATCAGTAGTCTTGCTGCCGGATGTAGTTTATCGTCATACGCAGGACGATCGACTAAATAAGAATGAAAAGATTTTAAAAGGAAACGGAAACCCAATCCTAAACAGGAAACAAGTGTTAACCCTCTACTCCTGTTCAAAAGAACGGGTAGGAGTGGGAATAGGACGATAGGCGAATCTATCTACTCCTATATGCCAATATATATCAATGTATATATATTGGGATGTCTGCTGTAGAGGTTGAAAGATTTGGTTTTATTTTGACGTCATCTGGAAGACAATCTTTCCTCATTCTGATTTTGAATAGAAACATTTTGTTTAAATTTTTACATTTCCGAACTTAAAAAATGGCCTGGGATTTAACTGTATATTTTGAAGCAAAAAATCATTGGTATAGCAGAGTCTTCTGCTCCAGTTCTTGAGGCAGATAATTATCTTTTTACATGATGAGTCGTGTAAGTGCATTTACTCTTCTTTGTGTCAACCTGTGTCAAACTTAGACAAGCTTTATCATCAAATGTCATGTTGTATAAGTCTTTTTCGTCTCCTCACTGGTATTCGTTCGACCTTCACCGAATGAATGCCTTGACATTTTTTAGAGTAAATCTTTGTTCTTTGTTGAATTCGATAAATGCGAATGTCATGGAAGATATGAATAGACCAGTCAAAGCAACCACAAAAAATCGTCTTATTACATTTATTTGCCTCTACTGCCATTAATATTACCTGTCCAAAGACAAAAAAAATATTCTTTAAACGATTTATGAAACAACGTTTTTATTTCTACATCAATTGTACAATAATATATATTTGCTTTTTTTAACGTATTACTTTTTTCTTCTTTCCTTTTTTTTGCTTCTTTTATTTCATTTTTTTCCTTTTTCCTTTTTTTTTTGCTTCTTTTATTCATTTTTCCTCTTTCTTTTTCATTATTTTTCATCTTTCCTTTTTTGCTTCTCTTATTCATTTTCTTTCTTTCTCTCTTCCATTCTTTTTTCTTCATTTATTTTTTGTTCACTTTTTTCTTTCTTTCGTTCTTCTTTGTTGATTGCATCTTTTTTGTTTTTCTTCTCCTTTTTTCTTTTTTCTAGATTTTCTTTTCATTCATTTATCGTTTATTCTTTTCTTTCTTTTTATTCATTCCTTTCTTTTCTACTCTTTTTTTTTCTTTTTCAACCTGATTTCTGTCTGTCCTTACTTTCTCGTTTTTTATTTCTCTTTTTTCCTTCTTTGCTTTCCACAATCATTTTCTTTACTTTTTCCTTTTATTTGTTCCAGGCTCCCTTTCTTCTTGTGTTCTTTCTTTCTTTCTTTCTTGTATTAGCTGAACATTTTTTTTAAATTCCTAATCTCTCTACCTTTTGTCCATTCATTGAATATTGCTGTCCTATCTGGTCTGCTTCTTCTGCTGTATATTTAAAGACCCTTGACAAAATACAAAGAAGAATCTACAGTATTATTGGCCCTGGACTGGCATTTCGGCTCCAGACTTTAAACGCATTACTAGATTAGCAGAAAGGTGTTATCATTTTACAGTTGAAACGGCCAAATGAAACCGTAAGTTCTATGTTAACAGTTTCTTCTACCGCACTTCTCGCTTCTGGAACTTTCTTCCGTTTTCTTGCTTCCTAGTCGATTTTAATCTTGAAAAATTTAAATGCGAAAATTAATGCTCATCTTTCTTCATAATTCCCATTTGTTTATTGCTCTCTCTCCTCAGTAATGTTTTCTTTTTCTCCTATTCTCACGCACTTAGTAACGCCGTTGCGTCTTAGTGGCTTTCTTGCCTTGCTTGAGATGAAATGATTAAGGAAAAATTTTAAAATATTTAAAATATTTTCTTCTTGTTACACAACTGAAGAATGTAATTATATAAAATTGAACATAAACTTCATAGTTTTCCATATTAACCATATGGCTTCTAACATGTCAAAGAGTAGGCGCTTTACTCATCACTAAGGAAAAAACATTTTCACGTATATATTCTTCGATTTACGAATCGCCAGTTCCTCGATCTGATCACAATGACTGCAGGAGAACCAGACAATAATTGGCTCAGACGTCACTTCCAAGTTTTTGCATTGACGAATCAGCTGTATTTGTTTTGTAGCCCACGCTATTGAGTGGTAACATATCCCGAACCAGCTGCTACGTGAGCGAAGCCTCGTTTGTATCACAATACAAAATGCGATGGAATAACAATTGAACTATAGTAGCGAACAGGCGTAGCGCAGCAAAAAATCATTGCAATTGAATTCAGTCTCACTTAAACTTCATATGTTCCACAAGAAACAAAACAATCGTAATTTGCATCGCTTGGTATACTTTGAAAACAAATGAAGTTTTGGATGTTTCTTGGTTAATCAAATTATTTACTAAACATTTCAAATCACCTGCCGTTATAAGTTATTTATTAAAATCTGTACAAAGCTAAATGTTGCGGAAATTTTAATAAAATATGTTACACTAATCTTTATCGTGAGGGAAAGATAGACTGTCGAACTAGAGAAACAGCATTTAATATCCAGGTTTTCAATCAAGATCGAACACCGGCCTCTCGTACGAGGGGTCTATCATGGAATATACAGCATTCTCTCATAAAGAATAGCGAGCGAAGAAAACCGTACGAACTATCAGAAAAGATAGGAAAGCAAAGCAGGAAGAAACGATTATTAATAGAAACCTTACGGTAATTTAAAACCGAAACATAATTTTGGATTATAAGGAAACTTTGGAGATCATAACGATTTTATACTATTTAATCCATAGCTGAGAGAAAAAGATGTGGATTTTAAAATCAATGTAATACAGATATATATATATATATATATATATATTTCCGAGATGAGGTATTATGTACACAATTTACATTATTTGTACTATTGACCTTATCCGTTGTACGCTCCGGCCGTCTTCAGGTGGTTGGACTGTCGAACTGAACACTTTATTTTGCTCACTGTAGTAGACTGTTCTAGTTCCTTAAGGACACGTGAATAAAGGCGTTGGTTAGATCCGGTGACAGGACCCAAAGATTTGTGAGTTCAATACCTGGTTAAGGCAGTGGAGAACTTGGAAAAGAGAATTAACAGGAGATAACTGAAAACTGAAATAAATTAGACATGGCACGTGGCACTAGAACAGTCTACCCCAGTGAGCGAAATAAAGGGTTCTGTTTGACATTCTAAAAAAGAAGAAGGCCGGAACGTACATCGGCCGAAATGTTGTGATAAATATGGCAGCAAAGATGAGGACAATAGTCCGAATAATGTAACGAAATTTAACTATCTGAGATTTTCAACAAGCGCTGGAAAATGTGACAGATGAACCGAAATATGTGTTGGAATCACGAAAGATAATTTTCAAGCGTACATAAGGTAATAAAGGAAAGCGAGAAGAAAGGACTAATCATCAACAGTATGAAGACAAAATGTATGTTTGTTGGCAAAAAATAACAGACTAAAACCCGAATAACAAATTGGGTATAGCAAAATTAAACAAGTGCAGAAGATCTAGGAAATGTTTTAATAGCGGACCGAAAGTGCAACACAGAAATGCGAAGGCTCACTGGGATAGGGAAAGATGCCTTTCAAAATGTAAGCAAAGTATTGAGAAACAGGAAATTTTATTAGAAACAAAAAAATAGAGAAGTGAATATTAAACAGTATCTTCGCAGAAGCGACATCAGATATGTGGCTCTACAGGAGGATGATAAGTATACCATGGATTCGGTATTTGACCAACAGTGAAGTTTTAAGTAAAATGGAAACAAAAAAGACACAGTTGGTATTTCTGACACGTGACGAAAAAAGAATGTTTCGAGAATTTAACACTCACAACAAGAGAGACAGAGGGAAAAAGCGAGTAAAGAGGATGTGAAAAAAGATGGCAGAACACTGTGGAAATAGGTAAAACTAAAAATATATTGGTACAAGGAAGTAGATAGGAAGTTGTGAAGAGCCGTGATCGCCCACATCTTGAAATAACAATACGCAAAATAAGTGAACATGTCTCGAATGTAATCTCATGGGGTGAAGAATTAATTTCAACTCGGAAGTAATTTCAACTTGGAGTTAATTACAACTAGGAATTAATTAAAATCAGAACTAATTTCAACTAACTCGGAAGTAATTTCAACTCGGAATTAATTTCAACTTAGAATTAATTACGACTCGGAAGTAATTGCAACTTAGAATTGATTACAACTAGGAATTAATTTCAAGTCAGAACTAATTTCAACTCGGAAGTAATTTCAACTTGGAATTAATTACAACTAGGAATTAATTTCAACTTGGAATTGATTACAAGTAGAAATTAATTTCAAGTCGGAAGTAATTTCAAGTCGGAAGTAATTTCAACTCGGAACTAATTTCAACTTGGAATTAATTATAACTAGGAATTAATTTCAAGTCGGAACTAATTTCAATTCGGTTTTGCAATAAAAAAGAATGAATGTTGCAGAAAAGATGAATTCTCAATTATCTTATCGACTAAGGATTCTTAACGTTATTTTAACAAATTAACACAAACCCCTTGCATTTTGTTTAGGAATAACGATTAGTTAAAATTAGGCCCGACTTTAAATTAATTTCAAGTTGAAATTAATTCCGAGTTGAAATTAATTTTGTCACTCATCTCATGTGATCAAGAATTGTAGACGACTACTAAATGTTTGATATAAATATTTGTTTGAGAAATCTTAACCAATAATTGTCACGGTTCTTTGAGAAGAAAACCTGGTTTTTAATTCCTATTTTAAATTACGGTAGTTTGTCAAATAAGATTAATTCTTCTTTATCAAATTCGATTTTTAGTCTAATTCTTGTAGGATTATTGATATTTTCTCAAAAATAATCTATGAAATAAAATTAAATATTTATTGGAATGTTTACCTATCAACCTGGAAAACCTAATTTTAGATTTAGCAATGTGAGAATATCAATTAATTTATGTATCTCTTCAAGACATGGGTGATCATGGCGCTCCACAGTTTCTGCGTGGCTGTTACTAGCGATACTCCCTTTGCCAAGACTCCTGGCCCCCGTTCCGTCATGCATTAACACAAGCTCGTCAGAAAAGTAGCCCGCTTCCTTAACCTGCCTCTCTTGCATTCGATATGCCCTGTGAGTGTTACATTTTCCGAGCCTTCCTTCCTCATTACATTTCCAAGAAATTTCAGATGCTCTCTGAATATGAGTAAAAAATGTTATTTTTGTTACCATTTTCTTTAAGACTTCCAGACTTGCTTACTCAATCCGTCCATGGAATTCGCAACATCCTTCTTCTTTTTTTAAAAAAATCATCGCTGTTAGTTGATAAAGAATGAAATTTACTTCGAAGAATATGTTTCTAGATAATTGAAAATTGATCGACAGAATAGAGTGATAATGGGTTTAATTAAAATTTCGATATTAAATTCGTATTTTTATCAGAATATGAATTAAGTTGTCATACAAGTGAATTGCTCTTTGGTAGACATAATGGTATATTGTCTTGAAAAGGCATGCGCGCCCACCCCAAACATCGTTTACTATTCTGCAAAATCTTTCCCCACAGACATAACACCACAAATATATGAATACTCGGTCGCTGTTTCTATGGCCAAAGTTCAGATGAGCTCCCTTCTTTAATTCTAGTTCATACCATTACCGCTAGGTCAAGCCATGCTTCATTCACTCTCATTTACCGTAATTCCCCATGTATAATAAGCCTTCATCCATAATACGCACACCTAAAATTGTGCTGAAAGTGTGTGAAAATGCTTCTACTCACGCACCCCTTGTTTGATAATCAAACCCTATAAATTTTACCTCTCCAATTTCATTACGGCCAGCGTTATCTACTCTTATTAAAAATTGGTTTTAAACATAGAATAATATGATTCTAATTTAGTTTTATGATAACACTTACTTTGTTTTTACGGTTTAAGATTTCTTGTAGCAGTGTATAATGCGCATCCCTGATTTTGCTTATTATTTTTTAGAAAAAATGTGTATTATTCAGAGGGAATTACGGCACTTCTTTGTGTTCCTGTTAGAAGGGGCAATTTCCATTCAAAAGACTTATTTTTCTCAAGAACTGCTACAGTTGCGGAACAGACTTCCACGGGGATGCTTTCCTGAACAGTATAACCGAAAGTCAAGGATAAATAATTATGTACCCTCCTTATCATAATCTTATCTTCCTACTGCCACTTCTTTCAATCAGATCATACATCTCCTTCAGTAGCACTTTATTTTGAGTGGTGCTCGAACCTTTTATTGGGTAAGCTTTAGCAGAAACGTTTTTTAAGATCAAGATTTATTTTGAAGAAATATTTTCTTCAACCTATGAAGAAATACACTTTTAGATTCTATCTACTTTTCTAATGTGTAGAATAAGAAATAATATATTTACCCAGTTATTTATTTTATAGGAATAGGGGTGCGTATTATTGATGAAGGCTTATTATACATGGGAAATTACGGTAGTTAAGATTTACTGCTGATGACAGAATCGATTAAGCGCGCGATAAAAGACAGATTAATTAATTAATTAATTTAATTAATTGAAAAATAATAAAGTCGTTCAACTTTCACACGTGTATTCAATATCTAGTTTTCAAAAAGGATTTCTGGTAACATTATCAGACGTATAATGATAAAGAAATTTCTTAATAAAAATAATTTTAAAATACGTAATAACGAAAAGTAGTTCTTCATAGAATATTTAATATTATGAAATAAGGTTTTAAAATATTCTACTAAAAATAATTAAAAAAAGGAAAAAAATAAGTAAATCTTAAAATACTCGATGGCATAAACAAATATTACAGATATTTTTTTTTAAAAAACTGAGAAAAAAAACCCCGAAGAAAAAGAAAAATCATTCTAAGTTATGAATATGTTTTGCTAATGTGCGAGACAAATTTTCCCACAGGAAAAAAAATAAAAGGAAAGAAGAAAGACGAGTGTCACGAGTAGAAGATTAGATTAACAGAGATTAACAAGAACGAAAACAAAACAAAAAGCGAACGAAAATACAAAATTGCACCCTGCAAGAATCTCAGACGCCATCTTCGCTGAGTAAAGACGCGGGAAGATAGTCAGTGAAACGGAGAATGAAAATGGAAGAAGTGGTTGTCAAACTGTCGATAGCATCTGCGTTATTATTAGAAAGGCGGAGAGCATTTGTACAAGCAAAGAGGAAAGCTGAAAAAAAAAAGTAAAGCTTATGAAAAGGGGGGAAAAAGGGAAAACGTGTGTGTGAAAAAAAATGGGGGGAGAATACACAAAAACGATGTCTGTTGAAAGAAATATGCGAGGAAGACAAACGAGAATCAAGATTTGAAGAAAAAGGAAAATAAATAAATAAGGTATTTAGTAATAAAAAAAAATTGAAAAAGATGGCTACGACAAGAAAGGAATAAAATCAATCAGAAAGAGTGAAAAAAGCAAAAATAAAAAAAAACAGCATCAGTAGTTACATTACAACACCGCCGATCAGACCACGAGCTACCGCCAGCCACGATGAACGGACGTCCCCTCGAGGAAACCGTCCCTCAAATTCACACACGAACTCTGGTCGAATTCCTATATACGATCCATCGCTAAATATGCAGGCAAAATTATCGGCTCCCTTTACCCCTCCAGTAAGTGATATTTATTCTGTGAAAATACAGAAATGTGGCACAAGGCCGAAGGGAGGATTGGGGAAAAAGGACGGTCTTCTTCTGTCTTAACTATAACTTAGCTAGCCGCAAACACTGACCCAATCGTACGAACAATATTCCTTACACCAAAACACCACATTCATACGTACCTTTCTTACTACAACCACCATAATACCTCACTGTCTCTATGAAAATACTAACTAGTCCCCATATTTACAATTCAGCGTCTGTGGGGGGGGGGATATAATAACAATTTAAAAAACTAACCCCAATAAGTATTTACAAAATGAGTACAAAATATTTACAAGAAACTAAAGAAAAATAATATTAGTAATAAAAACCCCCACAATCACTAAATGTGTCAGAAATACCAGTTCACTGGCCGAAATCAATGCGGGACTATAATATTATAGAACATTCATTCATCCCAAGCACACACACTGACACGCACTCATTCAGACACAACAACAAATACGAAAACACTCACACGAAACGAAAGGCGCCCCGCATTCTACCTGCGAACTGACATCACTAACCACCTAACGAGGGAGGGGATGGGGAATTAAACTTAAAGAAAACTAGGGACAGAAATAAAAGGGGCCAAATGAGCATACATAACCTAGCTAAGTTAACTGGAAAAATAAACTAAAACATCAAAAATAAAACCTAAACTAGCCTAGTTTTGGGATGGGTTGCACTAGTTCAACCCAGGAAGAGCAATATCCTGATGCCTAACCGGCATTAAAGTGCCACTCAAGGTCAGCTCCTTTCACACGACACATGCGCGCAAGATGCACCCACCTTTTGCTGAATTCTAACCCCTCCAGTAAGTACCTGACTCTTCATGCTATCCTCTACTTTATAAGAGCCAGATCGGACTGAAAATGAAGTACTGCTACCATATTTCGGCAGGAGCTGCTCAGGCTTCATTTTCTAGTCGCGATAGAGAATCCAAAGCATCTCCGAGTCTTTGCAGGAGAAGAATTATTTTCCACTCTCTAACCTCTGTCTCCCACAGGCGGGATGTAGCGAGCCTCTCACTGCTCTATCGCTACTACCATGGAAAGTGCGCTGACGAACTGCATCTCCAGGATCCACCAGGTCTGACCTTCACGGTTAGGATCCACCATGCCACTTACATAGTAAAAAAAAACCACGCCCATTCCCTCCATATTCCATCGGCAATAAGAAAGTCCCAGTAAAACAGCTTCTCCCCGTGAAACACTGCCCGATGGAACAGACTCCCATAAAGATGTTTGCTCGATCATTACAACCTTAACCTGTTCAAGTCTAGAGTCAACTTTTACCTTCCCTTCCTATCCGTATAAACTACCTTTTAACGTAACAATCTACCCGGAGTGGCCCTCGGGCCTTGTACAGGATGATCCTTACTTTAAAAAATACTTTGGTCTTTCATCTTAATAATGACATAAGAACTAAGTAACTAATAATAACAAAACAAAAGTCATTGAAACAAAGCAAGTTCAGTCGACCAATGATGACAATTCCAGAACAACGTAACTATAAACAATTTTTTCTATCCTCTGCCAGCCGCTATGATGGAGAAAGCATTACCTCGAACCGTCGCCAGTGAGACACGCTGCAAGAGCCACTCCGTTTCGCGAGGCTCGTTCCTTAATCGAGACGCAATCGCGCCAATCCTCCGAAGGAACACCATCGAGCGAGGGCCAATAACCCCTGAAGTCTCCACTGCCACAGGAGTAAAAAAAAATCTATCAACAAGAGAAGAATATTTAGCTATTTTTTTATCTCTGCGTCTCGGGCGACGAACCCCGGCTTAACCGCGGACCTGATCATATTACCGGCCGAAAAAAATGTCCATTAAACAGTTACTATATATATCTTAATCTAGTAAAAGCCAACAAGTGAATATTGATATTTTTCTTTTATATCGTTTTTATCCCGTTCATCATGTGTAAGATCATGGCTCTCTACAACTTCCTATCCTTCGTAGTTCTTAGTAAAATTTGTCTTTTTGCCACCAACACAGTGAACTGACTCTCTTAGAAGCTGACCGGTGTATGCATGTATTCAATTCTAATATTTACTAAAACAATCTACCGATATGCCCACCGCAATGGAAATGCGAAATAACGCTTTAATAACACCCAGAGATAGCAATTATTTTTGGCTCCTAAACCTAAAAAGAAACGGGCGGGAGGCCCCCTAAAACTACCATATCGACTGATACTAAAGATAACTATTTGATGGCCTGATGCGTCTTACCTACGACGAAAACGTCAAAAGAATCCTGTGGAAGAAGAATGTAATTAACGAAATGTTTCTGACGCCTCTTGAAAAACACTCAAAGGTTTACTCAGGTCCAGTCGTGATGCGATAGACGACTTGATAATAATGAAAACAGGTGGCGTGGACACGTGACCCATGGACGGCGAAGAGTGCCTGCCTGAGTACATTGCACTGACAGCAACGAGAGCCGGAAAACGGTTTATCTAGCATTAAACACTTTAAAACCGCTGCAGGTGTGTAAAGGAGACCCGGACGAGGAGAAAAATGATGTAACCAGTCAGAAATGATAGGCATTTTACTCACATACATACACAGACACATACGTACGTGTACGTGTAAGTGTGTGTGTGTGTGTGTGTGTGTGTGGATAATGTGAAAATAAGAATCAGTATTGCGGTGTGATTATAACTGCCATTCCTCAAGCGATCTTCAAACAATACTCCATCTCCGATTTTGACCACACATCCATCTGAAATATGACCACATTTTTAAAAATATACATACATACCTATCTATCCATCTGTTTTAAAAATATACATACATACATATCTATCTATCTATCTATCTATCTATCTATCTCAATCTGTCTATCAATCTCAATCTGTTCGTATCTATCTATCTCTCTATCTATCTATCTATCTATCTATCTATCTATCTATCTCAATCTGTTCGTATCAATCTATCTATCTATCTATCTTTCTATCTATCTATCTATCTATCTCAATCTGTTCGTATCTATCTCTCTCTATATATATATATATGTTGTTTATAATTATATGTAATATATATATATATATATATATATATATATATATATATATATATATATCAAGAGAGATACGGACAGACTAAAATATCTAATATGGATATCACTCGACATATGAACATACATATGGATAGTCATAGACAAATAAGAATAAGATAAATGCACATAGATATTAAAATATAGATACATAATGAATTAAAATAGACGAATAGAGAGATAATGGGCTGGCTGAGATAGATAGATAGATAGATAGATAGATAGATAGATAGATAGATAGATAGATAAATAGATAGATAGATGCAGAGAGGGAGAGAGAGAGAGAGAGATTTAGTAAAATATAACTTAGTTTTACTGTATGGAAGTACTCAAATATTGTTAGGCCAACCTAAATCTCAACTAACGCCGCATACATTTTTAAGAGCTAATTTTGGGGCCGAGAACTTTTCAGCATACGCACGTGAACAGAAGGAAAGAAAGAAAGAAAGAAGAGAGACGCGTATATTAAAACTTATGTCACCTCCTTTAACAGATATAAACACTGCCTTAATAGCAAAAGAAATATCTTGTCTTTTTAAAAAATATATATATATATATATATATATATATTTCTTACAAGTAAATTTGCTTCACACGTTTTGGCTTGATAATCACAGAGCTTTCCGCTCAGCCAAAATAAAACGTGACCTAATGCCACAGTCACATATTCATTTTTCACCGCTTTTTTAAATTCCTGGCACAGTCCTCAGAGGCACCGATAGGCAAGCAGTTATATGTGGTGTGTTGAGGGCCCAACTGGGACGGGATAAAACTCAGACTGGAACAACTATTAAGCATTTTCTTTTGCCGACATATTTAAAACTACAGTGTTTGTAAGTAGAAACTTGCGCGTTCATGACATTGTAGAGGACCGTGTGGGTTTGCGTGTTATTGAATTAGAGACACGTGCTGTTTATTTCCTGCTAGAAGGTCCAACTACAAGAACAATGCCGGAATCAACCTGAGTCCAACCAAAGATGTAAAGAAAACAAACAAAACCGATATATATATATATATATATATATATATATATATATATATATATATATATATATATATATATATATATATATAAATGTGTATTAAATAACAAAATTTACAATGGACATAGACATTAACATTTATGTTTGTGTGTGGACGTAAAGAGTTTTTATTGTGATGAATGTTCGTACGTACGTGTATGTGTGTATAATGTTCATGGCGTCTTCCACAAGTGGGCGAAACGCGGATGTCTGGGAGAGATCACATTTTTAAATGTGTCCGCTGAAATGCAAAGTAGAAAAAATAGAACGAAAAATAAATCGCCTCGCATTTATAGTGTCGGAAGAGCGACCCCCTAGTGAACAATTAGGGAATTAAGGAGGAGTTAACTCCGACAACATAAAAGCACTCCTTATAATTTGCGGGGCGCGTTCTAACCGATTGATAAAGATTGTTCATTATATGTATTTAAAGCATATATTGTTAAATATAACAGACAATGAAGGATATCTTACGTCTGACCATCGGCCGTTCTGAGGCTCGTATGTTTGTTTTAATTTCGTGTGAAAATATAAACGAAAATTTTCCACTTGGATATATTTTTTATTAATCTGGTCCTTGGTCGAAGCTTTCGGCTCACATTAGCCGTATTCAGAGTGGTTATACAGGCATTTTAACAAAGAATTTCATTATCGAAGATAATATTTTATGTTCATATAGAAGTTTGCTATGCGACGATAACGGTTAATGAGTAGTAGATGCAAGTCGTAAGTTCAAGATGCGGTTCTATGGCGTCATACCACGAGAGAGGCCGAAATATTAACAACAGAACTATCTCTAGGTGCAATGCAATGTGTTTTGACTAGTTTGAAATGTAATTTTGTTTAGTGTGGGTTGCTTTGTTTTAATGTAATATATATATGTATTTTAATACATGTATTTTATGACTGAATTTCTGGTTTGAGGAGTCATCGCGATTTGCATAAGTTGCATTCGAACTATCCTCATCTTTGTTGTCATTTAAATAAATAGATATGAATGTTTTTTAATACACATATACAGGAGGTCTTCGACTTACGACAAAGTTCCGTTCTTAAAATGTGTCGTAACGGGATCTTCTGTATAGGTTTTTATCATCAGAGTACATATTGCGCATTTACCATTCGTCCGTGAATTGAATACTGTTGCTATATCTGGTCTGGTGCTCCTGTTTTTTCATCTCGAGGTTCTTGATAAAATCCAAAGAAGGATCTGCAATGTAATCGATCCTGACGTGGCATCTCGGCTTCAGTCACTTTCTCACAGACGTGATATGGATTCCCTCTGTTTAGTACCCGTTCATGTTCTCGATCGTTTCTTTTTTCGCTCCCCCTCATTTTCAATTTCCCGCTTTAAAAAAAAAAACACCTCTTTCTTACTTTCTTACATTATTTATTTCCTTATCTCTCTTTGATCCTCCCCTTCTCAAAGCTTCTCTCTCCTCGATTTATTCCACGGCGTTATTCGTTCTCGTAAAAATAATATCAAAGCATTTTGACATTTTCTGCTGGTGTGGACTTCTTCTCACGATAGACTGTCTTGGGAATAAATTATGAAAATATGAAAAACATTCAAACAAATATTTTTTGCTTAATATTTCATGTGTGATTTTGTGTATGCGTGTATAAATTTAGGCATGTTTACGCTTGCACATTTTTCCCAAATATATATATATATATATATATATATATATATATATATATATATATATATGTTTGTGTGTGTGTGTGTGTGTATGTATGTATGTATGTATGTATAAATAAAAAGAAAGAACAGTAAGATATATAATCCGGTGTTCTTGTTATTTTTTATTTTTATTTTTACAAAACAGTGCTCAATGTAAATTTACAGAGCATAAATATTATGAATTAACTGATTTAAAATATGTTTTTTCGCTACACAGTAATAACCATGTTTCAAAAACTGAAGCTAAATACTTAAAATTTAATTATATAATTAAATTAAAACCATTAGTTCCGTTTCATCTTCAAACGAATATTGGAATAACTTATTTTTAAATTTACTGAGTTTTAAACGCAAATATAATTTCCTGTTTCCAAGGATACAGAGAAATCCAATCATGCAGACAGGGGCGGTAGCGTATTCATTTTTATTAACTATTGTTGTATCAATTGTGAGTTACGTTCGAAAAAGAGGTTATGTTTAGGGAGGGTAGGGGTGTATTTTTCAACGAATTCTGACATCCGTTAAATGCATGTCGTTTGTTTTTTTTTTTATTAACGGCAAAAAGTTTTTCGGCATGTTTTTCTTGTATACTTAAAATTTCATATATATATATATATATATATATATATATATATATATATATATTGTCTGTGTGTATAGATAAAACAATGGCCACAATACTTCGTTTAAACACGTTCTACTAACAAAAAAAAAATAAAAACAAGGCGACAGCACCTCGTCTGAAATAATTCACAAACAGGGTACCCTAACTCTGTTTCAAAGGGTATACAGGGTCGCCCCAGTTGACATCACACACACAAAAACGCATATGTGTATGCACCTTGTATAGGAGTGAGTTATGTGCAATGCGTGATACAGGCTCAGGCGATCATGTATGTTTTGATAAATGGCTGACGAGGCCGATTTTTTTCCCCGCAGTAGGTTGCCATGTCTTTGTGCAGTTGACCAGTTGCCATCCAAGGCTATAGAACTCTGTCTCTCCTGCTATTTACCCATCGCTGGGAGGAGAAGAAAAGGAGTCATACCTTCCCCAATTTAATGTAATGGATTCGACTGGAATTCAAACTCGGCTCTCCGATTCCTCAATCTGTCCAGCTACCCATTACGCCACTGTTCACAAGTTATTTAACTTTCTTCTAAATTGTGGATGTGGAATCATTGTTTTGTTCTCTATTTGTTTTGGATCTTAGGTGTTAATTTTATGGTGTTTATATGAATGTATGCGTGTACGTTCAATTTTGTTTGTCTGCATGCCTCGTGTTTGTCTCATGGTGTGTGTATGTTTCTTTACAACTTGGTTATATAAGTGCATTTTAATTATATGATGAATATGACAAAAGTTGGAATTGAACGTTTAACGTTATCTTATATCATTCGAAAATGTTTGGATCTTATATATATATATATATATATATATATATATATATATATATATATATATATATATATATATATATATACAGTGTAACCCGAATATAAGAGAGTTGTTGGGACCGGAGAAGAAGTATCTTATATCCGGGTTTCTCTTATATCCGGGTTTGGTCTATTTTGTTTAGGTAAGTATGGCTCTAATTTGGGCCCAGATAAAATCTCTCTTATATCCGGGTCTCTTATATCCGGGTTACACTATATATATATATATATATATATATATATATATATATGTATGTATTTAAGCATTCCACCCCAAGCAAGGCGGGAAGCCACTAGCACACACGGGGTTACAGAGAGTTGGAGCGAGAGCGAATAGGAGTGATAGAGGAAAGGATGAAGAGAAGGATAGGGGATAGATCAGGGCATCTGCAGACGTCGATTGACATTACGTTTGAATAGTTGGAGATTATAGCTATCAGGGAAACAAGAAATGGGGAGAGAGTTCCACAGGCGAGAAGTGCGAGACATGAAGCTACTGGAGTAGAAGAGACGGCTACATTTAACAGTTTCGACAGTGAAAGGGTGAGAGCGAGATGCCAGCCTAGTAGAACGCTTAAATTCATGAAGTCTGGGAACCAGCGTAAGCAGTTCAGCCGAGCAGTTACCGTGAAAGTATTTATAAAAAAGACAGGAAGGCTACGACACGTCTGAGAGAGAGCGACTGCAGACGAGATGCCAGATCAGGTACAACAACATTGCATATCCGTCTCTGGATTTTTTCAAGGACCTTGAGACAAACAGAAGGGGCTCCAGACCATATCTGGCAGCAATATTCCATGCAAGGTCGAATGGTTGATTTGTAGATTTGAAGGATCGACTCCGGCGAGAAAAATTTCCTGCCGCGGCACAGGGAGCCAACTTTCCTAGCGGTGGACGAATATACATTAAGAATAGGTTTAACAAAGTTTGGTAATATGAAAATGTGCATTTGATGTGATTTTATTGTGTGTTCGTCATTTATTAATATACCAACTAGATATTATTTACAATGTCTTCATCTCTATTGTCTTGTTCATATATATATATATATATATATATATATATATATATATATATATATATGTTATTTGGATGTGGTCTTTGGCTTAGTCCGAATATATATACATATATATATATATATATGTGTGTGTGTGTGTGCGCGCGCGCGTGTGCGTGTGTGCGTGTGTGTGTGCATATGTGTGTGTCCCAGTCGTCTTTCTCTAAATCTATCATCGTTGCTGTCTCCTGCCAATACGCATCTCATACAATGACTATTTTTCGTGAAATACAGATTTTATATTCTTCACAAATATAGCACAGATGAGAGAAGATACATTTTCATTAAGTCAGTCGCACACATTCGCGTCTATCTGCAGTAAGTTGATAAGCTACAATAGCAAAATCGAATTTTATTGGTTTTGTTTCCTGCTCCGATATTACGAAGCATAAGGTTATCGATTACTTAATCCCCAAAGCAGCTAAAACTATTTTTATGACAAACTGCTCTCGTTTTTCCTATCATACCGTCTTGAGTCTAATACTCTACCAATTTCCTTTTTACATCTTTGCTATACACTCAGTGCTTAATACAAAACCTTTGACATCCCGTAGTCCAAGATACTTGCTGTTTTTTAGCCAGATCAAAATCTTCCACTTCTTCTCCTCCTTCTTCTCCTCCTTCTTCTTCTTCTTCTCCTCCTCCTCCTCCTCTTCCTCCTTCTTCTTCTTCTTCTTCTTCTTCTTTTCCTTCTTTTTCTTCTTTTCTTTTCATCTTCTTTTCCTTCTTTTCCTACTTCTTTTCTTGTCTTCTTCTACTTCCCCCTTTTTCTTCCTCTTCTTTTTCTTTTTCTTTTCCTTCTTTTTCCTCTTCTTCCTCTTCTTTTTCTTATTTTTCTTCTTTTCCTCCTTCTGCTTTTCTTCTTCTTCTTCTTTTTCTTTTTCTTCTTCTTCTTTTTTCTTCTTCTTCCTCTTCTTTTTCTTCTTTTCCTTCTTCTTTTCTTCTTCTTTTTCTTCTTTTTCTTTTTCTTCTTTTCCTTCTTCTTCTTCTTCCTCTTCTTTTTCTTCTTTTCCTTCTTCATTTCTTCTTCTTCTTCTTCTTCTTCTTCTTCTTCTTCTTCTTCTTCTTCTTCTTCTTCTTCTTCTCCTCCTCCTCCTCCTCTTCCTCCTTCTTCTTCTTCTTTTCCTTCTTCTTTTTCTTCTTTTCTTTTCATCTTCTTTTCCTTCTTTTCCTACTTCTTCTTGTCTTGTCTACTTCTACTTCCCCTTTTTTCTTCCTCTTCTTTTTCTTTTTCTTTTCCTTCTGCTTCTTTTCTTCTTTTTCCTCTTCTTCCTCTTCTTTTTCTTATTTTTCTTCTTTTCCTCCTTCTGCTTTTCTTCTTCTTTTTCTTTTTCCTCTTCTTCTTTTTTCTTCTTCTTCCTCTTCTTTTTCTTCTTTTCCTTCTTCTTTTCTTCTTCTTTTTCTTCTTTTTCTTCTTTTCCTTCTTCTTTTCTTCTTCTTCCTCTTCTTTTTCTTCTTTTCTTTCTTCTTTTCTTCTTCTTCTTTTTCTTCTTTTCCTTCTTCTTCTTCTTCTTCTTCTTCTTCTTCTTCTTCTTCTTCTTCTTCTTCTTCTTCTTCTTCTCCTCTTCCTCCTCCTCTTCCTCCTCCTTCTTCTTCTTCTTCTTCTTCTTCTTCTTCTTCTCCTCCTCTTCCTCCTTCTTCTTCTTCTTCTCCTCTTCCTCCTCCTCTTCCTTCTTCTTCTTCTTCTTCTTCTTCTTCTTCTTCTTCTTCTTCTTCTTCTTCTTCTTCTTCTTCTTCTTCTTCTTCCTCCTCTTCCTTCTTCTTCTTCTTCTTCTTCTTCTTCTTCTTCTTCTTCTTCTTCTTCTTCTTTAACACACCCTACATCATTTACTCGGTGTCGTAAGGGATGAGTTATTTCCCATCCTACAGTTTCTTTTAACACATACGAAACGTTACGAGCCTATCGCTATTTCCATGACAAATGTTCACATAAACTTCACTCTTTAGTTCCACAAGTTCTGGCGTATACAGTTAGGACACGATATGCCAATTCTATGGCGTGGAATGATCTTCTCTGTATTTCCATTCGTAATGAAGGAATCTCTACCCAGATAGCTCTGTCCCGAGAACTTCTACCCTGTCTAACAAACTCAGGCTTGCAGGCTGCCCTGGACACTACTGTCTTAGCCACGTAAATCCAAGGCTCAACCCAATGGCTATATCTCCTCGTTATCCTCATAAACATTCTACCCCCAATTCACTAAAAAAATAAATCATCATAAATTCACGGCAATGATTGGCTCTTGAGCATTGTATCGGGTGAAATTTTACTATAAAATTACGCGGCAGCTAAGTATAGATTTTCGTCTTGTTTTTTTTTTATTCATATATATATATATATATATATATATATATATATATATATATATATATATATATATATATATATATATATATATACCCAAGTTTAGGATTGGTATATACGGAGTGAAATCCAATAACCAACAATTAATATTCTTTAAAGAGTGCTCAATACAGAGTAGAGCAGATATAATTATTTATTTGAATATTACAACATGAATATGTTATAAAATCACGACAAAAGTAGCCATTTTGTTTCAACACTTCTTGTGTCTTGTCAAGTGATGATATAGAATATAGAATATTTTATTTTATAACATATTTATGTTTTTATAACATATTTATGTTGTAATATTCAAATTAATAATTAGATATATATATATATATATATATATATATATATATATATATATATATATATATATATATATATACAGGGTGACCATAAAGTGTGTGCGCACATTAAAAAATGTGTAACTTTATTTGTATTTTCGATAGAAATAATCTGTAAAAAATGTTATAAAGTTTAATGCACCTAGTTTTAAGTATAGCTAAAATAACTAATGTCATTTCAGACATTACTGTAAATCAGTTGGCAAATGTTTTCCGTGAACTGCAAAATCGTATTACCCTTTGTATTGCTAATGATGGAGGACATGTGGAAACTTAAATAAAATTTCAATAAAACCTTAAATAATATAGATTTAATTCTTTCTAATCCTTTTTAGAAATTATTTCTATCACAAATATATATATAAATATATCAGGTGGACCGATGATTGGCTCTAGCCTGAAACAATCTGTCACCTCTGAGTGTTGACTTCAATGTTCACTTCCTAACATATATATATATATATATATATATATATATATATATATATATATATATATATATATATATATATATATTATAAACATAAATATATATATAATAATAAACATAAATATATTATAAACATAAATATATATATAATAATGAAATAATCATACAAAGAATTAATCAGTAAAGTTAATGTAATTAATGGCGAAATCACTTCGCTAACAGATTTAATAAAACATTAACTTACTAACGACTCGTTGAATGACGGGATTCTTATGCTTAAAATTGTAAGATGGATTAGATGTTCCATTGCTGCTAGTACTTTCGAAAATTATCAAATTTTCATCATCAAGCGTTTATTTTTTTTTTAATTCAGGTAAATTGCAAGACGGAAATAAATGTATTGCATGCCGAATGATGTTATTTTTTTGTGTTATTTATTAAAGGTTACATAATTTTGGAACG
>OZ038477.1:141960483-141977983 GCA_964036315.1 Acanthosepion esculentum | reverse complement strand
AACCGAACCCTTTATTTCGATCGGTAGACTGTTCTAGTTCCACGAGCCATGTTTGATGGGTGTCAGTTATCTCCTGGTAATTTTCCCTCTGAAAGTTCTCCACTGCCTGAACCGGGTATTGAACTCACACTCTTTGGGTCTGTTACTGGATCTAACCAACGCCTTTATCCACCGTACCATGTGTCCTTGAGGACATCTGGGTATGAATTTCTGAGTATTATAAACCTAATTTTTCAGCAACCATTTTTTACCAGTACTCATATTGCAATTTTGCTGTTATCATTGCATGTTTTACCAGATCTCGTATTGCAACTTTTTGTTATCATTGCTGTTCTCTGGCACTCCTTATTACTGGTTCCCATATTGTATTTATTTCTATGCTTGGCCGACTCAGGAGATTTTTGTGGCCTAGCATATGTGCTGATTCCTTAAGTTTACGAATTTTCCAATGGTGTTCCCTGTCTATGAAATTCCAACCACCTGAAGAAGGCCGGAGCGTACAACGGCCGAAACGTTGTGACAAATATGGCGACAAAGATGAGGACAATAGTCCGAATAATGTAAATACTGTACATAATACCTCATCTCAGAAATATAGATAGATAATTTAATATCGCTGTGATCGGAGAAGCATGTGCTCGTGAGTTTTTACCAGAAAGTAACAGTTCTGCGGAAGAAAACTGAGTAGAACTTCCTCCTTACCAATGGAATACCAGGATAAGAGAATAATTCATCCCGGTGTACATGTCTTGGAAGGATCCAATGTGTGATTGTCTTAACTGGTGGAAATAAGAATATAGGTCGTTTGAACATTAGCCATGAAATAGCAATAGATTAGCGAAAGGCTAATGTTACGTCAGCTGGTTGCAAGTTTGGAAATAATTCATCACCCAAATGGCCGTGTAAATGTGTGAGGATAGAAAATTATGATTAGCGGACTTAGAATTTACACCGCATTAGTCTGGTACAAGACAGTGAAATGGTGTGCGAATTGATGTTCAAGATTAAATAAAATCCAAATATTTGAATGTTAAACTTCACAAGTCCCACAGCTTGAAAGATTGGCGCAATACAGTCTTCCTATTAATAAGTTGATTTTCGCTTTACTGAGCTAATCTTGTTAAATAACACATTTAACCAACAGCTTCTTTTCTCATGCTACCCGCCTGTGGAATACTTGCTTCCCTGATAACTACAGTTTTCAAAAAATTAAATGCAATGACAATCGCCATTTCTAATGTCTAAACCCCGTTAATCTTTTATCCTTTCCTCACTCCTTCTATACATATCTTTTTCTATCAGCTTCACTCTATGTAATCCCCTGCGAATTAGTGGTACTCCCGTCTTGCTTGGGGGAAAATGCTTAAAAAAATGAATTAAATTGAAAAAATAAGGAGTGCTGTGTATATTAATTAAGTTAGCAAGTCACAGAATGTTAGAATAATTGCATGACAAGTGAATACAGAAATTTGTCCAAAATCCGAAGTCTTGTAAGGCAGTCTTTTCTGAGACTGGCGTATTTACCTTCCCAAAGCGAGGCCCAGTTAACGTCTGCGAATGGAAGTGCATTAGAAATAGATTACAAGTAAGCGAATGCCTTTATTGATTTTTCTTTCACTCTTTCATTCTTTCTATCTTTCTTTCTTTCTTTCTTCCTCTTTCTCTGTCTCTCTTTTCCCTCTCTCTCACTCTTTCTCTCTCTCTGTCTCTCTCTCTCCTTCATTCATTCATTCTTTATGTTTTCCCTCCCAATCTTTCTTCTCGCCATATTGGAAAAGTCGGTTTTGTTTGTCACTGGAGAACATTTAATGTAAAAAGACTAAAAAGAGACAAAACGCAAGAACATTAAATATAATCAATCTGCAACGAACAACAAAGATATAATAGTATATTGTACATTGTAATACCGCACTTAGAGACATTTCTAATATATATATATATATATATATATATATATATATATATATATATATATATATATATATATATATATCGGTAATGCTAAAATTGTTTATATTTTTGTATTTCTTATTTAATCACATATTTTTTCATTTTTTCCCGTTTCTTTGTTGCGATTTCGTTTCATTTTTTAAAGCAATGCTATGGAGTTTGTATAAATAAACACAAGGTTATTAAATTACCTTTTATATTTTTTGCTTGTTTTCTTTTGCTTTTTTTTTTTTTTCGTTGACTCTTTTACTGTCTATCTTGGTTCCTCCCCAAAATATTAAAGATTTCTCTATTTTTTCTCCAATTTTAATTATATAAGACGAACACAAAACAATCGATTGCATTATTTTCGTCAGTTTCACGATAAATGTTCAAATGCTTCCATATTGTGAAATGGCCTCTTACTATTTTCCAGAATATCTTTCAGACTGTTACTATATGTATATAAACTGCAATATGGAAGGAAATTGGAATGCATTTCTATTTTACATATATTCTCTCTGTTCTCGCAGTAACATATAAAATAATTAATTCATGACCACTGACAATATCTTAATTATTGAGTTATAATTAATTTCTGTAACAAATTCAGCAGAAATGCCTTTACTTTGTACATATAACAGCAAAATTCTATCAGAAAGCCTGACTTCCTCACAACCTACAAGGATTCTTCCTACATTTTTACTGCATTCCTTTTTATTAATACCTGGGCTCCAAAAGGCAATCTTGTCCTGGGTATGACGATAAACTACATCCGCGTCCTGGGTAAGACGATAAACTACGTCCAACAGCAAGGCCTCTGATCAGGAGGTTTTGAGGAGCGTGGAACCACCACTTAATTGCTGGTGTTCCACCCTGACCCGGGGTGGTAGCACCTGTTAGGGTCCCAGCTATGGGCAAATAGTTAATACCCAAATTTGTGTAAAAATAGGTTTTAATACCAGAAATAATTTGTAATAAGAAAAAATATTACCAGCAATAATTTTTGAAGGAAAAATTATCAACAACAATACTTAAAAAAAAATACATCAGCAATACAAACAGTTATACATTCTTTGGAAAAAAAAGACCAACTATAGATTTCTTCAAGGAAAATATTCTCAGAAATAGATATTTGAAGAAAAACATTACCAGCAATAGAAAATTTGTCGGCATTAGATTACGCATTGATGTTGATATGCCGTAAAACAAAACAAACCAAACTAAACCAAAAGGCAATCACAGCCCTCTACATATTCCTATATTCATCTATGAACTGCTATATCTTCTTGGGAAAGTGGAGTTACTGTACGTTGCCTTTTCTGATGTTTTGAATTCAGAATTTTCAAAATCGGAGTAAGTATTCTCGTAGAATGGTTGCTACAAAAGACCAGGGTATCTTGTCTAGATAGAAATGACAAGTTATCTGTGTGAAAGTGAACGCAAAAGACTAGGCCAGGATTTGAACTCATATTTCCAGGCCACCAGCCGCCAAATTCTTTAATAAATCAATTCTATGCTTTAGAGAAATGTCACTAATAATTTTTTTTTCTACGTATTTTCAATGTAAAACATACAGACTGGATCCTTAAAATTGTTAGACCCTCGGTTTACGGCACTGTTTACCGGGAGTAATCCGGTTAAATATTACTACTGAGCAGTGAGATCTATCCTCATGGGGATACTCCACATAAAGTTCGACATTAAATACTCGTCAATATATACAGAACAGATTTAAAAAAAAAAAAAAAAAAAATTATAAATTAATCCAGTAAATAAATACGAATATATGCAGCAGATTACGATAAAAAGTGTGACATACATGTAAGTACGTCACTATATTTTCGGCTAAATCTCCATTGGGTTAAATGTCTGCCAGCCAAATATCCGTTCGGCCAAATGTCCCTCGACCAAATGTCCGATGTCAAATAGCTATTTCGTAAATACGAGAGTCATTCAATAAATAAGGTGAATTTTTCGGTATAATGACTTCTAATACAGATATAAGCTTACTTTTTTAAAAATCTTTCAACGTAGTCACCCAGCACTGTCACACACTTTTTCCATCCGTGCACAAGCTTCCGTATTCCCTCAGCGTAAAAATCTTTGGACTGATGTCTCAGCCAGTCGCTCACAACACTTTTGACTTCATCGTCACTTTTAAACTTCGTGCCTCTCGTGTACGCTTTCAAGAGACCAAACAGGTGAAAGTCTGAAGGGGCAAGGTTTGGGCTGTAAGGGGGATGAGGGAGCAGTTCCCAGCCCAGCTCGTTGATGGTCTGCACCGTTTGGGCTGCTGTGTGAGGCCTTGCGTTATCCTGATGCAAGAGGACTCCTTCTGACTGATGACCCCTGCGGTTGTCCCAACAGATAAGCTCAGAGTCCTTGCAATGTCATCCACTGTCACGCTTCTGTCAGACTGAATGAGGTCATTGACTGATTCGATCACCTCAGGAGACCTCACTTTTGTGGGTCTCCCAGGCCTGTCTTCATCCTCAACACTGCTCCGTCCTTTAGACATTTTTTTGGCTGAAACATGTGACATCATACACAATTGACATTCTCCTATGAATTTCAACTGGTTTGCACCCTTCAGCAACCAAAAACTTGATAACTGACCGCTGTTCAATCCTGGAGCATGCTTCTTGGTTGGACATCTTTGTTAATCGCCAAAACTCTCAAATTTTTTTTTCAATCTGCAAAAGAAATTAAATCCATGTGAAAAAGAAGTAAAACAAAAAAAATAAAAAAGAGTAAGCTTCTATCTGTATTATAAGTCCTTATACCGAAAAATTCACCTTATTTATTGAATGACCCTCGTACTAGCTTATGTGCCTGCCTACACTGGATAAAGTTTAAGACTTGTTATTATATCCGTCTTTCGCTTCTTCGTATTGATGCTGCTCTCATTTGTTTAATGGGACGAATCATATTCAGATTTGACGCACAACCTATTCCAAGTGAATGAATTCCAGGTGAATGAATTCAAATATATAAGAAAGGAATATCTATTTTAAAATCTTTGTTATCAATGTCACTTCTGAGTACGTCGTCATCTAAAGTACCGTTTGTTTGGTTTGGTTTGTTTTGTTTTACGGCACATCAACCTCAATGGGTCATTTAATGCTGACAACATTTTTTTCCTGGTAATATTTTTGCTTTGTCAAAAATCTATTTCTGTTAATATTTTTCCTCAAAAACGTACAGCTGGCAACATTATTCTTTCAAAAACATATTTTCAGAGGCCTTGCTGTTGGACGTTGTTTATCGTCATACCCAGGACGCGAATATAGTCTAAGTGTTAAGTATTTGCCCATAGTTGGGACCCTAACAGGTGCTACCACACCGGGTCAAGGTGGACCTGGGAACACTAGCAATTAAGAGGTGGTTCTACGCTCCTCAAAACCTCCTGATCAGAGGCCATGCTGTTGGACGTAGTTTATCGTCTTACCCAGGACGCGGATGTAGTTTATCGTCATACCCAGGACGCGGATGTAGTTTATCGTCATACCCAGGACGCGTAAAGTGCCGTTGGTGATACATCCATAAGGAGTCTATTATTTTCTGTCAAGGATTGAAGTGAAGCAGAGGACAGTTCTTTTTTCGAGATGAAATCCGAGGTGGATTTGTTTATGAAGTTACCGTCTTCTAGCCTTTGCCTAAAGGGGTAGAACCTACAGGGTTTGAAATCACAGTTTTCATTTAGAAGGAAATCTCTAAAGACTGTTTGCCAACCAAGTCTATAGGATCCAATCTGTACCTCTTATTTACCTAGGAGGCGAAAAGATGGATTTGTACCATTCCCAAGGCTATTAGCAAGTAAGTGAATGCAATGAACTTGACTGGAGTTCCAAGTCGGCTCACCTATTCCTCAATGCCAGCCGCTATTCATAACTTCTCCTCTTCTGAGTATAAATCGACCCCGGAATTCTTAAAGACTTACATCCGAAGACAAATAACTCTTTAAGAATTTCGGGGTCGATTTCACATTGTATTTATAATAGGAACAGGGACCTATGTTAAAATGAAAATAAATCAATATTTTTAGAATTTGACAAATGTCAAGCCTTGAGGCCGATCTCATGAATGTTAATCTATAATGACTAATTAATACTTATTTAATACAAAAATGCTTTCTTATTTTTTGCGAACTGACCAGCCAATGCCGTTCACTCGCACAATCAAATCGTGTAGTCCCTGAGGAGTGTACGGCCAAATCCCTCAGCAAGCTAGACTTTACTGTTGCGGTTTCCATATCTAGTTGCTAGCCCCATGATCATCAGGTTCTGAATTCAGAGATGTCCTTCTCCTAGACTGGTTACCAACCACGACTAAAAAGCCCCGTCTTCCGTACTTATTTACCGATAGCAGGGGATTCGTACATTTCCCAAAGTTATCAGCATGTATGTGAATGCAATGAACTCACCTGGAATTCGAACTCGGCACTCCGAGCCGTTATCCATTACTCTTGCTTCTCCTAGACTGGCTACCAACCACGGTTAAGATCCCAGACTGCCATACAATTTAACCTATAACTGGGAGTCAAGATGGAGTATGTGACCGTAAGCGAATATATTGGACTAGACTGTAATTCGAACTCGGCAAACCGATTTCTGATCCATTACACCACCACACATCCACATTAATGCAGTTATCACCAATATTTTTTTTTTTAATGTCATTTCCCGTCAGGGAGTCCTTGATAATGGCTTTCCACACTTTTCCTTTCTTTTTTTTTTTTTTTGTGAATTGCTATGATGTTTTGGAAAGATGGTCGAATGTTTTTCCCACTTTATCCACGATTTGGAATTTAGAATTTTCTTTCTCTTAGTCTGGTTGCCATTCAGATCTACAGAACCCAGTATATTTAAGCCATACCTGGGGTGTGGAGAAAATATAGATATATATATTTCCCAAATATATTAGTAGCAAAAGGGAATGCAACAAATGAGGCCGGAATTTGAACTCAGCTTAGCGGTTCCACTTTCTGCACCGTTTTACTGCCCACACATACTAATGTATTTGTCGACGTGTTTTACTTCAATTAACGAATTTGGAACATGATTGGAAAACGCACAATAAATAAATAAATAAAACTAATAATATCTTGCTTTTAAGTTATTACAGAAATGTGGTTCTACAGAAGGATGCTGAGAATACCATGAACCAAACATGTGAGCAACGACGAATCCCTAGAAACAATTGAAACAAAATGGACACTTATAATTAAAATCAGGAAGAGACAGTTGAAACTTCTAGGGCAAATAATGAGGAAAGAGTGTCTGGAAAATTTGATACTCTCAGGACAGACTGAAGCCAAGAGGAACAGAGGACAACAGAAAATCTTGAGTAAATGGATTGCAGAGTAAGGTTTAGGAGAGATAACAAAAAACAGCATTTATTAAGATCTACAAAGGACAGGAAATTGTGGAGAGCCATTATCGCCTACGTTCTCAAAGTGACACGGCACATGGAAGAACTGTTCAACGTCACTCAAAAATAAATTTGTTGAGAAATAGAAAATGTATTTCGGGGAAAAACTTTTTAAAATTTCAGTTGCTTTTTCAATATTGCTTCCTTCTAAGCATTAATCATAAAAGGGAAATTGTAGTTTTATATCGTACGGTTACAAACGGTAATTGTTAATATAAATTATATTTCCACACAATAGAAAAACACCTCCACTATCCCCCCAAGATGAGCAAAATAATGTTATATTATAACTTTCGTTTGTGACCAATAAGTAAGTATCACATTTTGACAGATGTATATAGCAAACCAGTAAAGAAGTTCTTCTTAATTATATAAAGTGATAGTTTTATATGTAACAATGCTAAAAGACCGAAAATGGAGTGAACAATGAGAAATAGTTTTGACTTATTGGAAAATCACTATTGGAAATGCTGATTCTTCTTATAAACTCGAACTTTGACAAATTGTCCCAGTGAGAGACATAAAACTATTTTATCGAATATGTTATGTGATTAAACATTAATATAGACGGAATGTTTCAGATCAGTTGCGATGTTATTTAAAACCAGAGAAAACAATAATCTGAGACAAGAAATCGATTGTCAGATTTGCATAATTAAAACGAGGAATAATGATAATTCAATAATCGAATAAATTAAAATCAGAAAAATATTAATAATTAAAAAAGAATACCTCTCTCTCTATGTATATATATATATATATATATATATATAGAGAGAGAGAGAGAGAGAGAGAGAGAGGAACGTGGAATATATATATATATATATATATATATATATATATATATGTCTACATTTCTGAGATGAGATATTATGTGCACTATTTATATTATTCGGTCTATTTTCCTCATCTGTGTTGCCATATTTATCACAATGTTTCGGCCGTTGTACGCTCCGGACTTCTTCAGGCGGTTCCAATGTTGTACTGAACCATTTATTTCGCTCACTGGGGTAAACTGTTCTAGTTCCACGGGCCATGTCTAATGGATATCAGTTATCAGTTATCTCCTGTTAATTCACCTCTCCTAATTCTCCACTGCCTTAACCAGGTATTGAACTCACCACTCTTTGGGCCCTGACACTGGATCTAACCAACGCCTTTATCCACTGTGTCATGCGTCTTTAAGTAACTAGAACAGTCTACCCCAGAGAGACAAATAAAGGGTTCAATTCGACATTCCAACCACCTGAAGAAGGCCGGAGCGAACAACGGCCGAAACGTTGTGATAAATATGGCAACAAAGATGAGGTGAATGGTCCGAATAATATATATATATATATATATATATATATATATATATATATATATATATATATATATATATATATATTTATTTATATATATATATATATATATTCACCTATCGTCCGGTTCACACTTCTCCTTTGTCTTTTTAACAGGTGCACACCGTTTATCTCTTCTTTCTTGTACGTCTAAATGCTGAAATTTATACTATTATGTGGTTTCCGGTTCTTTCTGAAGTCTTTCAATTCTCTTTCCATTCCCTGCGTCTTAGTATTGTTATCGCCTTGTTTGGGGTGAATTGATTAAAAAAAAAACCCTATTATACGAATCATTATTTACTGATAAGAAACAAGCACAGTTGCATAAAATTTCAGGATAGCCATATATACCAACATTTGAGTCAGTTTCAATTTATAGTCTGTATCCTTATTCAAGAAGACGCTGAACATTCAGTTACCATGAAGGATGAGGGTTCTCTCAATAAGGCTCCTTGTTTTGAACATCGCTTGGACTCAGGGTCACCCCAGACCTCAAGTGAAACTCCTACATCCGATCTCTTGCTAAAGATGCTGGACTTGTCTGTTCATTGTACCGCTTGAGTTGGTATCTACCACTGCTATACTTTATCGTTACAAAAGGCAAAGATCAGTCAAAAAATGGATTATTGCTGTCATATCTGAGATGGAGCTGCCCAGTCCTTACTTACCTATCTTGATGGACTTCAAAAGTTTCTACGCGGTCTTGTGAGTGATTAATTATTTTCCACTCTGACACCCGCTATTCCTTAGGCAAAACGTCACGAAACGTCATATGACTCTCGTCACTCTATTACAATTTTCATGGTAAGTCCTGGCGATCTACATTCCTAGGTTCCAACGCCCATGACATTAGGAACTAGGACCCTCAATGTCATGAACACAAAGATCCCTAGTCTCTTCGTATGCTATTAATAAAAATTCAGTTCCAGAAATTCAGACATAAATTGTTACAATTTATTTATTTATTTACAAACAATTATAATATACACCCTTGTGCAAATTAATTGAAACAATCGCTTTAGTTTCCTATCTTTTACCATACGGTTAGTTTTACACCCACTGGAGCGGCAGGGTGTAATCGATTTCTATTTTTTCCTCAGTGGTGTACAGCAATATGAATCATTGTCTAATGGATATCAGTTATCAGTTATCAGCAGATATGCCAGGCCACAAAAATCTCCTGAGCCGTCCAAGCATAGAAATGAATACAATATGGGAACCAGTAACAAGGAGTTCCAGAGAAAAGCGATAATAACAACAAAAATTGCAATATGGGCTCTGGTAAAATCATGCAATGATAACAGCAAAAATTACAATATGAGCACCGGTAAAAAAATTATTGTTGAAGTCATTAGGGTTATAATACCCAGAAATTCATACACAGATGTCCACAGTGGATAAAAATGTTAGATTCAGTGACAGGACCCAAAGAGTGTGAGTTCAATACTTGGTTAAGGCAGTGTAGAACTTGTAGAGGTGAATTAGTCCGAATAATGTAAATATTGTACATAATACCTCATCTCAGAAATATAGACAGATACTGAAAGGCCGAAACCTTGTAATAAATATGGCGACAAAGTTGAGGACAATAGTCCGAATAATGTAAATAGTGTACATAATACATCATCTCAGAAATATAGACAGATACTGAAAGGCCGAAACGTTGTAATAAATATGGCGACAAAGATGAGGACAATAGTCCGAATAATGTAAATAGTGTACATAATACCTCATCTCAGAAATATAGACAGATACTGAAAGGCCGAAACGTTGTAATAAATATGGCGACAAAGATGAGGACAATAGTCCGAATAATGTAAATAGTGTACATAATACCTCATCTCAGAAATATAGACAGATACTGAAGGGCCGAAACGTTGTAATAAATATGACAACATAGATGAGGACAATAGTCTGAATGATGTTTAATAGTGTACATAATACCTCATCTCAGAAATATAGAGATACTGAACGGCCGAAACGTTGTAATAAATATGACAACAAAGATGAGGACAATAGTCCGAATAATGTAAATAGTGTACATAATACCTCATCTCAGAAATATAGAGAGTTACTGAACGGCCGAAACCTTATAATAAATATGGCGACAAAGATGAGAACAATAGTCCGAATAATATAAATAGTGTACATAGGACCTAATCTCAGAAATATAGACAGAAACAGCGACATATAACCCTCCCCGATTAATCGTCATGACAGCCATACCATTTTTTTATTTAATGAAATTTTGTGCCAGACGCTTCTAGGACTATTTTCCAAGCGGTACATAGAGATAGTTTCTTTGTCACAATTAGTGAATTTGATGGAAAGATTTTGGTTTGGTTTGGTTTGGTTTGTTTTACGGAATATCATCTTCATTGTGTTATCTGATGCCGACAAGATTTTTATTGCTGGTAATATTTTTTCAAAAAAAGTTTTGCTGGTAATAATGTATAGCTGGTAATAATTTTTCTTCAAAAATTTCTTGTTGGTAAAAATGTTTACAAAAATGTTTTGTTGGTATTAAAACCTATTTTTACACGTTTTGACCCCAGTTTGGGTGTTAACTATTTGCCCACAAATGGGACCCTAACAGGTGCTACCAAAACCTCCTGATCAGAGGCCTTGCTGTAGGATGTAGTTTATCGTCTTACTCAGGACGTGGATGTAGTTTATCGTCATACCTAGGATGGTGGAACGTTCTGCTTTTTTCATCAGCGCAATATTCCTCTTCTGGTCTCATAAGGAAAGAGTTACTACTGAAACGTTCCTATTTCTGTAAAAGAAATTGAAAATTGAAATTTCCTTAGTAGTCATGGGGTTAAATTGGGGTTTAGTGGGATCAAATGTACCGCTAACTGAAATTTCGGCTTTCTCTTCCTGGTGTTAAGTTTTAGTGTCTTTTTTGCTTCCATCCTCAATCAATTAAAAAAAAAACTCATGGCTTTTAACAAATCAAATTCTGACAGACATCGGCGTGAAGAGTGTTGAAGTCTGTTGGTTTAAGTACAAACTCGTAAATTATCCAATATCTTAATATCGAAATTCCTGAAATGGGTTCATAAATACTGTACGATAAGCACCTAAATACTTGCGCGATTCTAGTATTTCTAAGACATAGTAACTGACAGAGCGCCCATCTCCTCTCCAAATATAAACAACATTCTCAAGCTGGCATCAATTCCGACGAAATAAATCGTTATTCTTTCATTTAGGAGAATGGTTAGTTAACAGTCTTTCAATATAACATGAGATTGATAGTAGAGAGGGCATATTTTTCTACAATCTTGGTATACTAGTGACGAAGAATTTTTAAAGAGGCTTAGTAATATCGGAGAACGAATACAAAGATATATTCCTGTATTTGCCAATGGCACCTGAGCCAAGAGAACGCAGACACATTTTCTTAGGATCATAATTTCTTTTTCTTCTCGTCAGCCTTATGACCGGTGCTATGGATTTTCATCATTTATTCATAGGATAGCAATCTGACACTCCTACCCCCAAATGTGATGTGACTGCCAAATTTAACAAGTCCTTTTTCCCTCATTATATGCCCTAGCTATGATAGCACCAGTCTCCTTCTGTAGAATCACCTTTGTGTTGCTTCAAGTCTCTTCATCTGTCCAGCATTCACTACAACAGTGCTTCTCAAAGTGGTAGTCCGCGGTGCCGGTACGCGAACCATCAGCTACCGGCACACGGCCAGTGTCCAAGCCATGCTAAGGAATCATTTGTAAAGATTAAGATTATATAATTTTTGTTATTGTGTTTATAAACTGTTTATTTATTATATTATTTTTTATGTTTTGATATTTTGCAAATTAAATGGAAGATAAAAAATAGTCAGTTTTTAATATTATATTCATCATATATATATATATATATATATATATATATATATATATATATATATATATATATACAGAAATATAGTCTTAAAGTGTGCTATATTTATGGGGTAAAGTGCTCAATATCAGAGATAGAGCGTGTGTAAATATAAAAGTGGACATGGAAGTCAGCACTTAGAGGCGACAGTCTGTTTCATGCTAGTGCAATCGTCAGGCGATTATATATATATATATATATATATATATATATATATATATATATATATATATATATATATATCTTCTGGTATAAATTAATATTACCACGGAATATTACAAGTACTTGAGACATTGAGAAAAAAATTTCCAGTCCACCATATCAGATAGTTTGAGAAGTACTACACTACAATATCGGAAAAGTTCAATCCTGTTTTCTGTGATCCTAACGAAATGTTTCAGTTTCTTAATACTCTGCTTAGCTTAAGGAAAGCATCTTTGACTATCCCAATGTGCCTTGGCATTTCCGCCACCTTCCGTCCTATATTAAAACTGTTCGCAGATATTTAAATTTGTGGTACTTGTTTAATTTTGATATCTCCAGTTGCATGTTGGGCTGTCTTTTAGCTAATTACCACGCATTCCGTCTCCCGACAATTGATAATTAGCCCTTTCTTCTCGCTTTTACAGAAAGCAGTGAGGGAATATCAGCTATATAGTATAGTAAACGAATATATTCACCCTAGAACACTAACCATCAATTAAAGTTACACCACTACTAACCATGGGTATATCATACCCGATTTTGAAAATATCAAAAAAATATTAAATATAAATCTTTATTTGAAATATTTTTTATGCAGGCACTTCAAACTTTGTACTTTGAGTTAACATTAATAGGAACTGAAAAAACATTATTTAGGTAAGAAAATCAGGTACTGAAAATTGTAATTAAAAATTCGAAAATTCGCGCTGGGTACTATATACCCATGGTTAGTGTTCTAGGGTTAACTAGAATATTCTTCCTGCCTCATGGCCAATGTTGCCGGCTATATCGAAGGGGATGGGATGTGCATGTCTGGATAGAGAGACTAACACCGCGTGTCCCGTCAAAACCCTGCTCCTTCCCCCAGTCACGCTGGGCTCCCATGAGTGTCTGGCGGAGAATTTTCACAACCCTCTTACCCACAAGTGGCACTCTTCCTCACTTGATGTGCAAAGGCAATCGACAAGAATGACACCAATTTGTGTCCCCACCCCCGATACCAAGGACACTTTGATGGTCGCTCTGTCCAGAATAAACAAGACCTGAGTGTACAGTTGCTTGCGAGGCAGTATCGAGACATATCCACGAGGCTGAGGGTGTTTTTACTGAAAATAAAAAAAAACTGTTGCTGTTTATCCAACTTGAAAATCTTTAAAATAAATTCTACCATTTTGCTGAATATTTATGTACATATACATACATACACACATACATATATATATATATTTTTTTTTTAGATTTTTCTGTAGTTTACTGCTATAGCAAGCAGAGACATTTTTTCTCTCCCGATGATGGCCATGTTGGTCGAAACTAGTCGAGGAATCTAAATGAAATAATAATAATAAAAGCATAAGAATATTAATCTACAACCCAGTATGTCTGAAGATTTTAATTAATTTTTTTTAATAATTTTTATCGTTCAAAATATATATATATATATATATATATATATATACTTATATATATATATATGCGTGTACACGCGCGCGTGTGTGATACGCTAGATGTTTGGGAAGACATCTTTAGCGAGCCATACATTCTTATTGCTATTACAATCGTATCATGTGCATTAACATGACATATTGCAATCTATGACAAGAAATGAAAATATGCGCCATCTTCGTGCCTCTAGACGTTAAACAAAGGAACTTAGGGAAAGTGAGATACAGAAAGAGAGAGAGAGAGTAGTCAGGGGATCAGGAAAACAACAGGTGGCTTTGTGCAAGCACAGCTTTTGCACATGGCGATGTGCCACCATTTTCACTCTGGAATAGGCATTTTTTTTATTATAAGATATTCATAATTACACGTGGTGATGTTAAATTTTGCTACAAAGCTCGATGTTAATTTAACATTTTTTATGAAGAAATATAGTCTTAAGGTGTGCTATATTTATGGGATAAAATTCACTATCAGAGGTATAGCGTGTGTAAATATGAAAGAATATAAAAGTGAACATTGAAGTCAACACTTAGAGGCGACAGTCTGTTTCATGCTAGACGCAATCGTCAGGCCTGATGATTGCGTCTAGCATGAAACAGCCTGTCGCCTATAAGTGTTGACTTCTATGTTCACTTTTATATACATATATATATATATATATATATATATATATATACATACACATAGTTGCCTTGATCTATCCACTTCCCTTCTCCACATCCTTTCATTTTTCATTCCTCTCTGCTCTCGCTCCAAATCTTCTGTAACCCCCTTGCCTTGATCGACCCACTGTCTTTCTCTTTCACCACATCCTCTCCTTTACCACTCCTATCTGCTCTTCCTCCAGCCATTCTTTAACGCCTTGCGTGATAGTGGCCTCCAGCCTTGCTTGGGGTGATACGCTTAAAAAAAAAAAATATATATATTCTATTTGTTTACATTTACCTAGTGAACACATTTTCTTTCTTTCTTTCTCTATATCTGACTCTCTCTCTCTCTCTCTCTCTCTCTATATATATATATATATATATATATATATATATATATATATATATATAACCTGATAGAGTAATTATGCCAAAAGTGGAGTAATTTATTTTTCTTTCAAAATTTAACCTTATTTACGCTTAAAAGTGTCAGTTATTCATCTGAATCTCTTGGACCACATCGCTATCAAATGTCAGAATTTAATAAACATTGAGAAAAAAAAGAATTTAATATAAAATTCGAAGAAATATCTGAAATTGAAATCATGCTTTTCCAGATGAAGGAACATCACGGAAGATTCTTAACCATCTCAAATCTTTTATTTGGAAGCATTAACCTGCTGAACAATAAATAAATAAAACAAACGCAAAGACAGGCAAACGCTGATATACACACATAGACACGCACATACACAAGATCTTGTCTGTCGTATTCAGTGAAATGTGCATATATATATATATATATTATGAAATGGACAAATCCGACAATTATTTTACGAGATTTTTATGTTTATACATTCTTTTTACATACAGATATTTAAGTAAATTCTCTGTTTATAATAAACAGTATTAAACAACATTTACCGGCCTGAGAATCTCCGAGAAATTTTCATAGCAAATATTCGTTCTCCGACAGGAATCGAACCTGTATCCTATGCGGAACCATCATTTAGCCTGACGTGCCTTAACCGTTCGGCCACGAAGAAGCGTCCGGTTAGCAAGGTCGATTTTACTATCTTTAAACTTAAATCTTTCATTTAACCGATTTGGCCACAGAGGAGCGTTCGGTTTGCAAGGTTGAGTTTAATGACTTAAATCTTCAATCTTCCATGAATCTCCCGCGTACATTCATATCTGCACAGGCTATAAGACGGTTCCGTATAGGATACAGGTTCGATTCCTGTCGGAGGACGAATATTTTCTATGAAAATTTCTCGGACATTCAGACCGGTAAATATTGTTTAATACTGTTTATTATAAAACAGAGCATTTACTTAAATATTTGTATCGATATAAAGAATGTATAAACATAAAAATGTCTTAAAATACATATATATATATGTATATGTTCACTCACTGTAACACTCTCTCTCGCTCTCTTTCTCCTTCTCCCTTATACATATATATATATATATATATATATATATATATATATATATATATATATATGTATGTAGGGAGATGGGTATGTTTGTGGTGGTTTGCGTGACTGTATAACGTTATATACACATATAAATATGTATTCGCATTATATATAATAACTTACAAAATACATATCTTGAGTCATATCATCTAAAATTCAATATATGTGTGTGTATCAGTGTTTGTGTGTCTTTGCGTATGTTCGTGTATACCTGTTTCGAATTTTGAAAGAAATGAAAATTCATCCATTGTCGCCTTAATTATTCCCTCTGGTTAAAAAAAATATATTTTTAAAGGATTGGATACTTTACTTGTCGCTCAACTCTTTTAAGTTGAAAGAGACATAAATTCAATTCATTTCGATACCAGTTTCATCATTCTATCACTTTATTATTGTTTTATCGGGCTGGAGTTTTTACATACCAACGAACGCCATAAATATTTAAAAGCGAAACAAATTTCCTCCATTATGATACCTTATTCATTATTCTATTCTATTCATTATTCTATTCTATTCATTATTCTATTCAATCATTATTCTATTCTATTCTACTTATTATTCTATTCTACTCTATCCATTATTTTATATTTATTATATCCATTATTCTATTCTATTCATTATTTATTCTATCCATTATTCTATTAAATACGTTATTCTATTCTATTCCTGATTCTATTCTATTCATTATTCTATTCTATTTTATTCATTATTCTATTCTATTCATTATTCTATTCTATTCTATTCATTATTCTATTCTATTCATTATATTA
Source organism: Acanthosepion esculentum (assembly GCA_964036315.1). Taxonomy (NCBI): domain Eukaryota; kingdom Metazoa; phylum Mollusca; class Cephalopoda; order Sepiida; family Sepiidae; genus Acanthosepion; species Acanthosepion esculentum. The sequence continues at coordinate 141,960,843 of OZ038477.1, read as the reverse complement.
TTCTATTCTATTCTATTCCTTATTCAATTCTATTCATTATTTTATTCTATTCTATTCTTTCATTATTCTATTTTACTCTATTCATTATTCTATTTTATTCTATATTCTATTCCGTTATAAATATTTCCTCAGACTGGAGTCCTTATATATCTATAAAACGTTGTATTCTATTCTATTCAATATTCTATTCTATCCTTTATTCTATTCTATTCATTATTCTATTTACTCTATTTATTATTCTATTTCATTCTAATCTATATTATATTCCGCTATATTTACTCGAACTGGAGTCCTTACACATCTACAAAGTGTTGTAATTTTGAAGAGAAATAAATTTACTCCATTTTGATACAAGGTCCA
>OZ038477.1:141932983-141955483 GCA_964036315.1 Acanthosepion esculentum | reverse complement strand
TATTTAAGTAAATGCTCTGTTTATAATAAACAGTATTAACAACATTTACCGCCTGAATGTCCGAGAAATTTTCATAGAAAATATGCGTCCTTCGACAGGAATCAAACCTGTAACCGATACGGAACCATAATGTAGCCTGAAGTGCTTTTACCAATTTCGCCACGGAGGAGCGTTCGGCTAGCAAGGTCGATTTTACTGTTTTTAAACTACAATTTTCCATGATTTTCTCACGGACATCTTTGTAGCCTGGCGTTTTGTCTCCATGTTAAATACAATATATACTCGTGTATAAAGCGATTTCCTGTATAGTGCGAGCCATGGATATTTTTGCATGAATTTTAACCCCTCCCCCAAAATTTACTCGTGTATTGCGCAACTGATCTTTAAATCTCGCATTATACACAAGTACATAGGGTACTCGAAAACAATTATTTTATAGACATGAACAGGTTTAATAAAAAAACATACCAACAAATTTTTCAAAGTACTTTATTCAATATTATAATAAAATCAAAGAAATCTCAGTTAAATTAATTTTTTTAAATTTAATGTTCGAGGTATTTCGCACTTTTACAATCATTTACTTACAGATGTGCGGGTAATATAACTTAATAAAATATATCCATCCACAAAAAATCCGTCCTGTGTAAGACGATAAACTACATCCGTGTCCTGGCCTCTGAACAGGTTTTGCAGAGCGAGAAACCATCTCATAATTACTGGTGTTCCAATGTCCGCCCTGGCCCGGGGTGGTAGCACCTGTTAGGGTCCCAGCCATGGGCAAATAGTTAACCCCTCCAAACTGGGGTCAAATCGTGTAAAAATAGGTTGTATTACCAGCAATACATTTTTGTAAAACATTATTATCAGTAATTAATATTTTAATAAAAAATTATTACCAGCAATACACTTTTGGAAAAAATCTTACCAGCAATGAAAACTGTTAGCGGCATTAAATAACCCATTGAGGTTGATATGCCGTAAAACAAAATAAACCAAACAAATCTAAACCAAAGACTACATATTCTATTCATACGAATCTATCCTAAAAATGTTGTTTGCATGAAATAACCCATTGAGGTTGATATGCCGTAAAACAAAATAAACCAAACCAATCTAAACCAAATAATACATATTCTATTCACACGAATCTATCCTAAAAATGTTGTTTGCATGAAATAACCCATTGAGGTTGATATGCCGTAAAACAAAATAAACCAAACCAATCTAAACCAAATAATACATATTCTATTCATACGAATCTATCCTAAAATGTTGTCGGCATTAAATAACCCATTGAGGTTGATATGTCGTAAAACAAAATAAACCAAACCAATCTAAACCAAAGAATACATATTCTATTCATACGAATCTATCCTAAAATGTTGTCGGCATTAAATAACCCATTGAGGTTGATATGCCGTAAAACAAAATAAACCAAACCAATCTAAAGCAAAGAATACATATTCTATTCATACGAATCTATCCGAAAATGTTGTCGGCATTAAATAACCCATTGAGGTTGATATGCCGTAAAACAAAATAAACGAAACCAATCTAAACCAAAGAATACATATTCTATTCATACGAATCTATCCTAAAAATGTTTTCGACATTAAATAACCCATTGAGGTTGATATGCCGTAAACAAAAACCTAAGCAAACCAAACCACAAAACGTATAACTATTGATGGTGAATGCCGAATTATTGTTTTCCCGCTGAAAACTCATTGAAAAAGAGATAAGAGACATTATATTTGATGCAGCCTTTGCATATAAATAAATCCTTTGTTCAGGGGAGATAATTCAAGTAAAATGTTACAGACTTTTGGTAGTTAAAGAGAAATGACTCCAGTACAAAGAAACATCCAAAATATAAATCTAAACAAAAAAAAAAGAGAAGAGAAACATAGCCTATTATAGCATAAATACTTTGTTATCCTTTGTTTCTATGAAATAAATCTTATGGCCGACTCACTAAACTGAAACGTTTATCCCTGGGAGACAGGCTCAATGACAAAAACAGTCCATACGTAACTGACAGCGGCCCGTGAAGAAATGAGACTCGCCCACGTTCTTAGTGGCCTTGATACAATTGCAGCATTGGAAGGAAGATGAAATATAATATATTTAATAAGACGATGGTGCCAAATTTCTGAGGACCAGAAACGGACTGACAGCAGGCGACATACACGAAAGGTTCAAAACTGTGTGGGGGTGACGTCCACAAGGATTGCACCAAAATATGTCTGGTTAAAAATTATATCGGATTAATCATTTCCAGCTCACATATCGTATACACAAAATACACATGCAAACAGATATATATATATATATATATATATATATATATATATATATATATATATATATATATATATATATATATGTGTGTGTGTGTGGGTGTGTGTGTGTGCGTGCGCGCGCATGTGTGCGTGTGTGTGTGTTGTCTGAGTAATATTTTTTGATTCTTGATAATTAATAATAAACTTCTTCGTCTTCTTATTTTGATTATTATTATTATTATTATTATTATTATTATTATTATTATTATGTCATGTTGTTTAAGGATATGAGCGTTCATGGCTCTCCACAACTTTCCTTTTTTTCTTAAAATAGCAATTACCAATAGATTATTTGTCTTTTCTCTTGTTCAGCCATGCTTAAAAGTGTATAGGTTTAATATCTGCTCTCGCTTCGGATCTTTTTTGGCCCCCTTGCCTTGATCGACCCACTGTCTTTCTCTTTCTCCACATCCCCTCCCTTGCCACTCCTATCTGCTCTTCCTCCAACCCCGTCTTTAACCCCTTGCGTGATAGTGGGCTCCGGCCTTGCTTGGGGTGATATGATTAAAAAAAAAAAAATAATAATAATTTAGTTTAATAAATCTGGTGAGAAGACGTATCCTTGTCTTACTCCTCTTCCAATTTTCGTGTAGCCACGAAGCTTGTCCTCCAGTAACATGCAAGCTGTTTCTTTTCAAATAGAGCTTATGGATTATTGGAATATATTTCCTGTATAAATCAAGCTTTTCTAATATTGCTAGTAGCTTTTCCACTTAAAAGCCTTTTTGTGACAAAGACATCAACATTTGTGTTTGTGTATGAACATAAAGAGTTTGTATATTGGTGAAAGTTTTTATTATAATTTTATTATAAATTGTTATAATTTTTTGTCTTAGCAATTCACCGCTGAAGATAATCTTGCGAGAATGAAAGTACTTTGGAAAATAAAAGAAATGAAAAAAAAAACTACGGCGCCTTTCTTAATAAATTTAATATCAACATTAAGAAATTGTTCCGTGAATTTGAAAGGATTAAAATAAAAATAGATATACATAGGTGCATATTTTTTAACCAAACAGGTTTGAACCGGTTTCGAATCTCACCACGGGTGTTTTGTCATGGAGGAGACTTCCTAATTTTATCGGTCTGAAGGAAACGATCCCAGCGTGCGGCACCTTTGGAAAGTAAATGAAAACTATACCCTGATCTGACCCAAGCCTTTTGAGTTAAATTGGGTAGACGGAACACTTAGGGGCCGTCCATAGCTGTGCTAGCATAAAATAACAAGTCTCCGTGGCCGAGGGCTTGAGCGTGCTGGCCTTCTTCTAATTGTTGATCGCTTCTCCAGAAAACTGTAACTAACGTCTGCTCAGCTTAGTCGCATTATAGACCACAGGTGGGTTCTGTGGGCGTTGAACAAACACAAATATGCCTGAACAAGCGGACTAGTAGACGGGGATCCTCGAATACGAGTGGTCATCTATTATATATATATATACTCGACTCTATATATATACTCGACTCTCCCGTCGAATTCGACGTATGAGGGTCAAGCAGGTCAGTTCCTAGGAAACTGACAGCCCGACACCAGCACCAGTGGTGAAGGTTTTGTGCAGAACCATCCCCACTTTTTGAAGGGCCGAATACAGAGACCTGGTGCACTAAGTGCCACAAGGTCCCCAAGCGACCCTCCGCAGGTTTTGAATTCTGAGTTGTCCTTCTCCTAGACCAATTGCCATCCAAGGCTATAGAACCCAGTCTGTCCTGCAATTTACCCATAGCTGGAGGGAGAAGAAGAGGATTTATACCTTTCTAAAGTGTATTAGCACGTAAGTGAATGTAATGAATTCGAACTCGGCTCTCCGATTCCTTAATCCAAGCCGCTATCCATTACACTACCGAGCCTCTGCAGACATATTAATCTCCTTTCGCCCTCTTTCATTTTTATATATTCGTCCGGACTGGTTTCTTATTCCTTCTTCTGTCTCTCTTTTCCTTCCTACCTTCTCCTTCTCTCTCTCTCTCTTCTTATATTTACTTCCATTTTTGTACCACCTTCACTTCCATATTGCTTACTTTACTCTTTCTTTTTCTCTGCTTTTTCGTCTTTACATCTCACCCACCAATGTCGATTTTATATATATATATATATATATATATATATATATATATATACACTAGCAGCATGGCCCGGCGTTGCCCGTACTTGATTAAAAAATCGTACGACTCATACAGCAATCGCTATCACTTGACTTAAAATATTTTTGCTCTTACTTGCCTTTAATGGAGTGCCCTTTGCCGTGCTGATGTTGCTACATGTCTTACTTCTTGCCTATCTCACACTGCGAAGTTTTTCTAAGCTCTATACTAAACATTAAATCTGTTACGAAAAAAGAACTAAACAAAATGGAGACAAAACAATCAGCTTTAAAAAAGGACTCGTAACTGGGAAAACCGAATGAAAAAAGAATGTTAACAACAAATACATTTTCACACCCGACCCAGTTCTGCGGAATCAGAATCAACGTTTAGTTTAAGCAAGCGAATGAGCCAATTGGAGTAAAGTGCCATTTTTCCCACTTGTGACGAATGCAGTTATCGATTTTTTTTTTTTTACATGATAGCATGCTAGTTAACATTCGTGTCAGTCAGCTGTTGGCTCTCACGCTGGCCAATAGAATCTTCCTGCCTATTCGTGGCAGCCAGCTATAGGCTCTCACTTTGGCCAGTAGAAAATGGCCGCAAAAATACATGAAAACTGCCGTAGAAGCTTTAAAAAATAGATTATTTCCACTATCGATGGGAGTTGGGAAATGCAACGTCGGTCTTGGTTTTTGCACTAACTTGGAGCATGTGCATGTAAATTTCGGTGCAAATCTGTCGAAAATTGCGGCTGTGCATTCGTTACACACACACACACACACACACACCCACACACACACATCCTGGCTTTTATATATATATATATATATATATATATATATATATATATATATACCATCGTCCTTAAATCTTGAAAGGTAGCCACGAGTACATAGCACCACAGTAAACACGACTATATGAAGCAGGAAATATGTAGTATACCTAGGACTAACAACCTCATTTTTAGTACAATATAGCCGCTTATATCATACAGGAGAATAAAAGATCTTTCCGCTAATAAACTAGCACTGTGTAAGAGAATCAAGTGCATGCGAAATTATAAATGATATACTTGTAAAATCCCTATATCCCATATGCATGCATTATTGAAATGTCTTGCCGACGATGAGCGCCATCAGCAAATTCTTCATTGCAGAGACTCGCCGCAAGTAAATATTATTAACCACCATTTCAATTCCTCTGTGAAGAAGTAGACATTTGCCTTCCAAAGATATATTACTTCTATTTGCCGTAATGGAGACGTCTGTGTTTTCCCTCGTTTTTGTCTTTCTCCTCCCTGCACGACCAGCTTTGTCCACACAGAACAATCAATAAAGATGAAGTATGGAAGCCCAAGGGGGAAATAAAAAGTAATAATCGAATTTGTTGCGGTTTTCGATTCAAGATGGCAAACCTTATTCGTTTTCGAGTTAGTCGTGACTCGATTGTCGACACGACCACTGTATACTAATGCTCAATGATGATTTTAGAGATTTACGGCTTCTCACGAATTGCTCTTCAAGAATAAATTGGATCGTAATCCTTGAGTGCTGTTTAATTTTTTAGTGCCACTGCGCTGTCTTAGTCCAATATCTAGGGGCATTGAATACTTTACATTTTTTCATAGCTAGATAGCTAGGTATCTATCTTTTCATGGGTTTTTCTTTTGGTGGAGGGAGGGCCGACTTAATGTTTTTAGCGTTGTTCTTTGAAACTTTATCCTTACATTTGTTTATTTTGATTATATATATATATATATATATATATATATATATATATATATATATATTCAAACCTAGAGAGCCAGACAAACCTACCAAGGTTTCTCCTAGGCGGATCGTCAGGGCAAGCTGGCTAAAAGGTAAAGGAAACGGCATACTTATAGGCGATAAACAAAAACAACACCACGTGACCAACGACAATAAAGGAAAAATAAAGAAAATAAATAAAATCGAAAAACAACACCGGGAGGGGGGTTGGTAAGGATTTATTCAAATCGGCTTAAAAGGGGAGGGCGGTATTTTAAGAAAACACGGGCAAAAAACGGTGGAGTAACAATTCAAGCAGGAGAGACGGGGCCTAATCTAATCACCAAGATTTTCTGTGTCTACATTTGTTTAGAATCTCAGTTTTAGAGTTTAATAAATCGTTAGGTTCCTTATATAAAGCGATGGCCAATTTTTCCTCTATACATAACTTACAGAATTTTTGACCAAGCTCTACTTTTGTATTGAGCACTTTGCTAGTTAGTTGTTTACTCGTTTTTTGTGAACCTGTAAGCTGTACGATTACTTTCGACAGACGTTCATGTTCCTGGCTCTTTCTTTTTTTCAAACCTTTTTTTCCTTCGATATTGATTTGATTATTGGCAAATCAAGAAACCGAAGCTTTTTCGAGACGAGTATAGTTACCTATATATATATATATATATATATATATATATATATATATATATATATATATATATATATATATTCTCGCATAATCTTTAAAAAATATATATGCAGGAACCATGTCAAGCTTATCAGCACTTCATGACCTCTCACAGTTACAACTTCTGGACTTTTTCAAAACAAAGATCACCGTTGAAACACCGTGAGCGAGATTAAAGAGAACGTAACGAAGCATCTGTTTGTGATCCTGCATGATAACATTAGTTTTATCAAGTGCAAGTGACGTTGGAACCAGGTTTTGAGGAATCCAAAGAGTGTACTTTGACGGAACTAAGGCACCAATTCCGTCGGCAGAATATTTTATAGTTATTATTAGATAGCATCATTAGACGGGTATAGTTAACTATATATATATATATATATATATATATATATATATATATAAATATATATATATATATATATATATATATATATATATATATATATAAAGAATGAACAGTAAGATATATAATCCAGTGTGCTTATTGATATTTTTTTATTTTTACAAAACATTGCTCAGTGTTAGTTTACATAGTATAAATATTATAAATTAACTGATTTAAATTGTTTTTCGCTACACAGTAATAACCATGTTTCAAAAAATGAAGCTAAAAACTTTAAATTAAAAACATTAGTTCCGTTTCAATGCTTTTAATTTAATTATATAAATAAATTTGAAGTTTTTATTTTCAGTTTTTGAAACATGGTTATTACTGTGTAGCGAAAAAAACGTATCTTAAATTAGTTAATACATATATATATATATATATATATATATATATATATATATTATTGAGGCATGTGTTGTTAAAGACAACAGAAATTTTCCGTTTAATAATCTTTTTTTCTGTTTTTTTTTTGTTGTTTTCTCGCAGTTTTTTTAATATTTGGGTCTAAGTTGCGGTTAAAAAGTCCCTAGTACTTGCTGCTTTGTCCTCAACCGTCATCAAGGCTGTATGTTTCGGATTGAAGTGTAATACATGTTTAATGTAGTTTGAATGTAGCAATCCGACGTAGGAAGTAATCTGTCCAATGTAACAGCAACAATGTCTAGTAGCAGCTATTCAGGAATTCTTAATGTCTTCCATATCAGAGGTTGGCAATGGATATTCGGAGAAAGTAGGAAAACGTAGTTCTACAGGTCTTTCATATCAGAGGTTAGCAGTGGATATTCCCTCAAGAAATAAACAAAATGGCTCCCTTTATATACATCGGATTGAATATTCCACGTCTTCTGAGTGGTTAACCATCTCTCGGTATACTATAAAATGAGTCAGCTCATTTTGGTTGTCTCACTAGTTAGATCATATACACAAATAGGTCTAAGTTGCGGTTAAAAAGTCCCTAGTCCTTGCTGCTTTGTCCTCAACCGTCATCAAGGCTGTATGTTTCCGCTTTAAGTAGGTTGTTCATTATTTTATTTTATAGATAATGTTTTGGGTATTCAAGGAGCATTATTGGTTTATTGGAAAGGGGTTGGTATTTATTATTTGGAGGATTAGTTATTAGATATGTATGAGATGTTTCTGCCAGAATTAAATGCTATTTTATTTATGTTGGATTTTTGGTTTTTAATTATGATGGCTTCAAGAATTTGTTATCGTTTTTTGCATTTGTTTTCGTATAGGATTTTTGAATTGTTGATTAGGATTTTTCTTAATTCTGAGGATTTGAATCTGTTACTATTGGGATGGTGGGTTTATAAGTTTATTTTTTATGCCGCTGGTATCATTAATATGGTATGTGAGCCGACGTGAGAGAGTTGTGGTTGTGTGTCCTATGTATGTGCTAGGGTTATAATGTGAGAAGCACTCTCAAAACTGGCATGTAGACCTATACACTTTATTGGTTTTATTGAGACAACACATGCCTCAATAATGACATGCCGCCAATATATATATATATATATATATATGTGTGTGTGTGTGTGTGTGTGTGTGTGTGTGTGTGCGTGTGTGTGTGTGTGTGTGTGAGAGAGAGTCTGATATAGATGTAAATGAAAATTTGATCAATAAAATAATGATTAAACCGACTCAATGTTCATAATAGACTCTGTTTTTACGTGTTTCTTCTGATCAGTTAATATTTATGGCTAATCAACCCTTTAGTGCTTATTTAATTTGTAAGAATTTTTGGGACATAATATTGTTTTATCGGTACAAGTTTAACTAGTTAATCCATATCTGGGGAGAAGAGGTGGATTAATACGTTTCCAAAGGATATTTGCGCGTGATTAAATACAATGAGCCCAACGGGAATTCGAACTCGGCTCTCCGAGTAAAAATCCGAACCATTATTCATTACATCAGCCGTATATATTAAAGCACCTGGTATTCCCAAGCTGTCACTCATTTTCTAAATAAAAACTTACAAATATTCCTTGCATTTTCTTTTAAATCATTTCCCCTCAAGCAAGGCAATAAAGCCACTAAGACGCAAAGGATTACTGAGTGCTAGAGAATATAAGAACAAAGTAGAGAAAATATGAATGTCTAGTACTTTCGCCCCAGCCCCTCAACCTCCGGCGTCTTACTCTCTGGGTTGAGGTGTCTACTCGGTCCTAACCGAACTTAAAGGAATGGCCATACGTCCCCTGAAGTGAAATGATTTAAAAGAAAATGTCTAGAATCCAGTGTATGACTTTTACGTTAAATACTTTTCTATTCTGTAACCCGTTTCTTTTCTCTACTATTCTTTTCTTCTATATAAAAGACAATTCAACCATTGAATAGTTGTTTGTCCGGCTTTCTGCAGATATTATTATTATTTTTGTTTTGCTACATTCTGAATTTCTTAGCGCAGCCGTGTCTACACATTCAGTCGACCGTGAATGAACTGACATCACTTCTGCTTTCTGGATCAAACAAATCACAACGTGGACAGGGAGCGGGATTAAACCAGTTGACCGGTCGAATAATCTACGAAAAGAAACGGGTTACAGAAAAGAAAAGTATTTAACGTAAAAACTCATACATTGAATTCTAGACACAGAGAGAGAGAGAGAGTGTAGTGATTAACTTGTGGTTAAATCGTCTCAGAACGATATGTGACTCTTGCGATGGAGGGAAAAGATTTCTGTGCGGGGCTTAAAGCTATAGTGGCGTTCTTCCTCCCAACGCTTGCCCGGGCCAATTCTCTCTTCTCACTTCGAGAATTTTCTCCAGTCTGCCTTTTTCAGCATAACTACGTGTTTATATAGAAAAACCCGGCTGGTTATAACTGACCCTCGGCCCTACTACTTCGCCGGCGATTATCACGGAGTTCTGGCTGCTTCAACCAAAATCATGTTCCTTCTAGCTTACTCAACTCTATTTCAATTTTTAATCAATAAAAATTATTTCGACCATTTTCCATTGTCTTCTGATGACCCAGATTCAATGGGTACAACTTCTGCCCTAGATCAGATTTCCCTATCAGTAAACAAAATGCTCTGATTTAATTTCGCTATTCAAATCTACTCCAATATCAATAAAAAAAATATACGTGTGTGTGTGTGTTTCCCAGACTCTCTCTCTCTCCCCCTCTCTCTCTCTCTCTCTCTCTCTCTCTGTCACACATGTTTTTTGATAATGACTGATTTAACGATATGTGCCTATGCATGTGCGCAAAGGAGACTTGTTGGCGTATGTTTTTGTGAGAGTTCTTATTATAATTAATCATTATAGATCTTTGAGCACCTGAGCACCTATCCAGCTACCGCCCCATATTAAATATTCATTCGTGTTTTAGGCAAAGTAAAATCCCTCTCCTTATCAGACAACGGCCAACGTCCTCCGAGTTGAAGACCCGCCTCGTCATTGATACCATCGGGGGAACCTTTCGCCCTGGCTGTGGACTTTGTTCTAATAAGCCCTCCACTCGGATATGCGGCGGCCTCACAAATATAACATGAATAGCAGATGTCCATTTATCCTACAAGTTGGTTCATCCACCTTAGCAGATCTTATTTTTTAAATTCTGGTGAATGTCAAGCTACCCAGATTACCAATAAAATCTGGAGGATGACCGGTGCAATTACCGGTAACCCAGGTATGCCCATTACTCTACTGTTAAGCAGACGTCCTCTTGACAACTTGAAACCTCACCTTAACATGGATACTTTGCCTACTGATTCAATCAGAGAATCTCTCCACCACGACTCGTGAATTTATTTACCATACAATCATCTAAATTTACATTATTCGGACTATTGCCCTCATCTTTGTTGCCATATTTATCACAACGTTTCACCCACTGTACGCTCCGACCTTCTTCAGGTGTTTGGACTGTCAAACTGAACCCTTTATTTTCACTCGCTTGGGTAGACTGTTCTAGTTCCACGTGCCATGTCTAATAGATGTCAGTTATCAGTTATCTCCTGTTAATTCACCTCTCCAAGTTCTCCACTCCCTTAACCAGGTATTGAACTCGCAAATTCTTGGGTCCCGTCACGGGATCTAACCAACGTCATTTATCCACTGTGCCATGTATCCTTAAGAAGGCCGGAGGGTACGACAGCCGAAACGTTGTGATAAATATGGCGAAAAAGATGAGGACATTAGTTCGAATAATGTAAATAATGTGCATAGTAACTCATCTCAGAAATACAAACAGAAACATCTAAATATATTATTTAGTTTCTATTCTAAAGTATATTCGTGAAATCTAGTCACAACTGGCAATACGCGTAACGGCTTTTTATATAAACCTCGCCGATTTAGCAAGAAACTCTTAAGATCATGGTTTATAATTAAGTTGATATTAACCCTAGAACACTAACCATGGTTATATAGTACCCAGCGCAAATTTTCTTATTTTTAATTACAATTTTCAGTACCTGATTTTCTTACCTAAATAATATGTTTTTCAGTTCCTATTAATGTTAACTCAAAGTACAAAGTTTGAAGAGCCTGCATAAAAAATATTTCAAATAAAGATTTATATTTAATATTTTTTTTTATATTTTCAATATCGGGTATGATATAGCCATGGTTAGTAGTGGTGTAACTTTAATTGATGAGTAGTGTTTTAGGGTTAATACTTTGTCGATATATGTGTAAGTTAAAAAAGGAGAAGTGATTCATACCTACACATTAATCTTGAAAAGTGGACATTAAGAGCTTTCGGTTTGAATTCGAACTCGGTTTGATTGTTTCACTTCATTTGTCACTGATCATACCGACCGCTCAGTGCTCACCTGTACGACGCATCATCGGAGTTTCAGTAGGTATTTGGATTCGCATGCCCCCACCAAATACATGTATAGGCACTTCACGATTGGTTGCAACCCAAGGCTATAGGTCTCATTATGTCCTACTGTTTTACCCATAACTGGGGGAGAAGAGACGGATTCATATCTTTTCCCAAGAGTATTATCACGTAAGTGAATGTAATGAAGTCGATTGAATTCGATCTGGGCTCTCCGATTCCTCAATAAAAGCTGCTAAACATTACTCCACGGTGCCTTCATGGTTCAGAGCTCACCGCCTCCATTCTCTTTCTTTCTCTCTCTCTCTCTCTCTCTCTCACACACACACACACACACACACACACACTCTATCTCGCTCCCTCAATATATATATATATATATATATATATATCAGTCGTAATTGTTCTAGCAAGACAATCTTGTTAACCACTACACCACCTCGAGGTGCCCTTGCAGATATATCATATATTAAAGAGTAAGTACAACAGAACAGTATTACACGACCTGTGAGTGTGTGTCGGTTGACCCAGCGTTCAATCTATTCGACTGTTCCCCCAAGTCCGTTTCTTCCAATCCTTCGTCGCCAAGATGTTGTAACCAAGTAAATGGTTAAAGAAATCACAATTGTTGCAGATATATCATACATTAAACAGTAAGTACAACAGAAGAGTATTACACGATTAGTGAGTGTGTGTCGGTTCACACAGCGTTCAATCTATTCAACTGTTCCCCCAAAGTCTTCTCTCCTACTATTCTGGAAGAGTCCGACTCTTTAGAGAGAGGACATCACAACACTTCCAAAAGCTAAATAAGGTTCTGGTAAACGGAAAAATATCGTTAAAAACAAGGAAAAGAGTGTTGGATTGTTACGTGATGTCCATCATAAGGTACTGAGTGTTAGAAATGTCACCACGAATGAGAATAAAAGTGTAGGCAGCAGAAATGTGGTTCTACAGAAAGATACTGGAAATCCTATGATCGAAATAAGGAACAAGAAATGGCAACATTACTCTCAGAATCAGGAAAATAGAGCTGAAATTTTGTCTTTTCCTGATTCTGAGTATAAATTCACTTTCTGTTGCTATTTTCTGATAATGAGGAAAGAGGGTTTGGAAAACTTAATCCACACGGGGCATATTAAAGGAAGATAAGGGAAGACAGCGAGCCACTCACCTGGCAAGTTTGTGTGTATAGGTGGCGGAACGGAATGGTGGTGGTGCCTTAGCAAAGGGAGAAAAAATGCTAAGAGCCACACGAGATAGGAAGTTGTGGAGAGCCCTGACGGCTTATGTTCTGAAGGGACGCGACACATAAAAGAAGAATAATAATTTGGTAACAAAGAAAGGAATATTGAGCTCTTACGTGACATCTGTCTTTCTTTACAGCAGCGAATGTTGGATGATTTCCTCAAAGACGAAGAAGAGACTCAAGGCGACGGAGATGTGTTTCTACAGAAGGATGCTAAGGATATCATGGACTGAGTGTGTGAGCAACGATGAGGTCTTGCAGAATATGCAAACAAGGAGGAGGCTTATACTTAACATCAGGAAGAGGCAGCTGAAGTTCCTGGGACACATAATGAGGAAGGAGGGCCTGGAGAATCTGATACTCACAGGTCGAATAGAGGGAAAGTAATTAAAAACAACGCATGATATTGCTAGCGACCTTAAGCAAGTAGATGACAGAACGTGGTCTGGGGGAAGGGTCAGAGCGAAGGAACTTGTTGAGAGCTGCAAGGGATAAAGAGAGGTGGAGAGCCATGATCGCGAACGTCCTGAAAGGACGCAGAACACTGAAAGAAGGAAAGATTCAAGTTTAGTGTTATTTTTTGCGTTGATTAAATCACATTGTTCTTTTACGGTAGTTGTGACAAAGTTTATATTAAGATTGAATAAATTCTTTTCAGACAGAATCGTAAGGGACTTGGTAGGCAGTATTAAGTGTCTATTTGCATCAAGGTTTTTATGTTGTTTTTCTTTTTGTATGAATTTTGTAAGTTTTTCCTCTTCGCCTTACACACATATATATGCGGAGTGAGGATGTGTGTGTGTGTGTTGTGTATGTGTGTGTGCCTTTATATAGTTGCATCTGTTTATGATCAAACCGAATGAAGTACTGAACACAAATACGAAAATTTAATTTGCAATGTAAAAATGGAGGACATTTTTGAAAGTATGTAATGCAATAAGAACGCGATTTTCACTTTTAAAATGATCGAATTTAGATAGAACGAAACTTCCAGACATTTCTACTTCTTTCGTAACATTTCTGTTTTCTTCTTTAATAAAAATAATCATTTAAAAAAAAAAAAAAAAGAGAAAATCTAATTATCATCTGAAACGTTCATCGGATTAACACTCGATACCTGAGAGAAATGGACGCCATTTTCTTTTACTTAGGGCGGTTGAAAATTGGCGCCAAACTGCGTCATATCGTTAAAACTTTCAAAAATCATTTTAACAATGACGAGAAAATGACAAACAAAAACTGTAAAAGAAAAGAAGGAAATAAAAGTCATAATAAATTTGTTCTGGTCGCCTTGAAATGTCATTTTCATACTCATGTCGTTTACTGCTTGTACTGACAGGAAATCGTGACAACTCTATATTGTATTATTACGTAAGTAATATACCTAACATCAATAAAAGGAACAAATGAATACATACATATAACGCGCATATGACTCTAGGACAGATATTGAGCATTATTATAGTTTTGAAAATATATCGGTTTGACCCAATTCCCAAAATATATCAGTTTGACCCAATTCCAAAAGTATGTTCATATGACCGGACATCAGAACCTCACTGAACCGAGTACTTTTCAACACCTAAAATTTTCAGCTGTCTCTTTCTGATGTTAAATACAAATGTCCTTGTAGCCATTGTCTATAGAACTTCATCGTTCCTCACATGTTCGGTCTATGGTATTCTCAGCATCCATTTGTAGCACCAGCATTTTTATTGCTTCAAGTCCAAGATTGTCCAGCATTCCCTGCCATGCCATTTTATCAATATATTCTTATGTGCTGTGACCTTGTGCCTACCTATGTTATATTTAAGCGAAATATCATGAGTGGCATCTTGTATAGCTGAAGTAGTTAGTATATATATATATATATATATATATATATATATATATATATATATATATGTATATATATATGTGTGTGTGTGTGTGTGTGTGTGTGTGTGTGTGTGTGTGTGTATGTATGTATGTATGTATATATATATAAAATCTTTAAGTATACAAATAGAAAAAATGCCGTAAGAATTTTTTGCCGTAAACAATAAAAATTTTTTTAAAATCCCAGACGACATGCATTTCACGGATGTCAGAATTCGTTTAAAAATACACCCCTACCCTACCTAAGCATAACCCCTTTTCCGAACGTAACTAATAACTGTTACAAAAAAGTTAATAAAAATGCACACGCTACCACCCCTTGTCTGGATGAGTGAATTTCTCTGTATCCTTGGAAACAGTGAATTGTGAATTTTTCTGTGCCTTTAAAACTCAGTAAATTTAAAAAAACAAGTTACTCCAAAATTCGCTTAAAGATGAAATGGAACTAATGTTTTTAATTTAATTACAAAATTAAATTCGTAGCTTTAGCTTCCATTTTTGAAACATGGTTATTACTGTGTAGCGAAAAAAACATATTTCAAATCAGTTAATTTAATGCTCTGTAAATTTACATTGAGCATTATTTTGTAAAAATAAAAATATCAATAAGAACACCGGATTATATATCTTACTGTTCTTTATTTTATTTATATATACATACATACATACATACATACACTAGCGCGCAAGGTGTTAGAAAGAGTTGGAGCGAGAGCAAAGAGGAATGATAGAGTAAAAGATGAAGATGAAGAGAAGGATAGGGGATAGATCAAGGTATCTGGAGATATCGATTGACATTACATTTGAATAGTTGGAGATTATAGCTAACAGGGAAACAAGAAAAGGGGAGGGAGCTCCACAGGCGAGAAGTGCGAGACATGAAGCTATTGGAGTAGAAGAGACGGCTTCATTTAACAGTTTCGATAGTAAACGGGTGTGGGCGAGATGCCAGCCTAGTTGGACGCTTAAATTCATGTAGTCTGGGAACCAGCGAAAGCAGATCATCGGAGCAGTTACCGTGAAAGTAATTGTAAAAAAGACAGAGGGAGGCGATGTCATTGTTACTTTTGTAACCCAATTAGGAACAACAAAATATAACAAAACACAGTTAAATATATTTTAAAACCTCAACAGTATTCGTTTTTATTTTCACCGACCACGATACAGACGGATTGGGTTGGATAAACCATTCACTGTCTGCAGGTGGTGTATTGTCCAGCAGCCATGTTGTCTGATGCTACCCTTTTTCAGTGAAGAGTCAATGATTCCTTAGGGGAGAGTTGTCTCACCAACACTTACATACCAATTCATACCCGTAGAGCTACACAGGTTGTCCCTCACTTGTGTCAGACAAAACTTACCTTGTATCAATATAAGTTACCTTACCGTAAGTAGTACTTGGTAAATTAGTATTACTCGTTGAGTACTCGAAATTTGATTATGCTTAACTTGTATTTAGCAATTGAGTATCTACCCTTTTTTGGTGGCCTTATGCCAGCAGTGCAAGAGTTCCCAGCGTTGCATAATTTCTCAGCATCGCTTTTGTTTTAAAACAGAGAATAAATTCATTGCAACAAAGCCGCTTTGTATTATTAGGCACGCACCTAATGGAAAACATATTCAAATAATCCATAATTTCGACTGAGAACAACGACTCTCTGAGTGAAGTGAATACAGAGAAATAGAAAGAGGTGTGAGATAAAGATGTTTTCACACCCGATTTTTTTTAACCTGAACAGCCAGATGATTCTAACAGAAATAAATAAAAAAAAATAATAGGATTTATTCTTTGCGAATGTAACTGTCACAAAATCTCACTTATGAGATTTCCGATAGCAGATTTCGACGAAAAAGTGAAAGAATCATTAAAAATATAGTCAATAAAATTAAGAAGGGCTTCATTATGAATTTAAAATAATTAATTAATTAATGAAAAATAACAAAAAATAAGTAGATGTATGGTTGCTAGCAAAAGGTTCAGTCGAATGTGTAATATCAATAATACTTGAAAAAAAGGAAATTTGACTTACCCAATACAAGCGTACGTGGTAGGTCCAAATAAAACAGGTGTACGCATTTAATTATTTTCTTCTTTTATGCACCGGAGTTGGTGATCATGGCTCTCCACAATTTCCTGTTATTAGTAGTTATTAATAACATTTATCTTTTTGCCATCTGTCTCAAACCCTGTTCCGCATTCCACTCGCTCAAGTTCGCTAGATATGTCATGCGTTGCTCTCCTCTGGATCTTGTACACTCTGTGCGTATCAAATTTCCAAATCGTCTTTCCTCATTATGCCCCCGGGAAATTTCTCTTCCTGATGTTAATTATACGTATCCTCTTTGTTGTCATTGTCTCTAGAATGTCGTCGTTGCTTAAATGTTCGGTCCATGTTATTCTCAGCATCCTCCTGTAGAAACACATTTCTGTTGCTTCAAGTCTCTTTATCTGTGAGGAGATTGTCCAACATTCGCTGCCATATAGGAGGACTTATACTATTATGGTGATAAATTAAAAAATGATTGATAAGTGTGACAAAAAGTAACAAATGTTTTTTTTTCAGAAACTAGGCAAGATGTTTAAGGATCATAAGATGACTTTCGAAACATAGAAAAGAGCACTCACTCTTCTATATTGTGATATATAACAAAGAATATTCATAAAAAAATGTGGATAAGACATGAAGATATCGTCATGTTCTTCTACTGATATGAGCTGGGAATAATGCTGACAGATTAAGTTAGAGAATATGAACTGACACGTTACGAAATGATTGCTACCTACACTTACATACACACAAATATATATAAATATATATAAATTAGCTTTAAATAATATTATAAAAAATAACACTCCTGTTGAACAAACTATAAATATCAAATTAATTACCCACTGGTTGGCGCATTTTTTAAAATTAGATATGTTCAAGCCGGTAGACGAAATAAAATACTATTTAATAAAATAAACGGAGCGTCTACCCAGATATGTTTAGATAATAAATAACATTTAAAATAATATCAATATCTATTTATACTTGTTTGACTGTGTTAGGTGGTGGAAGGCGGTAGATCTGAAAAGCGTCAAGAGCAACCCTACTCGCTCCTTTTTGAACGAAACATCGCTACATATAATAAAAGATAAGGTCTCGACACCGAAATAGAATTACAACAGAGTATGAATGTATGCCCGAACGCATGGATGTGTATCTGTGCCTAGCCCCGGATTGTTTATATGGATGTGTTTGTGTGAACTAAAATGCGTACGATAGTCCGAATAATGTAAATAGTGTACATAATACCTCATCTCAGAATATAGACCGATAATAATAATAATAATAAGTTCTTTCATTCACACATTCCTCTCCATAAACTGAGTGAATGTTTCTCGCCGCTTCGGCTGCTGAGTTTCCTTTGTTGAACTCATAAAGCATTATGTGCCTCAAATGATTCTTGGGTACTTCCATGTTAGCACGGTTTTAATCAAGCAAAATTTAATTTTATTGGTCTCTGAAATAAGATTTGATCAGTTTAAATGCATCTAAACATAAAAATAATGTTCAACTCCATTAGACATTATAAAATACTCTTTAAATTTCATCCATTTTAACCAAAAGTTAAAATTCGGATAGAACTTATGGGATGACCTAATATATATATAAGTATTATTATTATTATTATTATTATTATTATTATTATTATTATTATTATTGGTCTATATTCTGTGATGAGGTATTATGTACACTATTTACATTATTCGGACTATTGTCGTCATCTTTGTCGCCATATTTATTACAACGTTTCGATCGATGTACGCTCCGGCCTCAAGGACACATGACACAGTGGATAAAGGCGTTGGCTAGATCCAGTAACAGGACCTAACGAGCGTTCAATACCCGGTTAATGCAGTGGAGAACTTCGAGAGGGGAATTAACAGGAGATAACTGATAACGGACATCCATTAAACATGGCACGTGGAACTAGAACAGTCTACCCCACTGAGAGAAGTAATGGTTGCAGTTCGACATTCCAATCACCTGAAGAAGACCGGAGCGTACAACGGTCGAAACGTTGTGATAGATATGGCGACAAAGATGAGGACAATAGTCCGAATAATATAAATAGTGTATTATTATTATTATTATTATTATTATTATTATTATTATTAATAATAATAATAATAATAATAATAATAATAATAATAATAATAATAATTAAAGAATATCAGGAGATTTTAAGTGTTTGAAATACTTTAATTAATAATAATTTTGCTTCATCTTTTGACATAGAGCTCTCCCTGGATCTATATCCTACTGGAAATTCCATATGGATTACCATATTGTATTATTAATACATACACACACACACACACACACACACACATATATATATATATATATATATATATATATATATATATATATATATATATATGTGTGTGTGTGTGTGTGTGTGTGTGTGTGTGTGTGTGTGTGTGTGTGTGTATAAGACTAGTTAGGTTTCCGTTATTGTAATATTGCCACTATATTAACTGTTGGTAACAGAGAAAATTTAATACATGAAAATGTAGCTGAGCTATTGAATAAAAATATTCAGTCCAGGATATGAGGAGCTTTGATATTACGAAACAGTCAACCACAGTTAAATATTATGAACTCTTAATGGTAATATATATATATATATATATATATATATATATATATATATATATATAAAGATATATATATATATATATATATATATATATATATATATATATATTATAATATTTTTTTATAAAAATATGATTCCTTCGCTACATAAAAGTTCTCATGTTTCAAAAACGAGAGCCTTAACCGTCAATATGATTATTAAATTGAAATTGAATTAAGGTATCGAGTCCCGTTTCATCCTCAAGCGAAAATTTAGGAATAAGCTGTCTTGTCGTTTGCGCGTGTTTATAAGTATGGTCTCTTGCAACATTAATTACTATGTATGGAGCACTGTCTATTTTAAAAATAAAAACAAAAATACTAAAGACCTCTGGATTATTTACCTAACGTGTTCTTTCCTATTTTCCTGCATACCTGCTCACACACACACACTCACTCACACACACACACACACACACACATATATATATATATATATATATATATATATATATATATATATATATATTGCCGCTTATGAGCTGCCCTCTCATCATCACATCAGAGTTGTAGCTGACATCCCTGTGGACCAAACGCCAGATAATGATCTCTGCCCCTTTGAGTTGTTGGCAAAAGGCTGATCGATTATCTCAAGCTGCAGGATGAATTCCACCGTCCTTGAGATTCTTAACCATTGATAATATTTCTTTCTCTTGGCCACGGATGAAAAGTCCGTGCCAGGGGCCGCCAACACGTTCCTGACCTTTGACCCAATGGAACTGGTCATACGCGAATCTCTGTGGCTGGCAGCTAGTGCCACAAGCACGATATATCTTTTAATATCCTGTGCCATATTGTATGCTGTCATGTCATTGCACTCGATACATCGGAAAGAGAATGTTCGTTGCATGCTGCATAACATCACATTAGGTCGCCGAATGTGAGTCTTTCAGTACTTAATGCTCATATCTATATTTAACTGTAGATACACCGCGTTCCAATATTATATGCAAACCAATAAAATGATAATTGCAAATTTAATGGTCCTAGATTCATCAAACGTCGGTCACATGTCGCTCTTGTGTTTATACTGGATATTAAAACAATCTACGACCGTATTAAAATATAGAATGACAATTATTATTTAAACGGCTCTATTTTATATGCAATTATGACAAACGAATCAATCTGAAGTGATATGATGATAATAAAAGTATGTCGAAATCTAAATATGACAATGATTTATTCAAAGCAATGTCATACGAATCAATGTGTTACATGCTTGACCAAATAACACAGAAGTAGAATAACTATTTATTGATATAATTTACATTTATTCTGATGACTTCAAGTCGCCTAATGGCCACACAAGATGTTAAATTTGATAACTATGTGTTAGTAGCTAAGTGTCATCATATTACAGATGAAATTGCTAAATGAAACCGTAAATTCTAAGCTAATGGTTTCTTCTCTCGCCATTCTTACTTAGCAAAATTTCTTCCATCTTCTTGTTTTCCCGTCAACTACAATCTTAAAAAAAAATAATTCAATGTAAATCGTTATCTTCTGTCTCGTTGAATACAGGTCTTTTTATTGTCCTTTCTACTCAGTCACGTTTGTTTCGCTCTCGGTAAGCCCTTAAGTCTTGGTGACGTTATCGCCTTGCTTGGGGTGAAGTGAAACATCCCAAACTGATTCTGAAGAACTATGTTCTAATAAAGACATAATCCTTAAAAAAAGAAAACTTAGAAGAAAGTGAACAAAATTATCACCGCCAATAATGCTGAAATAGAAAGCATGAAGTTTTCAAAATCAGCAAAAATGTTTCCCATAGCTATTTATATAGTGAACCTTTTTGCTTCAATAAATATATATCTTAATTTTGTTGTATCTGCACTACACATACTTTTGTTGTATCTACACTGCACTTTTGTTGTATCTACACTACACTTACTTTTGTTGTATCTACACTACACTTACTTTTATTGTATCTACACTAAACTTATTTTTGTTGTATCTACACTACACTTACTTTTGTTGTATCGACACTACACTTACTGTTGTTGTATCGACACTACACTTAATTTTGTTGTATCTACACTACACTTACTTTTGTTATATCTATACTACACTTACTTTTGCTGTATCTACACTACACTTACTTTTGTTGTATCTACACTACACTTACTTTTGTTGTATCTACACTACACTTGCTTTTGTTGTATCTGCACTACACATACTTTTGTTGTATCTACACTTCACTTTTGTTGTATCTACACTACACTTACTTTTGTTGTATCTACACTAAACTTATTTTTGTTGTATCTACACTACACCTACTTTTGTTGTATCGACACTACACTTACTTTTGTTGTATCGACACTACACTTAATTTTGTTGTATCTACACTACATTTACTTTTGTTATATCTATACTACACTTACTTTTGCTGTATCTACACTACACTTACTTTTGTTGTATCTACACTACACTTACTTTTGTTGTATCTACACTACACTTGCTTTTGTTGTATCTGCACTACACATACTTTTGTTGTATCTACACTAAACCTATTTTTGTTGTATCTACACTACACTTACTTTTGTTGTATCTACACTAAACCTATTTTTGTTGTATCTACACTACACTTACTTTTGTTGTATCGACACTACACTTACTTTTGTTGTATCGACACT
>OZ038477.1:141922983-141927983 GCA_964036315.1 Acanthosepion esculentum | reverse complement strand
ATTTATTCGAAAATTATATCATAAATATGTTATAAAATCACTACAAAAATAGCCATTTTGTTTGAACACTTCTTGTGTCATATCAAGCGATGGTGTTGAAAGTAGAAGCATCACTTGATAAGACACCAGAATTGTTGAAACAAAATGGTTATTTTGGTAGTCATTTTACATATTCTATTCATACGAATCTATCCAAAAAATGTTGTCGGCATTAAATAACCCATTGAGGTTGATATGCCGTAAAACAAAATAAACAAAACCAATCTAAACCAAAGAATACATATTCTATTAATACGAATCTATCCTAAAAATGTAGTCGGCATTAAATAACCCATTGAGGTTGATATGCCGTAAAACAAAATAAACCAAACCAATCTAAACCAACGAATACATATTCTATTTATACGAATCTATCCTAAAAGTGTTGTCGATATTAAATAACCCATTGAGGTTGATATGCCGTAAAACAAAATAAACCAAACCAATATAAACCAAAGAATACATATTCTATTCATACGAATCTATCCTAAAAATGTTGTCGGCATTAAATAACCCATTGAGGTTGATATGCCGTAAAACAAAATAAACCAAACCAATCTAAACCAAAGAATACATATTCTATTTATACGAATCTATCCTAAAAGTGTTGTCGACATTAAATAACCCATTGAGTTTGATATGCCGTAAAACAAAATAAACCAAACCAATCTAAACCAAAGAATACATATGCTATTAATACGAATCTATCCTAAAAATGTTGTCGGCATTAAATAACCCATTGAGGTTGATATGCCGTAAAACAAAATAAACCAAACCAATCTAAACCAAAGAATACATATTCTATTCATACGAATCTATCCTAAAAATCTTGTCGGGATTAAATAACCCATTGAGGTTAATATGACGTAAAACAAAATAAACCAAACCAATCTAAACCAAAGAATACATATTCTATTCATACGAATCTATCCTAAAAATGTTGTCGGCATTAAATGACCCACTGAGCTTGATATGCCGTAAAACAAAATAAACCAGACCAATCTAAACCAAAGGATACATATTCTATTCATACGAATCTATCCTAAAAATGTTGTCGGCATTAAATAACCCATTGAGGTTGATATGCCGTAAAACAAAATAAACCAAACCAATCTAAACCAAAGAATACATATTCCATTCATACGAATCTATCCTAAAAATCTTGTCGGGATTAAATAACCCATTGAGGTTAATATGACGTAAAACAAAATAAACCAAACCAATCTAAACCAAAGAATACATATTCTATTCATACGAATCTATCCTAAAAATGTTGTCGGCATTAAATGACCCACTGAGCTTGATATGCCGTAAAACAAAATAAACCAGACCAATCTAAACCAAAGGATACATATTCTATTCATACGAATCTATCCTAAAAATGTTGTCGGCATTAAATAACCCATTGAGGTTGATATGCCGTAAAACAAAATAAACCAAAGCAATCTAAACCAAAGGATACAAATTCTATTCATACGAATCTATCCTAAAAATGTTGTCGGCATTAAATAACCCATTGAGGTTGATATGCCATGAAACAAAATAAACCAAACCAATCTAAACCAAAGAAGACATATATTAATACGAATCTATTCTAAAAATGTTGTCGGCATTAAATAACCCATTGAGGTTGATATGCCGTAAAACAAAATAAACCAAACCAATCTAAACCAAAGAATACATATTCTATTCATATGAATCTATCCTAAAAATGTTGTCGGCATTAAATGACCCATTGAGGTTGATATGCCGTAAAACAAAATAAAAAAAAACAATTTAAACCAAAGGATACATATTCTATTCATACGAATCTATCCTAAAAATGTTGTCGGCATTAAATAACCCATTGAGGTTGATATGCCGTAAAACAAAATAAACCAAACCAATTTAAACCAAAGGATACATATTCTATTCATACGAATCTATCCAAAAAATGTTGTCGGTATTAAATAACCCATTGAGGTTGATATGCCGTAAAACAAAATAAACAAAACCAATCTAAACCAAAGAATACATATTCTATTAATACGAATCTATCCTAAAAATGTTGTCGGCATTAAATAACCCATTGAGGTTGATATGCCGTAAAACAAAATAGACCAAACCAATCTAAACCAACGAATACATATTCTATTTATACGAATCTATCCTAAAAGTGTTGTCGATATTAAATAACCCATTGAGATTGATATGCCGTAAAACAAAATAAACCAAACCAATCTAAACCAAAGAATACATATTCTATTTATACGAATCTATCCTAAAAATGTTGTCGGCATTAAATAACCCATTGAGGTTGATATGCCGTGAAACAAAATAAACCAAACCAATCTAAAACAAAGAATACATATTCTATACATACGAATCTATCCTACAAATGTTGTCGGCATTAAATAACCCATTGAGGTTGATATGCCATAAAACAAAATAAACCAAAGCAATCTAAACCAAAGGATACAAATTCTATTCATACGAATCTATCCTAAAAATGTTGTCGGCATTAAATAACCCATTGAGGTTGATATGCCGTAAAACAAAAT
Source organism: Acanthosepion esculentum (assembly GCA_964036315.1). Taxonomy (NCBI): domain Eukaryota; kingdom Metazoa; phylum Mollusca; class Cephalopoda; order Sepiida; family Sepiidae; genus Acanthosepion; species Acanthosepion esculentum. Next base: position 141,925,404 of record OZ038477.1, on the reverse strand, counting down.
AAACCAAACCAATTTAAACCAAAGGATACATATTCTATTCATACGAATCTATCCTAAAAATGTCGGCATTAAATAACCCATTGAGGTTGATATGCCGTAAAACAAAATAAACCAAACCAATCTAAACCAAAGAATACATATTCTATTCATACGAATCTATCCTAAAAATGTTGTCGGCATTAAAGAACCCATTGAGGTTGATATGCCGTAAAACAAAATAAACCAAACCAATCTAAAACAAAGAATACATATTCTATTCATACGAATCTATCCTAAAAATGTTGTCGGCATTAAATAACCCATTCAGGTTGATATGCCGTAAAACAAAATAAACCAAACCAATCTAAACCAAAGAATACATATTCCATTCATACGAATCTATCCTAAAAATCTTGTCGGGATTAAATAACCCATTGAGGTTAATATGACGTAAAACAAAATAAACCAAACCAATCTACACCAAAGAATACATATTCTATTCATACGAATCTATCCTAAAAATGTTGTCGGCATTAAATGACCCACTGAGCTTGATATGCCGTAAAACAAAATAAACCAGACCAATCTAAACCAAAGGATACATATTCTATTCATACGAATCTATCCTAAAAATGTTGTCGGCATTAAATAACCCATTGAGGTTGATATGCCGTAAAACAAAATAAACCAAAGCAATCTAAACCAAAGGATACAAATTCTATTCATACGAATCTATCCTAAAAATGTTGTCGGCATTAAATAACCCATTGAGGTTGATATGCCATGAAACAAAATAAACCAAACCAATCTAAACCAAAGAAGACATATATTAATACGAATCTATTCTAAAAATGTTGTCGGCATTAAATAACCCATTGAGGTTGATATGCCGTAAAACAAAATAAACCAAACCAATCTAAACCAAAGAATACATATTCTATTCATATGAATCTATCCTAAAAATGTTGTCGGCATTAAATGACCCATTGAGGTTGATATGCCGTAAAACAAAATAAAAAAAAACAATTTAAACCAAAGGATACATATTCTATTCATACGAATCTATCCTAAAAATGTTGTCGGCATTAAATAACCCATTGAGGTTGATATGCCGTAAAACAAAATAAACCAAACCAATTTAAACCAAAGGATACATATTCTATTCATACGAATCTATCCAAAAAATGTTGTCGGTATTAAATAACCCATTGAGGTTGATATGCCGTAAAACAAAATAAACAAAACCAATCTAAACCAAAGAATACATATTCTATTAATACGAATCTATCCTAAAAATGTTGTCGGCATTAAATAACCCATTGAGGTTGATATGCCGTAAAACAAAATAAACCAAACCAATCTAAACCAACGAATACATATTCTATTTATACGAATCTATCCTAAAAGTGTTGTCGATATTAAATAACCCATTGAGATTGATATGCCGTAAAACAAAATAAACCAAACCAATCTAAACCAAAGAATACATATTCTATTTATACGAATCTATCCTAAAAGTGTTGTCGACATTAAATAACCCATTGAGTTTGATATGCCGTAAAACAAAATAAACCAAACCAATCTAAACCAAAGAATACATATGCTATTAATACGAATCTATCCTAAAAATGTTGTCGGCATTAAATAACCCATTGAGGTTGATATGCCGTAAAACAAAATAAACCAAACCAATCTAAACCAAAGAATACATATTCTATTCATACGAATCTATCCTAAAAATCTTGTCGGCATTAAATAACCCATTGAGGTTAATATGACGTAAAACAAAATAAACCAAACCAATCTAAACCAAAGAATACATATTCTATTCATACGAATCTATCCTAAAAATGTTGTCGGCATTAAATGACCCACTGAGCTTGATATGCCGTAAAACAAAATAAACCAAACCAATCTAAACCAAAGGATACATATTCTATTCATACGAATCTATCCTAAAAATGTTGTCGGCATTAAATAACCCATTGAGGTTGATATGCCGTAAAACAAAATAAACCAAACCAATCTAAAACAAAGAATACATATTCTATTCATACGAATCTATCCTAAAAATGTTGTCGGCATTAAATAACCCATTGAGGTTGATATGCCGTGAAACAAAATAAACCAAAGCAATCTAAACCAAAGGATACAAATTCTATTCATACGAATCTATCCTAAAAATGTTGTCGGCATTAAATAACCCATTGAGGTTGATATGCCATGAAACAAAATAAACCAAACCAATCTAAACCAAAGAAGACATATATTAATACGAATCTATTCTAAAAATGTTGTCGGCATTAAATGACCCATTGAGGTTGATATGCCGTAAAACAAAATAAAAAAAAACAATTTAAACCAAAGGATACATATTCTATTCATACGAATCTATCCTAAAAATGTTGTCGGCATTAAATAACCCATTGAGGTTGATATGCC
>OZ038477.1:141832983-141920483 GCA_964036315.1 Acanthosepion esculentum | reverse complement strand
ATATATATATATATATATATATATATATATATATATATATATATATATATAAATTCCCTAGTGGGTAGAATCCAGGTAGAACTCAATGTCCATGGCAGAGTAAGAATATGATATAAAAGGCCCAATACTAATATTCCATGGTTATAATTTATTACATTGGAATCGTAATCAAGATCCAATTCATCAGATCTACAAATTCAAAATTGGATCGTGATTACGATTCCAATGTAATAAATTATAACCATGGAATATTAGTGTTTGAGCCTGTTATATATATATATATATATATATATATATATATATATATATAGTAAATAGTAATTAGTAAATAGTAATTAGTAAATAATAAATATGCGAAGAGCACAATGCTTTCTAAGTATATCTGGGAAATAAAAAAAACGCACACCACGCCAAAAATATCTTGGAAAATAAGGAAAAGATCATCAGCCTACAACAACCAATCAAAAACTTGCAAACTTTGCTTGGAGGAAAAAATAGCTATCATTACCTTCCCAGACCAAAATAAATTATTAAATAAAAGATCCGAGCTAATCTCAAAATGCAGACATGACAACAAATTTTTACTACGTTACTTAAAAATCGAAAACAGAAAAAATAAATAAATACATAAACAAACAAAATGACAATAATATAAGCGAAATACATTAATCCAAACAAATTACCAAACCACACCTGTTAGAATAGACGAAATAGAATAAAAAATAAGAAACAAAATCAATAAATAAAGTAAATAATAAACAAATTACCAAACTATTATGACCAAAATATTAAACTATAAAAATCAAAACAAAACTCGGACGAAAAATAGCTAGAACTGTTATATAACGATAGAAAAATGAATAAAAAATAATGTACTGCGTTACTTAAAAATCGAAAACCAAAAAGAGAAAATAAACAGTGTAACAAATAAATAACAACAAGTATAATAAATTGATCTAAATACATCCAAATATATAAATAAACTAACAACTGATACCTATAAACTAGCCGTTTAGAAAAAACAAATAAAGATAATCAATCCAAATAAATAAATTAAAAACTGGTCCCGTCAAAATAATAGTTAGAACAAACTACAACAATCAACCCCAAAATTCAACAAACAGCTTTATCTTCCCAAACAAAAACAAACTATTAAATAAGCTATATAAACACATTTTTATTACATTAATAAAAACACCGATCAAAATAAAAATAATAAATAAATAAATATAAAGACAAAAAATAAAAATAAATAAAAAACAAGCAAAATAATTCGACCCAAATAAATAAATAAACAAATAAACGACATCCGGTAAAGTAACCGCCAAAATACACTACCCACAATGTACCACTGACCCGTATAAATAACCGAGAAAAATAACAGCACTCGTGGCCTGACGATTGCATATAGCATGAAACAGACTGTCGCCTATAAGTGTTGAATTCTATCTTCACTTTTATATTTATATATATATATATATATATATATATATATATATATATATATATATAAAGGTGAACATTGAAGTCAACACTCAGAGGCGACAGGCTGTTTCATGCTAGACGCAATCATCAGGCAGCCTGACGATTGAATCTAGCATAAATAGCCTGTTGCCTCTGAGTGTTGACTTCAATGTTCACCTTTATATTTACATACTCTCTGTCCCTGATATTGAGCACTTTATTCCATAAATATAACACACCTTAAAACTATATTTCTTCATATATATATATATATATATATATATATAAACACACACACACACACATACATATATATATATATATATATATATATATATATATATATATATATATATGATGCCCGAAAAGACTCACTTTTAGACTATAAAACCCTATTTGAGAAGATGTTTAATGATCCATGACGTATATATTTGCAGATATATACATTTATTAATTGAAGCCTATTGTGTTTCGTATAAGTAGAAAAACACACGCACACGCACACAGACGAATACATACACACACACGCATACATATATATATATATATATATATATATATATATATATATATATATATATTCAAATAGGTTTCGTTAAATAATTTAGACATATATCGATTTATTTTGGTTGTGATCCTTTCAAGTCCACGGATTAATTTCTTGGTAACCTTATAAAATTATACATCTGACAATCAACCACCGTAAGGATCCAACCCTGCATCCCATTAGAATGTCTGATGACCAACTTCTCGAGAGCTCCTCCCTGCGGTTGCTCAGTCTGACGCTGTCTGCTGATCTGAGATGGAACAAATACATCGAGTCAGTTGCATCAGCCACCGCAAATAAAGTTGGTTCTCTGTGCCGAGCCAGGAAATTTTTCTCCCCGGAATCGATCCTTCAAGTCTATAAATCGACCATTCGCCCTTGCATGGAGTATTGCTGCCATATATGGTCTGGGGCCCCTGCTGTTTGCCTCGGGGTTCTTGATAAGATCCAGAGGCGGATAGGCAACGTGATTGGGCCTGATCTGTCATCTCGTCTGCAGTCGCTCTCTCACAGACGCGATGTTGCCTCGCTCTGCCTTTTTTACAAGTACTTCCATGGTAATTGCTCTGAGGAGTTGCGTTCGCTTGTCTCTAGGCCTCGTGAATTTAAACGCCCCACCAGGTTGGCTTTCCGCTCCCACCCCTACACCGTGGAAACTGTTAGATGTAGACGTCTTTTCTACTCCAATAGCTCCATGTCTCGCACATCTCGCCTATGGAACTCCCTTCCCTATTACTGTTTCCCTGACAAATACAACGGTTTAAGTGTAGCGTCAATCGACATCTCCAGTTGCCTTGATCTATCCACTTCCCTTCTCCACATCCTTTCACCTTTCATTCCTATCTGCTCTCGCTTCGGATCTTTTGTGGCCCATTTGCCTTGATCGACCCACTCTTTCTCTTTCTCCACATCCCCTCCCTTGCCACTCCTATCTGCTCTTCCTCCAACCCTTCTTTAACCCCTTGCGTGATAGTGACCTCCGGCCTTGCTTGGGGTGATATGATTAAAAAAAAAAAATGTCGGGCATGAAAATTTAACACTATTTACATTCCTCGGACAACTACCCTCATCTTTCTTGCCACATTTATCACAAGGTTTCGACCTTCTTCATGTTCGAATGTCGAACTGAAGCCCTTTATTTAGCTGACTGGGGTAGACTGTTCAAGTTCCACGTGCCATGTCTAATGGAGGTCTGTTATCAGTTATCTCCTGTTTATTTCCCTCTCCAAGTTCTCCACTGCCTGGTTAAGGTTTATTGAACTCACACACTTTGGGTGCTGTCACTGGATCCACCGCCTTTATCCACTGTGCCATGTGTCCTTGACATCTATTAGACATGACACGTGAAACTAGAACAGTCTACCCCAGTCAGCGAAATAAAGTTCAGTTCGACATTCCAAAGTCGGAGTGTACAACGGCTGAGACGTTGTGATAAATATGGCAACAAAGATGAGGACAATAGTCCGAATAATGTAAATAGTGTACATAATACCTCATCTCAGAAAAATAGACAGATACTGGAAGGCCGAAACGTTGTAATAAATATGGCGACAAAGATGAGGACAATAGTCCGAATAATGTAAATTGTGTACATAATACGTCATCTCAGAAATATATACAGATACTGAAAGGCCGAAACGTTGTGATAAATATGGCGACAAAGATGAGGACAATAGTCCGAATAATGTAAATAGTGTACATAATACCTCATCTCAGAAATATAGACAGATACTTTATAAAACTGATTAAAAAAATACCAAAAGTATTTTTCAAATAATTTTTATGGTTGTTAAACACAAAATTCCTTTTTTCATTCATGGCAGAAATTATCAAATTATCAGAGCTGGTGGTTTGAATAATGCGTGTGAAATTGCGATTAATGATGATATGTTTACAGACTTGGCATCGGGATTTATTGCCTCGATGAGTTGGAGAATTATGGATGTCGGATGATGTTAGGACTGTGTGGGCCTGACGTCTTGCCTGAAGTCAGTTATCGCTGAATATCTTTCTCAGTGTTTGGCAGAGTTTTAAATACTGCATTTTTTTGTGAAGTCATAGGAACTCTTGTGAATATTGTAATTAAAAGAAAAGAAAAAACATGAGAATTCTGGAATTATTCATTTTTGGTTCATAGGTTAGAAGACTATTTCTATTTTGTTTCAAAGCCTTAGTAATTGAGTTTTTGATAGTTTTAAGTGGATAATTCCTATTAAGAACGTAACTGAATAATTGGCCAATGTGTTTTTTGTAATCTCCATTTTGTGAACAGATCCGTTTTAAGCGTTGACATTGACTGTACATTATTGATTCTTTTTAGATTGGTGGGGTGGCAGCTATTGAAATTTAGATAACACTGATCATCTGTGGGTTTGGTGTATAGTGTAGTGTAGATACACTACACTACCACCGATACATAGACGATATCTACCTTATATGGACCCACGGTGGGACACCTCGAGGGGGTGTAATGGTTAGCAAGCTTGTCTCACTAGAACAATTACGACTGAGTAGTGAGTTCGATCCTCACTGGGTGTCCCATACTTTCGGCCTTGTGCCACATCTGAGCTACGTTTAGAAAATCGCTGTATGGACCCACGGTGAAAACAGTCTCTAAGATCTTAAAAACACCTCAAGAATTTCACAACAGAATATTTTATTACTTCCATTCCGTTTCTGGATGCACTGGTAGGTTTAAATAATAACCACATCTCCACGCCTTTCTCAGTAGGAATTAGCAACTTAAAACTATTTAAAAAAAATCAATCACTGAGGCTTCCAAATAAAAAGCACTGTCGCTGCAGGGTGTTGAAATCGATATCCACTTTTATCTTTACATACGCTCTATCGCTGACATTGATAACTTTAACTCATAAATATAGCATACCTTCAAAGTATACATATATGCATACATATACACACACACACACACACACACACACACATATATATATATATATATATATATATATATATATGTAAACTGAGGAAAAAATACTGCTGAAAAAGATGGCGTTCAATCTTTAGTGCTTTCAAAGATGCAGCGAATTATGAAATGAGACACGTTGAAGATGTGGTCTTAAAAAAGTTGATCTTAAATTAGAAAAAAAATGGTAACAGCAGAGGTGGTAATCTGAAAGCAACGCTGATTTCTTTTTCATACAAGAACCTGAAGGGGTATAAAAAAAGAAAAGAAATGATATTTGAATTATTTGTTCATTTTAAAATTTATTTTAGACAGTAAAAAGTGAATTTAGTTCTGCGCATCCGTGATGTTTTGAAGCAGATAATTCTTAAATATATCTTTTTCAGCTGATGTAAGACTCAGTATATATATATATATATATATATATATATATATATATATATATATATATATATATATATATATATATATACATATATATATATATATATATATATATATATATATATATATATATATATATATTTGTTCATCACCTGTCGAGATGGAGATGCGTTCGCATCGAAACAAAAATGTATCTTAATCATAAGTACTTGTTTGTCCGTATGTAACAACTATTGGTCTAATCTTGGTATTGAGCCCTTTTTTAAATTAATGCTATGAACGTTCGAATTTATATTCTTTTCGTTCTCGTTATATTTGATATACATATATATATATATATATATATATATATATATATATATATATATATATATACGAAGAAATATAATTTTATGGTGTGCTATATTTATGGGATAAAGTTCTCAGTAACAGAGTTAGAGCGTGTGTAAATATAAATATAAAAGTGAACATTGAAGTCAACATTCAGAGGCGACAGTCTGTTTCATCCTTCGACGCAATCGTCTAGCGGCCTGACGATTGCGGCCAGCACGAAACAGCCTGTCGCCTCTGTGTGTTGACTTCAATGTTCACTTTTATATAAATATATATATATATATATATATATATATATATATATATATATATATACTGGCATCGTGTACTTGGATTTTCTGACCCATGCTCAATGGATTCCCTCCCATTTTTCCTAAACTATACTGAGCAGTTTTATTTCAGATTTCGTAATAGGGTGAAGGAAATATCTAAATATTGAAAGTATAAACTTCACAAATATTATTTTAAAGGTACACACATACACACATAGATGTAGATATAGACGCAGTGGTAAGGAATTGAAGCTGAACTACACTGAACGTCGTCTATTCACAGTTTCTGGGAGAGAATGCATAATCTGGTATGATCAGCTGTTGTAGAAATCCAGTATACACGAGCCATCGTTCACAATGTCATGCGACTTCGTTCCTGCCAACCGTCAATGGCTTCCAAATAGATTCGCATATCCAGTTTCGCTTAAATGTCTTAGTTCAACATGTGGCGTAGTTTTCAAGTCAGACACCAGGATCGTCACTCCAAGCGGTTCTTGTCAAGAACTCACTTCCTTGACTAGATCACTCTGGAGAGATTCGAACCCGGATATTATGGGTATATATATATATATATTTACATTTAATCTTTATTTTAAACAAAACTATTCTGTAAATTTTTGTAAGTTTGTATAATATTTATACATTACATCCTAATCTTTATTCGGTAAAAATTTCATTGCAAATCATGCATTAGTTTTTAAGTAATACACATATTTATGTCTTTGTTGTTTCCGTTCCTTATATTATGGCCGCTACTGTGTGTGTGTGTGTATATATATATATATATATATATATATATATATATATATATATATATATATATATATATATATATATATATATATATATATATATATATATATATATATATATATATATATATATATATATATATATATATATATATATTGACATAGATCTCTCCATGGATCTATATCCTACTGGAAATTCCATATGGATTACCATATTGTATTTTTAATATATATATATATATATATATGTGTGTGTGTGTGTGTGTGTGTGAGTGTGTGTGTGTGTGTGTGTGTGTATAAGACAAGTTAGGTTTCCGTTTTTGTAATATTGCTACTATATTGCTGTTGGTAACAGAGAAATTTTTAAATGTAGCTGCGCTATTGAATAAAAATATTCAGTCCAGGATATGAAGAGCTTTGATATTACGAAACAGTCAACCACAGTTAAATATTATGAACTCTTATTGGTAATATATTAAAAGAAACTTATCTGCAATCAAAGAAACTGATCTGCAATAAAGAGATGCAAAACAAGTTCCGTAATATTTACATTTGTCTCACGTACAAAGATTGAAAAGGGGCTTATATAGGTGTTAAGTTTACGGCACTGCCATCACATCTCTACATTCTGTCTGCGGTTTGGGTCAATGAGGGTGGTTGATTGATGAACATTATGGTTGTGTATCTAACCATATTTGTTATTATTCTTTGTTGTTCTTTGTTGTAGTCAATACCACAGGAAACGGTAGTCATTCCCAAATAATCCCCTCTATTTTGGCCTGCATAACTATATTTTTTACAATTTTTCTTTGTTTTCTGAAAGTGCTGGAAGTCTTGAGAATTTAATTTCTGCATACTTAGATGTGGAGGTCGAACGGAGGAAAGCATTCGCAGGAATGCAAATGGCGCTGGTATACGAATACCCAAGTGTAAATATATCATATGTGAAGAAACTTTAAATGTTGAATTTGTTTATTTTATTATCGTTTATTATTATATACATTTCCTGCGATTGCAAGTTCACAATAGATGTTGGGACTTGAGTGGCAGCAAGTTTCCTCAAATCACCTGCACTTTTCTCGGTAGAGTCGTACTTGTGTAGTTTAGACATTCCCAGTCTTTCTACAAATGCCATGTTCATTTTGATTCTGAGAATTATCAAATATTATGGGTACGAATTTAAAATTTATATTCCATTCAGTCTTTTTTTTTTTTTCTGAGCGAGATTTTGATAAATTTCACCTTCCAAATTATTGGCTTTCTTTCGTTTTCTTGAAGTAGTCCTGGTATAACCACATCTACGGTCGAAGAAGTTTTATATCCTTTTGCTTACAACTATCACATCTAGTTTTTTTTTGGGGGGGGGGGTCTTTTTTGCTTAGATAAACTAGACTGTCTTAATTACAATACTCCTGTGTACGTTATTCATGATTTACAATACAAACGAAACCATGCTAGGAAAATATTTCTTGGGTATTTTTATACTAATGTCCACCTAAAACAAAACACGAGAACTAGTCAAAGTAGTTAAACTGTTTATGAGGAATATTGCGTGTGATATGAATAATAAGATTATTAATATTAATAATAAGATTATGATGAAAAGGTCGGCAGATAACGACTGATATTTGATTTGAAGAGGTTAACATTGGGTTTTTGCATTAAGTAGCGGTTTTTCAAAATAAAGTGGTGCTTTATTCTTACAATTGGAATACGGGGAAAATAAGGATGATTCAATTATGTGAAAGTATTTTGTCCTAATTTTAAAGGTTGAACTGTTGAAAGTAAAGTATGAAGCTCTGCTGAACATTTGCCATGGAAATAGCGATACGCTTTCCAGGTTGCGTCTGTGAGAAAGATGCTAGAAAGTAGAGATTGTCTTCCTCCAAAAGAACGTGTAAACAATTTTGAACTCTAAAAACGTTTGGAAGTGAGGGCTGAGTAGCTCCAGCGTAGATATAGCTGCAAAATTCCGTATATGTCAACAATACTGTCTTTGATCAGGGTGCGATGGATAAATTGTCGTCTAAATGCCGCCCAAAATATACCACTGACATAATATATATAACACTGGCATCTCATTTTCACAGGTATACAGGATGCGATGGATAAATTGTCGTCGACATGACGCCAAAAATGAAAATAATATTGATATTGCATTTTAACAGATACACTAGGTATGAAGAATAAATTGTCGTAAATATATATATATATATATATAGAGAGAGAGAGAGAACTGGTGAAAAACAAAGCAAACCAAAATAAAAGCAGGAAACCTAAAAAAAATATAGTGTGCTTCCAAGGTTGTGATAAATAAAAATAGATGTACTTGAAGTGGAAATCTCTCTTCTTGTCTTGTATCGGTTTTAACCCTGGTCGAGTTGAACCGGCTTCCTCCCGAGCAATTACAGCATCTCGGACCATTGCTGCCCACGCCCGCCGATCCTGAGCCAGGTCACACGAAATGGCGAGCCACTCGCGATTCCATCGTCGAAGACCAACTACTTACGGACCCGATAGTACTGCTAGGTCATCTTTGATCGTGCTAGCCCACGTCTTCAGCTGCCCACCGACACGTCTTCACCAGCCAGGAAGAGAACGCGGATGAGCCCTCAACTCCGGGCGTCGAGCTGCGGCACGAACCATCGGAGACGACGCTGGAGCAGGACGGGTGGAAGAGGACAGATACTCAGGCGACGACGCAGAGTGGTTGTGGGCACACGATCGATCCGGCGGCATCGCAGAATGCAGCGAAGGCAATCGTTGTCGAACACTTCAAGCATTCGTAGGTCAACCGCTCTAAGTGGCCACGTTTCGCAGCCATAGAAAAGGATAGTCCGAACAATAGCCTGATAAATGCGCCCCTTCGTAGCCGCGGAAATCTCTCGTCGCCCCCATAGTGACCGCTTGAGACGCACGAATGCGGACCATACAATTCCTATACGGCATTCAGCGCAAGCCTGCCCGGATGGTATAATGGTTGAACCGAGATAAACGAAAGACTGCACGTCCTCCAGATTGCCCCCGTCCAGCGTCAGTGGCTGCCAGTTGATCGGATCAACCAGGGATGGCATAACTTCGGTCTTCGAGGCATTGATGGTCATACCCACATCCCGTGCTGCAGCGTGCACACGGTTGAGCGCTGCTTGCACATCGTCACAGTTCGATCCGACCAAGACAATGTCGTCCGCGTAGGCCAGATCAGACACCCTGACACTCCGACCGACCGCAACTCCAGCGTAACCCCGAAGGGCCTTGCTGAGGATGTAGTCTATTGTATAGTTGAATAGGGTAGGGGATAGGGCACACCCTTGCCGCACACCAGTCTTCAACTCAAACGTCCCAAACTCCTCACCATAAGCACGAAACTCGGGCTTGTGTCGACCGGTAGTAGCCCTTGATGAGACGAAGGAGTTTAGCGGGAATGCCATCAGCCTCCATGATACGCCAGAGTGAGCCTCTATCAACGGAGTCGAAGGCAGCCGCAAAGTCGACGAAGCAGAGGACTGTTGGTTGCTGGTATGCCCAGCGTTGTTCGAGGGTGCGCTACAGGCTGAAGATCTGATCAACACATCCTCTGCTCGGGCGGAAGCCACCCTGAGACGGGCGAGTTCGCAGATCACGGATGCCCTGAAATCTTCGCAGGAGAAGCACTGCAAATACTTTAGCTGCCACGTCGATGAAGCTGATTCCTCTATAATTCCAGCAGAGTTTCCTATCACCCTTTTCGAAGAAAGGTAGCAGGATGGCCTCGCTCCAATCGGCAGGGTAGGTCTCAGAGAGTCAGACCGCATTGAAATGGAAATAGTTTATGGTAGGTTAACTTTTATTCTGTTTCTAAATTCTTCTTTTATACTTTCTTTTAGATTAGAAATCTGTTCAGAAAATATTTTGTTGGAACTAGCCGAGTGTCCTTGCAAGATAATTGTTTGATAATTTGGTACGATAAAATACGAGATTAGCAATTATTTTACGCATGCATACGCGTGAGCCATGATCAAATAGCAAAGTCATCTGATATTGACGTTCAAACGTTCCAAATATACACCACTGATAACTCAAAGATGGCGTCGTAGATATAGCCATTGATTAAACAAACATTACTATCATCTAGAGGTTGCGATTTCAATCTCTGTATCAAGGAAATTAAATTAATAAAATTTGGTTCAGAGGCACAAAATATCACATCATTCTGCTCATACAAAAAATAACCCCTATCAACCAATAATTAATGGACAGAAGACGATAACCCATGGGTATTTGGTCGAAAGTTTATGTCGATAAAAATAACTCTGACAACCAATCGCGAGAACAGTAATTCGAATAAATCGAAGTATATTGACAATTGCAAGGATACGCATACTTACAAACAGAACGAAACAGTTGGAAATTGTAGGAAAAAATAATGAGAAAAGAGTGCTCAGAGAATTTAACACTCACGGGACATAGTGAAAGCAAGGGAAGCAAAGGGGGACACCGAGAAACATGCTTAACAAGTTTGTGAATATGTATGACAAAACAAGAACAAATATCCCTCTTTGTAAAAACATTAAAGTTATTTATAGCGACAAATGACAGGACGCTATGGAGAGCCATGACAGATTCCATCCTGAAGATATTTACCATAACAAACAGCGGCACACACACAGACACACACAGAGACACAGACACAGACACACACACACACACACACACACACACACACACACACATATATATATATATATATATATATATATATATATATATATATATATATATTATAATATTTTTTAAAAAATACGATTCCTTCAAAAAAAAAATTATAATATAAGCTCTACTTCTGTATGGAACACTGTCTTTTTAAAAATAAAAACAGAAATACTAAAGAACTCCGGATTATTTACCTAACTTGTTCTTTTATATTTTTCTGCATACCTGCACACACACACACACACATATATACATATATATATATATATATATATATATATATATATATATATATATATATATATATAAAACATAAGATCAAATAATCGCCGGAAAAATCAAAGATAGAAAGTGATCTAAGTAACAGACGAAGATAATATATATATATATATATATATATATATATATATATATATATATATATAGAGAGAGAGAGAGAGAGAGAGAGAGAGAGAGAGAGAGAGTTAGAGAAAGAGATACGATGGAAAAAAAAGAAAATAATCTAGATGGAGATTAGTTGGAGACATTGCATGAAGAAAGGATAATAGATGGAGCATAAGGTTAATTAGTTTCCAGCTGATAAGAAACAGAGTAAGAAAAGACATAGAGAGAAGATGGAGATTTGCTGATAGGACAAAACAGAGAATAGCACAGTCGTCGAAGGTTTGTTAGAGGCCCTTGTACGCAAAATTAGCCGTTTTCTTATATGGAAACATTCGGCATTAATTGACCGAGCAGTCAGTGTAATGTCGATTGACATTTATATAATCTATGAAGTCAATGTTTCAGGAAAATAAGTTTCTTTTTCTAATGGAATAATTGTTATCGCTCTTTCTCGTATTGATGGGAGTTTCCTTCCTAACTTATTGTTTGAAGTCGTGTGGAACAGCAATATCTTGTGTCATTATTTTCTCTTCTGATTACGTGTGATATCCATTTTAATTGTTGTTGTTGTTGTTGTTGCAACTACTTAAATGTGGTCGTTTCTGTTATCCGCTACCGTTCTTTGTGATTCTGTAGCGCCAGTTTACAAAGTTCGAAGAAGTACGATTCTCTCTACGACCTAGAGGCTTCATTCGCTCGTCGCCATTTTAAAGCAGTTATTTGAGAAAGCGATTGTATATAGTTTAGACATTGTTGAACGCATTGTTCGCTTTGCATAGCGTCCATATGAGTGGCGATCTAACAAGGCTATTTTAGAACATGAATATATGTGGAGTCTGTTTATATGGACTGGTATTAAATTTTAATGTAAGAGATATGTAATATGAGGTTAGTAAAGCAAAGAGTAGAAAGCGAACACAGTAACCTGAATCAGATGAAAAATAACAACATTAGTAATGATCTCTGTCTTCGCTAATAATCTTCCTGCTCAATATAATCCTTTGACAAATCTAGTCGTCTCGATTTCTATAGATTTCTCTCTGATTAGCTTTTTATCTGTCTTTGAATTCTACCTCGCAGTGTTTCATCTTCACTAGCCGCAATAAACGTACCTTCATCTTTTAAAATGTCCAAAACAAACACAATGCAACCTCATGCAAAACGAAAATCGTCTATACCTGAACTATTCCAATATCGATTGAATTTACAATCAAAATGACATTTCAAGTTTCACTTATTCGCCATCAACTACACAATGCAAGATCAATTGTCTATTCGATAATTTGAAGACAAAACTTTAGCAGTAAATTTCAGAATCCTCTTTCTGTTTAATTTCCAGTCTCATACTCTTATGTGAATGGCTAATTTGACGCACTAAGTAATCCTATAAAGTTACTGAACTTACAATAGATGATTTATTTAAATCCAACTCAAAAAAAATCACAGAAAAAATTCTTTATTTAATCAATATATTCCATCTTGGTTTCAATGTATTAATTCCGCCTTGAAAGCACATCGTCAATTCGCTTTCAAATAAATTTGCCAGTCCTAGATCTGATGCATTCATAACAGACTTCTGAGGGTTGATTCTTACTTGAGATGTTCTTTGCCTGTAATGGTTGGTTGTTTTGATTTTGTTACGGTTTATCAACCTTTCTCATGTTATTTAAAGCCAGAAAATATTTTTAAGATTGTAAGAATTTGTTTGAGATAATAGTGATTTATACTAACAAAAGTTTTACTACTTTACACCTAGCTGGTGGAGAATAGGTGGATTCATATGTTTACTAAGGGCATTTCCTTGTAAGTGAATACAATCCATCACTGTGAGAATTCCACGCCCATGAGGTACTGTGACCATTCACTAGATCATCCCGGCACAGCCTCCACATTCTGTAACATTGATTTTGATTATTTGCACTATTTACATTGTTCGGAGTGTTGTCCTCATCTTTATTGTCGTATTCACGGCGTTTAGGTCGTTGTACGCTCGGTTCCCGTGCAGCTGTGGCAAGAAATATAAAGGAGAAACATGTCACCTCTGACTGCAGAAACACCGTAAAGCTTAACACGAGGGAAGATATAAAAATCAGGCGTGGCTGACCATATCTGAAGGGAGACCACCGCCCTCTGTGTGATGAGGTTGAATTAATGTACAGAGAACATCACTAGAAAATACGACAATTTAAGGAATCAGCACTTATGCTAAGCTACAGAAATATCCTAAGCTGACCAAGCATAGACAGGAATACAATATGGGAACCAGTAATACGGAGTTCTAGAGAAAAAGAATATTAACAACAAATTGTGATATGAGAAGAGCTCGGGTAAAAAAATTAAACTGAGACGTTAGGTTTATAAATCCCAAAAATTCATACTCTGATACATGGCTTAGTAGATTGTTAAATACCGTACCTATGAAAACTAATCCGTATAAATACGTTGTATACTATTGTAAGTGGGTGTAATATGCTGTCTAAGTAGACCAGCACTAGCAGTGGTTTACCTACTTCACACCGCTGGCGAGTATTGTATTTTGTTGATGTTATGAAGATTACCATTTCATTTCCAAGTCCCGTTTTCATTATTCCTCATTCAGTAACCTTTTCTAGGTTACAAAAGAAAGAAAGAAAGAAAGAAAGAAAGAAAGAAAGACAATGTTATATACCATACCTATGAACACTAGTGGGTATGTGCCAATCGTCATAAATACGATGGACACTACTGTAAGTGGGGGTAATATGCTGTCTAAGTAATCCATTACTAGCAGTGGTTTACCTACTTCACGCCGCTGGCGAGTATTGTATTTTGTTGATGTTATAAAGATAACCATTTCATTTCCAACCTCCGTTTTGGTCATTCCTCATTCTGTAAAACCTTTTCTAGGTTACAACATGGATGAAAGCGTTGGTTGAAGTATCCGAAATATTTCTGCGTTAAATACCTGCCCACAGGAAATGAGTTGAGCGACTAAAGGGGAAACTTGTAGAGTTGAGTAACCAAAGGAAAATAACTGAAACTGAGCTCTCCAGTAAAAGGCATGGCACGTGGAACTAGAACAACGTACCCCCGGTCGACGAAATAGAGGTTTCGTTTCGAAATTCAAACGTATATCAGTCTGAACTGTGTAAATAATTACAATAGCTCAATAGACATATATTCATTTTGATATTTCCAGCTCGTAACTCATATCTTGTATTGTTTCACTTGCTGACTAGGTTTCTTAAAATTGAAAGTTATTCTTTTCTTTATTAACTTGTCTAGAAGTTTATGAATCCTGATAAGACATATAGTCCTCGTTTTTTTCTTTTTTCGAATGCTTTTGCTTAAGTTAAATTAAGAATAATAATAAAAAAACCTATTCGTGTTGATAAAAAGTAATAAGAATAAAAAGAAAGCCATGTTCGTCAGAAATGAATAATAATCTACATGCTTCAAAGAATTTTGAACCAAATAGTGATGGTCTTTTCTATTTGCTCTTTTTTAATATGTATTCCGGTCCTAAAATCTTTGTATTATCCTCACCTCAGAATTCATCAACCGTCTTCTATCTGCTCAAAGCATTCCTGACAAGTGAATTTGATATGTTTTATTCTCATGGATACATTTGATCTTTTACTGTCAAAGGCAGTCGTCGAGACAGTCACAAGAGACTCGGTGAAATATTTCCCAGATGATGTTGGCTTAATCTTTAGAAATTTTCTATGACGGTGTAGTCACTTAAAATACATAACAGATGCCAATTTCATCCCGTATTCAACTTTTCGTTTCAAATACCAATTGACTTACCAATTACACAGAATACTTTACGTTGTGCGCTTAACAAAATGTACTCAATTGCTTTTTACTTAAATATTACTTACCAGTTAGACTTATTTTGGGTATCAAAATTTACTGCGTTTTATTGTAGGTACGAACAAAAGCAACGAGACGTCCATTTTGGTTTCAACTATGCTACATGAATGACTAAAGTAATTTTAGCAAATCTATAGGATTGTTCGAGGATACTTTTAATAAATCATCTCTCCTATTGATGTCTATCATTATTCAGTATAGCGCCTCCCTTCTTTCGACGTTAGACTGCTTAAATGCGAAAGAAAAAAGTAAATTTTAGGGGAACACACGCTCTATGAATATAAGTGTGCTCTGCACGTGTGGCCTTGTGCCGTTCTACGCTGCTATTTGTTTATACACCAGTAACAATAATTGTTGATACATTGATATTTAATTGAATGATGTCAAATTTTAACCACACAAACAAAAACACACAAAAATACGTACATATATATATATATATATATATATATATATATATATGTATATATATATATATATATATATATATATATATATATATATATATATATATATGTATATATTGTATATGTTTGTGTATAGGAAAACAAACTATATATAGCCAAAATATATCTTAAAGAAAAATTATGTGAAAATTTCAATTCTTAGTGTCCTCTCTTCCTGATGCGCATGCGTAGTCGGCTCAAAGTAAATAACTTTAGTTCGATTTGGTCATAAATGATGTAACACATCATACGAAACTTTTTTTTTTCAATATATATATATATATATATATATATATATAACCGATAATGGAACAGCAAAATTGTCCAAATCGTGTAACAGCACGGGATAATTGTCCATACCACAAAATGTTTAGTATCTAAAATTACATTAAACTAATCGAGATTATTTTTCCAGATAAGACGTTTAGCCGTCTTGACACTATTTGTTGTAAGAATTGCTGAAAAACTCTTTGATTTATTCGGCTAGAAAGAGAAGAGGTTAAAATCGTTTTGTCTCAGCCCCACTATGCCTTCCCAGCTGTGCAATGGTGAGAGTAAAAGTTCATTCAGGCCCTCAGTAATGGGACCAACATTCATACTCTGGCTTACATCTTCAAAGTCCATTCAAGAAACATCAAGAGAACGGCGAATAAGTTTAAAAAAGAGGCAGTAGTAGTGAGAAAAACTGGATCAGAAGATCACAACAGCAGGAGGGATCATCATTTCAACTTAGAGCTAAATAAATTCTTATTGCTCAAAATAGACGCCAATAGTGTTAGAAGAACCACGGAGAATTCCAGTAAGATACGTTTAATCATTTCAAAGGTAGACCGGTTCAAATCTTAATCTAACAAATGGAATATATATATATATATATATATATATATATATATATATATATATATATATGTGTGTGTGTGTGTGTGTGTGTGTGTGTGTGTGTGTGTGTGTGTGTGTGTGTGTGTGTGTGTGATGTCAGGATTCTCCGTTGATTAGGACATATAAAAGCTTAACAATTAATTTCTTAGAACTGAACGACTAGACTACACATACATTTGATATGATTATAGTGGTGTGTGTGTATGTGTGAGAGAGAGAGAGAGAGAGAAAGAGAGAGTGTGTGTGTGTGCGTGTACGGGTGTTTGTGTGTGTTTATGTATGCATGTATAACCTTGTATGTGACGGACAAGAAAAGGCATTTGTAGAAAAAAAATGCATATTATTAAAGTCCCTGGGATTGTCAGCGTCGGTATTGCGATATCAGTGACGACCGATATCTTGTTAAATGAAAACATCTGTGCTGTCAAACAAAATTGTTTCTGACATTTATTGTCCTGATGATTATCAACTACGTGAAGTGGACTTCACAAAGAAACACGGCAAACGATCCTGACAAAAAAGGTCACTGATTGAAACCAGAATCTGATAAATTAAATTTTCACACAAAGATATTAATACAAAGAACAATGTTTTCATTAAGTCAGTGGCCATTACTAGCGGAAAGCGATAGAGACCAGAGCAAAAGCACGGAGGGGGGCAGGACACGAAATTGATCTCGCTCGTTAAACTACTCACCCACCTCGCTTCGCTTCATCTCTACCCCTCTCGTATACAGCAGTAGGTTACAACCAGAATAAAAATTGCATACTACAATCACAAATAGTCTCATAGTTCTTTTTTTTATGTGTGACAATCCGATCAAAGAATTATTTTTAAGCCACAAGCGTTTGAATGGAAAAAGGCTGCTACCTGAGAACGAACCTGGCATCAGGATTGACCTGCAACGGTACATCCGCTCTCTTTCATACGCCTGTAAAAATAGTGCATATCATTATTGTGCCCGTGATTAATGTCCGGGGAGCTTGGAATACAATACTTAGTCTTTATCGACGCGTTTCGTCATCTGACAATATCAGGGCAAGTGATGAGATTATTCTGTTTTGTACATCGTATCTAATATAAACAAAAGCGAAATGTGGTTAGTTACTCGAAATTCAAAATTTTATAACACGTTCATAAATATTCATCACGTTAAATTACGTCACTTAGCATCCTTCCTCGAAAATTTAGAATATAAATAACAAGAGCCATCAAGTTCAGTAAATATGAATATATATATATATATATATATATATATATATATATATATATATATATATATATATATATATATATATATATAACCGAAGCAATTACTAAAACAAACTGGGCAGCCATGTTTTGCTTTATTTCTTCCAGGAAACATTTCGTTGTTGGAGAGAAAGAAAACACTTAAAATAGCCAAACTTGACATTACGAATCTACAGTACGAAGCAGTGCGAAATGAGACTGGTTGTCTTGTCATGTATTAATACGTTCGATTAAGCAAGCACATCTATCTAACTCAGAGATTCATTTTTTTTTTCCTTTCTGGAAATTCTAATCCTCTTGAGGTTTGGAGATATTCTTAAAAGTGACATTTATTGATATTCCTGCTATCAGGGCAAAGAGTTATGTCGTGTAAATTATTTCCGACTCAAGTACACGTAATGGAAACAAAGAAAAGTCCCTGATTATGACGATTTAGGCATTAATAAAATTTCCCATAAACAGTATATATACATATATATATAGATATATATAGATATGTATATATATGTGTGTGTGTGTGTGTGTTACGCGTCTGTGTGTGTGTGCGTTGTGTGTGTGTGTGTACTAATTCTAATATTAGTCGTTTCCTTATATCGCATGATAAAATTTATAAAGTCTTTCCCTTAATACAATTTTTTTCACGAAAATAAATTTCTTACGTCCTGTAGCTGTTATCGCTCTTTCCAGTCTGATTCCGCACTGTATCGTTCTGTATATTCGTAATGTTACGTTTTCTTTTAAGATTACTGTGTAGTTATAATTATGTAAAAAAGCGTTTCTATTTCTATTATATATATATATATATATATATATATATATATATATATATATATATATATATATATATATATATATATATATATAATTAACAAATCGGAGACTTCAGAAAGCCATGGTAATATTTTATTTGGCGAAATCGATTTTTATCGATCACGCGAAATAAAATATTACTATGGGTTTCTGAAGTCTCCGATTTATTAATTAATTATTAATTGCTATGTTTACTACATTGAACTGTCGGGATTTATATTTTCCCTGGAATTATCCATACAGATTACCAATTAACTTTATCATATTATATACATACATACATATATATATATATATATATATATATATATATATATATATATATATATAGAGAGAGAGAGAGAGAGAGGGGGGGGAGAGAGAGAGATTTAAATTACAAATATCCCATGATTCCACTCGAACTGTCATATCTGTTCGGAACTTAACGTAAACAAATGACGTAATATATTATGAAATAGACTCTATTATTTTAATATATTTATTGTTTATATGTTATTTTCATAGTTGCAAATATTTAAGTAAATGCTCTGTTTACTTCGACCTTGCTAACCAGACGCTTCCTCTGTAGCTAAATGGTATAGCACATCAGGATGGTTCTGTGTGGGATACAGGTTCGATTCCTGTCGGAGGACACATATTTCCTATGAAGTTAATGCTGTTTGTTATAAGCAGTGAATTTACTTGTTATAATATAATATAATTTAATATCCCTCGACCGATAGAAATTAATACAGAATTTTTTTAAATTAAAATGTTTATAAATAATTATAATTAATTTTAAAAAAGAATTCTTAACAAATGAAAACAATTCTTGTAAAAGTTCATTATTCATCATTTTTTTTTTTTACAACAGTAGTGTATCTCATATATTTTATTCATAAAAGCAATTAAAAGCATTTCCAATTAAATATATTAGTTTTATTGAATTTTTTATTTAAGATTTAGTTGAAATTTTCTCTAACTGGGGCCCTGTTTAACTAAAAAGAATTCATGATTTACAATATCGGAGCATTCGTCCTAACAATTAATGTGAACATTGTCCTATGAAAAAGAAATTCTTGAAATTTCATGAAATAAAGTGTGACGTAACAGTGGTAAAATATATATATATATATGTGTGTGTGTGTGTGTGTGTGTGTGTGTGTGTGTGTGTGTGTGTGTGTGTGTGTGTGTAGTGGACTCTCCCGTCGTATTTGACGTATGAGGGTCAAGCAACTCAGTTCCTAGGAACCGACAGCCCAGACATATGATTTGATTATAGTGGTGTGGTGAAGGCTTTGCACAGAAGTAACCACACTTTTTGAAGGGTCGAATAATAAGACCTGGTGCACTGAGTGCCACAAGGTCCCCAAACGAACCTCCGCGGTTTTGAAATCAGAGTTGTCCTTCTCCTAGATCAGTTTCTATCCAAGGCTATTTCTGTCCTGCTATTTTCCCATAGTCATTAGTGTGGCTAGACAACAGATCGCTTCAGGCCGAAACCGAAACCCTACCGATTTGTTGTCAGTTGAAGATTCTAACACCTAGGGTGTATATATATATATATATATATATATATCAATAAAAAAATATATGTGCGTATCTATTTGCATATATGTGTGAATATGTAGCTGTATATATGTACATGCATATATATATATATATATATATATATATATATATATATATATATATATATATATATATATATATATATATATATATGTGTGTGTGTGTGTGTGTTTGTGTGTTTGTGTGTGTATATATATATGTGTGTGTGCGTTGGTTGGTTGGTTGGTTGGTTGTTTGGTTATATATTTATTCAAACAATAACAAAATACAAATATAGACATAACCTCTCATACCCTAATATTTAAGATACCACCAATCCAAATAATTACAAACTACTAAATAAGAAAAATGAAACAATGGGTAAGTGCAGACATTTAAATAAATTATTTACTTCGCCATGTATCAATCAATTAATACATTAGTAAGTATGTACATATGCATGCGTATGTATATTTGTGTGCTTGTATATCTATATGCTGAAACACATACATACACATGCACACAAACAAATTGATGATTAATATTCTCCAATGAGTCTTGCTTATAACTAATGTAATTGTGAATAGGGTGGAATTTTAATTTCTCAAAATTTCATAAAATTAAGTGGGTGTAACAGAAGTAAAAAAAATATATTCTAAGATTTTCTTTAAAAAAAAAAACCATAAAAAACAAAGTAAATGAAAATTGTTTTATTCGTTTGTGAATAAGTCCTGAAAATTTA
The DNA here is from genome assembly GCA_964036315.1 of Acanthosepion esculentum. Lineage (NCBI taxonomy): Eukaryota > Metazoa > Mollusca > Cephalopoda > Sepiida > Sepiidae > Acanthosepion > Acanthosepion esculentum. The sequence continues at coordinate 141,899,216 of OZ038477.1, read as the reverse complement.
ATTAAAATCCGACAGTTATTTTCATTTTACAAGAATTTCCAAAACAATGTGTTTTTAACGCCAAAAAAGACACTAAGATTTCGAATATTAATCTTCGGCCTACCCATTGACGCAAGAAAAACAAAATTTTTAACCAGAATTTCGAACGAGCTAGAAAATCTTAAAATATTTAATAAAATAATCAAAACATACTTTGTTCTTTTCCCTTAATAATGATATAAACATTTACACCGTAAAACTTTGGCGGTTACTATGTTTGGGGCGTTTTTCCATCACGGTATAATCACTTTTAGCGAATTTTGGGAGGTACTTGTCTCCCCCACCTCTCACTCTCACTATATATATATATATATATATATATATATATATATATATATATATATATATATATATATATATATATATATTGTCGTCTAAATAATGCAAAAATGAAAATAATATTGATATCATATTTTAACAGATATATTTACCGAAATTAAGCAAAAATATCTTGAAATACCAAAGAGTAAATTATATTGAATAAAATCGCGATTGACTTCAACCTCGACCTCCAGACGACTTCGGAACTTCCTACAACTCTTCTTAACGGTCTCCTTGTGAATGCTGCCATAATCTTTAATCGTTCATCTTTGCTGTTACAAGGAGATTTGTTGGTTTCTTGCTCATTATCATGGGGATTACACTCTGGAAAATTCGGTAGCCAGATGTAAGTGGTGATGTAGTCGCAGAAATTGTCTGACAGCCATCACTGGGTACTCCTGCTTGTGTGGCATGGTGCAAAGTCCTGTTTCTAACAATCACCCTCTTGACTCGGGCCAGCACCATCTTCTCAAAGCACTTGATGTTAGCCTTCATCTTGAGGCTGATGCCTTTCGGAAGATGAATGGAGGAATAACGTCGCCATCACTAGTAATTCATCCAACTCTTCCGAATCGTCAGCACTCTCGTCAGATTGACGCCCAAACACACTGAAATGTTCGTATTAGAGCTTCCGGCGCAAATGCCAAGCAGTACAGCATGCCGTTTCCAAATTTCTTGTAAAGTGAATTGCGTCATGGTGCGCTTTTTCTCACAGACGGTGTCCAACTGACCCTACTATACTGCGCAGTCGACAAAATAAAAAAAAACCAAAACAATGCGCATGCACGAAATTAGAAATATGAAATGGTGACAATTTATACATCGCAACTCCTCTGTGTATGCGGATATATATATGTGTGTGTGTGTGCGTAAGTATATATCTATATATATGTATATATATATATATGAGTGTATATATATAGGCGTGCGCGGGCGTGCGTGTGTGTCTATGTAAGCCAGGTAAAATACAAACTATTAACCAAAAATATGAAATGAGAGTTGTTCTTCTGCTAGACCATTGGCCACCCAAGGCTATAGATCCCAGTCTGTCCTGCTATTTACCCATAGTTGGAGGGAGAAGAAGAGGATTCACACCATTCCCAAGGTTATTAGCACGTAAGTGAATGTAATGGATTCGACTGGAATTCGAACTCGGCTCTCCGATTCTTCAATCCAAGCCGTTATCTATTACTCCACCGTGCCTCCTATCTGTTTTCTTTATATATATCTATATCTATATATGCACTCATATATATTAACACATATATATTATCACACACAAATATATATATATATATATATATATATATATATATATATATATATATATATATATATATATATATATATATATATATATATATATATATATATATATATATATATATATATATATATATATGTATATGTATATATATATATATATATATATATATATATATATAAACACCTATATACAGACGTCGATAAATAGATAGACAGATAGATGTGTCATTGTTTGTCTATTCCAGTGTGTCCAACTCTATATATCTCAATTATTAAGCCATAAAGCACACGCTTTAATATGTTGCTTAAGTTGCTTGACTTGCAGTTTCCATAAAATGGAATCAAAATTGAATGCCACATCGTCGCTGAGTACGCTAAGACCGTAGAATTCTAGCTAAGGGGCGCTTTTTGGAGACGCATCTAATTAGTTATATATATTTGTTTATTACAAACGTGGCTGAGTTGAGGGAGAAAATGAGAGCCCGCGACTAAAGAGACTGAACCGTTTTTTTTAATCTCTTTTTACCGTTCTGGGAAGTCACTTTCTTTTAATGGAAATTGCAGACCCGCCTCGAGGGAGTAAAACGAAGACGGGGATGTGAAAATGAAAAAGGAAGAGAGTGAGCAGGGGAAATAATAAAAAAAAACACACGCACACTCTTTATATCGAGTACCACCTACAGATGTGCAAAAATCCCCGTCTCATTTTTATAGACTTTATTTTTTTTCTAATTTAAGCAAATTAGTTTTTATTAGTTTTATTCAATATACGCAATCAAACCGATATCCTCATAATATAATTCAGTTTGTTCCACTATTAGTTAGTAATTTAGTTAACACTTGCGTTACGTCCTGCCATTTCCTCAGATACATAATAGACCATTCCTTTACAATTGCGATGAAAGATGAAAATAAAATAAATATATTCTGTTTGATTTTAAAAAGAAAAAAATATTAAATACAATAAGAAAGAAAGCTTGACTGGTTCAATTTTTACGGCTTACCAACGCTTTGTAGATTATTTAAAACCAGAAAATATTTTTAGATTGTATTATTTTAGATAATAATTGTTTAATGATACAATTCTAATTATTTAACCCATAGAAGAGATGGATTCATGCCTTTCCCAATGGTATTTAAGAGCAAGTGAATTTAACAAACCAAACAAGAATTGGAAATACGAGTACCATTATACCACCCGCATATCCAAGCATTCACAAGCGGTCACCCGTCTAGTTACTGTCCAGGCTCGACGTTGCTTAACTTTGTTCATCCTGAAGTGACACAGCAGGAAAGTGATGATAGTATCTACTTTTAAAATTCTGCCATGTTAGATAATCTTCATTCTTCAACATTATACCACCGCACATTCCAAAAGTCCTCAATTGGCCTTTAATCCGATGACATGGAAGGCAAATGGAGTACTTTCGAATCTCTGTTTAAGTTTTTAGCGAAGTATTTTGAACGATTGTCCAGCAGCAAAACTATAAGGATAAAACCAAGTTATTTTCTCTCAAATTTATTACAAACGTTTTCAGGATTCATCCTCCTTTCGGTGTAATGTTGCTTACCAGTGCTACTGGAGTTCATACAACCGCCGACTATATTTGAAATACAAATCTCAACGGATTTTCGTTGTCCGCCTCAGCATGACAACGCCAAACTATGTGGATGCTATCAGACAGGCTTTTCTTTCATCTGATCCCAATAGGCTGACCCAAAATTTTAAACTTTTATCATTATCCGCTAGTACAAACTTTAAACATAATTATTTATGTCTCGCTTTCAGTGACGGTTCCCGACGCGGGTGTCAGTCATGTAAACCTATCTTGTTAAAGGTACCTTTGATTGATGTAGTAGAAAAGTTCAGAGGGCACATTACTTTGACCTCATTAGCAACATCATCGGCTAGTTTTCTTGTAGATTCTTCAGTAAATCTCCTGATAAAATGAATAGACCTTGTTGTGAGCTTGCTGTATCGACCTAGTCGCTTCCGTAAACCTCTGATATGTGCAATCTTCTCGTGTTTTTGCTACATTTCAGCCATGTGGCTAATTCTCTAGACATCGTTCTATTAATGATAAAACATAACACGTTCTTTTAAGTCGGAATATGAAGTCATAACTGAAGTAAACGTCTGTGAACTGAAGGTATGACTTGATAGGGATTAGTTTAACATTGTACTATATTATACATAAATATTTCAATCATTTATATACATATATATATATGGTGCAGTTAAAAATTGCATTAACCTCTTAAATTTTCAAAAAATTCAACCTTCGCGTTGGGACTGCACGCTCTAAACGTTTTTATCCGTTAACAATAGCACATTTCTAAAAAAACATATTTCGATTCGCATTTAATCTTTTGTGCCCGCTACTACCTGGATTTACTAAAAACATAATAATTTCCTTGCCTGGGGATGACTGTATGTACAATAGAAAGTACTAGCAGATTAAAAAAGACCTTATACAACTTATAGTTATTAAAAACACGGATCATAACATTCATCGAGTGGTTCGTAGGTTAATGCCACTTTAAAAATTTGTTTGCGAAGAGATTTCGCCATTTTATATCATTAACTTTACTAATCCACTTTTTGTATGAATGATTCATTGTAATATATATATATATATATATATATATATATATATATATATATATATATATATATATGATTCAACCGTCAATTGCTGATATCCTCTGAAGAGGGGAAGGGAGTGATTGCCGGAGATTTGGAATGCTGGAGGTAACACCAATCAGTTGAGCTGCAAATTTTATACATTCTCTAGCGCCCCCCCCCTCTCTCTCTCTCTCTCTCTCTCTCTCTCTCTCTATATATATATATATATATATATATATATATATATATATATATGTACATACATTTATGTCTGGGATTCTGAACATCCCTTTCAACATAATTTCAATGAAAATACAAATTAAATAGCATATATATCTTTTATTTTTATTTTTATATTTTTACATTTTTTCTCCTTGGTAATTCTACAATTTAAAACTTAATAGAGATTTGATTTAGATTTCTAAATAGGTAATTTTAATTTTTTACTTTTAATTTTAATTTCAAATTTTATAAATCTTTTAATATGTATTATAACCTTGCTTAGTTGTCAAATTTTTCGAATCATCCTATACTTGTATTTTGATTGGTCACTCTAGCTTATGTAACAGCATTTACTCCTGGCTAAGGATCGTTGATTAATTTGAAACTTTTAAAACCATTTATTATATATTCTACATCGTCACTTGATAAGACACTAGAAGTGTTGAAACAAAATGGCTACTTTTGTCGTGATTTTATAACATATTTATGTTGTAATATTCAAATAAATAATTATATATATATGTATATATATAAGTGTGAATATAAAGTAAATATCTAAGCAAATATTTATTTAATTTAATTCATGGTGCAAACAAAACAGTACTCAATGTACATACACACACACAAACACACACACACATGCATACACACACACGCATACACACATACACACACACATGCATACACACACACATGCATACGCACAAACACACGCATGTATATATACACACACACAGGCACGCACACACACATATACATATATATACATATATATATATATGTTAATGCATGTTTCATTAAATAATATAGACAAGTTTTGTCTATTTATTTTAAGTAAGTTCCTTTCGTATTGTCTGATAAGCTTAATCACATTATCGTTGAAAGACGAAAGGAAAACACCATATTGACACATGTTTAAATCCAATCTAAGCTTTCGGCTTGCTTAAGCCATTATCAAAGATGACAATTTTAATAAATCAAACAACATATATACGAAACCACAATAATGGCCCGCCGTTGCTGTTTGAATAAGCTCAAAGTGTATATATATATATATATATATATATATATATATATATATATATATATATATATATATATATATATATATGTTCTAAACAACTGATGAATTTTATTTTTTCGATCCGATGCGTTTTTACAAACTCCAAACGTTATTTTAAGTGAATACAAGTATATACAGTGTAACCCGGATATAAGAGACCCGGGTATAAGAGAAACTCGGATATAAGATAAACTCGGATATAAGAGACTTCTTCTCCGGTCCCGACAACTCTCTTATATCCGGGTTACACTGAACCCTTTATTTCGCTCACTGGGGTAGACTGTTCTAGTTCCACGTGCCATGTTTTAATGGATGTCAGTTATCAGTTATCTCCTGTTAATTCCTCTCCCCAAGTTCTTCACTACCTTAATCGGGTATTGAACTCAACGACTCTATCAACTGTGCCATGTGTCAGTTCGACATTACAACCACCTGAAGACGTCCGGAGCGTACAACGGCCGAAACGTTGTAATAAATATGGCGACAAAGATGAGTACAATAGTCCGAATAATGTAAATAGTGTACATAATACCTCATCTCAGAAATATAGACAGATACTGAAGGGCGGAAACGTTGTAATAAATATGGCGACAAAGATGAGTACAATAGTCCGAATAATGTAAATAGTGTACATAATACCTCATCTCAGAAATATAGACAGATAATGAAGGGCGGAAACATTGTAATAAATATGGTGACAAAGATGAAGACAATAGTCCGAATAATGTAAATAGTGTACATAATACCTCAACTCAGAAATATAGACAGATAATGAAGGGCCGAAACGTTGTGATAAATATGGCGACAAAGATGAGGACAATAGTCCGAATAATGTAAATAGTGTACATAATACCTCATCTCAGAAATATAGACAGATACTGAAAGGCCGAGACGTTGTAATAAATATGACAACAGAGATCAGGACAATAGTCCGAATAATGTAAATAATGTACATAATACCTCATCTCAGAAATATAGACAGATACTGAAAGTCCGAAACATTGTAATAAATATGGTGACAAAGATGAAGACAATAGTCCGAATAATGTAAATAGTGTACATAATACCTCATCTCAGAAATATAGACAGATAATAAAGGGCCGAAACGTTGTGATAAATATGGCGACAAAGATGAGGACAATAGTCCGAATAATGTAAATAGTGTACATAATACCTCATCTCAGAAATATAGACAGATACTGAAAGGCCGAGACGTTGTAATAAATATGGCAACAAAGATGAGGACAATAGTCCGAATAATGTAAATAGTGTACATAATACCTCATCTAAGAAATATATAGACAGATATTGACAAAATCGGTATGATCAATTTTATAAAAAAAGGAAAATTAGTTTTATATTCATATCCTGAATCACTTCTCAATGTTATTGTTATTCTTGGTTATTCATTATCTGATTTATATCCGAAAGAAATTATTTCGTCTGAAGAAATATTTGAAAGTTAAAGGCCCTTCTCAATACTATAGAAATTCCCAAAAATATTCTTTGTTTGCTGGGATATTTATAACTTATCTACGAATGTGACACAGTAATTCCTATTAAGACTCCATTTTTTTAATTGTTTATTTTAATCCAATTTCTTTATTTCTCTCTTTTGCATGTTTCTTAATCGGGTTGAAAATCATTTTTAATACTCAAAATCCTGTATCGCCCAGCAAAATGTTTAATCATCCTCAGTTTTCTGTTCAGTTGCTCATCACCCACTCAACAGTTGCTCATCGGCCACCGGTTGGTGATATCACCCCGGTTGAGAAACCGTGGTTTAGACTGTGAAATGTTTTACTATAAATAAGAAAATCCTATCTTTTCTTTAGAAGAAAATAAACTTTTCATAAAAGGAAAACAATTTGTAAGTGACGATCGCATTTCTGGGCGACACTGTACGAAGTTGGTCAATAGGTACACAGTGTGACACGTAATTGATAGATAAGATTTTTATTTGGATTTTTCGCTTATATATGTTTCACATCTGGGATTAATATTTACCATTGAATTAAGTGCAATTACAAGGAAGGAAATTATGTTGAAAATGAATATTACTGAATAAAATAAATTATTTTCCATCCTCAGGCTATCGACGTTGCAACTACGTACTTAGATATTAATACACACACATATACAAACACAATTACTCACTGACACATTCACACAGATAAACACAAACACACACACACACACACACACACACACACACACACATATATATATATATATATATATATATATATATATATATATATATATATATATATATATATATATTTACATATATAATTAAAATAAAATGTATATGGAAAACATTTAACCGAATCCAACTATATGAACTGTGAAAACTTCGTTCACACTTTTAATCTAAAAATGATACAGAAATTTAATCTGTGGAATAGAAATATATTTGTCGAATAAAACAGATTTAATATAAATACATTAAATATATGAATATATTTATGGACTTTTCATTCACCGAATTTGAATATGACCAACGTACTTTGTGTTGGTTGAAATAGATCTATCCCCAAATGAAGTGATTTCCGTTTTTGTTGTGGCATTTATATGCTCTGCTATAATAAATACTTTGAGCTCTTTTTGTGGATCAGTTTTAATATTTTATATTACTAGGATTCATTTGGATTATATACCAACGGATTTATTACCTGTAGTATATATATATATATATATATATATATATATATATATATATATATATATATGTTTTTGTCATCCGCAGACAGACTGTTTCGCTGTTTCACAGCTCATCAGCGTGACTTGACGTCCGGTTGCCTCTAGCTAGGATCGAAACCCGACTGAATTGGCGTCAGTCGCAACATCTACCACTATGTTTAGTGTGTGTGTGTGTGTGTGTGTGTGTGTGTGTGTGTGTGTGTGTGTGTGTGTGTGTGTCTATGTTTCTGTGTGTTGGGGGCGAATGGTCGTGAGGGAGCAATTTATATTTTACGTATTTCGGTAGCAAACTTTTATTCATCCAGATTTTGTATGAACGAACTGATGCGGGGATGCGGGATGTAAAATATAAAGATGTTCTCTCTCTCCCCCTCTTTCTCTCTCCATCCCTCCTTCCCTCTCTCTACATATATATATATATATGTGTGTGTGTGTGTGTGTGTGTGTGTGTGTGTGTGTGTGTGTTTGGACACTGAGATCAAGACTGAGCGGCGAAATTGAGCCAAAATTTGGGAATCTTTTTAGCACCCTCTCATAAGAAAAACAATCTTTCAATGAACACAATTCAGAATTTTGGGCGAGGAATGGTTATTTGAAAAGCGACCTGCGACTTGAGTTGAACTTCGTGGGTGGGGGCTGGGGGTCTGTATGGAATGTTATACACGTTTCGTGTCACTAAGTCATTCTTCATAATCGGGCCGACAAACTTTCAACACCCTATCTTTTATTTTCCTGCATATGCTTAGCGAATGAATTGTGGCGTTCATAATGACATCCAAAGAAGGAAAAATGTAAAAGGAGAAACAAAATAATGAGTCTAAAACGAAAAGAAATCAAAGACAGATTTCTTTTCAGTAAAATTATATTTTTTTTTTTTTTCGTTATATATATATATACATATTTTTTTTGTCCAAATTAAGAAATCCATCTGAGTTTGTTCTTTACAATTCTTGCACGTTTTATTCTTTCTTTCCCTCCACTGTGTACTAAACTATCTATTTGTTTTCAGTCTGCACAATTCTGTTTTTTTCTTTGTGTTGTTGTGGTAACATTACTCATTTGAAGCAATACCTTTGATGAATTATTTACAACGGATTCAGTCTCCCTGTCAACGCACCGTAGTTTAAATCCATTCGACACTTGTGCGACGTCAACTTATTTTTAGCATGAAGTCGGCTAAAATAAATGAATGTTTTATTGCTATATTTAATTTAACTAAAAGCAAAAAGAAAATATTTAGTTACGTCTCTACAATCATGTTTTTTTTTTCTTACAGTAGTTGCTAAATATGTTTGAAAATAATCTGAATTAATACAAAATTAATCAAAACGAGTATCCTCATCATTCTGGTTTTGAACACAAGGTTCTAACCGATCGCTCCGGGATACTGCCTAAAATTCCAAGACGAAATATTTATTATTCAGATCAGCATCATTAGTATCGCTGTTTTGCCACAAATCTTTGTTTGGTGTGTTCTCCGGGCTTCCACACATGGAAAACATCCGCTAGTCTTTGAGAATCCATTTTAATAACTCCATGTAAGACAATCATATGTTCAGCAAAGAGACGAGAAAGGTCGAAGCGCACACCGACCTAAATATAGTAATCGAAAAGATGAGGATCCTCATTCTAAGTATTTATGAAATAATGGAATGATTTTTTGACATTGTAAACAACTGTTGAGATGATACCGATTGAAATATATTGGTCAAAAACCGAAGATTTCTTTCACCAGTGTTATGACCTGAGATTTTTTTAGAATAATGGCGCTACACGATCTTTGAGTTTCAATCAGCATAGATTTTAAGTTTTTGGCTGATTTCTTTTTTCTTGGAAATTTTTAATGGTGACCTATGTTGCTGTATTTCACGAGGAAGTTTTTAAAAAACGGACGGATTTTCTTTTTTTTTATTTTGCTGTATAGACTTTTGTTATTTTGCTGTATAGACTTTTGTTATTTTGCTGTATAGACTTTTGCTATTTTGCTGTATAGACTTGTGTATCATACAACTTCAATTTCTGAAATCATCTCAGTTCATGCCTTTCGCTTTAAAAAATCCAATTTCATCCAGGTCGCGATACACGTTTATCCCAACAGTATTTCAGATTTGCGCATTTAATATTATGCAGGGTCGTATATTAGAGTGTGTCTAAAAAAGAAAATTACCGCTAAAAATATACAGTTTGATTGTTGTAAATGACGTAAGGATGTAATTGGGGCGAAAACAATCGTCCAGAATCCAAGCTCAGAGTTCCAAAGAAAAAAACCCTCCATAACGAGTAAAGCAAAAGTATCTAAGCAAAGTGCTCAATACACTAAGTAGAGCTAATCTAACTCTGAACCTAAAGAGCCAGGCAAACCTACCTGTTTCACCTACGCGGATCGTAGATAGATAGATAGATAGATAGATAGATAGATAGATAGATAGATAGATAGATAGATAGATAGAGTGAGAGAAAAGAAAGAAAGAAAGAAAGAGAGAAAGAAAGAAAGAAAGAGAGAGAGAGAAAGAAAGAAAGAAAGAAAGAAAGAAAGAGAGAAAGAAAGACAGAAAGAAAGAGAGAAAGAAAGAAAGAAAGAGAGAAAGAAAGAAAGAGAGAAAGAAAGAGAGAAAGAAAGAAAGAGAGAAAGAAAGAAAGAAAGAAAGAAAGAAAGAAAGAGAGAAAGAAAGAAAGAAAGAAAGAGAGAAAGAAAGAGAGAAAGAAAGAAAGAAAGAAAGAGAGAAAGAAAGAAAGAAAGAATGAGAGAAAGAAAGAAAGAAAGAAAGAAAGAGAGAGAGAAAGAAAGAAAGAAAGAAAGAAAGAAAGAAAGAAAGAGAGAGAAGGAGAGAAAGATTATTTGCTTGTACAGCATCAGGATAATTATACAGCCGACAGAATATTCCAATGTTTTGTCACGAAATGTTTTATTCATATAAAGCCATCATAATTCAGTCTTCAAAGTGTTTTCCCTGATTTTTCTGACCTTTGACCTTCTTTGTAACTTAATTTTGTATTCCATCCACTAATTCGGTCTTGAATAGATTAATTCTTCGAAGAATTTCCCGATATTGTGAATATGACGGAACTGCAGACAAAAAATTAATGGATATGGAAAATCATCTCTGTGAATAGAATTAGTTAATACTAAGAGTAATCTACAGAAAAAAACATGGATGCTCTTATAATGAGAAGTATTTCTAAATAGGCTAGCATATTTTGACAGTCACTTATCAGATCGAGGCTTTCATATGGATGTCATGCAAGGCGCCAACTCGTTCAGAAATATCTAATGGCTCAGCATACAACCGCTTTCATAAATCAATAGTTAAGAATGTCTTCTATAAAGCTTTGGCGAGGAGCATTCTTCCTCGAATACTGTGGACTAATATTGGAGAATCACAAACAAGGCACTTTACCAAATAACCGATACCACATCACTTGAGAATAAGAAATCGACAACCTGATACAAGCTGTCATCATGAAACTGCCTGTCAAGCCCTGGTTTGCCGCAGCGGGTGGTTTCAGCTAGGGCGTGCGTGCAGTTGAGTGGCGGTCCATGGACCACACCTCAAACAATTTGCAGTCAAGGCTTTCATGCTCATAGACCCTTGCTGATGACAGAAATCGATCCGGTCAATTGGGAGACGGAAGTTCCAAAAAAAAAAAAAAACAATTGGAAAAGAGCAAACGGCGAAAAAAAAAAAGAAGAAAATCCTTCGAAAACGCCAGAAGACAAATAGAAAAGAGGAAAAGAGCTGAAAGAAAAGCCAGAACTCTCCAGCTCCTGAAACATGACACCCTACCATGCCGACGTCTATTCAGATCAAATATAGCATTCGTTTCACAAAGATAGAAATGTTGATAAAACACGCAATACTCGGTAACAAGTTTCGCCATGGACGACATCACTTGAAGATATTCAACAAAGGTAATAACAAAAACGGAGAGCTCATGTAAGTAGATTAGGAAATAACGTAATAATCAATATGTTCACATTTTACACTGCTTCATACAAAAGGTTAGGAAGGAAATCTCGGAAAGAACAATATAAACATGTTACCAAATTCAACTGATAAATCTTTTATGAGGCTTTGCGTTTTTGCTTCTTTTTTTTTTTAACTGACCAAATCAGTTGAAAAGATAGGCCGGAGCGTATAACGGCCGAAACGTTGTGATAAATATGGCGACAAGAATGAGGACAATAGTCCGTATAATGTAAATAGTGTACATAATACCTCATCTCAGAAATATAGACAGATACTGAACGGCTGAAACGTTGTAATAAATATGATGACAAAGATGACGACAATTTTTTTTTTTAACTGTTATTTTATTTTTTCCACAAACGATCTGGCAAAACTCAGGAGCATACATTCGCCATCATTTGAGTCATGGCCATTGATTTTCGGACTACTACTTCAAACAATAATCTTTTTGAAAACGAATGCGCAAAAAGAGCCTTTTACACAGAATAAATCGTTTTGTCATAATGACCTTGGCCGGTAAATATCCAGTGATATTGACCTACAAGATATAATTCGGTGTCGTCTTAAGAATGCATCGAATTGATCTGCGGTGACAAATTTTATCTCAATCATCACGCCATGTTTGCTGGTCATACTTTCTTTTGCCAGATGAGAATTTATTCACGTACAATAAGCGAGATACATTTTTATCATGGCCATTGGGGAAATAAATTAGACTAATCTTTCTGGAGAGTCGTACATACGCACAGTTGTGTTTAGAAAGACTTTCTTTTGCATTCTCTCTAATAGACGATTCTGTATTTGACTGTCTCTATTTGGAGCGATGTATATTTATAGAGAAACGAACGTACGATATGATAGAGATTGAAGTAGGTGTGAATCTGAGAGTTATCAATAGGAATATATATATATATATATAGATAGATAGATAGATGTGAAGAGTCTGATATATATATATATATATATATATATATATAGAGAGAGAGAGAGAGAGAGAGAGATAGATAGACAGATTGAGGTAGATTGATAGATAAAATGATAGACAGAATCAAACTGGAGTAGACTGTTAAAAGAAAAGAAAAAACTGATACACAAACACACACACACACACGCACAAACACACACACACACACACACAAACACACACACACAGACGCACGCGCACCCCCCCCCACACACACACATATATATATATATACGTGAACATAGAAGTCAACACTTAGAGGGGAGTGTCTTTTTCATGCTAGATGCAACTGTCAGGCCTGACGATTGCATCTAGCATGAAACAGACTGTCGCCTCTAAGTGTTGACTTCTATGTTCACTTTTATATTTACACACGCTCTATCTCTGATATATATATATATATATTCGGTTTTATGGATATGAGTTTGTGAATCTGTTTCACGCCTTTGCGATCATCAGACAAACTGTTTTATTTTTTAAAATTTGATCCATTTATGCTTGTTTGAAAATGTTTGGTGGTGCGAGAGGGAATGTCCCTCCGTGCCTGTCCGGGATGTCACTCTCACACACATACACATACACACATACAGGTGTAGGCGTTTTAGTTCGCACAGACACACCCATATAAACAATCCGGGTCCAGGCGCAGTTGCACATCCATACGCCCGACCATACATGCCAACGAAATTTTAATTCTATTTCGTTGTCGGGACCGTCGCTTTTTATGTCTAGCCATGTTCTATTCAGCAAGAAGCGGGAAGGGGTGTTCTTGATGTTTTTGAAAATCTATCGCCTGAGTCGTCAGACAAACTTACACTTCCTCACACACTCATACACACATGTAGATGCGCACACACACTCCGATTGGTCAGGGTCACAAGCTCAAGGCCATACCAATGAATATCACTGCACATACAAAATAATATATATATATATATATATATATATATATATATATATATATATATATATGTTAATGCATGTTTCATTAAATAATATGGACAAGTTTTGTCTATTTATTTTAAGCAAGTTCCTTTCATATTGTCTGATGAGCTTAATAACATTATCATTGAAAGATGAAAGGAAATCGCCATATTGATACATGTTTAAATCCAATCTAAGCTTTCGGTTTACATAAGCCATTATCATAGATGACAATAACATTTCAATATATAAAACAACACACGGACAAAACGATAATGATAGTTTACAAATTCATGTGCCCTTTGGGAGATTATATCTCCATTGGATTAAATAATATTTACGCTGATCACACCACAAACTCACGTTCACGACGCTTGACACTAGATTTGAATGATAACTCTAACATTTTTAGGAATTTAAATCAACATGCCTGGCAGCATACACAATTCCGGAAAATCCTCGCTGAAAACACAACTATACTTCAACATGAAAACTAAACAAAAACTAAAAATTCTTGAAGCTATATACATAAAACAGTTGAAACCTAACCTGAACAAAATAAACTATGAAATCTCCACAAATATTCTTAAATGCCTATAATTGATAACAGAAGCCATTGGTTTATACCAACGACTTACCATACTTAATACTTCTTGAATTCACTCTCGCGTGGTCATGTGCGACCTCACGAGCTGCGACGCGATTTTCGCTTCCGCGTCTCGTATACACGAGTTTATCGTTGCTTTGAAATTTTTCATGCAACAAAAACAGATTATCATTATTGTTTCGTCCGTGTATTGTTTAATATATTGAAATGCATTTGTCATCTTTGATAATGGCTTATGTAAGCCTAAAGCTTAGATTGGATTTAAACATGTATCAATATGGTGATTTTCTTTCGTCTTTCAATGATAATGTGATTAAGCTTATCAGACAATATGAAAGGAACTTACAAAACTTGTCTATATTATTTAATGAAACATGCATTAATGAAAAATTGCTGCCTAAATATACACAATATATATATATATATATATATATATATATATATATATATATATATATATATATATATATATATATATGAGAGCGAGACCAATAGAAAACGAGGGAGTAATACGTAGAAACACTGACAATAATCAACAATAGATAAAACTCCATAGACGTGTCTTATTGCCATACATCTGCGATGGAAGTTGTTATTCCAGCTGTAATTTTTTTCTCTTAAGCCTCTTCCTATCTATCATGCTTTATCTATTTCACATCGGGCTTAATCAAATTTACTAAAAAACGCATGTTCACTGAAATTCTATTAAAAGTTAGAAGTCATTTCTTGCATTATTCGTATTTTAAAAGAGCTGTTTTTTTATTTAATTTTTTCTTCATTTTAACAGAAAATTCATACTCTACCCAAAATACCTACGCTTTAAAATTCTAAATTTATCAATATTAGTTTCATAAAATAATGACTCTATGGCGAGTTCTAATTTTGATATTCAGAAAAGAACGAAACCAAAATAGAACATCGCGCATATATATATATATATATATATATATATATATATATATATATATATATATGTGTGTGTGTGTGTATTCTCTCATTTATGTTTTTTTTTCTATTTGTATACTTATTTCTTTTCTCATTCGTTTTCTTTTTTCTTTCTTTCTTTTTCGTTTTCTTTTCGCCAACTTTTCCCATTTTTTCTTGAATTCAGAATTCTAAAATCGTCTTTAAGTTATATCAGTTTTTATGTTCGCAATGTACATTAAGAACACCGAACCTTTATAGCGACGCCTAAGTATTGAACCCAGGCGAAATGGTTGGTTCTTGGGCCATCCAAGAAAGCCCAAACTGGCAATGTATGTCTTTAATATCATTCTCTCGACGTAGTGAGTTTTTTATCTGTCTTTCTCAGTATATCTATATCTATACACAAGGAATTTTTTTTACATTTTTTCTTACAATTCAATTTCTTCAACATCATATGTATATCATTGCTTGATCCGGCTTCTAATGCTTCAGTTTGAGCGGCTTGGTGATAGTAGTCGTGGTTCCGGGGTGGGGGGGCACAGTCCTATGGTTACAGAGAACTTCAGTTGAGTTCTACCACGGAATATGTGAGCGAGCGGCGCTATATTGAGTCTGATTTTCTATGTCTTCGTCACCCGTTGGAACAGTTGGTATGGTGTTTGCTTGACAGCCTAACTGTCAGGGTTTCAATTCTTGGTGAGTCCCAAATATAGGACGAAACGGCCGTCCAGTGCTTTCTGCTGATGTTTCTTTCAGACTAAAGGAATTAGTTAATATATATATATATATATATATATATATATATATATATATATATATATATATATATGGATAACGGCTTGGATTGAGGAATCCGAGAGATGAGTTAGAATTCCAGTCGAATCCATTACATTCACTTACGTGCTAATCAGACTGGTGCACTCAGTGCACCAGGTCTCTGTATTCTTCCCTCCAAAAAGTGTGGATGGTCCTGCACGAAACCATCACCACTATAATCAATTCTCATGTGCCGACGTCGGGCTCTCGGTTTCTAGGAACTGATCTGCTTGACCCTCATACGTCGAATTCGACGGGAGAGTCGATGATATATATATATATATGGATCCTTAAAGGGGTCATATTTTCTTTAAATTATTCTCTCTGATTAACATTGACCTCTCAGGATTTCATCCTCCTTGGGATTATCCATATGAATTAACAAGATTTTCGTTACTTATATATATATATATATATATATATATATATATGTGTGTGTGTGTGTGTGTGTGTGTGTGTGTCTGTTAAGGATTTTTTATATGACATTATTTTTCTTCCTATAAACGTTATTTTTGCCATCCCTTTTTCACATAGTGAAGTTAATACCCAAAAGAAAAAAAACAAAGGAATACAACTCAAACATCTGTACCCATTAAAGTAGTGTTTATTGTAATAAGATAGATAGATAGATAGATAGATAGATAGATAGATAGATAGATATTTAAAATATCAGTTTGTTATATGCCATACTTGATAAACGAATATGTCGATTATTTCTCTTTCGATTCATAATTAACTAGAAAATATTTCCTTGCTGTAGGTTGCCATTACTTACTGCGATAGACTGGTTAGCAACCACGGATAGAGAACCCTTTCTGTCCTGTTATTCAACCCATAGATGGGGGAGTACAGATGTATCCATGCCGATCCCAAGTGTATTTATGCATAAGTATATTCAAGGATCCTGGACGGAATTTAAAATGTTGTAAATAAATAATCCGACCCTTCTCGTTATCGTGGTTTCCACGAAAAATCCACGAAATTATTTCATCCTTTTTATAGTTAGTTGTGCTTAGTTTTCCTTAGTTTCATTTGTAACGTATAGAATTATAAGTAGAAAAAAGCAAATGTTGATAACTTAGCGAGGGTCACGAAGCACTGTCCGGGGTTTCCAATCAGCCTTTGGCCCGCATCGGTCGGGGTTTCTAGGATAGTACGAACCCACCCTGATTGTCATACGCATATTATTTTATTATCATATTTATATTTTATGTTTCCTGCTTTCTGTCCTTTAGAGTCGGGTCTAAACTATGGTCCTTACGTCCTAAAGGAGAATTGCTATTTAACTGATAGCACTTTTATTAGTATATGGATAATAGGGTGATCTTCTGGGAAACTTCTATGTTGATGTTACCTGGGAAACTGTTAGTAAAATTGTCCATTCCTTTTCTCACGAGGCCCAGTGCTCCGATTACTATTGGTACAGTCTCACTCTTCATTCCCCACATCCTGTTAATCTTGATCTTCAGGTCCTTGTATTGGGACATTTTGTCAATAATTTTTACGGGGGTGTTTCTCTCAGATGATACTGCTATGTCAGTAAGCATACACTTCCTAAGGTTCTTGCCTTTTATGATACTATCAAGTCTGTTGGCTTTTATTTCCCTGTCAGTTTGAATTGGCATGTCCCAGAGGGTAGTTACATCGTTGTTTTGGGTAACTGTGTCTGGTTCGTGTTCATACAATCTCTCAATGGTTTCGATTTTGTGCTTCTTGCATATCTTCCAGTTCACTTATGTCGCTACCTTGTTATATCTGTGGGTATATTCAATTTTTGCTAGTTCAGGATATCCTGAGTTAATATGGTCGACAGTTTCATCATATTCTCGCATTTCTGCATTTCGGGTTAGTTTATTATTATTATTGTTATCGTCATTATTATTATTATTATTATTATTATTATTATTATTATTATTATTTTCAAACTCTTTGTGACAGACACGTCTGGATTTTACATATTTTTATAATGACCTTCAGTCTGACACCGCACCGTTTTGTGCGTGCCGACGTAAGATGCAACGAAGCCATTGGAAAAAAAAGTTTGTGAAACGTGGCAAGAAAGAATAAAATAAAAAAAAGAATTAAATATTAACTTAACCTTTTGCTTACGAAATCGTTTTGAGGTTGTGTTTTTCCTGTTTATTGCGCTGAGTCAACGTTCACCGTAACAAGATGCCGACGAATTGTACCTAACAAGCACGCACGTACATACATAGAGGCACACTCAGAGTGACAAGCAGGCGTGAGGACACACAGACGCATACAAATAAACACACGCGCGCACGCACACCTGCAAGCTGGCAGATACGCAGAGCAAAATCTCGCATACACAAGAAAAACGTTTTAATTATTTAAAACCAATTAATTAATTTTGGGCTGACGGCAGCGTTCTGACCTTGTTTCCCGTGAAATTTCCTCTGAATATTACAACCTTATGCGCGCGAAATCTGTCTAGTTGCATTTACATTCTTAAACGTATGTGTATATAACAAATTGTCTTTTAAATCATATATGTATATATGTGCATATGACAGACGGTGAACGCATTTGAGTGCATATATAACAGACTGTCTTTTAAACGATGCATCTATGTATGTGCATGTGACAGATTGTTAGCACATCTGAGTGCATGTATATCAAACTGTATTTTAAAGTATATACGTGTATATGTGCAAATAACAGACAGTTAACTCATTTGAGATAAATGTCTTTTAAAGCATATATATATATATATATATATATATATATATATATATATATATATATATATATATGCGCATTTGACAGACGGTTAATTCATATACAGTCCCCTCCAAAAGTATTGGAACAACAAGGCCAATTCCTCTTTTTTTGTGTTCCCTGAAGATATTGTGTTTAAGAACAAAAGTTTAATATGGGACAAGATTTCAAAATTTCAGCTTTTATTTCCTGGTATTTACATTTAAACAGCTCATGACATACTGCCATTTGTATTATATCACCATAGTTTTAGGCGAGAACAAGTAAAGGAACATATAGTCTGAAAGTAAATAACATTTTAAATAACATTTAATATTTGGTTGCATAACCCTTGCTTGCAATAGCTGCATCAAGCCTGCGAATTATTGAAATCAGTAAACTCTTCCATTCATTATTTGTGATGATTTACCAGACTTTTAACGCGGCTTCCTTCAGTTCTTGTTTGTTTCGGGAATTAAGTTCCTGAGATTGACGTGGCTAGTCCACTTTTCCCCCTGATAACGTCCTTTGTTACGTTGGCAGTGTATCTTGGGTCATTATACTGCTCCATTATAAAATTTCTCCCGATTACGTTGGATGCATTTCTCTTTAAATTGGCAGACAAAATATTTTTGTAGTCTTCTGTATTAATTTTGATGCCACCATAGTGAGTTACATTATCAATAAATATGAATGAGCCTATCCTGGAAGCAGCCATGCAAGCCTGGGCCAAGACACTTACTGGCTCCTGTATGCTTCACAGATGAAGTTGTATACTTTGGACCATAATCACATCCTTTCTGTCTCGACACTTTGGCCATTCCATCATTGTGGTAAAAAGTAATCTTGGTCTCATCAGTCTATAAAACTTTCTTCCAGAACTTTTGTTGCTCCTCTCTGTAGTTCTTTGAAAATTCGAATCTGGTGTTCCGATTCTTACTGCTGATGAGTGGTTTGCATCTTGTGGTATGGCCTTTATATTTCTGCTCTCGAAATCTTCGAACAATGGATTGTGAAACCTTCACCCCTACACTGTGGAGGCTGTTGGTGATATCACTGATTATTGTTTTGGAGTTTTTCCTCACACTTCTTACAATGTTTCTGTCATAACCTTCCGTGGTTTTCCTTGGCTCATACTGTTTATGTATGTCGCCCTATACACCAATAGTTTCTTTGTTTTTTAGGACATTCCAAATTGCTGTGTTAGCTATGCGCAATGTTTTTTTTCCAATGGCTCTGATCAATTTTCCTTCTTTTCTCAGCTTCAAAATGGCTTGCTTTTCTCTCTCTCTTCTTTTTTTAAATTTGGAGGTATTCCGACTCGAGGCGCGTGGAGACATATCAGTTTACACAGACCTGGGAGACCTCACCAAAGCCAAAGGTGTGAAAAACTGCTCCCCTGTCAACAACTACACGAATATCTTAACAACAAAACTAAAAAAAAACGCCTCAAAAGAACTAAAAAGCAACCCTAACATTGTCATCAGATGAGCTGACAAAGCTAATACATACGTAATTTTGGATAAAGCTGATTCCAACAAAAAATTACAAAACATTATTGATGACCGAACTAAATTCACCAATCTTAACAGAAACCCCACGGTGACCATAAAAAAGTTCTGTCAACGAACTAATAACAGCTCACAACGGGGAAGTCGGTTCCCTGAAAATCAAAAAATCATTGGAGACTATAAACCTGGATATTTATATGGTAATATAAAAAACAAAACATAAACCTGGATACCTGCTACGACCAATCATTTCTCAGATCCTAACAACAATCTACGAGTTATCAAAATTCCTGAACGACATCATCACACTATACCTACCTACCAATTACAGCATCACATCCACCCACGTATTCCTCGAAATTTTAAAAGCTACTAAACCAAACCAAACCATATCATAGCGTCACTTGACGTCGAAAATTTATTTACAAACGTCCCCGTCGATCAAACAATTCCCATTATCCTTAATTCTGGGTATACTAATAATTCTATCCCTCCGCCATCCATCAAACCGTTTATACTCACAAAATTGCTATACGCATGCACAACCAAAGTCTCATTCTATGGCCATAATGACAACATTTACACCTAAACTAATGGTGCTAGTATGGGAAGTCCACTCGGCCCATGCTTTGCCAATTTCTTACATGTTCCATGTAGAAAATATGATATTTAAACAAATCTGTAAACTTAAATTTATGTCCGCTACGTGGACGATATTTTTATTTTAGCAAATAACACTAAGGAAACAGATACTCTCAAAACCACATTTGAAAAACTTTATCCATAACTTTACATATGAACTTAATGAAAAAAATAAACTCCCATTCTTGTAAAATATAGTAACATCACTTTTGTCACCTCATTATATAAAAATCCATTAGCGGAAACTCTTGCCACCTTAACTTTAAAAAATGAATGCTCACTCAGATACAAAATAGCAGTGATAAAAAAAAAACTTCCTAAAAAGAGCACACCAGAATTCAGCCTTTCGACTCCTCTCTCTGAAAGAACTCAATAATGTAAAACAGGTAGTAATTAACAATGTCTTCCCTAACCACCTTAAAGGCCACCAAATTAGACTATTTCTCTCCAAAGTAAATAACAACGATAGTGAACATACAGTCAAAAATAACATCAATATTTTCTACAAAAACCAAATGCACATTAACTACAAACAAGATGAATCTTCACTTAGAAATATTGTAAAAAAAATGCACTACCCCAATTGACCAAAACAAAAAATCAAATTAATTATCTACTACAAAAAATTTCAAACAGCTAACCTTATCCTCAAAAATAAAACCACACGAGCAAAGTCAAAATTACAACGAACGAACATTATCTATGAGTTCAAATGCCCCTTAAGGAATTGTTTTCCTGATCAAATCGAATCCATAAATAATTACATCGGTCACACGACTACATGCATATCCAAACGCCGTACCTTACACCTATATGACCACAGCTCAATTAGAACCCATTTAAAAACACACACAAACTTATATTTATTATGGAAGTAAGATAGGCTTGGGCCTTTGGTAAGGCAGTTACAGAGTGAAAAAAGAGACTTAGTAACAGATTTTGATCTCTGTCAAGAGTGGAATGCGAGGATAGGGCAGTTCCAACGCAGAAATGATAGCAATATTCCATTTTTACTGTGACCCGATTTTATAAAAGTAAAGCTTAGCAGAAGTAATCGGATATCTTCGGGGGCGATAGACTGAGTAGACCATTTTCCCAGCCTTTCGCTGGTTCTCGGACTACATGAATTTAAGCAAGCTACCAGGCTGGTATCTCGGCCCACCCTTTCACTGTCAAAACGTTTAAATGTCTCTTCTTCTCAATCAGCTTCTTCTCTCACACTTCCCATCTGTGGAACTCCCTTCCTCTTACTTGATTCCCTGATGACTATAATCTTCAAATATTCAAGTGTAATGTCAATCGACATCTGACACCCTAAGCTTGTTCCCCATCCTTCTCTGTATCCTTTCCTCAAACACGGCTCTTTACTCTTGTTCTCAATCCTCAGTAACCCCTTGCGTGCTAGTGGCACTCCCGCCTCTGTTGGGGTGAATTGCCTTAAAAAATATACAATCCGTCTGAAGTTATTATGCAAACCACATCAACCTCAATAACTCGAATTTGTTTTGAACAATTTTTCTAATTCTGAACGATTAGTTTAGACGTCAAAGCAAAGTTTGATTAACATTTTTAAGTAGTTTCAATATGTTTCATTTACGTTATTGTTCTGACGTCTAAGATTTGCTCAAAGTTATTACGGTTTATGTGATTTGCATAATAACTTCAGACGGGCTATATCTAAGTTCCAGTTGAGGTCTGGAGTGAACTTCAAGAATGCTTAACTTAGAGTTGTGTTATTTTAATTCGTTTTCTTTTACGAAGTTAAAAACATCTTATTTATCCGTTTGAAGGCTTCCGACTTCGGTCGTATTAATTGCAGAAAAATTAATTCTGAATAATTATTTGTATAGCAAGCGCATGGCACTGTGATAAAAATGGGCGTCGACTTGGATTCTACTCTTGCCATTGAGACGAAGAAGCATGCCAAATACGAGGATGCAAATGACAAATTGTTGCGATGTAATAATGTATTGTTGTAATGACTAATGATCAAATAACGTTTAGCATTGCATTTTACTCAATATGGGACGTAGGCAAAAACAATCGGCCAGTTTGTTTGTGTAACTAAAAGACTTTCATCCAGTTACGTGAAATTTACATTCGAGTTTGCAAGCCCCTTTTAGCCTTGGAGTAACTGAGACTCTTTCTCGAAAATTGCATCCTATGTGCAATTAGACAGATCACATGTGTCTGTGCTCGGCGGTGTTTTGGTTACCTCTTGGATCAACTCTACAACTGGCTTTTTCTGAAGGACACTTATTGTTAAGTGGAATCTAACACGATGATTTATTTCACTATTGTTCACACATTACAAGGCCCAAAAGCCATACAATGTGGGGTTTACTAAATAGAGCTCTGGTACAGACATAAGAATTTTACATTGTGGAGATAGGTAGGATATATAACGTTTCACTCTGGATTTGAAGAGGTTAAATCTTAATGTTCGGGGAAGTATTCTCCCGGCAATCTGTTTTACATTATCAATGGAATACGAAAGGAACGAAGATTGTTCACTCCTGTGTACATGGCAGGCTGGGTCTTAGTTTTAAATGTCTGAACTATTGGAACTAAGGAATATAGCTCGTCACAATATTCTCCATGGAAATAGCGATATAATTGCCAGAGGCTTGTGACATTTAATTTGTGCAAAATGGCTTGTAAGGTTGAAAATATTTCACATTATTTACTGTTATGGTCCAAGTTCATTCTGTCGTTATAGGTAAGGTCCCTTAACATTTACATTATTTCGGACTATTGTCCTCATCCTTGTTGCCATATTTATCACGTTTCGGTCGTTTTACGCTTCGGCCTTCTTCAGGTTGTTGGAATGTTGAACTAAACCCATTATTTCGCTCGCTGCGGTAGACTGTTCTAGTTCACGTGCCATGTCTAATGGATATCTGTTATCAGTTATCTTCTGTTAATTCACCTCTCCAATTTCTCCACTGCCTTAAGCAGGTATTAAACACACAACTCTTTGGGTCCTGTCACTGGATCTAACTAACGCCTTTATATACTGTGCCATGTGTCCTTAAGGAGAGAGGTGAATTAGGCATCTCTAGACAAAATCTAGCAGCAATACACTGATCTGATCCTTTTAAATGAAGAACATGTAGGGTAGGTTTAGGTACTTTCAGGAGTGGTATAAGAAGCGTGAGAAAGGCAGAAAAGATGCGTGGATGGTGAGATTCCTCTCTACTATTGAGTGAGAAGATATGCAGTTTTCCGCCTCTCAACTGGACAGGGCCATGAGATAAAGAATCTCGAGGCCATAATGTGCGTTCAAGGTGACGATGTTCATTGAGTCCTACCGATCGCATCAGTTCTCGCGACCGGGCGCGCTCTTCATCCATCGATGGACGAGCTGAGTGATCCCTCATCCAGGGTTTTGTTTCGATTGTTTGGGGAGGGGGTTGCGAGGGGCTTAAAAAATGTGTACGGGGAGCAAGAAGGTCGAGAAGCACCGCCATCCGGGATATCCGTCCCTAACAGTGTGATCCCCCGGCCGGCCGGCCGGCCGACCGCCCGGCCGACCGCCCGGTGACGGCCAGTGGCGAGAGCGGCGAACTGTCGGCATCATTACTCAGTGTCTTTAGCAATAGATCTTTTATTTGAGTTCCACTTGAGATCTGCTATGAACTTACGCCAAAACACCTGCTCAGAGCAATGAGACTTTTCAGACTGCATCCATTCATTGTCACTATATTTAAATTAAAGTTCTCTCTGAATATTACACGAGGCCGAGGAGAAATTTATGGAGATTCAATTGTCGATCTACATAAGTACATTGTCAGTAATATATATGCTGACTAGCAGCATGGCCTGGCGTTGCCCGTGCTTGATTCAAAAATCGTACGACTCATACAACAATCGCTATCACTTGACATAAAATATTTTTGCTCTTCCTTGCCTTTAAAGGAGTGCCCTTTGCCGTGCTGATGTTGCTACATGCCTTACTTCTTGCCTATCTCACACTGAGAATTGTTTCTAAGCTCTATACTAAACATTAAATCTGAACAAAATGAACACAAAACGATCAGCTTTAAAAAAATGACTCGAAACTGGAAAAACCGAATGAAAAAAGAATGTTAACAACAAATACATTTTCACACCCAACCCAGTTCTGCGGAATCAGAATCAACGTTGAGTTTAAGCAAGCGAATGAGCCAATTGGAGTAAAGTGCCATGCAGATTTAAATTTTTCCCACTTGTGACGAATGCAGCTATCGATTTTTTTGCATGCTATCATGCTACTTAACATTCGTGTCAGTCAGCTGTTGGCTCTCACGCTGGCCAATAGAATCTTCCTGCCTATTCGTGGCAGCCAGCTATAGGCTCTCATTCTGGCCAGTAGAAAATGACCACAAACTACATGAAAACTGCCGTAGAAGCATGAAAAAATCGATTATTTCCACTATCGATGGGAGTTGCGAAATGCAAAGTCGGTCTTGGCATTTTTGCTAATTTGGAGCATCTGCATGTAAATTTTGGTGCAAATCCATCGAAAATTGCGGCCGTGCATTCGTTACACACAGACACACACATCCTGCGTTTTATAGATAGAGATATCACAATGAGAGCCTCTTTCAGATTGCAGCTATTCATCGTAACTAGTGTGAATTTAATGCAAGCTCGGGGATGATAAAACGTTAGTAATTTGGTTTTGTGGCATTAAAAGTTAATCGCTCTTCCCCCATTGACTTTTTTTAGAGTTATATCTGATGAAAGATCAACTGCAACGCTATGGTCACCTCGACCTTGCTTGTCAACCTAACTGTCAGGGTTTCAATTCTCGGTAGTGGATGCGCACTGCTGATGAGTCTTAAATATAGGACGAAACGTCCAGTTCTTTCTGCATTCTGTTGAGGTTTCTTTCAAACTCAATGAATTACTTAATTTTATATATATATATATATATATATATATATATATATATATATATATATATATATATATATATATATATATATATGTGTATATATGTGTGTACCATTGCTGTCAAGGATTCTGCAGTTATTCTTTATCCGACTAAATCCAGCGTCGAAACTGAAGTTGATTCATGGAATATCGGTAAAATGAAAGCTGTAATGTCAAGTAGGTTTTCGTTTCCCTGGTCGAAATCAAGTCGAGACCCTTTGACAGAATGTCACGCCATCTTCTCTCCTCTCACGCACATTTATTAAATGAATAAGAGTAAAGTTCGGCCGGAGACTTTCAAATAATAATCCTTTCCGGTGAGTTAGTTTTATATTAATTCCTGACCACTGAAAACCACTATCTTCCTGATTTTCAATGTACTTTTATAGTAAATGTGTCAAAATATTTTCAAAAGAAATCTGTAGAAAGGTGCACAGTGAATCTTTGTCTCAAACATGTTGTAGTGTGGCCTATATAATTATTTACGAATTTTGATCACCTTTCTGACCATAGCTCAATTAGATCTCATTTAAAGATTCATGGAGACTTACCGGATACTATTCGTAACATACTTGTTGACAACACTAATATAATAGCATCATCTACATGCAAAACAAGGATAAAAATAATTGAAGCCTCATTAATAAAAGCAAAAAAAACAAACACATACTAATATCAACTATGAACATGGACACAATATTTTGACCGTGTTTTGAAAACTGAAAACATTATATAAATACATACATGCAACAAACTATTTCTCATTTAACAGTTAACATATTTCGTCCTTGAAAATGGTTAAATGTATAGCCGAAAGGGATCTGATTAAAAGAACATTCTGTCAGTTTTTATAGAATTTATCATCTGAAAAGAAAAAAATATTACATCGCATGAGAAATTGTATAAAAAACTAAATCAAAGCAACTTGTCTGTCGTACGGTCTAGCTGAAAATAATTTATACAGACACACACACAAAAATATATATATACACGTATATCTATCTATCTATCTATCTATCGATATATATATATATATATATATATATATATATATATATATATATATATATATATATATCAGTGAAAATTGGACTGAACACTGAGAGGCGACAGACTGTCACAAGCTAAACGCAATCGTCAGACCTCCTGAGTGTTGACTTCAGTGTTCACTTTTATGTTTACATAGGCTCTATCTCTGTTATTGAGCACGTTATCCCATAAATATAGTATAACTTAAAATTATATATATATATATATATATATATATATATATATATATATATATATATATATATATATATATATATGAAGAAATATAGTCTTAAAGTGTGCTATATTTATGGGATAAAGTGCTCAATATCAGAGATAGAGCGTGTGTAAATATAAAAGTGGACATGGAAGTCAGCACTTAGAGGCGACAGTCTGTTTCATTACACTAGCATGAAACAGACTGTCGCCTCTAAGTGCTGATTTCCATGTCCACTTTTATATTATATATATATATATATATATATATATATATATATATATATATATATATATATATATATAATTTATACGTATCCTAAATTCAGAAACACACGCATACAACTCCCTCTCTCTTCCTCTCTCTCCCTCTCTCTCTCTCTTTCTCTCAACATATATATATATATATATACATATATATATATATATATATATATATATATATATATATATATATATATATATATATATATATATAAGGGGTGTAACAGGAGAATTGTCCAAATCGTGTTACCGCATAATCGTCAATCCCACATTAGGGTAAATATCTAAAAACCACTAAACTAATTGAGTTTCTTTTTTCCCAGGAGTTCAGGTAAGCCGTTTAGCCATCTTGACGTAAGAATCACTAAAACCATTTGGGTTTTTCAGGTAGAAAGAGAACAAGTTAAACTGTCTTCCTAAATGAGCAATTGCGTGAGGAAAAGATCATTCAGGCTTTCCGTAATGGTACCAACATTCATACTCTGGCTTCCATCTTCAAAGTGCATTCAAGAAAATCAAGAAAATGGTGAATAAGTTTAAAAAAGAGGGAACGGTATAGAGGAAAACTGAATCAGGAGGTCACGGCAGAAAGAGGATCATCATTTCAACTCAGAGCTTCAAGAGATCAAAAACTCAACCCATAAGATGTGAGATAGGAGTTTCAGATATGACAGTCCAAAGAACAGGGAAGAAAGACTTGAAAATTAAATAGTACGTGAAACCTGTGATGCACATTGTTACTTCAGAACAGAAAGTTAGAAGGTTAGAAAGGGCGAAGATCATCTTGAATAAGTTGAAAAATTATCCTGGATAATATATATATATATATATATATATATATATATATATATATATATATATATATATATATATATTTGAACTTTATCTCAAGCCTTCATGAGTTTTCGTTCCTTAGCTATGATTAATTAATGATGAACATGTCATTTTCGATTATGTTAGAATTCATTACAATTCTTCTGTTAAGCTTGGAGAGTAATGATACACACTTATTGCTTAAAGAAGAGTCCAGTCGCGTTATAAAATCCTCGGATAATTCCAGTAATATATCTTTAATCATTTCTAAGATATAACGCTTCAAAACAATCTATGAAATGGACAACTTTGCTGTTACACCCGGTGCATATATATATATATATATATATATATATATATATATATATATATATATATATATATATATATATATAAGAGAGAGAGAGTGAGAGAGAGAGATACTTGCGCCTGTGTCTGTGCGTGTACATGTATGTGTGTGTTTGTCTTAGGGCTCTGATTCTAGGAACACCATGGAATTCACCTCATTACTTTTGTTTAAGTATGAGCATTTAACCAACAAAGTAGTCCTCAAAGAAAATGCCAACTAAAACCGCACTTATCTCTAAAATCAGAAAGATATAGTTGAAACTTCTGAGACACGTAATGAGGGAGATAGGCTCTGAAAATAAAACACTCATAGGAAACATTGTAGAAAGACCGGCGAAAGGGAAACGAGTAACACCTCTACTGATTTGGGGCGAAAGGTTGAGCAAGGAGTAAGTTTGGTAATAACGGATCATAATTTGCTTAGAGCTACAAGGAAAAGGAAGTTGCGGAGAGCTACGATCACAAATAACCTGAAGATTCATAAACGATGCTAGATTTTATTTAAATTATGTTCATGACAATGTAATCCGTGATAAAGTGATTGAGTTGTCAGACTGGTCGACAAATAACGACACACCTGCAATTTGTCAACAAGTAACGAAAGTGTACAGCAGAAAATGGTGACATATGCTGAAGGCCGAAAGGCTTTCGCGTCGCATGCTGCTTTTGAACAACAAAAAAAAGAGAAAAAAGAAGAAAGAAAGAAAAATGTTTCACTATTGAATGAGGTCAGCGAGGTCGTGTAAATTAACTTCTGTTAACTAATTGTGTTTCAAGGGTCACTGAGTGAAATTGATTACATAGAACAATATGCTAATACATTTCTATACTTTACGAATACAAAACCTAAAAAGGGGTCCACCAAACTGCGATACAACCGACTGACTTTCCCTATCAGGGCAACTTTTACGAGAAGACTACGTGTGTGTATACATGGAGATTTGGAGTTTGTGATCATTTATTATACAGAAAGCTACACCTGAAATTGGTCAACACGTAACAAAAGCTGCCCCTGAAATTGGTCAACACGTAACAAAAGCTACACCTGAAATTGGTCAAAAAGTAACGAAATGGACTCCACCTGAAATTGGTCAACACGTAACAAAAGCTACACCTGAAATTGGTCAACAAGTAACGAAATAGACTCCACCTGAAATTGGACAACACGTAACAAAAGCTACACCTGAAATTGGTCAACACGTAACAAAAGCTACACCTGAAATTGGTCAACACGTAACAAAAGCTACACCTGAAATTGGTCAACACGTAACAAAAGCTACACCTGAAATTGGTCAACACGTAACAAAACCTACACCTGAAATTGGGCAACACGTAACAAAAGCTACACCTGAAATTGGTCAACACGTAACAAAAGCTACACCTGAAATTGGTCAACACGTAACAAAAGCTACACCTGAAACTGGTCAACACGTAACAAAAGCTTCACCTGTAATTGGTCAACACGTAACAAAAGCTACACCTGAAATTGGTCAACAAGTAACGAAATGGACTCCACCTGAAATTGGTCAACACGTAACAAAAGCTACATCTGAAATTGGTCAACAAGTAACGAAATTGACTACACCTGAAATTGGTCAACACGTAACAAAAGCTACACCTGAAATTGGTCAACAAGTAACGAAATGGACTACACCTGAAATTGGTCAACACGTAACAAAAGCTACACCTGAAATTGGTCAACACGTAACAAAAGTTACACCTGAAATTGGTCAACATGCAACGAAATGGCCTCCACCTGAAAGCGTAACGGTATCAATTTGTAGCTTGAAGTATTTCTTAGATTGCATCGTGGCATCAAATGATGATTGAACACAAGCAATCGCTTTTCCAACTAGCTCGCTAAATATAGCTTTGCGGCAAGCGTTCTCAAGAAATTGAATTCTTCGTGCATAGAGTGTCCAAGAATGAGAATATTTTAATATATAATGAAGATAGAACTCACTACACGAGCAATAGTCTTTCAATAGCTCTCTAAGGGTGACTTTAAGATAATCTCTCTCAAGATATATACTATATTGATCTTAGACTGTCACAGAAGGACATTAGGAGGGCAGAGTGTTGACAGACTGCACTCTCGTAACGGACTTTTAATCGCTAAGTGTTATTAAAATTTGAATTGACTTTCTTCGTATAAGAAACCCAACAGTCAAAATTAGCGAAATTCGGAATTTAGTAGCGATGCACTCTCAAAGTACCTAAATCTAGCAACGGTGGTAATGGTAATATTAGTCGTTTCCTTATACGGAAACATTCGGCATTCATTGACCGAGCAGCAGTCCTTCTTGTTATGCTTTTCTTAACTCCCTGGCCATCGGGCTGGGATCAAAGTGTAATATCTGTTCTCCTCATCTCTTCTGGTAATATTAGCTGTTTCCTTATAAGGAAACATTCGGCAATCATTGACCGAGCAGCCAGTGCTTCTCATTACGATTTTTTTCACTCCCTGGTCATCGGGCTGGGATCAAAGTGTAATATCTGTTCTCCTCATCTCTAATGGTAATATTAGCCGTTTCCTTATAAGGAAACATTCGGCATTCATTGACCAAGCAGCCAGTGCTTCTCGTTACGCTTTTCTTCACTCCCTGACCATCGGGTTGGGATCAAAGTGTAATATCTGTTCTACTCATCTCTAATGGTAATATTAGCTGTTTCCTTATAAGGAAACATTCGGCCTTCATTGACCGAGCAGCCAGTGCTTATGGTTACGCTTTTCTTCGCTCCCTGGCCATCGGACTGGGATCAAAGTGTAGTATCTGTTCTCCTCATCTCTAATGGTAATATTAGACGTTTCCTTATAAGGAAACATTCGGAATTCATTAAATGAGCAACCAATTCTACTGTCCGTTGAAATTTTCAAAATCTTTCTCTTAAAACATTTTTCAAGAAACTAGGTTTCTCAAGTAAGGTAGATGTTATCGTTCTTTCCAGTACGGATGAGGGTTTCCTTCCTAACCTTTTGTTTGAAGTTACGTGGAATGTCAACATTTACATTATGTTATTATTTTCCCTTCCTGTTACATGTCTTAACCATTTTAGTCGTTGCTGTTGCCGAAAGTTCCCAAGTGATGTTGTTTCTGTTATCCGTTGAAAATTATTTTCTCATGAGCTACGTCCCTAGATATACATTGTCTGAAAACACTTCTTTTCTACCTTGTTTCTCTATTTGAATATTAAATATAATACATAGTAAAGCTTGTTTTTTTTCTTCATCAAAAGCTGCCACCCAGTTCGTTTGAGCTCACGTGACTTAGCACCAACTCTCTATAAACTTGGGATTGATTCTGGCGAAATAATCTTAATGTAATCACCACATGAGGTAATACAATTCAGTAGGTCTACATAAAACGTTTTGCAGTTGATTTTGAGTATTTAAAATTGTAAACGGACTATATAAATTCCGTTGATATTACTAATATGTTACATTATTTGAACTACTGTCCTCATCTTTGTCGCCATATTTATTACAACGTTTCGGCCGTTGTACGCTCCGGCCTTCTTCATGTGGTTGGAATGTCGAACTGAACCCTTTATTCCGCTAAATTGGAGTAGACTGTTTTAGTTCCACGTGCCATGTTTAATGGATGTCAGTTATCAGCTATCTCCTGTTAATTTCCGTCTGAAAGTTCTCCACTGTCTTAGACGGGTATTGAACTCACACACTTTGGGTCCTGTCAGTAGATCTAACTAACGTCTTTATCCACTGAGCCATCTGTCTTTGTTTTCGTTACAGTGAAATAGAAAGGATCGAACAATTCACTCTACGTAAATCATCTGCAGGGAAAACTTGTTTGTCATCGCGACATGATAAGCACTTAAAACCTAAAACGCTTTCTGAAGACATGTTAAGATTCGAGAAAAAAGCCAGTAAATTTATACCAATAATTGCATTTCATTTATACCACTTAATTCATCAAATATTTATTTTTTTATTGTTCTTCTATTTTAACCTCAAACCAAAATAACCAAATAACTGAA
Organism: Acanthosepion esculentum; assembly: GCA_964036315.1. NCBI lineage: Eukaryota > Metazoa > Mollusca > Cephalopoda > Sepiida > Sepiidae > Acanthosepion > Acanthosepion esculentum. The sequence goes on along the minus strand of OZ038477.1, from coordinate 141,866,316 downwards.
CGCAAAGATATTTAAATAAACTAAAAAGAGATTCCAAGCGACAAATAAATATTTAGTAAAAATTCGTCAGGGCGAAGGAACTAATTTTAGTCAGTGTAAAAATATTACAAATTACGGAGTGAATTTTATAAAGTGAATTTAAATTTAATCAAATTAATTTTGTTTAAAATGTTCAGGACAGCTCGCGCTTTCAAATATAATGCAATAAAAACTAATAGAATTGTCAGTCAAGACAGTTCTATATTTGCTACGAATGATAAGTGTTCTAGTTCGGATAAAGCACAAAATTTTCGAAAGCTAATTTTTCAGGAATCGCCGTCTTTTATACTTAAAGGTTCGGTGCAACCAGTCTTCCTGAGATAATTTAATAACTTATGCTGTTAAACTAATAAAATATCACGGAGGATTTTTTTACTGGCAAATAAATGGCGTGCTTCCTCAATTTATTAAATAAAAAATGACCAGCTTCTCAGGGGCTATTTTTAAAGATCCGCCTGCAGAACTAGTTCACTTGGAAGATTGACGCAACATGGTCTTTCTACAGATATTTCTTTTTGGCATGTTAACAGTTACCGAGCAAATTTAAGCTTAATAGTTCCGGAAAACGAAAACTAAAGCAAATAAGATGAGATTATTGACCTTCAACCATAGTGAAAATTAAAAAAAAAACCGTTGATTTCCGCGGGAAAATGTTGGATGTCCACCAGATATATCATGCACAAAATGTAGGTCATTAAAAACAGGAGCTGCAGTTGCAACATCGATAAGAGCGCTCACTTCAAATTGAACTCAAGAAAAATTAAGATTATTAAAATGGTGGTTTCTCCTACGATCTCCATCCTCACCAGATTTAGCAACTACATATTTACTGCTGTTTCGATCACTTGAACATTTCATAATTGACATAACATTCTGAAAAAAAGAAAAAATTGACGTCTTTCTTACAACTTCAGAGAAATCCCCAGATTTCTTTATAAATTGAATCGAAAATATGGTTTCTGGGCATCCTGTGTAAGACGATGAACTACATCCACGTCCTAGGGAAGGCGATAAACTACATCCATGTCCTAGGGAAGGCGATAAACTACATCCACGTCCTAGAGAAGGCGACAAACTACATCCACGTACTAGAGAAGGCGACAAACTACATCCACGTACTAGGGAAGGTGATAAACTACATCCACGTCCTAGGGAAGGCGATAAACTACATCCACGTCCTAGGGAAGGCGATAAACTACATCCACGTACTAGGGAAGGCGACAAACTACATCCACGTACTAGGGAAGATGATAAACTACATCCACGTACTAGGGAAGGCGACAAACTACATCCACGTCCTAGGGAAGGCGATAAACTACATCCACGTCCTAGAGAAGGCGACAAACTACATCCACGTACTAGGGAAGATGATAAACTACATCCACGTACTAGGGAAGGCGACAAACTACATCCACGTACTAGGGAAGGCGATAAACTACATCCACGTACTAGGGAAGGCGATAAACTACATCCACGTACTAGGGAAGGCGACAAACTACATCCACGTACTAGGGAAGGTGATAAACTACATCCACGTACTAGGGAAGGCGATAAACTACATCCACGTACTAGGGAAGGCGATAAACTACATCCACGTACTAGGGAAGGCGATAAACTACATCCACGTCCTAGGGAAGGCGATAAACTACATCCACGTACTAGGGAAGGCGACAAACTACATCCACGTACTAGGGAAGGTGATAAACTACATCCACGTCCTAGGGAAGGCGATAAACTACATCCACGTACTAGGGAAGGCGACAAACTACATCCACGTACTAGGGAAGGTGATAAACTACATCCACGTCCTAGGGAAGGCGATAAACTACAACCACGTACTAGGGAAGGCGATAAACTACATCCACGTACTAGGGAAGGCGATAAACTACATCCACGTACTAGGGAAGGCGACAAACTACATCCACGTACTAGGGAAGGTGATAAACTACATCCACGTCCTAGGGAAGGCGATAAACTACATCCACGTACTAGGGAAGGCGATAAACTACATCCACGTCCTAGGGAAGGCGATAAACTACATCCACGTACTAGGGAAGGCGATAAACTACATCCACGTCCTAGGGAAGGCGACAAACTACGCCCAACATCAAGGAATCCTGTCAGGAGGTTTTGAGGTGCGTAGACCCACTTCTTAATTGCTAGTGTTCACAGTTAAAGTTCCGACTGTGGGCGGGTGGTTAAACCCCACACTGGTGTCAGTGAACTGTGAAAGTGTAAAAATAGGCTTTAATACCAACAATATATGTTTGTAAAAAATTATTACCAGAAATAAATTTTTGAAAAAGAAATTATTACCAGCAATACATTTTTGAAGGAAAAAATATTACCAACAATATTTTTTTGGAAAAAAATTGTTAGCAGCAATACATTTTGAAAAAAAATATTACCAGCAATAAAATTCTTGTCGGCATTAAATAACCCATTATGGATGATATGCCGTAAAACAGACCAAACCAATATCTCTCTCTCTATCTCTCTCTCTCTCTCTCTATCTATCTATCTATCTATCTATTTCTCTATATATCTATTTGAAAAAATGATATTACCAGCAATAAAATTCTTGTCAACATTAAATAACCCGCTGTTGTTGATATGCCATAAACCAAACCAAACCAAACCAATCTATCTATCTATCTCAACATCTCTCTATATATCTATCTATTTGAAAAAAAGATATTACCAGCAATAAAATTCTTGTTGGCATTAAATAACCCATTGAGGTTGATACAAACAAACAAAAAGGTAAAACAAACAAAACCAAACCAATCTCTCTCTCCCTCCCTCCCCCCCTCTCTCTCTATCTATCTATCTCCACCTCTCTCTCTATATATATCTATTTGAAGAAATTACCATCAATAAAAATCTAGTCGACATTTCTTGTTCGGTTGTGAACTTTGAAAATGAAGGTTTTTTTATTAGTAATATTTTATCAATAATAGTGACTAGTTTTAACTCGTGAAAATTTCACGGTTTTCCTATTTGAAATTTCTGCCGAATCTTAATTCTTCAGTTAAAGATTGAATAAGTTCATGGCGTGTTCTGTGACAATAAAATATCTGTAGAAATTCCCCTATCGCATCGTTAAGTATTTGAGTTTATAGTGGATCAGCCAATCTGTATTGGTTAAAAATACAAATAAAACTGACCCTCTACTATTTTTACTATATCAAATGTCACCAAGACAACGACAAGAGAAATAATCAAGTAGAAGAATTTGTTCAACAAGAAATATTTGTTTATAAAACACAACAAATCCAAAATATATGACGCTAAAGTTGTTAAAACACTTTAGAGTTTTTGATTGTGCGTAATATTGAAAGAACTTAAGTTGCTGATCTGTATGTATGAAAGTGAGAAGGTGTGCTTAAGTACATTTGTCGTTGTAGGAAAATTAAACATTTGTTTTTTTTGTTTTAAATTTTTAAAAAAATGTTCTTGACTCACTGTGATTTCTAAAGAGTTGTCGTTCTTTTACCGGAGATGTTTGTTGTGGAATAATATATTTTGTTGGAGTGAGCGTTCTTTCGCAAGCTGGGTTTATGTTAATTTAAGTAATTAACGTTAAGCTTGGAATTGGTGACAAGGTCCGTTGTCGCGTTGAAGAATTTGGTTCGTCTCTTTTGTTGCTGTGTGGATTTCCAATGAACTCAAGTGAACGAGTTGAATATTTTAAGGGCCCACTGACCAAGACGCGTCGAAGTTTCGTTTTTATTAGTTCTCTTGGTTACGTGGGGTGATCGTGAACATGTTTACATTTTGTGGCGTCAACTCGAGGTCAAAATTTGGGTCGGTACCTTCGGACGTAGTTGACGACACCTAATTAATATTTTTCAACCAATCAGAATGCATCAGTTCTTATATTTGGTTGGGAGCCTCTATGTGTTTAACTTGCACAAATTTGAGATTTAAAACAATAAATGCAGGAATCTGATTCTACAAGCTTAAGGACTTTAACAAAATATTGCAGCAACAATCATAAATATGAATGTTGGTCATCATTTTAAGAAGTAAGGGGGTACAAATGAAAAGATCTGAAATTGACAACTTTTCCGTTTCACTAAAACAGACATTAATCACTTCTATCTTCCCTTGTTTCTTACGTGTCCTGGGTATGACGATAAACTACATCCGCGTCCAGCGTAAGACGATAAACTACGTCCAACAGCAAGGCCTCTGATCAGGAGGCTCTGAGGAGCATGGAAACACCTCTTAATTGCTGGTGTTTCCTGTTCCACCCTGACCCTGGGTGGTAGCACCTGTTAAGGTCCCAGCTATGGGAAAATAGTTAACCCCGAAACTGAGGTAAAAAGCATTATATAAGTGTAAAAATAAGTTTTAATACCAGAAATACTTTGTAAAAAGTTATTACCAGAAATGAATTTTTGAAAAAAAAAATATTACCAGCAATACGTTTTTGAAAAAAAAAACTATTATCAGCAATACGTTTTTGAAAAAATATTACCAGCTAACGTTTTTGAAAAAATAATATTACCAGCTATACGTTTTTGAAAAAAATAATGTTACCAGCTATATGTTTTTGAAAAAATATTACCAGCTATACGTTTTTGAAAAAATAATATTACCGCTATATGTTTTTGAAAAAATAGTATTACCAGCTATATGATTTTGAAAAAATAATATTAACAGCAATACGTTTTTGGAAAAATAATATTAACAGCTATACAGTTTTGGAAAAATAATATTACCGCTATACGTTTTTGAAAAAAATAATATTACCAGCTATACGTTTTTGAGGAAAAATAATAACAGAAATAGATTTTTGACAAAACAAAAATATTACCAGGAAAACAAAAGTTGTCGGCATTAGATGACCCATTGAGGTGTTGATATGCCGTAAACTAAACCAAACCTTGTTTCTTACATTTTCTCACTAAAACCAATTATTGTCATTTCCCATGATTCCACGCGATCAAATCGGAATAGTCCGTTATTCATGAGGTATTAGCCAGACATCAAATTCTTGCGGACTAACGAAGCAAAATTATAAAAGGATATGTTATTTTTTATTATACTCATTTTCATACAATAAAAGGCCCAAGAGCTACTCAAGGTAGATGGTTACTGTATAGGGTTTTATGAACGTAATAAAAGTGAAGTCCATGGGATTATGCTGGAAAGATAACGATTAACCCTAGACTTGAAGTAGTCAAGATTGTAGTGATTAGGAAAGCATCCTGTCGGGAGCCTGTTCCACAAAGCAACAGTCTTAGGAAGAATCTGTTGAAATTTAATTCTTACTAACTGAATACGAAGAGAAATTGGATGATTCGCACTTGCGAGCGTGTCCTAGGGGGTCCCAGTTGTTAAGGTCAGGAATAGAGGGACTGAGGAATGTAGCTCGTATATTTACACATTTCTTTCTGGTGCCAATAAACGGTGAATGAATCTATCACCAGTTTTGGATCAAGGACAACATTCCGCCGCTCAGACAACCACCGTCTTCTCCAGATCTCGCCTCTTGCGACATTTTCCTCTTTCCCTTGAAAGGAACAAGATGTCAAGACGTCGAAGCAATCCAAGAGAATGCAATGTGGCAGCTGCTTGATGTCCCTCAAAAGGATGATCCCGTCAGTGGATAAAGTGTGTGGCTACAGAAGGAGACTACTTCGAAGGAGATTAAATGCCGAATTCATGAGTGCTGTAGTTTTCTTTTTTATACACCAATCCAATACCTTTTGACCAGACTTTGTATAAAAAGTTTACAAAAAAATGTCCAAGTCTCGGGGCTATTTTTTTTTCTTTATTATCAGGCGCAACGTGATCTTTCTACGTGTGTTCCTTTTCCTCTATATTGAACTTTGCCGAGCAAAATTAGGCTTAATATATAATTTCATGAAACGACAATCGAAATAGACTACAGAAGATTATCGACCTTCGCTCAATGTGAAAAATGAAAAAGCCGTTGATTTCCCAGGTAAAGTTCTGTCTGAATTTCTGGGAGAGGAGATATTATTTACCCACCTTATCGTTCTTGTTGTTGTTGTCGTGACAACGTTTCGGTCGTTGTCCCGCCCATCCTTCTTCAGGTTTTTGTCGAAGCAGCAAAGAGGATACACTGGATTATTAAACCTGTAGGATACACTGTGGATTATTCCTAATGAAAAGAGAAAGGTCCTTTTTTCCAAGAAATGCTACTCCTGCGCGTATATATCCCTGAACATTAGAAATTCAGTACCTTCAAATCAGTGTCAAATTGTACTGTCCTTCACTTATTACCACCTTTCATTCATCGTCACTTGTCTTATTCACATGATCCTTTTTGACAGCAACTTTGTCTCTCGAACCTTGTCTTGGGTGGACTTTAGTTTCTGTTATGGTCCAAGGTTAGGACCAAGGAAGAACAACACGAACACAAGAGTAGAAATAACGAAGATATATTACACAGAATAATAATACAAGATGTGGAAGGTGTTAGTATGACTGTCAGTCTGGTTTGGAGTGAACTACTATCGGCTCGACTCGATTCCGTCTCGATATTTAACAACCCTCCCACGTGGGTCGCATGTGGCACAAGGACAACTTAAAGTGGGTTCTTCGAGCCCGTAGGCTCGGCCAAAAATATGCCCATTTAGAACCCGTATAAACGGGTTCAGGGACTGTCTACCTCCCCGGACGAAACTTCCGTCTCGTCCCTCTCTCTTGAGAGGCGCAGTATTCATAGTGTCAGGAAGAGTTCACTCTGTCGTTATAGGTAAGGTCCCATAACAGTTTTAAAAAAAGGAACGCATAAGACTCAACACGCCAGGTGTTGCTGACCTGGTTACCATAGAATGTTAAAGGGTAGAGTTGCTAACCGAAAACCCAAAGGATAGATTTATAACTTTACAAGAATCTGTTTTCGAACGCAATGACCTCGGTTAGAATTTTAACTCGACATGCCAATGCCGCTTCCCACGCCCACGCGGATATTCTCACTGTATTAGAGCTATGCATTACCTATAATTTTCTTGAAGAATTGCATTGCAATTTAGAAAGTAAGGAATTTGTTAAATGGTCAGGAATTAATACACTCTTAAATAGCAGAATTAGTTCGGCGTACCTTACTGTTGTTTCACGGAGCTCTTTATAACAAGGCAGTGCTCAATTATACTTTTAAAGAGATGTATATCTCTCGTTGGAATTTTAACAAAGATAGCTTTTCATGGAAAATCGGAATATGGTTTTGATTTCTGCCGAGAAGTATATATTTTGTAATAAGACTTTCGATTATCCACGCCGGTAGAGGCTAATGTCACAGGTTGTAAATAAAAAGAGACGTCTATTCAAATACGTGTTTCAATTAAAATAATGTTTATACTAATAAAAATGATTGTCGGATTGAAAAAAAATACATTATTTGCTTAAATTGCACAGAGGTAAAATATTGCTTATTATTGACACCGCAATTATTTTAATTACCTTCACTCCTTGGCAATGATTGTTGTTTTATAAATCGTTTATTAAAATTGTAATAAAACCTACACATATGATGAATGAGAATTTATACATTTTTTCTTAAGAATTTACAACAAAAATATTAAGCACATATATTTATTAGACATTAATTAGATTATTTATTATTTATTTATTAGATTATTTATTAGATTATTTATTAGATATTTATTAGATTATTTATTATTTATTTATTAGATTATTTATTAGATTATTTATTAGATATTTATTATTTATTTATTAGATTATTTATTATTTATTTATTAGATTATTTATTAGATATTTATTAGATTATTTATTATTTATTTATTAGATTATTTATTATTTATTTATTAGATTATTTATTAGATTATTTATTTATTAGATTATTTATTATATATTTATTAGATTATTTATTAGATTATTTATTAGATTATTTATTAGATTATTTATTAGATTATTTATTATTTATTTATTAGATTATTTATTAGATATTTATTGGATAATTTATTATTTATTTAGTAGATTATTTAGTAGATTATTTATTATTTATTTATTAGATTATTTATTATTTATTTATTAGATTATTTATTAGATATTTATTAGATTATTTATTATTTATTTATTAGATTATTTATTAGATTATTTATTAGATATTTATTAGATTATTTATTTATTATTTACAAGAATAATTTTATATTTACAACATTACACAATTAAAAGTAATGCAATGTAATATTTATCATTTACCAATTTATAAAGGAATAAGTACAAAAATAATTTATAAAACATTAACTAAATTATTAAAAATATTATTTGCCATTTTATAAAGTTCGATTCGCAATTCGCCAATGTTTTTTTGCCAACCATTTCAATGAAAATATAAATAAATAGTGTTTATTATTTGTGTCATCAATTCTGTTGAACAAAGAAAATGCATAAATTCACTTTAATTTGTCTAGGTTTTATTACAATTCTAATTATCTAGGGAAAATCTTCTTTTGACACAACGTTTTTGTGTTTTTTATTTTTTGTTTTTTTTTTATTTTTTGCGGGCACGGAGGTCCAAGTTTGCCGAAATAAATATACCTAGAAGACTATTAAGTTTGTTACTGATGAAGAAAATTTTATATAAATATAACGTATGTTACTGAAATATATATATAGGTAAATATTTTTGATCGATGTGCAAAAATCTGATAATCTTCCTCTCGTCCTGCTATTTGTGGTTTATAATTCAACAACTACATCTAGAATCTTCAATAGATTGGTTTCTATTTGCATGACAATGTGATTCTGTTGCCACGTCAAAGGAAAGGGTTCACAGTGAAGAAAGGCGTTAAAAGTTGTAGTATCATTCCCATCAAGGTTCGTTTTCATCTGACTCTCTCTCTCCCTCTCTCTCCCTCTCTCTCCCTCTCTCTCTCTCTTACTTTCTGACTCTCTCTCTCTCTCTCTGACTTTCTGACTCTCTCTCTCTGACTTTCTGACTCTCTCTCTCTGACTCTCTCTCTCTCTGACTCTCTCTCTCTCTGACTTTCTGACTCTCTCTCTCTCTGACTTTCTGACTCTCTCTCTCTGACGCTCTCTCTCTCTCTGACTTTCTGACTCTCTCTCTGACTTTCTGACTCTCTCTCTCTCTCTGACTTTCTGACTCTCTCTCTCTCTCTGACTCTCTCTCTCTCTGAATTTCTGACTCTCTCTCTCTGACTTTCTGACTCTCTCTCTCTCTGACTTTCTGACTCTCTCTCTCTCTCTGACTCTCTCTCTCTGACTTTCTGACTCTCTCTCTCTCTGACTTTCTGACTCTCTCTCTCTGACTCTCTCTCTCTGACTTTCTGACTCTCTCTCTCTCTCTGACTTTCTGACTCCCTCTCTCTCTCTGACTTTCTAACTCTCTCTCTCTCTCTCTGACTTTCTGACTCTCTCTCTCTCTCTATCTATCTATCTATCTCTCTCATTACACAGTAAAAATACTTACATAAAAATATCCGTTAAACAGGATCGAACTGCAGATGGATATCAACACACTATGAACCATTTCTCACCTGCAAGATCGTGTTGGTTAATGAGTAGAAGCGACTTTTTCTCCTTTGATCCCCAGTGAGACTAGAGTGGAAAGAATACTGCGTTGGGTCCTGGTGAATTGAGGACATTCCCGGCATTTCGTGTGGTACATGAATTGAGACAAGAATGCTGTAGAGAGTGCTTATCTATGGACCAGACGATCATCTGATCTCAAGTGAGAGCCACAAGATAAGACTATTAGTTTAAAATACTCAGGAGGGTGCTAGAATATAGAAGAAAATTTACACTTGACCCGGAGTGAAAATCAATAGTGAAAACTGACAGGAAAATTTAATGAATACAAATAAGGTGGGACGAAAAGAACATGAGACTATAGTGAGAATCTCATTAAGCACCCTAAGCGTATTACTGGATGAAGTTAGAATTAGGTCAATAGGATGTGGCGAGATGAGGACAGCGGTTCAAATGCTTCCATATATCTGCGTCGATGTGGCCTTTAAAAATTAATCTTCCTTTTTTATCTGTGTAGAAGTTTTTAGCCGAGTGGTTTTCATTTTTGTCCTTCATCTTTAATTAACCTCTTCGATTCTCCCCCAGCACGCACAAGAGGCACGTGACCCTTTATTTGGGAAACACTTATGAATTAGGATTAGTGAGAACACATTGCAATGGGCCTTATTCTACATGAAATGTGTTTTCTAGTCGAAATATAGCTGGATCCTAACTGGGTCTTGGAGAATACAGAGAAATGTTTATTTTACAGCTTGCAAAAAGTTAAATAACGGAGGAAATTTTAAAAATAACATTCGGCGTAAAATAATGACGTATTGAGATTTCGTAGTTGTTCCTGCACAACGCGAACTTCAGGTCTGCTCAGGGCAAGCGGTAGACTTTTATCACCAATCTCTTTCTCGAATTATTTTTTTGCGATGTCAACGAACACCCGTTGCCAGTTTTGTGATGTCAACAAATACTCGTTGTCACTTTCGTAGTAGAGACTTTGTAATCGCAGATAAAACTATAGTAACGCCGTTGAACAATACTGGCGTCAGACGCCTTCGAATAACAATTGCACTAATAGTACTTGCTCGATAATACTCGCTCGAATAGTAACCACCGAATAGTGATCCGAATAGAGAAATAGTCTAGTGAATAGCATAGAGTATAGTTATCCGTATAGTAATAGAGGATAAAGTAGAAAAAGTGATCCGTATAGTAACAGAGGATAGAACAGAAATGGCGATCCATATAGTAATAGAGGATAGAATAGAAATGGAGATCAGTTAGACGCCAAGCTAATTTCTACTTACGCTTTTCGTCCATGGTCACGTGATCCACTTAATTCAATACTGGGATCGCCGGTGTTTGCTCTCTGGGGATCTATGTTGAAACTCAAGTGTCTGCAGCGACACCTTATTCCTATATAACAATCCGTCTTTGTCAAAATGTTAAATATTTAGCTGTTGTGATAGCGATGAAAATGGAAGTGTGAAGAAAGGACTAAGCATCAATTATAATAAAACAGAATATATTATTGTAAGCAAGTGGGGAATTACGATATGACGTATAAATCGGAGATATCAATTCGAGAAATTACAGAAGGTTAAATGTCCGGTAAGTGTTTTAAACATGGGACAGATAATCTGACACCAAAGCGCATTGAAATAGCAAAATGTCTTCCAAAAGATAAGCAAAGTACCGTAATCTTTTGTCTATGAGTCGCTAGAGTGTATATGACGCAGTTTTTAAAAAAAGCAGACAAATTAAAGGGAAAGAGTTATTTTCAGAAAAAAAAAAGTTTATTTTCAGGAAAAGCTTACTTTCAGAAAAAAGTTTATTTTCAGAAAAGTTTTTGCTAAAACAATGTACTGAATTGTTAGATAATAACTGTCCTTTTATATGGCAGTGATTACTGGAGCTTCTATTCACAGATGAAGAACAGATTGAGGCAACAGAAATGAGGCTCTACACCTGATTTTAGAACAAAGAAACAAACAAATCTAAAAAAACGAGGGGAAAAATGAAAAGAACTAAAATAAGATGGGACATTTTGTTTAATTTGTGATTTGTAAGCATTACGAAAACGCGATAATGACTCTTGGGGTATACAGCCACGAAATCAACAAGGCACTCTTAGGAAATAAATCGAAATAAAAATGAATAAATATGAACGTTTTTATTTTATTTTTGTGTCGGTCTGAGGTACCGTACGTGAAAGATTTATCTCCCTTTGTTGCAATACACCATTAGTTATATACTATCTCTCCGGTATACAGATTCAATTTGACCGGATTTTTGCGTCCTGGAAAAATGTGATTGACTTCTAAGTTAAAGTATAAGACACTGCAGTTGTTCGACACGAATTTGGATGAAAAAAAACCCTGCTTTTTATACACATAGCATTCTAGTATTGAGAAACAAGAAAAATTCTTAGAACAAAGTAAAGAATGTTGTACCGTTATGGCAGAGAGGGCTTGCCGTCTATTTTCACATGAAGAACAGACTTGAGGTAACAGAAATATTCCTCTACAGAAGGATGCTGAGAATAATACGAACTGAACATATGAAAAACGAGAAGTTTTAAGAAAAAGGAAAGTAAAAACAGGACGCTTATCCTTAGAATCGCTAAAAGACATTTTTTATATTTCTAGGATGCATAATAAGGAAATAAGGTTTGGTAAATTTGACACTCACAGGGCATATTAAAGTGAAGAGAGACAGAGGAAGCCAGGAACTTATCTAACAACCGTGTGAACATGGAATGGTGGGGATGAAGGAAAAGACATAGTTACTAAGAGCTACAAAAAAATAGTGGAGGGTCATGATCGCTCACGTTCTAAAAGGACACGACACGTAGAAGTGTGCGAAACACTTACCACCGGCAATCCAAGATTATATGAACGAAAATCTTTGCTCAAGGATTAATGGAAGCGATGTAGAATTATTATGTGTCAGAAGCAAATAAATAGCTTATAATTTTGCAGTAGAATTGTATTGAAAATTAGAAAGATGAAATAACTGTCGGTGATCATCAAGATATAATTAAAACGTATTGAAACAAATCCGTGCGAGCTGTTTCTTGTTTATGTTTGTTTGTTTTTTTTTTCGGATAAAAACATTTCAAAAGAATTTTATATCCTCGGATTAAAACATCAAATGCTTATGTACGCTGTGGTTTTAAGTGTGTAGTTACATAACTTCTAAGGTAAATTGGATCGAATTATTAATCATTTTGCGATAATGAAAGTAAGTAAAATACAGTGTAACCCGGATATAAGAGAGTTGTCTGGTTTCTCTTATATCCGGGTTTGGTCTATTTTGTTTAGGTTAAAACAAGCTCTAATTTGAGACCATAGAAAATCTCTCTTATATCCGGGTTTCTCTTATATCGGGGTCTCTTATATCCGGGTTAAACTGTACCTAATTTCCATGCACTGAAACCGCTATCATTTTAGAGTGGTGACAGTGTTGCTAAGAATTCTCGTTTAATTTTATTTCTTATAAAAAAAAAATTCCGTACCATTGCCTGTTTTCAGTCTATATTTCTGAGATGAGGTATTATGTACACTATTTACATTATTCCTACTATTGTTCTCATCTTTGTCGCCATGTTTATCACAAGGTTTCGGCCGTTGTACGCTCCGGCCTTGCGGACACATGGCACAGTGGATAAAGGCGTTAGTTAGATCCAGTGACAGGACCCAAAGAGTGTGAGTTCAATACCTGGTTAAGGCTTTGGAGAACTTTGAGAGGGGGAATTTACAGGAGATAACTGACCATTAGACATGGCACGTGGAACTAGAACAGTCTACTCCAGTGTGTGAAATAAAGGGTTCAGTTCAACATTTCAACCACCTGAAGAAGGTCGGAGAGTACAACGGCCGTAACGTTATGATAGACTTGGCGACAAAGATGAGGACAATAGTCCGAATAATATAAATAGTGTACCGGTTTTCAGTTATTTAATTAAACTTAGAGTGTCATTCAGTAGATTTTCGGTAACTGACACTATCCGGCTTTCATCGCTCTAAAAAAGGACAAAGCAGGCACCCGTGTAATTATCGAAACCTATCATTGCGTCGTTTTTAAGACGTTGTTCTGTACAACTGGACAAATCACAGTGTACAGTCTGAAGTTATCAATTTATGTTTTAGTCAGTTTTCATTTTATTTTTTACTTTTACTGGATCCCCACAGCATTAGAAGGCTCTTCACAACTGAAATTACATTTATTTACGATTTCGATGCCTTCAGCAAATTCAAACATTAAAATACATCTTACATATTCTCAAATCACATGCTGTTCTTTTAGAGCAGTGTTTCTCAACCGGTGTTCTCCGAAACCGTAGCCTTCTGCAAGAGGTTGCTATATGTTCCCCGAGAAACATCGAACACTATTATTGCGTAGTTTTTAAGACGTTGTTCTGTACAACTGGACAAATCATAGTGTACAATCTGGAGTTATCAATTTGAGTTTTAGTCAGTTTTTATTATTATTATTATTATTATTATTATTATTATTATTACCGGATTCTCACTGTATTAGAAGACGCGTCACAAGTGAACTTACATTTGTTTACTATGTCGATGCCTTCAACAAATTCTAACATTAAAATATATCTTATATATTCCCAAATTCCATGTTGTTCTTTTACAGCAGTCTTTCTCAACCCGTGGTCACCGAAACCCTAGAGTTCCGCAAGAGGTCGCTAAGTGTTCCACGAGAAACAGTACTAAATAAGCTAGTGGACTTTTGAGTAATTTTTGTTTAATTTTCTGTTTGTAATTTTACTATACCGTACGCCATATTGTTGAAAAATCCTTGGTTCTTATAATAAAGGCTTCGACCGCTTATATTATTTAACATTATAATAGTCATAAGCAGTTGCCCTACCCACGAATCTATGATATACACTACTGCATATCAAGTTTCATAATGTAGTATTCATATAGAATACAAATTTTTTGTAACCTAATTATGTACAATAATCGATCATATGCAATATAGGTGGCCAATTCAACTGGGAAATTTGAAAATAAATACAGTTTATCTAAATACAAATTAGAGACATGTCATAATCAAACATTCCATCTTAAACAAATCAATAATACGAGGGTCATTCAATAAATAAGGTGAATTTTTCGGTATAATGACTTCTAATACAGATAGAAGCTTACTTTTTTTAAAATCTTTCAACGTAGTCACCCAGCACTGTCACACACTTTTCCCGTCTGTGCACAAGCTTCCGTATTCCCTCAGCGTCAAAATCTTTGGACTGATGTCTCAGCCAGTCGCTCACAAAACTTTTGACTTCATCATCACTTTTAAACTTCGTGCCTCTCGTGAACGCTTTCAAGGGACCAAACAGGTGAAAGTCTGAAAGGGCAAGATCTGGGCTGTAAGGGGGATGAGGGAGCAGTTCCCAGCCCAGCTCGTTGATGGTCTGCACCGTTTGGGCTGCTCTGCTGTTTGTGCTCTGCTGTAAGCATCTTTGGCACCCACCGGCAGCTGACCTTGTGTGCTGTCCCAACAGATAAGCTCAAAGTCCTTGCAATGTCATCCACTGTCACCCTTCTGTCAGACTCAATGAGGTCATTGACTGATTCGATCACCTCAGGAGACCTCACTTCTGTAGGCCTCCCAGGCCTGTCTTCATCCTCAACACTGCTCCGTCCTTCTTTAAACAATTTA
Source organism: Acanthosepion esculentum (assembly GCA_964036315.1). Classification (NCBI taxonomy): domain Eukaryota; kingdom Metazoa; phylum Mollusca; class Cephalopoda; order Sepiida; family Sepiidae; genus Acanthosepion; species Acanthosepion esculentum. The sequence goes on along the minus strand of OZ038477.1, from coordinate 141,851,106 downwards.
GCCCACTTGTAGACATTTTTTTGGCTGAAACATGTGGCACCATACACAGTTGACATTCTCCTATGAATATCAACTGGTTTGCACCCTTCAGCAACCAAAAACTTGATAACTGACCGCTGTTCAATCCTGGAGCATGCTTCTTGGTCGGCCATCTTTGTTAATCGCCAAAACTCTCGAAGTTTTTTTTTTAATCTGCAAAAGAAATTAAATCCCTGTGAAAAAGAAGTAAAAAAAGAAGTAAGCTCCTATCGTTATTAGAAGTCCTTATACCGAAAGATTCAACTTATTTATTGAATGACCCTCGTATGTTGCGTCAATGGAAGAATTTTAAGAGTTTTTCGAGACTATGGCTGCCAGGCACGGTGCAAGGGTCTCGTGTCCCAATCTTCAATCTATGATACGAGCCTCCCGAATCTATGATACGTGCCCATCGAATCTATGATAGGGTCCATTAAACTATGATACACCCCCTTCAAATCTATGATACGGCCCGCCACTTTACTACATCTCAATTTGGGGCATCTCGACGTTGTGTATTGGTTAGCAAGTTTGTCTCGCTAAAACAATTACGACTGAGTAGTGAGTTCGATCCTCACTAGGTGACCTATACTTTCGGCCTTGTGCCACATCTAAGTTTAGAAAATCACTACTACATTTGAATTTTCATAATAGTATCCATATAAAATACAAGTTTTATTGTAACCTAATTATGTACAATAATGGATCATATGCAATATAGGGGAACAATTCAACTAGAAAAATTGAAAATAAATACAGTTTATCTAAATAAAAATTCGAGACATGTCATAATAGATCAATCCATGTTAAGTAATATATTTATTTTGTAAAAATACAGGCACAAGGCCAATTTTTTTAAGCCGAAAGTATAGAGCATCCAGTGAGGATCGAACTCACTACTCAGTCGTAATTGTTCTAGTGAGACAAGCTTGCTTACCATTACACCACCTCGAGGTGCCCTTTTCTTTCTCTCTATATAGTGATTTTCTAAGCCCGCTTAGATGTGGCACAAGGCCGAATGTAGAGGGCATCCAGTGAGGATCGAACTTACTACTCAGTCGTAATTGGTCTAGCAAAACAAGCTTTCTAACCATTACACCTCGTCGAGGTGCCCCAAACCATGTTAAGTAAATCGAGATAGCTTTGCGGTAATTTGAGATTTTTATTGTTAACAAAGTTGAATAATTTTAACAGATTCAACGTTCTCGATAAAATATAGCGTTTTTTCGAGACAAAAGAAATTTACGGATTTGAACGAAAAAAAACACAAAAAAAAACCCAGAATGACATCAAAATCTGCAAAACACTTTCCTCTTTTTAATAGTTGTGCTTCGTTTAATTTGTAACGTATATAAACACAGGTAAAATAAATTCAAATGTTGATATATTAACAAGGATCACAAAGCACTGTACCGGATCCCCAATCAGGCTTAGCCCACCCCGGTCAGGGGTTCGGGGGTAGTCTGCGTCAGTCCTGATCGTAGGGAATGTATTCACTATTTATTTAAATAGTCCGAGAGCGGGCCTACGTGAAAATATGTGTCGTGAATGAGGGGGCTTTAAAAATAACCTTTTTTTTTGCATTCATCAGAATAAATTGGGTGAATGTAGCAAAAGTTTTCTGGAAGTATGACCTTATTCAACTAATATTTCAGTGTCTTTATATCTAATTAATACCTTTTAATGGGAAAATTGTGGCTCTAGATATCCCAAAGGTGTTTAACAGGGTTTGGAATGCTCGCCTTCTCCACAATCTTAAGGGCTACGGTGTCAATGGACAAATATTTAGCTTAATCCAATCACTCTTAACAAACTGTGTAATTAAGGTGATTTTGAATGGGAACGCTTCACCATTTTATACTAATACGGGGGCCGCAGTGCTCTATCCTTGGGCCCACGCTGTTTCTGATCTTCATCAATGACCCCCTAGTTCCCAACTAAGTATTTACGCAGATGACACAACTATTTACTCCTATCTTAGTAGCAAGTTCAACAGACCGACAAATTAAGACTGGCAACTGCTCTCGAAAAGGACCTCCAATCAGTGTGGCAAGAAATGGTCTGTAAATTTTAATAACCCCAAAACAAAACTGCTTTTATTTTGTTATATTCCGTGCTAAGGGTATAAATACTTAAGTCCTGGTGGATACTAGAAGAAAGGTTTATTGTACACAACCAGTACAATATGAAATTTACACACAGGTCAATCTAGTAGTGAGTGCCACTAATTGGAAGGTCGGACGTGCTTGCGTCGTCGTCGTCGTCGTCGTCGTCGTCGTCTCTCTCTCTCTCTCTCTCTCTCTCTCTCTCTCTCTCTCTCTCTCTCTCTGTCCTCTTTTTCCTCTACCATAGACAGTTGACATTATAGGTACTTACTACCTATAATGTATCACACATGGGGGTGACTGGTTATTCCATTACATCAAATTTAATCAACACAGAAAGACTTTTCTGTCTGTCATCAGCATGGCTAATACTAAACTCCAGGATTCTTGGGGTCACGTTTTCAATGAAGTGGATAGATTATATTGAATCAGTTGTTATATCTACTGCTAGGAAACTTGGTCCACTGTGTCATACCAGAAAGATTTTCTCATCAGAATCCATCTTGCACATTTATAAATCTACCATTCGTTCGGGCATTGAATAGAGCTGCCATATCAGATCTGGTGCTCCTGCTGTATATCTCGAGATTCTTGACAAAATTCAAGGAAGGATCTCTTTATGTTGTTGATCTAGAACTGGCGCCAGTGTGAAACCACCTTCACTGGTTGGTGGACAGGACCTGTATTTGCATATTCGTTTGTGATTCAGTCGACTACAGGACGCATGCAAGGTGTTTATATATTATGTTTACCGGGTGAACTGCGTCAAAAATATAAAAAAAATAGATATTAATAATGATATATAATAATTTTTATGCAGCGTTTCCATGAGACATTAAAACTATTTTAAGGGTGGCACAAGGCCATAAACGTTGAGAAACGTTGCTTTTAAGAAAATACTTTTCGGTTTCATAATAATATCGTCCACTTTACTTTCTGTGAAATATATAATCAACGGCTTCCAGTTAAGCGTAATTTGAGGCCAAATTAAGTGAAACAGCTTTTTTTTCTGTTACAGATTGAACTGAGAGTATATCTTCTTGTCAAGAAGGAATATCGAAAAATTTAATTTTTGTTTCTTCCTTTTATCGCCATAAAAGAAAAATGGTGACATCTCCTTCAATGCAGAATTCGCCATTTGAACGGTTTCTACCAACTAATTCGATAAAATATTTTGACGAGACAAATTTTTATCTAGTTTGATAAATTTGGATGTATCCATAATTACATGAGAAGTAGAACCACTGTCAGATAATATGTGACAGTAATTTATTTCAGTGATCATTATAGGATGTAATTACTTTGAATACGTTTCTCTCATGTCAGCCACAAATTTCCTTCTTCACATATATCTGGATGTGCGGGTGGTGCAATGGATATTGACACGGAATTAAAAATCGGCGAGCCGAGTTCGAATTCCAGTTAGGTTCGTTTCATTCACATTCAAATACTCTTGGTAAAAGTATGAATCCATCTCCTCCCCTCAACTATGGGTTAAATAGTAATATCTGGAAAAAATCATTGTAATTCTAAAAAAAATCGTTAACGAAGTATTCACACGAGCACAAGAAATATAATTATGCTTACCATTTTCTGATAAAAAGAAACACTTTATTCAAGAAGATCGTGTAGCATCATTATTCGGTTATTAAATTGTTTTACCGGTTTTATGGAACGATGTTCCACCTTTTAGACAACTTTTGTTTCATCGTAAAAGAGAAACTTGTGCTGACCTATCATGAACTGACACATGGAGTGAAAGAAGTGATTGTCTGAAGATGACATTCATTCGTATATAACAATAAACGTTACATTTTTTTAAATAAATTATTAAGAAATAAAAGAATGATTTTTTGTGTTTCAGTGATATTTAACTTTAAGTTTTCAAAACGTACAGACAAAATTATGCGCTGATAATTTATGTACATAAATCTGGAGCATTGCTTATTTTCGTCAAAGTCAATTAAGATACAATTATAAAATATTAGTAGTTGTATTTTTATTATAGCATTTTAATAACGCATTAAGCATATATATATATATATATATATATATATATATATATATATATATATATATATATATGAAGAAATATAGTTTTAAGGTGTGCTATATTCATGGAATAAAGTGCTCAATACCAGAGATAGAGCGTATGTAAATATATAGGTGAACACTGAAGTCAACACTCAGAGGAGACAGACTGTCATGCTAAACGCAATCATCAGGCCTGTTGATTGCGCTGAGCATGAAACAGTCTGTCACCTCTGAGTGTTGACTTCAATGTCATTTACACACATACACACACACACACACACACATATATATATATATATATACATATATATATATATATATATATATATATATATATATATATATACATACATATATGTATATACATACATATATATGTATATATATATATATATTTATATATATATATATATATATATATATATATATCTATGAAGAAATATAGTCTTAAAGTGTGCTATATTTATGGGATAAAGTGCTCAATATCAGAGATAGAGCGTGTGTAAATATAAAAGTGAACATAGGAATCAACACTTAGAGGCGACAGTCTGTTTCATGCTAGATGTAATCGCCAGACCACGAGTGCTGTCATTTTTCTCGGTTATTTATATATACGGGTCAGGGGTGCCTTGTGGGTAGTCTCTTTTGGCAGATATTTTAAATATAACAGCAATCGTGGCCTGACGGTTGCATCTAGCATGAAACAGACTGTCGCCTCTAAGTGTTGACTTCTATGTTCACTTATATATATATATATATATATATATATATATATATATATATATATATATATATATATATCGTACATTGGGGCAGCAGAAACTAGTCACAGCACATTACATTGCATCAATATGGTTCTATTAATATTTCGGCCTCTCCCGTCGTATGAAGTCATAGAACCGCATCTTGAAGTTAAAACCTGCGTCTGCTATTCTGCGACCGTTATCGTCGCATAGCAATCTTCTATGTCAATATAGCAGAATATCATCTTTGATGGTGAATATATTTGTTTAAATGTCCGTATAGCAACTCTGAAGATGGCTTATGTAAGCCGAAAGCTTAGATCATTAACAGCTTAATGAAAAAATATCCAAATGTTGGACAATTTTTGTGTTTATTTTCACCAAAATTAAAGTATATATATACGAAGTTTAGAATGGCTCATGATTAAACATGATTGCCATTCATTGTCTGTTATATATATATATATATATATATATATATATATATATATATATATATATATATATATATATAAGTATAGGATTGGTGTATACGGAATAAATTCCAATAACCAACAAACAGTATTCTTAAAAGAGTGCTCAATACAGAGTAGAGCAAATATAATTATTTATTCGAAAATTATAACAAATCAATTAAACACCCCTCGCAAGGGGAAACGCTGTTACATAAGCTGGTATGACCAATCAAAATACATGTATACGAGAATTAAAAAAACTTGACAACAAACTAGGGTTATAATAACTATTTATTGCCTTAATGTTGGGGTTAGACTAAAATAGGATTAATTCTAACTAATAAGTATTAAATTATACGATAAATTTTGAAATTGAAAATTAAAAATTGCTCATTTTAAAATTTAAACTTAATCTCTATTAAGTTTAAAATTATAAAATTACTGAGTAAAAAAGAAAAAGTACATATGTTATACTATTTATTTTGTTTTTATTGAAATTAATTTGGAATAAACGTTAATATTAACTGTTCCTCTTAACTTCATGGCAACATCGATACATTTGAATTCTAAATATAGGTAGGGGAGGATGACATCATGCAAAAGACAATACATACACAATCAGATTATAATACATAATCACGCAGACGTATTTAGATATATACACACAAAAACAAGTGACGAGACAGGAAATATCTGCACGATCCTTTACAAACAAAAACAACCCCAAAAAACATACACAATGAAAGGTACATCCAAGTTATCATACACACAGACACCGATAAAAACACGTACATACACCCACATACATTGACATAGACAATCCGTTACAACAACCAAGAAATATTTAAAATTGAAAGTGTTATTAAACGAATTCTAACAACTTATTAAAAAATAACTTATACGGGCAAATATACATAGATAAAAATGGTCTAATAGAACAGAGAAACAAACAATAGGGAAAGAAAGGACATTAAAACAGATATATACGTATAAAAATAACACCATCTACTATATAAAAACGAAATTTCCAAACACACAAATATATATAAGAAAATATATATTTAATAAATAGCTATATACGCACTATTGCACCATCCATCCATACATATATATATATATATATATATATATATATATATATATATATATATATATATATATATATATATATATATATATATATATATACACGCACATAAATAGGTATATACATACATAAACCTACACATATTCTAACAATATTATCTTATTAACTATAAAGTACCATAAAGTCCATAATAATTTTAAAATGTCTCGAGACACAATTGTTGATTAAGTCTATAAGCAATTAAAAAACCTTTATCAAACAAAAGTAGATTTTAATTAGTATTGATGATACATACATATACCTACATCCACATATACATATATACAATCATGTATAAATACCCATATCAACACATCCACATATATACATATATAAATACGCACACATCCAAGCATACACACACACACACACATATATACATACACACACAGACATGTATCTCTACATACATACACATAAACATATACATACATACAGAAGTACACGTAAATAGAAATATACATACACAACATACCTGGACATATATATATATATATATATATATATATATTAACCTCCTCTCCTTTTCTCCTCCTTTTTTCCTTTTTACCTTCTTTCTTTTTGTAAAAAAAAACTACGTACATATATATACATCCAGCAGTACAAACACACACACATACATACACACACACGCAGACACAAACAACAATATATACATAAAAAAATTATATATCGTTATACCATATATATATATATATATATATATATATATATATATATATATATATATTGTGAAATATAACATACAACGAATGTCTATTATGTTTGATTACGAACCGTATAACTACTTTAATTTCGGGAAAAAATAAAGACAAAAATTGTCCAATATATATTATTAACGTGTTCCTTGATTTAAGCTTTCGGCTCACACGGTCCATCTTCAGAGTGCTTATACGGACATTTAAACAAAGATATTCACCATCAAAGACGATATTCTGTTATATTGACATAGAAGATTGTTTTGCGACGACATCGGTTGCGGAATAGCAGACGCTGGTCGTAAGTTCAAGATGTGGTTCTATGACGTCATACCACGTAATAGAACGAAATATTAACAACAGAACCATGTGTCTAGATGCAATGTAATGTGTTGTGACTAGTTTGAAATGTAATTTTGTTGAGTGTGGGTTGCTTCGTTTTAACGTAGATGGCATCCAAAATCTGAAGGATCTTTTTACAATGTGTCTGTGCGGGAATTGTTGCGTTATCAACTAATACCTGTCTAATATTATGTACATAGCTCTATACATACATATATATATATATATATATATATATATATATATATATATATATATATATATATATATATATATATATATATACATACACACATGTAAATTCTTTTCACATCGTCTCAAAAGCTTAATAACATTATCATTAAAAGAAGAAAGAAAATCACAATCTTAACCGCCTATAATTGGTAACAAAAGCCATTGGTTTATACCAACGGTTTGCCATAGTTAATACTTCTCGTTTTCACTCTCGCGTGACCATGTGTGACGTCATGAGCTGCGGTGCGATTTTCGTGTATTGTTTAATATATTGTAATGAAATTGTCATCTTTGATAATGGCTTATGTAAGCCGAAAGCTTAGATAGGATTTAAAAATATGTAACAATCTTGTGATTTTCTTTCTTCTTTTAATGATAATGGTATTAAGCTTATCAGACGATATGAAAAGAATCCTTTACATGGCCCGGGGGCCACTAGCGTAGAGTGTTGTGTCATGTTAAAAAGGAAGAACGCGGTTTTGAACTCTTTGGTCTCCTCAGGTGGTTTGTTCAGCAAATCAACTACAAGGAGCTCAACAACTTGGGCACTTTAGAAACCGGAAGTAGTGGGGGGGGGAGAATTTTAAAACTTTAACCGGGTTCAAATAACCCCAAGATGAACTTCTTAAAATGTCTGCATTTACTCATGACCTCTGACCTCACGTTCAGCAATTCATTGCTTTTTTGATATGTTGCTATAGCTTCTCTTCTTGGCATAGATTACACATATTCTCGACTACTATGTTAGTCTTTATATTTCTTAACATATATATATATATAATTGACGTCTACTTTCGATTTCTGAGCACACCAGTTTGTTAGTCCATCCCTGTTGCAAACACCTGTTTGTCAACACCTGTGGCTTATATTTATAATGAAACTAAGCTAAGCGGATCAGTTTCTGGGAGAGAGTACGTAATCCGTCATGAACAGCAGCTTGAAAAATACTAGTACGCTCACACCCTCGGTCACGCTGACTTGTGACTTCGTGCTAGCACAACCAGCGACGGCTTCTGAACTGTTCCGTTTGCCCAATTTCACTCACAGGGCGCGGGTTTAGCTGTGGTATAGTTTCCAGACAATTTCCAAAGGTGCCGCACGTTGGCATCACGAAGTCAATTTCTTGCACCTTTCCTGGTGGAAAAGCGTACGTTCTAACCACTCAGCCATGCATATATTTTTTGAAGTTTTTTAACAGTAAGTCTCCCTCCTTAAAAGCTCGTGGACCACTCGATATAGAGGGTTAAGTTAGGAGGCCATTTGTGTGTATAGAAGTGGAACATAACGGTTAACCCGAGCCTTGATCAAGATAAAATTGTAGTGATCGGGGAAACACCCTGTTGGGAATCGATTCCACGGTTGTTTTTCGCGGGAAGAAGCTGCACTAGTGGCATATACTGTGCTGTTTGATAAAAGTGACTCACCTGATTTCTTTTTTTTTTTTACTAAATGTTCTCTTCTCTGATGAAACGAAAGTTGTGCCAAATTCAAAGGATAAGAGATCTAAAATCCGAAGAAAGAGCTTTGAAAGCTCTTTGAATTTAGCAGTACGTACTGTCAAGCATCCGTTCAGTATAATGTTCTGGGGATGCTTTTCTTTTCATGGAATTGGTTTCTTAAAACCTATTGAAAAGACCCTCAGGAGCGAGCAGTAGATGAGTATTTTAGACTCTTGTCTGCTTCCTTCTGCTGAAAGGGTTCAAATCGATCCCCACCAAGCTCATTTTATGCAGAATAATGCTCCCTGTCACAAATCAAAATTGATGAAGGAATACTTTGATGAGAAGCAGGTGAGAGTTATAACATGGCCACCCCAATATCCTGACCTCAACCCCATAGAAAACTTATGGAGCATTATAAAGTACAGGCTCTCGAGAAAGCAGTTGATCAACAAAGAAGATTTGATTGTGAATTTCATATCCGAATGGAATTCAATGCTTGGAGATGAGATTTGCCAGAACTTAATCAAGTCAATGCCAAAAAGGGTTGAAAAGATTATTCAAAATAAAGGAGGACCCATAGATTATTAAATATTTAGAACTATATTACCTATTATAAATAAATTATACTTCTATTATTCTTTATTTAAAGATGTTCGGTTATGTTTCTATTGATTACTAGACGCAGGAAATAAGTGAGTCACTTTTTTTGCACAGAGTTTTTCCCTAAATCTCATTTATATCCAAAATTATAATTATCAATAGAATACCTTAGGGTGAGTAAACTTTTTTACTAGGTGGTCGGGAAGGGGTCTTTATATTAGTAAGATTAAAAAAAATTAGTTTGACCCCAAAAACAATAGGCGAAAAAAATTTTAAGTAAAAAAAATCAGGTGAGTCACTTTTGTCGAACAGCTCTGTGTGTATATATATATATATATATATATATATATATATATATATATATATATATAGAGAGAGAGAGAGAGAGAGAGAGAGAGTGGACCAAAAGTAGGTGAACAGTAGGTGGAATAAGTCAGTATATCGGTTATATCATTACAATGATGTTCATTATGATTGTGGTATTTGTCGTTTTACTATTTTAAATTTTATAACTAAATTTATCTTTTTTTTTTAGATAATTGTATTAGTAAATATAATTGTATATATTAACCTCAAACAAATTTTATCATTTACTGTCCACCTACTTTTGGACCACTCTGTACATATATATATATATACATATATATATATATATATATATATATATATATATATATATATATATATATATATATATATGTGTGTGTGTGTGTGTATGTATGTATGTATATGTATATATACTATGCGATGATAACGAAAGTAATATATAAATTCCAACGTTCACAGCATTAATCCAAAAGAGGACTCGATACTTATAGTAGAGTGTTTATCAGCAAAAAAATTCCACAGACCAGTCAACATTAAACACCCAATCCATTCTATCAACAAGCACTATTGTTTCACTCCGTCAACTTTTTATGTATATTTTTCTTAAACAAATGGAAAAAGGTAGTGACGTTTCACATACGGCTTGCCTACAAGCAGGATTTTTCTTAACCATTTTCGATTCTCACCCGTCGAAGTGCAGTTGAAATGCACTGAAACCAAGTTGCATCTTTGTAGTGAATAAAATTGTTTTGTCTATATGATAAAATTATAATATATATATATATATATATATATATAGAGAGAGAGAGAGAGAGAGAGAGAGAGAGAGAGGGAGTGAGTGAATGTGAGATATAGAGTGTATGTATGTGTGGAGAAGAGGAGGTAGGTGCTGGAATGTTCTCGACCTGACAGAATATATTTCAAAATAATAATAATGATTCTTTTGAGAAAATCAATAACCTGAAGTTTGTCTAATGCAGATTTTGTGTCTCGAAGATATTTTAAAAAGCCATTGTTGTCTCGGATAATCATGGGTCTGAATTCTTGGCAGAATATGGAAAATCTGATTCAAAGAGAGTCAGCAGAAATGTGTGTAGCGAAGAATCAACGTTTTAGTCGCAACATAATGCTTCATAGAACTTTCTGTGAAGGTCTTATGAAAAATACAACTCTGAATGCCTTCCTCCATAGTATGATGCGAGAGGTATCATGGTGTTGGTGATGCCTTACAACTATTGGTATTGCTGATCTGGTTTTCTGTCAAATGTCAGCTCGTACTTTAGAATACAATAGAAAATTTCAGAATAAACCGATTTCTTACAAAGGAATTTTTTCTCAAAAGGAACAGGGGGATTTTTCACCAAGACAATTCTCCACTCCGCATTTCACATACGGCACCCAAAAGTGGATTAAGAATAACTTCATAATCCTCATGTTTAGTCACTGACAGAGTTCAGATTTTAACGATCATGGCTCTCCACCATTTCCTTTCATTTGTAACGCTTAACAATATTTGTCTTTTTGCTATATCTCCTCATACCTGTTCTGCCAGTAATTTATCAAATGGGTTGTTCGCTGATATCCAGTCTTTCTTGCGTATAATATCCCATGTAAGTGTTAAATTTTCTAAGTCGTCTTTCCTCATTACATGCCGTAAAAATGTCAGACTCTAAGTACAAGTGTCTTTTTTTATTCTATTTTCCTTCGCACGACCTCCTTACTCACACCTTCAGTCCATATTTTTTGAAAAGAGATAAGTTTAATATTTAGTTATTTTACGCTTGGTTGATTTGAAATTAGTTGAAACCTATTTTTGTAACGATGCAGTTAAAGTAAAAAATCAAGTCGCTAAACGTGAATCACAATTTTTTTCTTGCTAAGGTAAATTTTGTTCTTGTGAAATCTTTTTTTTTTTCTGATAACGCCGGTTCATCGTAGAAACATGAAAACAATCATAAAATGTTTTAAAATATGGGATTTGATACGGACATAAAGAGAAACCTAACAGAAATAGATTTTCTCGATGTTATGTTCAACCTGAGAAAAATACATATGTACATATCAACCAAATAGAAAACTTAATGACAAACCATTTGATATCTGTCTATATTTCTGTATATTATTTACATTATTCGGACTACTGTCCTCATTTTTGTCGCCATATTTATTACAATGTTTCGGCCGTTGTGCGTTCCGGCCTTCTTCAGATGGTTGGAATGTCGAACTGAACCCTTTATTTCGCTCACTGTTTAATGGATGTCAGTTATCAGTTATCTCCTGTTAATTTCCCTCTGAATGTTCTCCACTGCCTTAACCGAGTATCAAACTCACACTCTTTGGGTCCTGTCACTGGATGTAACCAACGCCTTTATCCACTGTGCCATGTGTCGACACATGGCACGTGAAACTAGATCAGTCTACCCCAGTGAGCTAAATAATGGGTTCAGTTCGACATTCCAACCACCTGAAGAAGTCCAGAGCGTACAGCGGCCGAAACGTTGTAATAAATAAGGCGACAAAGATGAGGACAATAGTCCGAATAATGTAAATAAAACCATGTTATATATACACATCTTCCAACCAACCACCATCAATAAAGCAGACCCCACAAACAATTAATCGCAGGCTATCTGACAATTCTTCCAGTGACATCATCTTAAACAAAGCGAAGAAAGGTTCTGAAACAGCCCTAAAATCTGAAAAATTCAAGACGACCCCGCGTAGGAACAAAATAACTACAGAACCAATTATTTTCTTTGATTTGGAAACCATTTTTTTAATGTCTCGAAAATATTTTTGGATTCACAGCAGAAACAGAAAAAAGAAAGTAAAATAACGTTTTCTTACAGATGTCTTAGCTAAGTAAAATAACCGTGACAGCTACAAAATTCGTTGACACTAGAAAAATGTTCTTGGTGGAAATACTTCGGGCGCTTATCTTCCAGAGGTTAGAGTAGGTCAAGAGGCAATTATATTTTCTCTTTTGTTTTTCTCTCTATTTCACTTGCGGGTTAAATAAATACAGGAAAAGATTCAGTTTTGTGCCTACTTTTCTTTTTCGTCCACCATCACTGAGAAGGGCTAAATTAAAATTTCATTTATCTGTCTTTTTGTTGTTTGTGTTCGAAGTATCTATCGCATTGGGAGATAAGGTATTTTAGAAAATATTGTCTTATTTTCTCCACAAGTGATGAGAAAGAGTTATTTCGTCCTGTTTATTTATATTTTTGTATGTGTGTGCGTACTTTTTTTTGTTATTTTTGTTATATTTTTCTCACTAGCACCAAATTGATTGAGAGACGAAAACATTCGCACAAATTGTCTGGAATTGAATATGACTTTGAAGCCGTAGATGTTGAAGGCCGACTCACCTTTTTGTTCAGTTATTTATTGAGAAATTAGAAAAATGATTTGATGGATTTCCCAGGTCACTCTAAGTTTCGTCCCGATAGTTCATCATCTTCAATGTAATTTACTGACGCCGTCTAAAACCTTCATAGATAGATAAGTTTCAGCAATCGACTTGTATATATTTTGGTTCTTTATAATACAAATAATATAATTTGCTTACTATAACAAATACCATTTTTGCTTTCTTTACACATGTATACAAAAGTCTCATGCCTATGCACGATGCACGCTGGAGTTAATATATTATATAGTAAGTCTTATTTATTATTCTTTCATATTAGGCTTCTTGTGTCGGTTATAGTAACGTCATACTGTTTTTGTTTTTAGCTGTATCGTCGAGGTGAATGATACACAGAGAAGAATGAGTGTTAATATATTTATTCAGCACCAGTATCCAGTGATAACGGATACGTACAAAAAACACAGAACAGTAAGTTACAAAACAATTAACAAGACAACTTACAAGGAATAGAGGAGGGTCAAATTCTGTATAGCCAAACGAAGTAAGATCAGTCGGAATATTAATCAACTTAGTATCTACTTATTAATCAACTGTTGAAGTCCTTAATCATAAACTATTTAAGGCTATGATCCAGGTCATCTGGTAGACTGCTGAAGGGCTGCTAGCTACGCTACAACATTTTTTTAAAGATTCATTTGCAAGGATTTTCAAACCGATCAAGGTAATTAAATAAAAAAAATTAAATAAATAAAATATCTGTAAAAGACAATATTAATGAAAACAAAAAGAAAACTTAACTTACCCGACGCGTTTCGTCCTTTGAGGGACATTATAAAGCCAAATGTGCCTTTATAAATAATACATAAAATATTATCTTATTCCTTGATCGGTTTGCAAATCCTTGCAGGGGAATCTTAATTTGTAAGGTGAAATGATCATAACAATGACGTAATTTCAAATTCCTATTGTATGTAATTTATATATAAAAATAAGTAATTCATTGAGTCTGAAGTAAACCTCAACCGAATGCAGAAAGCACTGGACGGCCTATATTTAGGACTCATCAGCATTGCGCATCCACTACCGAGAATTGAGACCCGGACAGTTAGGTTGTCAAGCAAACACCATACCAACTGTTCCAACGGGCCTCGGTGAAGAAAAGATAGCAAATCAGACTCAATATAGCGCCGCTCGCTCACATATTCCATGGTGGAACTCAACTGAAGTTTTCTGTAACCATAGGACTGTGCCCCCCGGAGCCACGACTACTATCATCAAGCCGCTCAAACAGAAGATTTATAAGCCGGATCAAGCAATGATATACACATGATAGAAATTGTTAGGAGGATTTGATAATTATAATTAAGTAGTTCATTGAGTCTGAAAGAAACCTCAACAAAATGCAGAAATCACTGGACGGCCGTTTCGTCCTATATCAGGGTTTCAATTCTCGGTAGTGGATGCGCACTGCTGATGAGTCCCAAATATAGGACGAAACGGCCGTCCAGTGCTTTCTGCATTTTGTTGAGGTTTCTTTCAGACTCATTGAATTAGTTAATTATAATTATCAAATCCTCCTTACAATTCCTATCATATATATATATATATATATATAGATATATAGATATATATATATATATATATATATATATATATATATATATATATATATATATATATATATATATATATATATAGTTGTATATTTAGGCAGCAATCCTTCTTTTATGCAAGTTTCATTAAAAACGACAGACAAGGTACTACGGTTAAGTTTTTTATTTAATTTTTCTTGTGTACGAACAAGAGCTTTCTTTGCTAGACAAAAAAAATAATGGAGGCTTTAATAAAAATAAAGAAGAGGAAAAAACAATATTAACTACGAACAAAGCCACAACGTGCTAACCGTATTTGGAAATTAAAACACCACTACTACACACTAAGACATACACATAAAGCACACACTCAATTAAGCTGAAAAATCAAATCATCCTTGATAATGGCTAAAGGTATAGCCGAAAGCGCTCGGAAAAATAAAACATTTGGACAGTTCTTACACACACTTTGTCCTGTAACGAAAGCTCTTGTTCGTACACAAGAAAAATTAAATAAAAAACTTAACCGTAGTACCTTGTTAGTCGTTTTTAATGAAACTTGCATATATATATATATATATATATATATATATATATATATATATATATATATATATATATATATATATATTTGTGTGTGTGTGTGTGTGTATGTGTAGGTGTGTGTTTTATCACGTGTCTTACTCCACCTTGTTAAAATTGCATGCTATCCCAATACACAATAGATAAGTACGTTTAAATGAAATTGATTTTCAATAACAACAAAAACTTAAGACAGTAAAATAATAGACGAAATTTATAATGTACAATTGAAAACAACTATAAGACAATTGCAAAGTTAAATTAAAATAGAGACAGTGTTCGTAAGAAAACGGGATACATTCAAGTGATTAGAGCCTTCTGACTTGAAGGCAAGAAAGAAAAATGTGTTCGTAAGACCAAGAATTATCTACTTTTATTGACTAAGGAGAAATCCCAGCATGCATTTGCAGTATTTGACTATACTTTTGGGGAGGGGTGTTGCAGTCATTCCTCGACATGATTTCGAATCTTATCTGGCAACTGGGATATCATCTGAAAAAGCAACAAATATCACTTAAAATTAGTAGTAAATACCTAGCGATGAAACAGCTACATTTTGGGTCGATGCATGCATTTGCGTGTGTATGCGTCATACACATTATCATACACATTCTCATACACTCTCATACACTTTATCATACACTCTCAATCACTTTGTCTTACACTCCCGTATACTCTCATACACTTTGCCATACACTCTCATACAATCTCATACAATTTGTCATACACTCTAATATCCTCTCATACACTTTGTCATACACTCTCATACACTATCATGCACTTTATTATACACTCTCATGCATTTTATCATACACTTTAATACACTCTCATAGGACTTTATCATACACTCTCATGCACTTTATTAGACACTCTCATACACTCTCATACACTTTATCATACGCTCTCATACACTCTTATACACTTTATCATACACTCTCCTACACTATCATGCACTTTATTATACACTTTCATACACTCTCATAGGACTTTATCATACACTCTCCTACACTTTGTCATACACTCTCATGCACTTTATTAGACACTCTCATACACTCTCATACACTTTATCATACGCTCTCATACACTCTTATGCACTTTATCATTCACTCTCATACACACTCACACACTTTATCATACAGATTCTCATACACTCTCATGCATACGTTGCCAGATTTTCGATGTCTAAAAACAAACACACTTTGATCAAAATGAATTTTAAATGATTCGTAATAATACTTTGTAGAATATACTTTGCCAATATGTTTGAAACAGAAAATATGTAATGCTTGTATAATTCCAGGTTTATCTTGAATATAAACTTTCGAAAAATTACTGGCAATATCAGTGCTAGGAGACAAAAAGAGTTGGCCATTGATGATAGAATAGACCAAATCAAGAGGTGAGAATAACGCAGATTATAGATAAGAGACAGAGAAAAATGTTGGTAGCCAGCGGATAGCAAACGCAGTAGAAACAAAGTTTAGCAAAGTCACAGCCGTCATAGAATGGTTAGTCAAAACCGATTGACCAGGAGAGGAACTAGAAATGGTTTATGATGATAATGATAAACTCTTGATCAGTATAGTCATACACGATGTTAAGTGAGGGCCCTGAACGATTCTCGGTCACAGTAAAGAGACCAAACATATGTATGCTGATTATAGTGAGGGTGGCACAGCAAATAAAGAAATTGTCTCTTGATTCATTTAAACATCGTTGAAATAAGTTTGTACCAACAGTCAGTCGCTGTAACATAATCATATCCTTTATAATCCAAGATTAAATCAGTCTCTCTTATCTACAGAAAGCAGAGACTGATAGTTTTAAACTTGCTACAGTTTTCATTCGTTAAGCAATTGAAGGAAAATATATCTATTCTGATGACAAAACTATTTGCTCATGTAAATAATAAGCCAGATCAGTTCGCTAAGATCAAATTAACCGTTGATCTAAAAAAAATGGTCTACAGTCAGCTATTAACTGGGGCAAGGAATGGCGTGTTAATGTTACCGCCTGCGAAACTAAACTGCTTTCCATCAATTATTTGAAAAACTTCTTTCTGCCTTTCATCAGCATGGCTGATGTTAACCTCCGTTTCGCCCTCTCGAGTTAACATTTTCCGCCTAGATTATACTGAATCAATTGATAGTTCTGCTGATAGGAGGGTTGGTTTACTGTGTCGTACTAGAAAAAAATTATCTCTAGAATCTATCCTATATATTTATAAGTCTTCCATTCGTCCATGATTTGAATATTGCTGCCACATATGGTATCGTTCTCCTGCTATATATTTATAGATTCTTTATAAAATCCAAAGATGAATCAGTCATTGGTCCTGACATGACATCTCGGCTTCAGTCAATTTCCAACTGCCGTAATGTAGCTTTTCTCTGCCTTTTCTATAAATAATTTCATAATTTGTTCTGATAAACTTTCCTCTTATATAAACATT
>OZ038477.1:141782983-141827983 GCA_964036315.1 Acanthosepion esculentum | reverse complement strand
TATACGTATTTTTTAAATAGTTATGGTAACATTCATGCGCACACTGATACTGTAGTTATGAGATCACCACTTGGTTCTACTTTAGCAAATGTGAACACGGCCCAATTGGAAAACAAAACCATTTGCATATTTGCCAAAACTATTATATATGTTCGGTATGAAAACGGAAACAAAATGATTGATATTAACCAAAACAACATATTTTGGTCTCTTTACTGTGACCGAGAATCGTTCAGGGCCCTCACTTAACATCGTGTATGACTATATTGGTCAAGAGTTTATCATTATCATCATAAACGATTTCTAGTTCCTCTCCTGGTCAATGGGTTTTGACTAACCATTCTATGACGGCTGTGACTTTGATAAACTTTGTTTCTACTGCGTTTGCTATCCGCTGGCTACCAACATTTTTCTCTGTCTCTTATCTATAATCTGCGTTATTCTCACCTCTTGATTTGGTCTATTCTATCATCAATGGCCAACTCTTTTTGTCTCCTAGCACTGATATTGTTCATTAATTTTTCGAAAGTTTATATTCAAGATAAACCTGGAATTATACAAGCATTACATATTTTCTGTTTCAAACATATTGGCAAAGTATATTCTACAAAGTATTATTACGAATCATTTAAAATTCATTTTGATCAAAGTGTGTTTGTTTTTAGACATCGAACATCTGGCAACGTATGCATGGGAGTGTATGAGAATCTGTATGATAAAGTGTGTGAGTGTGTATGAGAGCGTATGATAAAGTGTATGAGTGTGTATGAGAGTGTCTAATAAAGTGTATGAGAGTGTATGATAAAGTCCTATGAGAGTGTATGAAAGTGTATAATAAAGTGCATGATAGTGTAGGAGAGTGTATGATAAAGTGTATGAGAGGGTATTAGAGTGTATGAAAAATGTATAGGAGTGTATGAGAGTGTATGATAAAGTGTATGAGAGTGTATTAGAGTGTATGACAAATGTATAAGAGTGTATGGGAGTGTATGAGAATGTATGACAAAGTGTATGAGAGGGTATGACAAAGTGTATGAGAAGGTATTAGAGTGTATGACAAATTGTATGAGATTGTATGAGAGTGTATGTCAAAGTGTATGAGAGTATATGGGAGTGTAAGACAAAGTGAATGAGAGTGTATTATAAAGTGTATGAGAGTGTCTGAAAAAGTGTATGAGAGTTTATGATAAAGTGTATGAGAGTGTATGACAAAGTGTATGAGAGTGTATGAGAGTGTATGATAAAGTGTATGACAGTTTATTAGTGTGTATGGCAAATGTATAAGAGTGTATCAAAGTGTATGACAAAATGTATGAGATTGTATGAGAGTGTATGGCAAAGTGTATGAGAGTGTAGGAGAGTGTATGATAAAGTGTATGAGAGTGTATGACAAAGTGTATGTGAGTGTATGAGAATGTATGATAAAGTGTATGAGGGTGTATTAGAGTGTATGACAAAATGTATGAGAGTGTATGACAAAGTGTATGAGAGTGTATGAGAATGTATGACAAAGTGAATGATAGTGTATGACAAAATGTATGCGAGGTATTAGAGTGTATGACAAATGTATAAGTGTCTATGAGAGTCTATGACAAAATGTATGAGAATGTATGACAAAGTGTATTAGAGTGTATGACAAAGTGTATGAGATTGTATGAGAGTTTATGGCAAAGTGTATGAGAGTATATGGGAGTGTATGACAAAGTGTATGAGAGCGTATGATAAAGTGTATGCGAGTGTATAATAAATTGTATGAGAGTGTTTGATAAAGTTCGCAACTCTATCCACCTAGAATCATAAGGGCGTGGGTGTGTATGTTTAAAAATATCCATCGTTTATCAAATATATACTTTCTGTTCAAGTCGTCAGTTCGTATGAATATACGACACATACGTGTACTGAGTATTTGGTCGATGTTAGTGTATGCTTTTTTTCACACTGTTTTTCGTGTATGTGTGTATGGGAGGCCTACAAGTATGCGTGGTTGATGGATTCACAGTTTATTGTCCCAAGCGGAAATTAAAAGAAGATTTGACACCAAGTTGTTTTGTTCGAGTAAAAAATATAGAAGCAAGGTAAGACCGGCCAACAATAGGGAAAACCCCCAAAACTAAAATAAAATAAATTGGAACACGGGAAAATATTCGAAGGGTTGTGGAGGTCGCGTGAATCTTATTTTCATGCTAATTCAGGAAGTGTTAGCGACAACGTTTTAAAGAATAATTATTATCGAGCGAATGGACAGATAAGTTAATGTACGTATATATCTGTACACGCACCTGAACAGGAACGGGCGCGCCAACACATGTGTAATAATAATGCAAATCGATAACATTTGATAACGACGTTAGAACATTAAAGAACTGTTATAGCTCCTTACCTATAACTACAAAATGAACTCTTCCTAACATTATGTATACTACGCATCTCAAGAGAGAGAGATAGAGAGAGAGGGAGAGAGAGAGAGAGGGGGGAATCGAGTCGAGCCGATAGTAGTTCACTCCAAATCAGACTGACAGTCATACTAACACCTTCCACATCTTGTATTATTATTCCGTGTAATATATCATCCTTATTTCTGCTCTTCTGTTCGTGTTGTTCTTCCTTGGTCCTAACCTGGACCATAACAAGAATTTAACGTATTTTAATATTATACGAAGATTTGTCAAGAAAGTTTTCAATTGATACCAAGACACGCAATAATGAAAAAGATATTTCAAAAGAATTATCTTTTGACCAAAGTTTCGTGCAACATAACTTATAACATTATAATCTTATCATATCATTATAACTTAATATAACTTAACTCTCCTACCTCAACTTGATAAACGGCTTTACGCAAATATTTAGAATCGGTCGAAAGATAAGTGTAATCAAAATGAGAACGAAAAGGACCCCTTTATTTAAATTCAAACAAGGGCTGTTAAAATATCCGAGATACGTAATGAAGAAAGTGGGCTTGGAAAATGTGACCCTCTCAAGACATACTGGGTCAGAGGGAAACAGTTTATTACCTATCAATCGAGCTTGGATGGCAGAACAGAGAAAAGGCGGGACAGTAAAGGAAAAGCACTTACGCGCAAATACCCTTCGGAATATATCTACTACCCCCAGCTATGGGTTAATTAGTAGGACTTGTGTCAGTAAAATTCATTGAATATGTTGCTTTTGTAATGTAGAACAGCTCGTAATTCTTAATCGGAGAGCCGATTCTAGTTCGATTTGTTATATTTACTTAAAATACTATTGGGAAAGTTATGAATCCACCTATCCCCCCCATCTATGAGTTAATTATATTTGTATCACTAAATTACCTAAGATAAAAATTACTATTTGAAAATATTTTCCGCCTTTGAATAACCTGCAAAGAGTTGACAGACAACGAAAAAAGGAAACAATGAAATCAAATCTTTCTCACGGGAAATTGGGATTCTTGAAATCCTTTCGCAATATTCTTCGGAAATATTTCAAGCGTGACAATATTGATGATTACCTTTGTGACATGTATCATTTAGATATTTATCAGTTACCTAGCAAATGAGAAGTTTTTATCTAAAGGATGTTTCATTAAGAGGGATCAAAGTCAGCACTAAATAAATCAGTGTTATTGGTGAAAATTTATTCATTTCTCTATTGAATCATGTTATTTAAGTCATGGCAATTATGTATAAAAAATAATATCGCCCAAATATCCAGCAAGGCTTCGGCGGCACACCTCCACTCAATGGTAAAAATGTTTGATGACGTCTCTGCATAGTTACCCCTCGAACTCACTTATACGCCTTATTATCCCATCCTTCAGCTGTTGAAGTGTTGTTGGCTTGTTGGCATAGACTTACCTTTGAGATGACCCCAAAGGAAGAAATCTAAAAGGCGTCAAGTCGCACGATTGTGGTTGCCAATTGACTTCACTGTTTCGAGAGATGACGCGACAGGGGAATTTTTATGACATTCCTGTTTGAACGTCCAAATCTCGTAATGGGCTCCGATAACTTTAGCATGTTTTTTGATTGTTAATCTTTCCATGGTTGAAAATGCCAAAGACATAAGTTGTTAAATCTGAAAGAAAAAGAAAAAAAATCCTTAGATACTTAAACTTAATTCACCTTTAAATTCGATTCAAGTTATTGGAACATCCTTTACCATTTTACACTTTTTCAATTTTATTCTATGAAAGTCTGCAAGGAACAGAATCTTTGTTGACGATTATCAAACTTTGGTCATGAATTTTATAATTTTACTATATTCCAAAATTCCTTAATCGTTCGATTCTTTTTTACTGCTTCCATTTTGTTTATTTTCCACTCATCTATTTTAATTTATAAATATATTGAATATGTTTTCTTTTTTTCCTTTTTTCAGGTAAGTTCTACTTATTTGTTGATGAGATCTTCAGGAGGAAAAATTGTGCGCAGAATTTAACGAAAACAAAGGTAAAATTATTACGTATCCGTGTCGTCCGATTGAGAGGATTACTTAATGATAAGTGTACCAAGACATACATACATACATATATATATATATATATATATATATATATATATATATATATATATATATATATATATATATGTATTAGTAGTAGTAGTAGTAGTAGTAGTAGTCGTAGAAGTCTTATAATTATAAGACGCTATAATCGTTCGGAAAACCTTTGGTGTCTTGATTTGCAAATAATCAAACCAAGACCAAAGGGAAAAAAGGTATAAAAAAAGAAAGAACATGTACGTTAGCCGAAAATAATCGTCTAGCATGCAAGTCCAAGGCCCAAAGAAAAAAAAACGATACCAGTAGGCCCAAAAAACTAAATAAATTGCTCAATACAGTGAGTAGAGCAGACCTAGTTAGACCTAGAGAAGCCAGACAAACCTACCAGGGTCTCACCTAAACGGATCGTCAGGGAAGGCCGGCTAACAACGTAAGAAAGAACGGAAACTTATATACAACGGGAAGGGTTGGGGAGAACCATTTATTCTAAAAATTGACGAAAGAGCGAGGGGAGTTTAAAGAAAAACACGGACAAATAGGGGTAGAAATCCTGAAATGGGAAATATTAAAAAGATGTTCTAAATATAGATCAGGTTATAAATTTTGTAAACTATGTTTAGAGGAAAAATTGGCTATAGCTCTATATAGGGAACCCGATCATTTCTTAAATTCTAAACAAATGTAGACATAGAAAACGTTGGTTGTTAAACTAGGTCTCCTCTCCCCGCTAATAATATAAAATAATACAAAAATTTTACTTGATTTGTATAAATAGTTGCTACATAGTCTACAAACCCAAAATTTTGGGTTTGTAGTCTATATATTCCGTTCTCACTTTAACTCTTTAGGCAGCTATCCCTGGCGATCCGCTAAGGTGAAACTGTGGTAGGTTGTCTGGCTCTTTAGGTTTAATTTACATATATATATATATATATATATATATATATATATATATATATATATATATATATATATATATATATATATATATATGTAATTTAAAGAAAACCAGACAGATTTTGGGCCCCATTACGATCTCTCCCTTCTCTTTGACTATGTCTGTCATATTATCTCTCACCCTCTCTATTTCACCTGACATCGTCTAATACTACCCTCCAAAGGTGTAAGTTTAAATTCAGTTCCTACATCCTTGGAAGTGAGACCTGATGATCCAGAGAACAAGAAGATCTCTGGGGAAATAAATTATAATCTTATGGAGAAAAAGAAAAGAAAAATAGTCTTATGGAGCCTTAAAGTTGTCTGGTTTTCTTTAAATTCAATTATTCGCTCTGATTTAACATTGAGCTCTCTGGATTTCATCTTCCTTGCGATTAACGGATTACCAAGATTTTAATTACTTATATATATATATATATATATATATATATATATATATATATATATATATATATAAAGTCGATTTTCGTATATTATATTTATGTGTAATAGAATTCGTTTGTTTATACAGGGTATTAATACAGGTGTACACATGCACATTATACAAGTCAAAAACTGATTTAGTAACGATAACGACACTAAGCATACTGCCTTAAAGAATAAAAGTTATCTAGAGAGGAAACACGATACGAGGGTAAATTGCAGTAGCCTAATCAGTGTCTTGGCCGTAACCGAATCGAAAACCTTTGGGCGATAATGGACAAGCGCGCCTGTAGTAAGAACGTTAGCACAGAAGATGAGCTTTTTCGAGAATTTAAATAATGCTGTAAAAATATTGCGAAGAACGTTGACTTACTAAAGAATTTAGTCTACAGCATACCACGAAGAATTAAAACCTTTATTAAAGCAAAAGGTTTTCCCAAAAAATTATTAAATCATATTTTCTACTTTCTATTGGTTGGTCCATTTTTGGGGGCCTCATAACATATATATATATATATATATATATATATATATATATATATATATATATATATATATATATATATATATATAACATATATATATATATATATATATATATATATATATATATATATATATAACATATATATATATATATATATATATATATGTATATGTTACCTGTTTATAAGCGTAATATTACATCTTTAAGGGTTTGTCTGCATTGCCTTGTTCAAACAGTTGATAAATCCAATCCCCAAAACTGTAACTAAGGTCCGCCGATCATAGTTGCTGTATAAATCACAAGTGCGCTCTGTGGGTGTTTAAGAAACACATATGTGCCTGAGCCGGCGTCTGCAGTAGGTATAGGCTGGCCTCTTGAGCGGACAGGTTTATTCGGATTCGAGTAAACAGGCCATTTTATAATTTTAAGAAACTGAACGTCTACTCAAATACAGGTACCCACTAAAATAATATATATATATATATATATATATATATATATATATATATATATATATATATATATAAATTGAAATACACATACTTGTATGCCTTGTTTTGTATGTGTGCGTATATATATATATATATATA
The DNA here is from genome assembly GCA_964036315.1 of Acanthosepion esculentum. Classification (NCBI taxonomy): domain Eukaryota; kingdom Metazoa; phylum Mollusca; class Cephalopoda; order Sepiida; family Sepiidae; genus Acanthosepion; species Acanthosepion esculentum. Next base: position 141,821,041 of record OZ038477.1, on the reverse strand, counting down.
TATATATATATATATATATATATATATATATATATTTATATTTATATATATATATATATTTATAGATATATCTATATATATTTATATATATATATGTATGTATGTATATATATATCGATTAACTTTCACTAGCATGTAGATAGCAATCCGTGTTTCGCAAGCATCGAGCTATCATGACGTTTTTCAAAGCGAAACCTTTTGATTTTATTCCTGTTAGCCTAAAAATATTTGCGTCTGTGTTTTTGTGTTTGTATATACATATATATGTTTATATACGTATGCGTGTTTATGCTTACGAATGTGCATGCGCAGAATTGAGATGGATGTGTGTGTGTGTGTGAGCTTATCTGATTTCGAAAGTATTCCCGTTTTATATAATAAACGCGTAGACATGTCGCCACATCATGAAGATCAGACGTTTTATTAAATCAATGTTGTCGCCAAAATCTTACGGAAACCACTTGCATTAAATTAGAATAATATTTCTTCTAATTGTATTTTTTCTGATGCTAAGCAAATAAGAAAACATGAAAATAATATAATATATATATATATATATATATATATATATATATATATATATATATATATATATATATATGATATGTGGGTTGCTCAGAACCAACTTTGGATAAAACCAAAGAAATTCCAAGGATCCTGGTTACAAAACGTCACACTTCCAAGATACGTGCCTTTATGGTAATTATTGTTATTTAATTCGGAAGGATATATTTTCGATTTTTTTTATCACTCCATCCAAGAGGGACATGTAGATAAAACTCTTTGTATATCTTCTTATCTACCTTCGTATTTCTCATAATTAGATTGTTTTATTTAACTATTTTTTTTTTCTTACAGAAAGTGTACTTTTCTTTTTTTAAATGTCATTACATATGCATTTCCTGTTTTTGTTAGAAGTTACTTACACAACTCAGCCTTATGTCAGTCGGTTGGTTCATCTGTCAACTCTTGGTGGATTATTTAATATCGAAATTGTTTATTTAGATCTTATTATTTTATTGCTTATTCAAGAGTTTATTTAGTTCGATGATAGGCAAATATGGTCGTTTATAATTGAATCTACTAGAATTTATTTGGTTCGGGGTTAGGTAAATATTGGTCGTTTATATCTGAATACATAAGCATATATTTGGTTCGAGGATAGGAATATAATAGTCGTTTATATTTGAATCTATAAGCATATACTAGGATCGAGGATATGCAAATATTGGCGCTTTATAGCTCAATCTTTACGCCTTTACGTGGTTCGAGGATAGATAAATATTGGTCGGTTATAATTGATTCTATCAGAATAAAATTAGATCGAGGATATGCAAATATAGGGCCTTTATATTTCAATAGGGCATTTACGTGGTTCGAGGATAAATAAATATGGGCTGTTTGTATTTGAATCTATAAAAAATATTTTGTTTAGAGATAATGTAGAAGTTGGACGTTTCTATTCACGTTCACTTAGAAGTTGTCTTAACTTTTGGTGCGTTGTTAGTACTGTGCAAGGAATACAGTGAGTGTATTCGAGGCCTTGTCCAGCCTTGTCTGAATCGAAAGCGCTATTTTATGAAGGGATGGAAGCATAATGTATTTTTAGGCCTACGCTTGTCCGGCTCCGGAAAATTGTTTTTGTCACGTTTAAACTTAAAGGAAACACTCCACGGTTTCTCTTCGCCTGTGTCAGAGTTATCTCCTCGTTTCCTTAATCCTTCAACAGGGGTCTCTCTCCCACTAGTATAAATACTGGTTGACCTTTCGCCTCTTTCTCTTTTCCGACCTAGGCCTCGGGCGGCCATCTCGCTTGGAGATGAGGTAAAATCTCTTCGACTCAGGCCTTGATCCGCTACCTCGTACGGAGGCGAGGTATAAAACTTTCTCTTTTTCACTTACACCAATATGTGACCTCTCACACATACAGCGTTTCCTTTATTCTGGGAACACGCTAAGGACAATACAAGTACCTACGGACACTCAACACAAAACACACACATAACTTCTCCATACAAACACTCTGTAACTTTTCATGTCTTCGTGTATTAATATATTTGTTTACCCATAATATACATTTGTTTAATCATGTATATCGGTTTTTTTTTTTGTCTTCTTTGGACTTAATATAATGTCCGACATTCCTATGTAGCTGGACCGGCTAGCAGGAAAGTTTAACCCAGAGATATCTCCTCATCTTCACCCCGCACGGTCCTCTACACCTGTTACGAATTTCCAACCTCGAAAGTTTTGCACTTTGGGACAATTATTAAGTAAAACTTAAGTTTATTTATTGGTGTAGCCACGAGTAGATGAAACTGCCGATAGGGAAACCATAAAATATCCGAATTAAGTATCTTAAACGGAACGAAAATGGATATTCTTAAAAGTTAATTCCGATTCAAACTGACCTGTTCAAAAGCAAACTATTTTCTATTTTCTTCATCTTGCCATTCTGTTTACCGTTCTACAAAATTCTAATAAACTCTATGCGATTTTTAATGATATAAATGATAGCTGTGGTAAACTGAGTGCCTTGCACCTTAAACCAACATGTATGCGTGTTCCACTGATTGAATTATCTCTTAATGATAATTGTATTGCTCTAAGTTATAGACAGACGAGGTTTAATAGCCTTGGATATAATACATGAGGATAATGACAATTTAACTGAACTGTTCGAAGTTATGAACAGAAAAATATAAAGTCCTTGGATATAAACACTTTACATAGACTTCATCAAGCATTTGTGAGAGAAACGTCGGTTTGGTCACGGAAATAATTTAATTTGGTTAGAGTTACTGGAGAGCAAGGTAAAAAAATTCCATAAGAACATTAAAGCTGTAACTTACAACAGGACAAATCGTTTCATCATTCACAAAAATAGTGGAGAGCAAGGTGAAGAATTCGATAAAGACATTAAAGTTATGGAAGGATGTTAACAAGGAAGATGAGATAAAAATGGTTGCTGCAAGAAGGAACTTACAACAGGATAAATCTCTTTATCATGCTCAAAAATTTTGGAGAGCAAGGTGAAGAATTCCATAAGAACATTAAAATTATGGAAGGACGTTTTCAAGGAAGATGAGATAAAAATTGTTGCTGAAAGATGGAACTTACAATAGGACAAATCTCCTCAGCATTTTCGAAAATCAAATAAGCGAAATGTTCTTGCCGTGATGATAAATTGCTCTCAATATTAGAATTTTAAGCACTTATTGTGTTAACTTTCGTCCGTATTGCACAAGAAGTGTTTTATTTCACACAAACTTTGTGTTTAATTTTCAATTGAACATTTTCAATTCGCATTTATAATGACCAGAACCCCGTATTGACCAGTTTTTCCGTACGATATGCTATTCTGGAACAGGGAATGGATATTAATTTCGGATTTAGAAAATTCAAAATTAGCCCAAACATCCCATGCGTCATTTAAAAAAATGTAAACCTGTATAATTATAAAAGGAGAAAAAAAGAAGATATTTCTGATTCAAACTGACCAACAGAAATTTAATAGTTAAGAAATTCTGACTAAATTATTTTCTGTTTTCTTGGATTCGTATTTTAGTTTGTGTTCTAAGAATGGATTATGGGAATTTGATATTTCCGTTAAAAAGGTGTTCCCTTCCTTAAAAGAGAAACACAATATTGCAATGTTATTGGGTGATCGGAACACGACATTTTAGAATTTGAACGGAGATCAGAGATCAATAAAAATTAAATCTATTGGCTGGATAAAAATAAAAATGCTTTTAAGGATTTAGCAGTAAATGAGTTGGAAAAAAACTTTGAATAAAAAACAAAATACACAAGGAGAGTAGAGTGAAGAACAAGGAAATATTTATTTGTACTCCGAATGTCAACGGAGAATAGATACTGGATATGAACCTTAGAATACTAACCATCAATTAAAGTTACACCGCTTCTAACCATGGTATATCATATCCGATTTTGAAAATATCACAAAATATATTAAATATAAATCTTTATTTGAAATATTTTACATGCAGGCACTTCAAACTTTGTACTTTGAGTTAACATTAATAGGAACTGAAAAACATTATTTAGATAAGAAAATCAGCTACTGAAAATTGTAATTTAAAATAGGAAAATTTGCGCTGGGTACTATATACCCATGGTTAGTGTTCTAGTGGCTGAGAAACTAAGTAAACTAACCCCTTTATTAAAATATAAGAAGGAAGAACATATGTAAGATGAGAGAAATAGTTGGAAAGTGATTTCTCAATACAAGTTTATAGTGATGACTGGGGAACTAAACTGGACAGATCTGATGTCTTCATTTAGAATTTGGATCGGTCATTGAAATAGTTAAGCAACATGACTTAGAGGTTTTGCAGTCAATGAATTCATGTGTCCTTTCAATATTGATGATGGTCTCAAGGCAAATGCAAGGAGGCACTTGAACAAACCTTTTGCAATGGTACAGATAAAGAACATGAAGCTATAAGCCAAAGGAGTTATTTATACAGGACACCGTTTGTTTCACACTCTGTAAAAGAGAAAACTACCCACCTTCCCAAAAAGTATAATTAGTATTATATATAGAGAGAGAGAGACATTTTTTATGTTTATACGTTCTTTTTATACATACAAATATTTAGGTAAATGCTCTGTTTATAATAAAGAGTATTAAGAACATTTTCCGGCCTGAATGTCCGAGTAATTTTCATTGAAAATATGTGTCCTTCGACAGGAATCGAACCTGTATCCAATACGGAACCGTCATAGAGCCTGATACGCTTTAGCCACAGAGGATCGTTCAGTTAGCCTGGTCGATTTCACAGTTTAAAACTACAATTCTGTATGATTTTCTCTCATACATTCATATCTGCTCGATGCGTATCCAAATGTAAACAAATGACGTCACACATTATGAAATGGACCCAGTCAGACAATTATTTTAAGACATCTTTTATGTTTATACGTTGATATATATATATATATATATATATATATATATATATATATATATATATATATATATATATATATATATATATATATATATATATATGCCTATATATATATGTTTATATATATATATATATATATATATATAGATATAAATATATATATATGTCATTCACAGACAGTACTGTTTCGCTGTACCACAGCTCCTCAGTGCGTCTAGACTTCCAAATGCCTCAAGCCAGGATTGAAACACAACTAATTTGGTGTCAGCCAGGGCTATCTTCACTCGGTCGAGTTACACAACTAAATCTAGCGTATTGTTTTTACAAATGTAAACAAATGCCATATACGCGGTACTTAGTGTAAATTGCTCAATATCTGCGGTAGAGTTGCATGGCTATTAGTTTGTAACCACATATGTGTGTGTATATGTGAGCAAATGTGAGCTAATCTGACGGCGCGGACGGCCGATCTGAAAAACGTCAAGACCACCACCCTACCTGTTCCTTGTTAAAAAAAACATTGCTACATATGTAAACGCTAGTCTCGACACGGAAATAGAATGACGGTTGCGTATATACGTATACTCGAACGCATGGATTTGTATATGCGCCTAACCTCAGTTTATTTATATGGTTGTGTTTGTACGAACTAAAATGCATACACCTGTATGTATGTGTGCCTATGTATGTGAGAGCGTCATCACAAAGAAACACAGAAGAAAATTTTCCCCCTCCATCACAGACTAATAATCAAACACAAATAAGCCTAAATAGAACCACTTTTTAAAAAATAACGGAGTTTGTTTGATGATCGTAAAAGCGTGAAACCTAGGGACACAAACTAATATCCATACAACTGAATATATATATATATATATATATATATATATATATATATATATATATATATATATATATATATATATACATATACATATATATATATATATATATATATATATATATATATATATATATATATATATATACATATATATATATATGTGTGTGTGGGGGGGGCAATTCTGTCCCTTGCTGTTTAAATGTAACTGCCTACGTATATATTTACTGAAGGGACCACCTCTTTCATCGTCAGGCATAGTCCAAGCCTGAGTTAGGTACGTAAATATTTCCTTTGACAAGGTGTCCTTTCCTTCGTCTACTGGTTTATTTAATATGTGTTTCTGTGTCACGAAGATTGTCTCTCTCATCTCTTCTGAACTAAAGGTCATCCTTATGATGCCGACTTTAAATAAATTCAACACAAAGAAAACCGTTAACGGAAATGGAATTGTGTCAATAATTGACCGAAAAAATAATTTCTATATAATGTACTTTTGACAGGCAAATTGAAGGCACCCAATTCTTTTAGGACAAAGCTTACATTGGCCTTTACGAAAATTTTGTATTAAATTGGGAGCCTTGTAAATGTAAAAGTTTTTGATTCGGTTCAACATATAAAATTGGTGTGGTCAATTAATTTCCGAATTCTAATTAAGTAAATCCGAGAAACTTCTGTAGCACAGCAGGTGTAGAGAGTGTTTATGCCGCAATACTAGCAGGAGACGATAAACTACTCCCTGCAGCAAAACCTCTGATCGGGAGATTGGAGGTTTTGAGGGGCCTGGAATCACCTTTTAATTACTGCTATTCCCAAGTCCATCCTGACCCTCGGTAGTAGTACCTTTTAGGGTCCTAGTTATGGGCAAATAGTGAAACTCCAAACACTACGAAACTGTAAAAATAGATGACGAATGCATCTTCTGGAGTTGAAAACATAAATTTGGGTTCAATATATTTAGATTTCGGCATTAAATAACCCATAGATGTTGATAGGCTGCTAAACAAAATCAACCAACCAACCGATTGGCTGTAGCGGATATACGTAATGACACCAGCTAACATGCGCCTTTAAAAACGTGTTTTCGAAAAGAAAAATCTCGTTTTTTTTCTTACACTTTTAATTATCCACCGACCCTAACGCCGAAGCTCTCCTCTCTAGCTGGTCGTTATTACGGATTTTCTTTGTTTTAAAATGTAGGAATTTGAACTTAGATTCTCTTGTCAACGAAAGGCGCTTCCTTTTCTACAAACAGACTTTTATTATTCTATTTTATTTTATAAAATATTTGTTCCATAAAATTTCAACATGTCGGCTGTTTGCATATTGTCTTGTTAAAAGTCATTTTTGATAGTATGATTTCTGCTCAGTAGATATACATACCATTCCACGGGGTGGGGAGTCATAGATAAAACAAAGTCATTACGTATGCTACGTTGAATTAAAAAAGACATTCAAAAATAATTGTTTTGTTTTACTTATGGCTCAGAAAAAGTTTCACATTGAAAATATTTTTAATGTTATTTAATTTGTTGTAATAAAATAATTAATCTATATAATAAATTCGAATGTCAGTGTGTCACTGTGTCACACTTTTCAACTTTATTCCTAGAGGTCGTAGACCAACATATCATACCATTTTGGAATCGGGCCGACTCCACGAGCAAATTAAAAACATTCTAGGACGAATCCACATCCGCAATCCTAAAATTTTGGATTCCCAAGATTTCATTACTGCGATTTTTTTCCATAATTTTTTACGTGGTATTTTGCAACATATTTATTTATGTATAACAATTTTTATTACTTGGAAATAAATTTGGCAATAATAGAATTTAATTGCGAAATCCAGCGAAAGTCACCCATGAAATAAAAATAATTGTTTGTCCGGAAAGTAAGGACCTACGCTCATCAAATTGTCTTTAAATAAAGTGGCGGTAGAGGAATTACCCTTGAACTTTTAAAAGATAATCTTAAATATTAACGCAATACTTAAATGCACCGATCGATTTTGATTGAATTTTGTAGTTTAGTTTTGCTATCGCATCTACTTCTCCCTATCTATTGTGATTAAGGCTCAATCAAGACCTCTTCACAGAGCTAGTATCTCAATAAAACTGAAGCTAATTATTTATTTATATACTTAATATACTATAAATTAAAGGGAAATTTAATTCCATTACTGTCAAAACAAGACCCGTGTGGATTGAAATAGAGATGCCCTTCAACTTTAGATGATTCCAGCATTGACAAGTTTATAAACATAATAAACAAAATATATAACATCTGTTGATATCCCGGAAGAACCAAGTAGATCCATTTTCATAGCACTGCCTTAAAACCCAGGTGCAAATGAATGGGAACTCCATCGGATTGTTTGATTTTGTTTGGCGTCATATCAAACTCTATTATATATTTAAGCCGAAAACTAAATATTTTGTACTTGATTTTATGCTTTCAACTACGGACTCTAACAGGTGTTACCACTCCGAGTCAGGATGTACATGGGAACACCAGCAATTAAGAGGTGATTCTATGCTGCTGAAAACCTCCAACGTCCCAATCAGAGGCCTTGCTACCAAGTGTAGTTTATCGTCATGTCCCGGACGAGACTCCGTCGGACAATCAGCCAAATGATCTATGTAATAAAACTTATCGTTAGAATTTTGATGAACAGCGTACGCAGTAGAATTAAAACGTAAATACGGCAAGAACTACACAAATATCCAAAAATAGAAATGCGTGTAAAACAAGGATGTGTCTTCGCACCGGACTTACTCAACTTACACAGTGAGGCGATTCTAAGATTCGAAGATCTACCAGGATTCATTATTGGCGGTTACAATCTTAACATAAAATATGCAGATGGTATAGTGTTGTTAGCTGGAACAGAAAGGGAGAACCAAATCATTTACAGAAGATAGTAAAGGAAAGCGAGAAGAAAGGACTAATTATAAGAAGACAAAATGTATGTTTTCCAGCAAAAGGAACAGTCCAACATGTAAATTACAAATTGAAGATAACAAAATCAAACAAGTACAACAATTTAAATATCTGGGAGTATTTAAACTGAAGATGAAAAGTGGGACATTGAAATCCAAAGGTGCATTCAGATAACGAAAAATGCCTTCCACAAACTAAACAAAGTAATAAGAAACAAGAAAATTTCGTTAGAAACCCCCAAAATGAGTACTAAATGAGTACGTCATAATTTGTAATAATAAAATTCTAAAAGGGCATCATTTGACATACATCATTTTTGGCATATTTTATCATTATTTTTAATGAGTAAACTTTTTTTAAAAATAATAATGGGTATAAAGTAATTAATAACAACAAAACAAAAGTCATTGAAACAAAGCAAGTTGAGTCGACCAATGATGACAATTCCAGAACAACGTAACTATAAACATTTTTTTCTATCCTCTGCCAGCCGCTATGATGGAGAAAGCATTACCTCGAACCGTCGCCAGTGAGACACGCTGCAAGAGCGTTTCGCGAGGCTCGTTCCGTTTCGCGAGGCTCGTTCCTTAATCGAGACGCAATCGCGCCAATCCTCCGAAGGAACACCATCGAACGGGGGCCAAGAACCCTTGAAGTCTCCACTGCCACAAAAGTAAAAAAAAATCTATCAGCAAGAGAAGAATATTTAGCTATTTTTTTTTTTATCTCTGCGTCTCGGGCGACGAACCCCGGCACAACCGCGGACCTGATCAAATTACCAGCCGAAAATATATCCGCACAGGTCGCATCCTAAATCAACGACTTACCCATTTTAAAAGGGAAGATGGTAATGCCATCCGGCCGCTTTCCATCACCACGGTCGAGGCCTACGGGTTCGATTTGAGAAGGGGTGGGATGTTGTGGTTTGTTTTTACTATTATTTTGACGGAACAGTTTTTAATTTATCTATTTGGGTTGATTATCTTTATTTGTTTTTTTTTCTAAACGGCTAGTTTATCGTAATCGGTTGTTAGTTTATTCATATATTTGGATGTATTTAGATCAATTTATTATACTTGTTGTTATTTATTTGTTACACTATATATTTTTGACCTTCGATTTTTAAGTAACGTAGTATATTATCTTTTATTAATTTTTTTATTTTTTATCGTTATATAACAGTTATAACTTTCGTCCGTTCTTTTGTTTTGATTTTATTTCAAATATTCTAACAGGTGTGGTTTTGTAATTTGTTTGGAGTAATTTATTTTGCTTATTTTATTGTTGTTTTGTTTGTTTATATATTTATTTATTTTTCTATTTTAAGTTACGTAGTAAAAATTTGTTTTCATGTCTGCATTTTGGATTAGCTCGGATCTTTCATTTAATAAATTATTTTGATCTGGGAAGGTAATGATAGCTATTTTTTCCTCCAAGCAAAGTTTGCAAGTTTTTGATAGGTTGTTGTAGGCTGATGATTTTTTCCTTATTTTTCAAGATATTTTTGGTGTGGTGTGTGTTTTGTTTTTTATTTCCCAGATATACTTAGAAAGCATTGTGCTGTTCGCATATTTACTATTTGTGAAAGACATTTTGTGTACATAATTTCTTTGTTTCCATGGTCCTTCGGTTACTCCTATGTATACTTTTTCTTCATTATCTGCTGATTTTATCGTGGCTTGGTAGATTACGTTGTTTTGTAAACAATTACCGTTTAAGTGACATTCGTTTTTTATTCTGCAGTTGCACGTGGGTTTAATTTGTTCGTGTGGTTTGTTAATAATTTTCCTGTTGTGCTTTTTTATTATTTGTGCCATGTTCTCGGTGCAACTGTAGCTGATTTTTACTGTGTTTTTGTTGAATATTTTGTGTAGGGTGCTTGATTCTGGGAAGTGTTTCTGTAAAAGTTTGAAGAATATTTTTTCTATGTTTGTTTTTACGTTTTTGCTGTACGGTGGGTTGAACCATATAATATTTCTTTTCCTGTTGGTCTTTTTTGTGTTCTGTGGTGAGTATGTGAGTGTTGCTGGAAATCCGCTATCTTTTAGGGCTGTTTCGTAGTCTTTCTTGGCTTTGTTAAATATAGATTCATCGGAAGAATTGTCGGAAAGCCGGCGGTTAATCGATTTTGGTATCTGTTTGATTATAGAAGGCGGGTGGTTGGAGTATATGTGTATGTACTGTGGTTTATCATTCGGTTTTCTATATGGTTTGTGTGTGCCTTTTCTTAGGTTGAAGGTAACATCTAGAAAGTCTACTTCGTTTAGGTTAGTTTTTATATCTATCTCGAATCCGTTATTTTTGAAAATTTTAATTATTGCTTTTCTAGTTTTATCTGTGTTTTGTTTGTTGCAGTTTCTTAAGATTATGAGACCGTCATCCCTGTAGAGCCCTGTGTCATTTCTATCTATTATTTTGCTTAGTTCGTGTAGTAAGTAAATACCTACGATTTCGCATATCTCTGCACCGTCAAAGCTTCCCATTGTAGTGTCAAATATCCCATCTTCCCATATATATATATATATATATATATATATATATATATATACATATATATATTATGCATTTTCTATATATATATATATATTATTAGGTATATTATATATATATATATATATATATATATATATATATATATATTATGTATTTTATATATCTATATATTATTATGTATTATGTATTATATATATATATATATATATATATATTATGTATTATCTATATATATACATATATATATTATGTATTTTATATATATATATTATTATATATATATATATATATATATATATATATATATATATATATATATATATTACTAATGTTCACCCAATACAAAGACCAAGGGCCAATCATCTTAGAGGATTACTGTGGGTAGTTGTATTAGCGTAACAAAGGGCAAGATAACAGGAAAGATAAACAGATAATTCTATACCCAGAGGTCAAGATTTCATTCGTGACTAACATTTCAGAGTTCTACAGTTAAAGTAGAATTCCGAAGGGACATGAAACACAATCCTAAACAAGAAACACGGGCTAAACCTCTATTCCTGTTCAAAAGACCGGGAAGATTTGAATCGAACGATAGGCAAACCTATCTACGACTTATATATATATATATATATATATATATATATATATATATATATATATATATATATATATATATATATATATATATATATAAGGCTCAAACACTAATATTCCATATAATATTACTTTTTGAGACTTTTATATTATATTCTTATTCTATCCTGGATTCTATCCTCTTGGAATTTATATATATATATATATATATAAAAACACCCAATTTTTTTCAGTTATTTTATCCATATATTATATATATATATGTATATTAACCACTAATATTATATATATATATATATATATATATATATATATATATATATATATATATATATATATATATGTCATCCACAGACGACCGGTTGCCACTAGCTAGGATCGAAACCCGACTGAATTGGCGTCAGTCGGAACTTCTACCACTAAGCCCTCGGCTCACGGCAGGGATGAAGGTGAATTTTAGCGTGTTTATTTTTAGATTTAGATAAACACACAGTGACTGACAGTGACTCAATTCTGCCGAAGTGTCATCATATATATATATATATATATATATATATATATATATATATATATATATATATATATATATATATATATATATATATATATATATATATATATATATATATATATATATATATATATATATATATATATATATATATATATATATATCTGCATTTGTATTGTATATATATATATCTTCATTTGTATTATACATATTATTCGCAGTTTGGACCTATTAATTAGGCCCAAAATATGCACACCGATATTAAACATGGAAAAGATTCTCCCATATAAATATGTCTAAATATTTATAGACTGAATCGTGAATTAGTAATTTGAATAATAAGCTAAGCTAACGCCGTGTTTGTATTATCAGAAAAAGCTTAGTGGATTTTCTTGTCATTCGAAACTGGCAGGTCTTAAGATAAGCGATATTTCTTTTTTCTGAGCGAGCCTCTGTTATCACGAATGTCTGTATATAATTTTAAAAAATACATAAAGCACGAAGAGGGCTTTAGTGTAATGGATATTGTAATTGTTGTAGAACAAGAAAACACCCTATTTTGATTCGAGATTGTTTTTAATTCTCTTACTCCACATCATATGTAATTTATAGCCCGAAAAGAAAAAGATGGCGAAACAGAGACATATTGTCAGACAAGGAGTTTGTTGGATGAAAAATGTGTAAAAGACAAGGGAAAATCTAGCATTTCCAGTTGTTTATACGCCTTTTGCTTATTGCTAAATAAAATTGGCCAGTGAATAAGAGCGCCGAACCTCACCATAAAAGACATGTATAATAGTTGTCAAAAATGAATGTAGTATTTACGTTATATAGCTGCACTTTACCTATGATCAGATTATTTAATCTTTTAACTCTTTCTCTGTGATTTTTAAAAATCATTTTACCCCAAGTAAGGCGATTATGCCACTAAGACGCAAGGGGTTAATGGGAATGAATATAAAATCAAAAGTCTTTAAGAAAAGGAACCAGAAATCCAATAAAGAAACAGGAAATAAGGTATAAATCTTTACTTATTTACACATTACATTGTTCGGACTGTTGTCCTCACCTTTATCCGTCCTGGGTGTGACTATAAACGACATCCGGGGCCTGGGTAAAACGATGAACTACGTCCAACAGCAAGGCCTCTCATCAGGAGGTTTTGAAGAGCGTGGAACCACCTCTTAATTTCTGGTGTTCCCAGGACCACTCTGGCCCGCGGTGGTAGCACCTGTTAGGGTCCCAACTATGGGTAAATACTTAACCACCAAACTGGGTGTAAAACACTATGTAAGTGTAAAAATAGGTTTTAATACCAGAAATACGTTGTAAAAAATGATTACCAGCAATAAATTTTTGAAAAAACAAAAGATATTACCAGCTATACATTTTTGAAGAAAAAATATTACCAGAAATAAAAAAATTTTGTCGGCATTAAATAACCCATTAAGTTTAATATGCCGTAAAACAAACCAAACCAAGGAAAACTAAACCTTACCTTTGTTAACATATTCACGACATTTCGGCCGTTGTACGCTCTGGCCTTCTTCAGGTTCGCCCAGCGATGTTGATTGTTCTAGTTCCACATGCCATGCTTCTTATGACTTAGGTATCTCCCTTTAACTCAACGTTTCACGTTTTTGTTCACCTATTCAGTAGCCAGCTATTGAACTCACAACTCTTTGGGTCAAGTAACTGGATCCAACCACGGTATTTATCCATGGTTCGTGTGTCCTTAACTTCTGTTCAAAAGGCGGGGGATTTTGTGAACCGAGCGATAGAGCAGCAGTTTTGGTTCTCTTCTGCTGAAAACTTGTTATTTACATGTTATTCCTCTTTACAAAACCGAGTGTATACGCGCACAACAAACATACCATGGGTAACAATTTTTTTTTTAAGCATATCACCCCAAGCAAGGCTGGAAGCCACTAGTACGCAGGGGGTTACAGAAGGTTTGGAGGAAGAGCAGATAGGAGTGGTAAAGGAGAGGAGGTGGAGAAAGATAGTGGATCGATCAAAGCAAGGGGGTTACAGAAGATTTGGAGCGAGAGCAGATGGGAGTGAAAGGTGAAAGGATGTGGAGAAGGGAAGTAGATAGATCAAAGCAGCTGAAGATGTCGATTGACGTTACACTTAAATAGTTGGAGATTGTATTTGTCAGGGAAGCAGGAATAAGGAAGGGAGTTCCACAGGCGAGATGTGCGAGACATGAAGCTATTGGAGTAGAAGAGACGTCTACATCTAACAGTTTCAACGGTGAAGGGGTGGGAACGGGATGCCAGCCTTGTGGGACGTTTAAATTCATGAGGCCTAGGAACCAGCGAAAGCAGCTACGCGGAGCAATTACCGTGAAAGTATTTATAAAAAAGACAGAGCGAGGCAACGTCGCGTCTGTGAGAGAGAGACTGCAGACAAGATAACAGATCGGGGCCAATTACATTGCATATCCGTCTCTGGATCTTATCAAGAACCCTGACCAAATTCTCGCAACCAATGTCACGTTGGCTTCCATCTCCGGCACCTCTTCTTCTTTAATGGAATGAGCAAGGTACTAACGCAAGGTTAAAATTACAGAGAGCAGACTTTACTGCATTCTAAAATGTAGAAAAGATACTACATTTTGATCCCAGTCCGAAGACCGAGAGATTGGCGGAATGCGACACAGGTTTGTTTTTATTTTGGTTCCCCATATGCGTATATATGGACCAACAACAAAAACTGCCCCATTCCCACTAAGAATATCCCACTGGCTTGGGTATCCACCATCGCTTATTCTTTAATGCAATGATGGACCTGCTGCTGCTGCTGCAGGGTTGGAATCGATGAGCTAGGTATTCCTCATCACAAAACCGTGAACAGCTGAAAAGCAGAAACATGGCAAGAGATAACAGATACTACACAACTGGTATCCAGGTCCTAAGGTGAGCACAGAGATACTACGCTGATCCTAAGAACCTAGATAATCTAATCGGATCATTTACTCACCTCTCCATGGTCTCACATGCGGCGTGCCTATACCCGCACCAGTGAACTACGGTAGAAATATATCCAGACGCCGCGAACAATATCACGTTGACGCCGGAAAGCACCAATCCTCGCCGTTTAAATGCCACGAAGAAGGTTCTGCCGCAGGATTGAAATCCTATATTTACTCACTTCCCCATGGTTCTGGGACGTGACATGAGTTCAGTTTACACTATTTTCATTATTCGGACTATTGTCCTCATCTTTGTCGCCATATTTATCACAACGTTTCGGCCGTTGTACGCTCCGGCCTTCTTCAGGTGGTTGGAATGTAGAACTGAACCCTTTATTTCGCTCACTGGGGTAGACTGTTTTAGTTCCACGTGCCATGTTTTAATGGATGTCAGTTATCAGTTATCTCCTGTTAATTCCCCTCTCCAAATTCTCCACCGCCCTAACAAGATATTGAACTCACACTCTTTGGGTCCTGTCACTGTCAGTGAATAAAGGGGTTAGTTAGATCCAAAGGGTGGAAGGATCACGGGATCAATAGATTTGAGATGAGACTACGGAAACATGGTTATGGTGGGTCGTCGCTGATTTCGCTTAAATAGCAGAGATCAGAAAGAATACAATGAAACGAGAAGAAAAGGAAAGGAAAGATGGGAGATGAAAACAAAAATGGGAAATGGTGGCGAGGAAGAAAGTAAATTTAAAGGCGGTAGCATACGACAAAGGAATAAAACAATTGAGGGAATGAAGAATATTGGAGAATAATTAAAGAGAAAGGAATCAGAAAATAGTCATTAACCATCTTGGAATCTATCTGGGTTTTAACTCAAAACTCCGGCTGCAGATAAGAATACACAATCATTAGTCCACACATTGAATATCCCTGCTATATCTGGTCTGTTGCCCCGGCCATATTTAGCAAGATTCTCGATAAAATCAAAAAAGGACACAAGGCACAGTGGATAAAGGCGTTGGTTAAATCCAGTGACAGGACCCAAAGAGTGTGAGTTCAATACCTAGTTAAAGCGGTGGAGATAACAGAAAATTGACACCCATTAGACTTGGCACGTGGAACTAGAACAGTCTACCTCAGTGAGCGAAAAAAAGGGTTCAGTTAGACATTCCAATCACCTGAAGAAGGCCGGAGCGTACAACGGCCGAAACCTTGTGATAAATATGGCGATAAAGATGAGGACAATAGTCAGAATAATGTAAATAGTGTTCATAATACCTCATCTCAGAAATATAGACAGATACTGAAAGGCCGAAACGTTGTAATAAATATGGCGACAAAGATGAGGACAATAGTCCGAATAATGTAAATAGTGTACATAATACCTCATCTCAGAAATATAGACAGATACTGAACGGCTGAAACGTTATGATAAATATGGCGACAAAAATGAGGATAATAGTCCGAATAATGTAAATAGTGTACATAATACCTCATCAGACAGATAGTGAGTTCAGTTTACCTTGCTTGCTCATATTCGTACATAGGAGAATAGGACAGAAAATGGCTCGGTCCTCATGACCACGGTCACGCTGTCGTCGATATATTCACCGACGTTCCTTCTTAAGTGCAATAAGAGACGTCCTGCTACTGGGTTTTAATTCCCGAGCTTAGTTACCCCTCATTACAAATACTGTGAACTGCCCTAAGGCAGATACGCGACAGAGAGGAGGCCAGACATCTGGGCGATCCCAGCTGGAAGGCCGGGAAAAGGAATGCTGGTTTTAAGTATAGCATGCTGACACTGATTCTAGGCAAAGGGGCCAGTGCTTTTATTCGTTTCCCCACGACGGCAGGATGTGACACATGGTCGGTTTAACGTGGTGTGTCTATACATGTACTTATGAGCCAAGGACAAAAACTGGCCGGTCTCCACGATCGCTGCCACACTGGCGCCAATACCCAGCAGTATGAATAATAAAAATAACAATATTTTAATTATCAACAAACTTTCTGGAGACAGATATTTTTTAGTTTAGCAATTTATTCCTTTCATTATGATATACAAGGCTTTTGAACAGTGGATCGCATGTTTCTTGGCTCAAATAAAGCAGGGCGTACTACTAATGTTTAAGGTTATTTTTTGCAGTAGGTACCTAAGTTACTTTCACTACAGAAGAACATAGGCGTAAGGATATACCTTAGAAATGGGAGAAAAGTTTTGTTTTTTTTTTTGGTAGGGAGGAAAAAGGTTTTCGATAATTAAAATTTAAATCTTTGTATAATATTTTTTTTTTTTTTTTTTTAAGCATATCACCCCAAGCAAGGCCGGTGGCCACTATCACGCATGAGGTTACAGAAGGGTTGGAGGAAGAGCAGATAGGAGTGGTAAAGGAAGGGATGTGGAGAAAGAGAAGGACGGAGGGTCGATCGAGGCAGGGGGGTTACGGGAGATATAGAGCGAACGCAGATAGGAATGAAAGATATCTTTGTATAATATTTATTACTGATTACGGAGTGATTAGCCCATATTGCTGCGTGTGATTTATTTCGAATTTATTCATTTCATAAAAATAAAATTAAAAAATATATTTCTACTACTTTTACACTATTTTTAAATAAAAAAAGAATTCTTTACTTACGTTATTTAAATTGTTTGGACTGTTGATCTCAGCTTTACGGTCATATTCTCGAAAACAATCCGAACAATTTAAATAGTTACAATCCATCAGCCCTGAATTCTTTTTTAAGCATTTCATCCCAACCAAGGCAGGAGTATCACTAGCACGTAAAACTTTACAAAGAATGAAAGTAAGAGTAAAGAGGGTTAATGAGGAAAGGGTAGAGAGAGAAGGACGGGGGTCAGGATCAAGTCATCAGAAGATGTCGATTGACATTATATTTGAATATTTGAAGATTATAGCTATCAGGGAAGCAAGTAGGAGGAAGGGCTTTCCACTGTCGAGAAGTGCGATAGAAGAAGCTGTTGGAGTAGAAGAGACGGCTACATTTAACCGTTTCAACAGTGAAAGGGTGGGACCTAGATGCCAACCTAGTAGCACACTTAAATTCCCGAAGTTGTGATACCAGTGAAAGTAGCTCATCAAAGCAGTTTCTAATAAAATATTTGTATAAAGTCAGAAGTAAGGCACATCATGTCTGTGAGAAATTGACTGTAGACGAGATGCCAGATCAGGAGCTATCATATTGCATATCCGTCTCTGGATATTGTCGAGGAAAAATATAGAAACATATTTCTTTTTTAGGTGAAAAAAAACTCTTATGTATGTCTCCTGTTACAAAAGCAAAAGAAAGTTTACACGTGTGATCTTTCATAGTGAAAATCGCCAATGGTTTAAAAGGATGAAAACGTTATTTTCACCGAAAGTTTACAAAATTAAAGAAAATGTTGTACTTAATCCTTGTTTCTGATTGAACAAGTGAGAAACAAACAAAAAGAAACGTTATAATCCTTATGAAATTTAGCATCACACCCAGAAAGACGTAACCCGCCTCATTGACCCGCGGGTTGCAATTTGCCCATGATTCTGATATACTAAGTTTTCAGCGACCACTTTTCAGCACAATCTAAATATAATAGTTAAGTATAACTGGCAACAACGATGAGGACAATAGTCCGAATAATGTAAATAGTGTACATAATACCTCATCTCAGAAATATAGACACATACTAAAGAAGGCCGGAGCGTACAACAGCCGAAACGTTGTGATAAATATGGCGACAAAGATGAGGACACTAGTCTGAATAATGTAAATAGTGTACATAATACCTCATCTCAGAAATATAGACAGATACTGAAGAGCCGAAACGTTGTAATAAATATGGCGACAAAGATGAGGACAATAGTCCGAATAATGTAAATAGTGTACATAATACCTCATCTTAGAAATATAGACAGATACTGAAAGGCCGAAACGTTGTAATAAATATGGCAACAAAGATGAGGACAATAGTCCGAATAATGTAAATAGTGTACATAATACCTCATCTCAGAAATATAGACAGATACTGAAAGGCCGAAACGTTGTAATAAATATGGCAACAAAGATGATGAGAATAGTCCGAATAATGTAAATAGTGTACATAATACCTCATCTCAGAAATATAGACAGATACTGAAGGGCCGAAACGTTGTAATAAATATGGCGACAAAGATGAGGACAATAGTCCGAATAATGTAAATGGTGTACATAATACCTCATCTCAGAAATATAGACAGATACTGAAGAAGGCCGGAACGTACAACGGGCGAAACGTTGTGACAAACATGGCTACAAAGATGAGGACAATAGTCCAAATAATGTAAATAGTGTACATAATACCACATCTCAGAAATATAGACAGATATTGAAGAAGGTCGGAGCGTACAACAGCCGAAACATAGTGATAAATATAGCAACAAAGATGAGGACAATAGTTCGAATAATGTAAATAGTGTTCATAATACCTCATCTCAGAAATATAGACAGATACTGAAGAAGGCCGGAGCGTACAACACCCGAAACGTTGTAATAGATATGGCGACAAAGACGAGGACAATAGTCCGAATAATGTAAATAGTTTACATAATACCTCATCTCAGAAATATAGACACACACTAAAGAAGGCCGGAGCGTACAACACCCGAATGGTTGTAATAAATATGGCGACAAAGACGAAGACAATAGTCCGAATAATGTAAATAGTGTAGAATAAATAATGCTCTTTGCCACCTGCACTCTTCACCAATTCAATTGTCCATAATTATAATCGCCGTGTTACCATGTATCTGATATTTCCTTTCTCTAACGAAAGGCTTCATCAGATCAATACAAGAGATTTAAAGAGAAATGATACAAAGTAAGCAATAACAAATATTTTCTTGCTAAATGTAAACGTATATCTATCAAATATATATTGTAAAAGTAATATTCTACCCCGCTGTTTTGTAACAGACACTAACAGCTTTAAAACATCCAATAAAATATCTTCCAGTTCTTGGGAAAGATCCAGAGAGGGAGAAAAAAAAACCCAAATCGTATTATCTTTGGAATATATATCAATAAATTATAAAATTCTCCGATGAAATACTATCACGATTACATGTGCAATAATATCCCCACCTTCTTTATTTTGATCATGACATTTCGGGCAAAATGTGTTCGCTGGCATTTCTTCTGTTGTTTGAACTTCTGATATTATAGATGGTCATTTATTCTGTGAAGTATTCAGACTCATAGCAATATCTCTTTTTGTTTCTATCACAATGATTCTGCGTGAGTTTTTTCCTTCTCCTTACTTTTCTTCCTTGAATCTTTCTGATTTGCATCTCAACCGTTCTAGAATTGTTTGAAAATCTAAATAATTGTCAGGCACCCAGTGATGATCGAGTTCCCTGTAGTACTTTTTCTGTCCACTTGTCCCAGAAAAGATAACTAAATATACTATATTATATTAGATATAGATAAGGCAACCAAATGTAGTATATGTGACATGGGGTAAAGATAAGATGGAGTAATGGATAGTAGGAGAGCCGAGTTCGAATTTCAGTCAAGTTCATTTACATTCATTTATATCTTAATACCACTGGAAGTTATTAGTCCGTCACGTGTAAATAGCAGGGCAGACTGGGTCCTATTGCGTTATTTGGCGTCTAGTCAAGGAAAACACAAACTCTGTAGCCTAGGGCTATTTACACGATAATCCGTGGTCTTCGGCTGTCTATCACGATGGGCGGCGCCAAGCCTACTGAAAGGATTTTGAGGAAGGAGAATCAAAGTCTGTTTCTTCTGCTCTTAGCATCCCCCCATGCCGCCAAAATCTGAAGTAGTCGATGATGATGACGACGACGACGACGACAATGATGATGATGGTGGCGATGATGATGATGACGATGATGATGATGATGATGATGATGATGATGATGATGATGATGATGATGATGATCCGTTAGGGCAGGGTTAGGGTTGAATTCCTTAAGACATTAGATTTCTGGCCAAATGATGAAATTTCTGACTTGTTAAAACTTCCGAAAAGTATGGCGGGTTGTATACAAGCCTTTACAACTATAATCAAATCATCCCCCGTTTGACGTCTAACGGGTTTCAAAGTGAATTGTTGCGACATCAGACGTTGGAATCGAAACTGCACTTCATAATTATATAAACTAGAAGCCAAAAGTTTGGTGCGACTCTCCAGATTTCGAAGAATTGCCTAAAAAAAACAAAAAAAGTTTGCACGAATTTTTAAGACTAATTTACTAGCTTACTTCATGTGAGTGCGACTTTCTCTCCATGAAGAGTTTTCTTATATGTCCAATAATAATAATAATAATAATAATAATAATAATAATGAAGATAATAATAATGATGATAATGATGATAATAATATAATAAAAATAATGATGATTATAATAATAGCAATAAGGATGATAATAATAATAATGACAATAATGATAATAATAATAATAATGAAGATAATAATAATGATGATAATGATGATAATAATATAATAAAAATAATGATGATTATAATAATAGCAATAATGATGATAATAATAATAATGATAATAATAATGATAATACTAATAATATAATAATGATGATTATAATAATAATAATTGCAATAATGAGGATAATAATAATGATAACTATACCAATAATAATGATGATAACGATAACAATAATAATGATAATAATAATAATAATAATAATGACAACAAAATTAACCACTTGCTGCATAAAGTTTCTTCAAAACTTTTCCTCTTTCTGCCTGTTTTAACTTGCTAGCTAATGGTAATCTTAAAGTTGGTGAATTTTAACCCTTAAGTTACCCACTCTCTAGACATTTGCACGACAGGCACTAATGGGTTAAATATGTGGGTATGTATAGAAACGCTTTCCGCCGGGTTCTCTAATGCAAGTTAGTGTAATCAAAATTGATATCGATCAATTGAAGTCGATAAAAATGTCAGGATCTACTTATATTTATATGATAAATAGACCAAATGAATTTCTGTTCAAAATGTCTGCTAATTCTGAAATATTTACATTAACATATTTGACTTGGAGAGTTTACGATGAAACTTAAAGTTTGTCATCATATTGTAAATCAGTATCCATAAATGTGTAGTTACTGATGTTCATTGTTTCCATTCGTGTGTATATATATATATATATATATATATATATATATATATATATATATATATATATATATATATATATATATACGAGTGTACACTAACCCATATCTCCGATTCAAA
This sequence comes from Acanthosepion esculentum, assembly GCA_964036315.1. Classification (NCBI taxonomy): domain Eukaryota; kingdom Metazoa; phylum Mollusca; class Cephalopoda; order Sepiida; family Sepiidae; genus Acanthosepion; species Acanthosepion esculentum. The sequence goes on along the minus strand of OZ038477.1, from coordinate 141,798,532 downwards.
TGTATCTAAATTATAACGGAGTTCAGAGAAGCAGTAGATCTTAACATTTATTCAAAATTAATTTCAATAAAAACAAAATAAATAGAAAACCATATGTGTTTTTCCTCAGTTTCTTCTTTAAATAATTTTATAATTTTAAACTTAATATAGATTACATTTAAAATTTAAAATTGGTAATTTTGAATTTTGAAATTTATAGTATAATTAAATATTTATTAGTTAGAATGAATTGTATTTTAGTCTAACCCTAACATTAAAGCATTAAATAATTATTATAATTTAAGTTCGTTGTCAATTTTGTTTGTTTTTTTAATTTTGAATGTTGCCAGGTCTCATAAGAACGACATAACCTCAAAAGGTGATGGGGAGACAACATTTGGAAAGTTGAACGGAGATCAGAGAACAATGAAAAAAATGAAAATGTATTGGCAAGATGAGAATAAAAACGTTTTAAGGATTTTACAGTAATTGATTTGAGAAAACTTTAAATAGAAAACAAAATAGACAAGAAAAGTAGATTGAACAGGAAATATTTATGTTGGTATTGCGAATGTCAACGAAGAATATACATACCAATTCTCGTTTGGTGCATGTGTTGCTGTATCAACGAAAACAAACCTTGTCCGCTGAAGTCCTAAGGGACGAAATGCGTACACGCGAAAACCTTTTCAACATTGTCAGACAACTTTCCACCAAAACTGTTCTTGATATATAAAAATTTATATATCGTTATCACACAAACAAACACACACACACACACACACACATACATATATATATATATATATATATATATATATATATATATATATATATATATATATATATATATATATATATATATATATATATTATGAAATGGAGAAAGTCCGACAATTATTTAAAGACATTTTTATGTTTAACATTCTTTTTATAGATACAAGTATTTAAATAAATGCTCAGATTTTTTTGGTTTTTTTTAATAATAAACAGTATTAAATAACATTTACCGGCCTGAATGTCTGAGAAATCTTCATAGAAAATATTCATCCTCCGAATCGGTTAAAAAGGCACGTCAGGCTATATGACGGTTCCGTATAGGATACAGGTTCGAATCCTGTCGGAGGACTCATATTTTCTATGAAGATTCCTCGTACATTCAGGCCGGTAAATGTCATTTAATACTGTTTATTATCAACAGAGCATTTACTTAAATACTTGTATCTATAAAAAGAATCTTAAACATAAAAATGTCTTTAAATATATATATATATATGTGTGTGTGTGTGTGTGTGTCATTCAGAGACAGTACTGTTTCGCTGTACCACAGCTCCTCAGTGCGACTAGACTTCCAAATGCCTCAAGCCAGGATTGAAACACAACTAATTTGGTGTCAGCCAGAGCTATCTTCACTCGGTAGAGTTACACAACTAAATCTAGCGTATTGTTTTTACAAATGTAAACTAATGCCAAGCAACCAAAGTGCTCCATTCATTTTACTGAAGAGCTTTGCATTAGTGCAGGTCGCTGTTGTTTATAGAATTAGCTTGTCACTCAACAGTGCTCAATTGAAATGTATTTATGTATATATATATATATATATATATATATATATATATATATATATATATATATATATATATATATATATTAAAGAGAAGAGTGAAACTGCAAACGTTTTTTGTTATAATATGGATTTTTTAAATATATATTATACTTTATTTTCCATATTTTTGCTTCATCACGCAGACAGTGGTTATATCCCCCCATATAATTAAAAGGAATTCATTCCTTTTTATTATATATCTATTTAAAATTTATACATATTTAAAAATTAATTATTATATATATTTTTAAAAATCCACATTATAACCAAAAACGTTTGCGGTTTCTCTCTTCTCTTTGAAATATACAATAATTCCTTTCTTGGAACAAGTATAAACTCTTCCTCATATATATATATATATATATATATATATATATATATATATATATATATATATATATATATATATATATATATATGCATATATATATATATAAATGACAATAGGAAAACTGTAGTAGTTGCCGACACGTTTCGTCCAATGTGGATTTAAAAACGAAATGAATTTATTTAAACAAATTAACTAATAATAACAAAAACAAAATCTCCTTAGCAACTGGAAGAAATAAATTCATCCACAATTTTGATTTTAAAAATGCTGCACTCATAAAAAAAGAAAATAACTCACTCAGAAGGAAAATCCTCGAGAGTTCCGCCATTGAATATTACCCAAATATTAATCTACGCCCAGGCTTTTTCCCCGTTTCACCTTTCTTAACAGAATTACTACTCTCCCAAACAAATGTACACAACAATATCAACACAGCAATAATAACAATATCTCCACACGTAACAGTAATTGACGTAATTTTCAGTTAACAGTATGAAAATAACGTTCCCTAAATTCTAAATTAGACGTTTCTTGTCTAATGTAGCTAATAGCAACGGCGAGAATAGAAACATAATCAAAAATAATTATATTTTTTATAAAAATCAGATGAACGAAAATTATAAACAGGATGAATGCAGAATTAAGAACATTATAAAAAAAATGCATAACACCAGTTGACAATAGCAAAAAAATTAGATTAATTATTTATTATAAAAAATTTAAAACCTCTAACCTTATAGTTAAAATAATAATTCACCTCCTCGAACAAAATTAAATAGGGCAAATATTATTTACGAATTTAAATGCCCATTAAGGAATTGTATTCCTGATCAATCAAAATTCGTAAATAATTATATAGGCCACACTACAACATGTTTGACACGCAGACTAACTCTACACCTTTCTGACCATAGCTCAATTAGATTTCATTTAAATATTCATGGAGACCTACCGGACACTATTCGGAACATTCTTGTCGACAACACTAATATAATAGCATCATCTGCATGCAAAAAAAGGCTAAAAATAATGGAAGCCTTATTAATAAAAACAAACAATCCAACACTTAATAATATTAACTTTGAACATGGACATAATATCTTGACCGTGTTTTGAAACAAAAAAAAATGTAAGCATTTTATAAAATATGCATACAACAAACTACTTCTTATTTAACAGTTAAAATATAATCCTTGAAATGGCTAAATGTATAGCCAAAAGCGCTCGGATAAAAATAAAATTCGGACAGTTTTTATAAAATTTATCATCCAAAAAGAAAAAAAAATATTAGATTGCATGAGGAATTGTATAAAAAACTAAATAAACGCACATTGTCTGTCGTTTTCAATCAAATGTGCATATATATATACATATATATATATATATATATGTGTGTGTATGTCTGTGTGTGTGTGTGTGTGTGTAATTTATTTGTTTAAACATTATTTTTAATGGATTCTCGTATTTGAGTAGATTGTCTTTTTTTATTTATTAAACAGTATATATTTTTATTTACCTCACGAGAAATCTTGTTAGAAAATTAGACGCATGTTTTTCTAACAAGATTTCTCGAATATTCAGGCCGGTAGATGGAAATAAATTAATATACTGTTTAATAATGAAGACAGAGCACCTACTCAAATATTGATTTGAGCAAGTACTCTAGCGTCATGTCATAGCACGCTCTAAAATAATGTAACTGTGTCTCAATAGCATTTTTTTTTATTATTTCGGTCTACACTACACATATTTCGTCTCAGTGTTTTGCCTGTATATGGAAAAATTGCGCCCCGATGATGACAATTTGAAATTGTCGAAAGTACTTGGCTCGTCAATTCCATTTAACAACTCAAATATACAACAACTCGTATTCATCAAGGAATTGATAGTAATTTAATGTCTGATTGAGCATTGTTAGTGAAGTGATTTCGCCATTAATCTCATTAACATTGCTAATTAATTCTTTGCATAAATTGTCACACATTGGAGACCCGTTACTGTAATAAGCAATTAGCTCTGAAAAAACTGGAAGATGAAATCAGCAAATCGATTTCAAATGGTCGATCTACACATATGCAACGTAATTGGTCCTGATCTGGCATCTCGTCTGCAGTCGCTCTCTCACAGACGCGCCGTCGCCTCTCTCTCTCTCTCTCTCTCTCTGTCTTTTTCACAAATACTTTCACGGTAATTGCTCCGATGACCTGCTCTCGCTGGTTCCCAGACTCCGTGAATTCAAGCGTCCTACGAGGCCTGGCATCCCGCTCCCACCCGTTCACTGTTGAAACTGCTAAATGTAGCCGTCTCTTCTACTCCAATAGCTTCATGTCTCGCACTTCTCGCCCGTGGAACTCTCTCCCCCTCTTCCTGTTTCTCTGATAGCTATAATCTCCAACTATTCAAATGTAATGTCAATCGACATCTCCAGTTGCCTTGATCTATCCTCTATCCTTCTCTTCATCCTTTCCTCTATCACTCCTATCTGCTCTCGCTCCAAATCTTTTGTAACCCCTTGGGTGCTAGTGGCTTCCAGCCTTGCTTGGGGTGAAATGCTGAAAAAAAATGCGATGTATAAACGAACATAAACTAGTATGAAAGGTCATTTCACTGACGGTGTATTCTAAAAACAGTTTTGGGGGTCGGGGGTATTGATTCCGGGATATGAATATAGCGAAAGAATTCCTGGAAGTATTCAGAATATATCAGGTCCATCAAAAATCGTTCATTTATAATTGTAATAGGGACATTAGCCGTTTCCTTATAAGGAAACATTCAGTATTTATTGACCGAGCACCGAATGCTAGTTTCAGTAGGAATTTATAAAATCTTTCGCTTAAAAATTTTTTTCCGAAAAATAGGTTTCTCAAATCCAGCAGTTGTTATTGCACTTTCTAGAATTGATGGGGGTTTCCTTGCTAACCTTTTGTTTGAAGTAGTGGAGAACATCAGCATCTTGGTTATGTCGTTCTCTCTTCGAGATGCATCTGATATCCATGTTGGTTGTTGCTGCTGCTGAAAGTTCTCAAGTGATATGGTTCATGTTATCTGCTCCAGTTATTTGTGATTCTGTATCACGAGTCTACGAGATCTCATTCAGGATTGTCGTCTTTGACTCACAAGGTTCATCAACCTGGAACCTTTTATAATCATGGAACTTTTCTTTTTCTTTTTTAAAAAATAATTTTTCACTTAATACGAAACCCAAGAGCCACCCAAGGTAGAGTGTTGCTGAACGAGCTTACTGTATGAACGTAAGAGGCGAAGGAGTGCAGTTTATGAGGATCTGTAGGTAAGAAAACCCTATGCTTGAAGAGGTTAAGATTCTAACGCTCAAGGAAGGATCCTCTCGGCAGTCATTGGTGGTTCTTGAGAATAGGTTTTCTAAAGGGAACATCTATGTTACTATTAGAATATTAAGGGGAATGGGTATAATTCATCAATGTGTACGCGTCGTGGTCAAAGTTAGAAGCGATGGGGCTTAGAAAGACAGCTGTCAAGAACATTTGCCATAAAAATCGCGTTAATGTAGCAGAGAAGCTTTCCCATGTTTCGTCTGTGAGCAAAGAATTGTCGAGCAGAAAATAATGAATTCTCCAAAAGGCCGCGTAGTTACATTTGAACTCTTGATACTTTAACTTGACTTGTATCGGTTTTCACCCTGGTCGGGTTGAACCGGCTTCCTCCCGAGCAAGTACAGCATCTGGGACCATCGCTGTCCATGCCCGCCGATCCTGAGCCAGGTCACACGAAATGGGGAGCCACTCGCGATTCCATCGTCGAAGACCAACTACTTGCGGACCCGATAGTACTGCTAGGTCATCCTTGATCGTGCTAGCCCACGTCTTCAGCTGCCCACCGACACGTCTTCGCCAGCCAGGAAGAGAACGAGGGAAAAATACATCACGGATGATCCCTCCCTCCGGGCGTCGAGCTGCGTGCCCGAACCATCGGAGACTTGCAGCTTGCCCGGATAGTATAATGGTTGAACCGAGATAAACGAAAGACTGCACGTCCTCCAGATTGACTCCGTCCAGCGTCAGTGGTTGCCAGTTGATCGCATCAACCAGGGATGGCATAACTTTGGTCTTCGAGGCATTGATACTCTTGATAGAATAGAAAAGGAAGGATTGGGCAGCCTCCGGCCAGATATGGCCTCAGTACGCTATTGTTGATCTGATCTGGATATTGTAAATATAGGAGATGGCAGATGGAGTCAGGTATCTACTGGAGCGCTAAATGCAACCGATATTTTTTCCACCATCTTTAGCGATGATCCGAGAAAACAGTTGTATATCGCTGAAAGTTGAGACATAATGGAATACACAAATTAGATGAATGGCAGTATGATGTCATGGAAAGTAAATAAAAGTGTTTGATGTTTGATAATAGAAATTTATATGGAGAAAAGTATTTCTCACGATGTACTACAATCTGTCCTCTTTTCTTTTTTATTAATTTAATAGTTTTTACTGAAACACGGACTTGTATTTCTCATGATGAGAATTTTTTTTTTTTTAGATCGACCACAAAAACATTTTTTTGAAAGAAACGCCGACGACAGTCAGACAAAGACATTCTCTCTTAACCTGATTCGAGTAACGAGCCAAAGGCTTTGGTTTAAAAATAACAGAATATGAAATTACTGATAAAAAAATTTATGAAATCATAAAAATAATCCATCGTGTGCAGATAGAATTCTTTTTTTTTTTTCGTTTTCATAGTGTGATGATTGCCTGCTTGAATTTAGTAAAGAAAAGGTCATATAATTCGGGAGTTGGAGGGTGATTTTTTTTTACAAGATACAGTTTGCAAAAATGGTTGTCAGAAAATGAAATATATAAATTTAAACTAGCAGGCGAAGCAAAATAAAATGAAATTTAAGAAGAGAAATCCCAGTGGTGAGGACAGGGAAAATAAGAAAATGAAAAGATAAGGTTACGAGAAACCAACAGAAAAAGCTTGTGGTAAATATATATATATATATATATATATATATATATATATATATATATATATATATATATATATATATATATATATATATATATATATATATAAATATATATATATATATATGTGTGTGTGAGTGTGTCTGTGTGTGTTTATATATAGAGAGAAAGAGTGAGAGAGAAGGAGAGATCTTAACGTTCTTTTCAATGATTCTAAGCCTCTCCAACTGCCTATCATTTAGATGTATATTTAGGTTATAACCTCCGAGGCAAACATCGGGCTATATATTTCATATTAAGTCGACCTATCTTTTAACCTATGACTCTGGGCTTAACAATAAGTAAATCTACTCAATGAAAAAGGAAGAGGAAAAATGAAAGAGAAAATTACTTATTTTCCTCCTTTAAGAGTAAGACAAGTCTAGTTGTAAATATCATCAACAAAATAAGGAAATCTGCAAACAATATGTGCTGAGGTTATGTGCGCATGAACAGTGACAGTCTGCGCATGTGCCGAATGAAAACAGTCGTACATATGTTAGCGGGAAAAAGACGACTGAGTTCTCTTTTAAAGGGCGCAAAAAAGTTGCAGAAACTAACTTATTGCAGGTTTGATTTAATTGAACGTAATCTTCTGTATTCACTAAGTGAATGTATTTTAATGGTGATATTTATTCGGCTACACCAATTATCGCACAGGAAAAGCCAGTAAACATCTCCAGCTGAAAGTTATAAATATATGAGATTAACAATTTAAAACAAAGAAGTAATAATATCTAACTTCATTGCTTACAACGTCATCGCTCAAAAACAGCTAGGACTGGGCAGAATCACCTTGTAGGATTATTATTATTATTATTATTATTATTATTATTATTATAAATAAATAAAACTGAATCTAAAATAATAATAATAATAATAATAATGAAAATTATAAATAAAATAAAATAAGACAATAGCATAAAAAACGTTGTATAAAATAAATTAAATAAAAATAACAAAATTACTTCCAGCATGCAACAAAAACTGTTCATCCCGGAAATACGGACATCCCGCCAAAAAAACGTTAGATCCAATCAATTCACCACGAACCTTGGTACCGACAACACGTGTCCAAATTCTCTCAGTGATATGACTTGTAATACTACGGAGTATATTGCTCCCTTTTATAAAATGTACCATAAAACAATTGTAACGTAAAAACACAGACACACACAAATGCATAAATAAAATTGTATGAAATTACCATAAAATTTACCATGCCTTCTCTGTACTGTGTATCTCTTCGCCACGAACCTTGGTACGGGAAACACGTGTCCAACTTCTCTCAGTGATATGGTTTGTAATACTGCAGAGTAAATTGCTCCATTCTATAACATGTACCATAAAACATTTTTTACGTAAAATACACAAACAAATACATAAATAAAATTGTATGAAATTACCATACAATTTACCATGCCTTCTCTGTACTGTGTACGTTTATTTTGCTGTTTTCATCTTCGTGAAAACAAGCCTAAAATTATTACCACTATGGTGCGAGTAATAGCCCCACATCTCAAATATGGCAGCAATAATCCATTCTTGGTCTGATCTGACTGTTTTAAAATCAAAGCATGGCAGCAGGAGTTAGATATTTTCTGAACGGATTCATTCTTCCCGTACGAATATACACGTTGCATTTAAGATCAGGAGTGAAATTTAGACCTAATGGACGTTTTATTGAGGGTATGGCTATTATTTGAACACTATTATCGATTCCTCAGCTTACAGTCTCGCAGCACATAGACTGCGTTGCGGGTTAATTCGAAGTCTACCTAGAGGTAGTTATATATGTAGCCTTGTGACAAGTAAACGATTTTGACACCCGTAGAACCATTTCTTGCTTTGATTTATTACTATCACCGTGTGACCTGCGATTGCTGTCCTCAAAATGCCTCGAACTTGGCAAATGTCTGACCATCCAGAACCAGATCTATGTTTCAGGAATTTTACTTAATTCATGTTGAAATAGTCAATAATTCTTCCAATGTTCATCGGACTTCTTGAACGCACGTAATTCAGACAGGAGAACAATGTTTCTTTGATAAGAGAATTGCTAGCACTAGATTTTTAAACCAGAACGAAATTTATCAATGCTTTAAACATAGCTTAAAGCTACCAGTTCACTGTCTATATTGTGACAAAAAAATGCGCATATTCTCGTTAAGTGAAAAGTCACATTATCCTTCAGGGTGGTGCCATTTTATTTTCAGTGTAATTAAGATAATGCGCTGAAAATGTCTCTGTGCTGTGTTTCGTGTCATCTCTGGTTTTAATTCTTCATACATCCAAGCTGCATCATCAACAACAGATAATTATATTTTTTATCTCACTTTTACGAGGGGCCGTAGAGGCAGCAATGTTTCACGGAGGAAGTGAGAGTGAAAGGAAGGTAACCGAGAGGACGCGTGTCAACCGCTTGTCTAAAGTCTCATCGCCACGTGTTGACTCTCGTCACGAAGGAATCTGAAGTGCTGTCGCTTGCTTCAAACGGCGGAGTGTCTTTGCGCCTTTTTGGTTTCATATAAAAAATTAAACACACACAGATAGAATTGATTTTAAACCATGGCAATCAATCTGTATTAGAATACCACACCCACGTTATCTTTTGACCAGTACTTTGCCATTCTGGGAAAGCGTACACATTCTGTAACATCCGCCTGCGTCACTTAAAAAATCTGACAAGATGACCACACATCAACATGTTTATTGAATCCCTTCTGGGACAGACTAAATCTAATGATCAACACTCTCTCACTCTTTCTCCCTCACTCACTCTCTCTCTCTCGTTCGCTCTCCCACTCCCTCTCTCTTCCTCTAGCTCGCGCTCTCCCTCACTCTGTCTTTCTCTATCTCCCTCTCTCTCTCCCCTCTCTCTCTCTCGCTCGCTCTCCCACACCCCTCTCTTCCTCACCCTGTCGCTCTCTCTCTTCCTCCCTCTTTCTTTCGCTGTATCCCTCTCTCCCCTCTCTCTCTCGCTCTCCCACTCCCTCTGTTTTCCTCACCCTCTTGCTCTCCCTTTCGATTCCTCTCTCTGCCAATTCCTCTCTCTTCCTCTTCCTCTCGCTCCCCTCTCCCTGCCTCTCTCTTTCTCTCACTCATTCCCTCTCTCTCTCTCTCTCTCTCTCACACACACACACACACACACACACACACATATTTATTTCGAGGAAAACTTAGACGACACGATTCGTGGTCTGAGTGACTTTAGCAAGACCAATGTCAACATTTTATTTCCTGACAAGTATATATATATACAAGCGCAAAATTTGTGAAAAATTAAAATCATCACATTTACCGTGAAAAAGTCCCTCAGAGGAAGAAACACGTCGGCTAAGATAAGTTTGGCTGCTTTTGTGTTTATTGATATTATCCATTTACAGAGAAATTTTTACACATCGAATTAAGTAAACCGATTATATATATATATATATATATATATATATATATATATATATATATATATATATATGCACTGGTAGTGGGATGTTGGTTACAAGTTGAAATCAACGGAGCATGATTTCTTTTATTGGAATAAAAAAATAAGTTTTCGAAATCTGTGATAATGCCAGAATAATGCGGTCAGTGCTTTCCTTATTCTGGAAGCGGATTCAATTATGCCGTCTACGTGTCCCATTCTCGGGGAGATTCTCATTACGAGTTCGATTAAGGTTTAATCAGCATCGAAAGAAAGAAGACGGACGCGGAGAGGTGAAGTTCATAATGAAGGAAGGCGTCGATATTGAGAAAGCAAAGCGAAAGTTATTCAGAGAAAAATGCCAGGAAAAAAGAAGAAAAAAAAGATACTAAAGAAAGAAAGGATGAAAGAATTAAGAATAGAAAGAAAGAAAGAAAGAAAGAAAGAAAGAAAGAAAGAAAGAAAGAAAGAGAACTACTCAAAAAATGATAAAAAGAAAGAAAATGATCAGGGGATTGAGAGAAATACTCTCAAAAGAAAGAAAAGAAAAAAGGAGAGAAAAGAAAGAAAGAAAGAAAGAATTTTATAACCTGTTGAAAGAAAAAGACAAGCAAAGAGAGAGAAATTGAAAACATGGACCAAAAATAAAGTAGACAATGAAAAGAGAAAAGAAAGAATTGATTATTAAACCAAACGGGAAAAAATCTCATGAAGAAAAAAGAATGTAATAAGAGAAAAGAAGGAAGGAGAAAAATAAGAAAAGAAGGAAGGAAAAAAGAAGAAAAGAAGGAAGGAGAAAAAGAAGAAAAGAAGGAAGGAGAAAAAGAAGAAAAGAAGGAAGGAAAAAAGAAGCAAAGAAGGAAGGAGAAAAAGAAGAAAAGAAGGAAGGAAAAAAGAAGAAAAGAAGGAAGGAGAAAAAGAAGAAAAGAAGGAAGGAAAAAAGAAGAAAAGAAGGAAGGAGAAAAAGAAAAAAGAATGATGAAAAAAGAAGAAAAGAAGGAAGGAGAAAAAGAAGAAAAGAAGGAAGGAAAAAAGAAGCAAAGAAGGAAGGAGAAAAAGAAGAAAAGAAGGAAGGAGAAAAAGAAGAAAAGAAGGAAGGAAAAAAGAAGAAAAGAAGAAAGGAGAAAAAGAAGAAAAGAAGGAAGGAAAAAAGAAGCAAAGAAGGAAGGAGAAAAAGAAGAAAAGAAGGAAGGAAAAAAGAAGAAAAGAAGGAAGGAGAAAAAGAAGAAAAGAAGGAAGGAAAAAAGAAGAAAAGAAGGAAGGAGAAAAAGAAGAAAAGAAGGAAGGAAAAAAGAAGCAAAGAAGGAAGGAGAAAAAGAAGAAAAGAAGGAAGGAGAAAAAGAAGAAAAGAAGGAAGGAGAAAAAGAAAAAAGAATGATGAAAAAAGGTAAAAAAGAATAAAGGAAAAAAGAAAGAAGAGAAGGAAGGAAATTAAAAGAAAGAAAAATACAAAGAAAAGTAAACTAAAGATAGTAACGACATGAAGGAAATTGAATCTCTCTTGTCAAGGCGACCATCGCATCGTAATTTTCAGCACCCCCTCGTATGCCTGTAAAAGTAAATTCATTCAATTTATTCTTCAGCTCGTTTAGCAGATCATTAGGACGGAGTAGTGAGTTCGATATTAACCGTGTGTCCAGCGCTTATAGTCTTTTGCCCAAATTAAACTAAAGCTGTATTTACTTGACTCCCCCCCGCCCCACTGAGTCAGGTTGTGACACAAGGTTGGTTTTTAACGTGGGGACCCATGTGTCTTCACTCTGGCCGCTGGTCTTAACCGATCCAAGCTTGTCATAGCTGTGACACGTATCAAATAATTGTCGGAACTTTGCAAGAGACAAATCGGACATGGTGAGATTTTTGCGCGGGACTCGTGGTCAGAATGTGAATGTTCTAAGCACTCGGCCATATGCCCATATATATATATATATATATATATATATATATATATATATATATATATATATATATTATGAAATGGACAAAGTATGAGAATTATTTAAAGATATTTTTATGTTTAACATTATAGATACAAGTATTTAAGCAAATGCTCTGTTTATAATAAACAGTATTAAACAACATTTCCCAGCCTGAATGTTCGAGAAATTTTCATAGAAAATATTCGTCATCCCACAGGATTCGAACCTGTATCCTATACGGAACCGTCATTTAGCTTGACGTGCCTTTAACCGATTTGGCCAAAGAGGAGCGTTCGGTTGCCAAGGTCGAATTTACTGCTCATAAACATCAATCTTCCATGAATCTCTCACGTACATTCATATCTGCTCATGGCGTATCAAATGTAAACAAATGACGTCACACATTATGAAATGGACAAAGTCCGACAATTTTTATGTTTAACGTTCTTTTTATAGATACAAGTATTTAAGTAAATGCTCTGTTTTATAATAAACAGTATTAAATAACATTTACCGGCCTGAATGTCCGAGAAATTATCATAGAAAATATTCGTCCTCCGACAGGATTCGAACCTGCATCCTATACGGAAGCGTCATATAGCCTGACGTGCCTTAACCGATTCGGCCACTGAGGTGCAAAATTGAAGGGAAAAAATTAGAAAGGAAAGGTAAAAGAAAATGGAAAATTAGAATAAAAAATACAATAAAGGAGAAAAGTATAGATGGTGAATACAATTCTAGAAAAGAAAGAAAGAAAGAAAGAAAGAAAGAAGAAAGAAAGAAAGAGGAGGAAAAGGGGAGAATAAAAGTGAATAGAAATTGGAAAGAATAATTCAAGTAACCGGGCCTTTACATTCTGTTTTTGCAGCTTTTGATTAACATGTTCATGGATAAACAGAAAAGGGTCGCTGAGATTGTACATCCCGTTATGATGCCCTTCTCCAATTTATGCCATGCCGACGCAGTATTTGCTGATAATTTACTCATTTGGAAATTATTATATTAATCAGAAATTAATACGGTTATTTTACTAGGTACATAATGGCGATAGAGAGCTTCTTCTACTAGTTTATGTGGTAATCATCCGTAGGCGTTTTTAAGATCTAGCCGCACGATTGCTATATCGCCCCTATTCGTTTTTGCTTCTTTTAACAACTGCGATACGACCCCTATATGCTCCATATATCCCGGTATTCTGGGTACTCCAATTTTTTGTACAGAGGTATCTAGGTACTCATTTTTAAGAAGGAAGTCAGCTAAGCGTCGGTTTAAGATGCTAAAAAATATTTTGCCCTCCGTGTTCAACAGGGACATGCATCTAAATTGGTCTATTCTTCTGGTTCCCTCCTCTTTAGGGATCCAAATGCCTTCAGAGTGTCTCCATTGTCCTGTTATTTTCCCTCTCCTTTAAATAACTTTCAGTAACTTCCATAACATCCGACGAAGTTTTGGACAGCATTTGTAAACTATGTAGGGCACTCCGTTTGGACCTGGTGTGTGTGGAGGCCGTTCTGGCTGCTTTCATGACTGCGTTAATAGAAACGGACAGTAAAAGAAGAATAAAAATTGGAGAAGCAAATAAAGAAAAAATAGAAATGGAAGGAAAAAAAACAAGAGAAATGTGAAAAACAAAAACTAGGAAAGAAAAGTGAAGAGAAAAGCGCAAAAAATGAATGAGAAAGAAAGAAAGAAAAAGAAAAAGGAAGGAGAAAGAAAGAAAAAAGAAAAATGAAGGAGAAAGAAAGAAAAAAGAAAAATCAATGAGAAAGAAAGAAAGAAAAAGAAAAAGGAAGGAGAAAGAAAGAAAGAAAAAAGAAAAAGGAAGGAGAAAGAAAGAAAGAAAAAAGAAAAATGAAGGAGAAAGAAAGAAAGAAAAAAGAAAAATGAAGGAGAAAGAAAGAAAAAAGAAAAATGAATGAGAAAGAAAGAAAGAAAAAAGAAAAATGAATGAGAAAGAAAGAAAGAAAAAGAAAAAGGAAGGAGAAAGAAAGAAAGAAAAAAGAAAAATGAATGAGAAAGAAAGAAAGAAAAAAGAAAAATGAAGGAGAAAGAAAGAAAAAAGAAAAATCAATGAGAAAGAAAGAAAGAAAAAAGAAAAATGAATGAGAAAGAAAGAAAGAAAAAGAAAAAGGAAGGAGAAAGAAAGAAAGAAAAAAGAAAAATGAATGAGAAAGAAAGAAAGAAAAAAGAAAAATGAAGGAGAAAGAAAGAAAAAAGAAAAATCAATGAGAAAGAAAGAAAGAAAAAAGAAAACTGAAGGAGAAAGAAAGAAAGGAAAAAGAAAAATGAAGGAGAAAAGGAAGGAAGTAAAAAAGAAGAATCAGCGTTGAGGCGAGAAAACTGGAAGCAAGAAGAAAAAATATGAAATCGATTTCTTTCTATTAGTGTAAAGACTTCAAAGTATGGCGGTAATTGTATCGTGATAAGAGAGACTCTTAACTTACGGCCATGTTTGATTTTGATGATGCGAAGATTGCGAAAGGGCCGGTTAGATTATGGTTGAAGCACCAGATCAAGCGGGATTAAGGAAATCATCATTGATGGGATTAGGAGTGGAAAGATCACGGGATCAATAGATTTGAGATGAGACTACGGAAACATGGTTATGGTGGGTCGTCGCTGATTTCGCTTAAATAGCAGAGATCAGAAAGAAAACAATGAAACGAGAAGAAAAGGAAAGGAAAGATGGGAGATGAAAACAAAAATGGAAAATGATGGTGAGGAAGAAAGTAAATTTAAAGGCGGTAGCATAGGACAACGGAATAAAACAATTGAGGGAATGAAGAATATTGGAGAATAATTAAAGAGAAAGGAATCAGAAAATAGTCATTAACCATCTTGGAATCTATCTGGGTTTTAACTCAAAACTCCGGCTGCAGATAAGAATACACAATCATTAGTCCACACATAGAATAACCCTGCTATATCTGGTCTGTTGCCCTGGCCATATTTATCAAGATTCTCGATAAAATCAAAAAAGGACACAGTGGATAAAGGCGTTGGTTAGATCCAGTGACAGGACCCAAAGAGTGTGAGTTCAATACCTGGTTAAAGCGGTGGAGAACTTTGAGAGGGAATTAACAGGAGATAACTGATAATTGACACCCATTAGACATGGCACGTGGAACTAGAACAGTCTACCCCAGTGAGCGAAATAAAGGGTTCAGTTCGACATTCCAAACACCTGAAGAAGGTCGGAGCGTACAATGGCCGAAACATTGTGATAAATATGGCGATAAAGATGAGGACAATAGTCAGAATTATGTAAATAGTCTACATAATACCTGATCTCAGAAATATAGACA
>OZ038477.1:141762983-141777983 GCA_964036315.1 Acanthosepion esculentum | reverse complement strand
GATAGATAGATATGAATAGACTTAGATAGATAGATAGATAGATAGATAGATAGATAGATTTTTGTCAGGGTTTTCTATTATCCTTTTCGCCTGTCCAGCCCTTGTCCAACCTTATCCAGACTCCCATTATTTCTATAATACGTATAACCAATCGACTTGGAAACTGTCCTCGATTTACTCAAAGGCGAATCATGGCAAATTGCTCACAGATATATGAACTCACGTCTCTTCCTTTGGATGAAGAATAAATTAAGCTTAACTTTACGCTTCAGTTTGTTAGCCCATTTCTGCTATATTAGAAGCTAGATTAGGAGATTTTAAACAAAATAGCATAAAATAATGCTAACGCGCCTTCCACAGTACAATAAATACGTAACAAATACGCAGTTGGAAATTCATTTCGTGATTTGGCTTAATGGAATATATCATGGCCTACTCTTTACTCGACTACTCCAGCTACAACTACACGCGTACGTTATCCAGGTACATTCAAAAGCTGAGATATCATTGTTACGTGCGACTGCAGAGGACTCAGTGCGTTTGCTGCATATCGCAGACAAGCTCAACGGGATTTAAAACCTGGGGGATCCAAGAGGCACTTGATAACTTGAAATCATCCGAGCTTTTCCTGATGACAGTATTATGTCACTTGCGTCAGTAAGTTTATTTGCGTTATCTTACTGGTTTGATTCATTTGTTTTTTTGTTTTTTTACGGATTACCATTCCTGCATTATAAGAAGAAAAAAAATTGCGAGCATATATTTCATTAACATTTAAAAAAAAAAAAATAACAATGATTTTGCCAGATATAAAACCTACTATTTAACCCATATCTGGGGGTGATGTATTCATTTGAGGGTAACCACGCGTAATTGAACGTGACAAACTTGACTGAAATTCGATCTCGGTTCTTCGATTATCTTTTTTTATTACAAGCCGTTATTAATTACACCACCTTTGTAAGCGCTTACAATTCCCGTTTACTCGGAAATATGGCGAATATAACGTCAGTTTAATTTCAACAGAAAATGCCTAACAGCATTAAAGCTCCGCCAACAGCTGTTGGAATAATCATGCAGTCGCTTCCACACAAGATCTCGATCATTTGCTTCAAATTTCTGGAAATATGAATCATATACCCAGGTGTTATACTGCGAGTCTTCCACAATCCAATGTCTCTGGCTAAGATGATTCAGATTAAGCTATGTCTTGATTCCAATAGAGTCACCGTTGCTGGTCGATAACAAATAAAAATCATGAAGTATAGACTGACAGGTCGAACGACATGGCCATCCTTTTCAATCGCCGGATTTTCCGTTCTTGAGGCGTCTGTAGGCACACATCGTTGTCGTATGTCGCCAATGTCTACCTGTTGTCCCTAATTAGAATATTCCTGGTATATTCTGACAATTTCAAAAAATATTTGAAAATGGGTTCTATCCGTTCGTCTGAGATTAAATGTTACTATTATTGTACGCTATACCTTTTAGACAGGTGTTTTTGTTTAATATTATTTTTATTAATGTCCGATTGGTTAAAACATTTGCATTCTAACCATGAGATCCGGGTTCGAGTCTCACCATGGTCGATTTGAGTGAAATTGGGTAGACGGAAACGGCGATAGCTGTGCAAGTCGAAGTCACGAGTTATCGTGGCCGATGGCTGGAGCGTGCTAGCCATGTTCAAATTATTGATCACACGAGATAACACGCTCTTACCGAGAAACTGTAACTAAGGTCTGCTCAGCATAGTTACAACATAAACAACATGTAGGCTCTGTGGGTGTTGAATAAACACAAATGTGACTAAGCAGCGTCTGCAATAGGGATTAACTAGCCGCCCCAGTAGTCGGGTATCCTTGAATACGAGTGGCCAGCTATATATATATATTATAATTTTATCATATAGACAAAACCATTTTACTCACTACAAAGATGCATATTGGTTTCAGTGAATTTCAACTGCACATCGACGGGTGAGGGTCGAAAATGGTTATGAATTAACTTTTTGAATTAACGCTGCGAACGTTGGAATTTATATATTACTTTCGTTCTCATCGCAGCGGATATATATATATATATATATATATATATATATATATATATATATATATATAGGTATAAATATAAATATGTGTAAATATTTGAAAATATATGTGTAAGTATTGATATATGAATATACATAGGTACCTGTGTATATCGATACATGTGTATGTGCCTATGTGTGTAATTGCACATGTAAATGAACGTATGTATATGTGAGATTTACATAAGTGTATGTGTGGTATATATATGTATATGATAAAACTAAATCTTTAATATTGCCTTCAAATATTACTCCATCTTAATTTAAAACCTAAACTTTAAGTAAAAAAGATTAACCATCTAAAAATAGTCACAAATTACATTTATGAATTAGATTCAAACTGATAGAGATGTTACCTTAACAATCATTTACAATATTAAAAGATTGAGTAAACTGTTATATTTTAAATATTTTTTAATGTACTTTCTATGAGTGTGTATTTAAATATACTATTTAACTCATATTAAATCCCTAAATTATTTGTAAAAGAGTTAAATATTTAAATTGCTAGCAAACATCAAATTAATGTCTTCGGTGATTTTTTAAACATTTAAATTACGATCAAACATTAAAATCTGTTTTTTTTTACATAAATTGCTAAAAATAACCACCCCTCCTCTTCCTTCGTAAAACCTAATTACAGCTTCTTTCTCTTTACTTCCCCCTTCTTTCTTTCTTTTTTCTTTTTCTTTGTTCTCTCTACTCCCCCTTCCCTTTCAATATATCACTTCCGTTAAGTTAACCGATTAAATAGGTCAATGTCTGGCCCCTCCTCCCCTAATACTAAGTATGATAGATAGAAATATTAAAATAAACCCTCTCTAAGCTAGATCATGTCTCTCACACCACCCCTCATTACCCTCTCTGTTAAATTACATAAACTTAATACTACCCGTCAAAAGTGTAAATGTTCATTTCATTTTTCGTTTCACCTTTTGGAAGTGAAGTCTGATGATCCAGCGTCCTTTAAAAGGGCTATGGTGAAGTAAATTATTACATGGAGCCTTAAAGTGGTCTGTTTTTCTTTAATATATATATATATATATATATATATATATATATATATATATATATATATATATATATATATATATTTGTCATCCACAGACAGACTGTTTCGCTGTTTCACAGCTCATCAGTGTGGCTAGACGTCCGGTTGCCTCATATATATATATATATTAGCAACATGTTGTAAAATGCTATTCTTCATCGTATCTATTACAATCTGTAATAGAATGTATTTTTCATATTATAAACAGATATCTTCGGGCGTGTTTTCTCATCTTTATTTTCTTTATTATGATGTTTTAGACACGCTACAGTCCGATTGTATTTTTGCTAAATGTCTGGGCCGAAATGTTACTAGTAAACATTTACTTTTCGGGTTTATTTATTCATAATTGTTGCCAATGTTTTAGCAATTCAACGCTCAAGTGTGTTTCTGGATGATTTTCTGAGGCATTATATCTATATTTACATTGACTTTTGCGTACAAATTGCCTAATTTGTTGTAACGAATCCAAACTTTCTGCCACACGAAATACTTTCTTTCAAGATATCAGAGGCTCAATGCCAGCAATACTCATTCCTTTATATGGGAAAGTGGTTAGAAAGTTCGCATTCTGACCACGAGACCCGGATTCGAATCTCACCATGGTCGATTTGTCAGTAAGGAGAATTCCTGAGGCTATCAGACTGGAGAGGTTGATCCCAGCGTGTGGCACCTTTGGAAAGTGCCTGAAAACCATACCACGAGTTGACCCAAGCCTTGTGAGTGAAATTGGGCAGAGAGAACCCTTGGGAGCCGTCGACAGGACTGCTAGCACGAAGACGCAAGTCATCGTGGCCGAGGGCTTGAGCGTGCTGGCCTTGTTCAAATTGTTGATCACGCTAGATAACACGCTCTTTCCGGGAAACTGTAACTAAGCTCTGCTCAGCATAGCTGCAATATAAACCACAGGTGGGTTTTGAATAAACATTAATGTGCCTGAGCAAGCTTCTGCAATATGGGTAGCAGCCCAATTTAACGTGTATCCTCAAAAACGAGTGGCCAGCTATACTCATTCCTTCCTTCAAACCAGTTTCCTTGGCACATGGTTTGGTTGCTCAACCTTCTGTATCTGGTTGCTATTCTCTCCTCTTACTGCTTTTAGAGTCGCTTACTTTCTATATATATATATATATATATATATATATATATATATATATATATATGGGTATATGTGTACACGCCTATATGTATGTCTGTACGTGAAAATATAAATATGTTGTTGTGTATGTGTGTATATGTATGTGTTTTTGAACATAGAAATATGGGTCCTTGCTAAATTAGATAATCGTTAATTTTTATATGTTTATATTATATTTGTAACCTGTAGTCGATATTACCTTTGCCAAATTTTCTTGATTACACAGCGGCCCTTTTATAAATACCCTTCGGTTTTAGTTCCCCCACCCCATCTGCCACACACCCTTTTTCGTTTCCTCTCCCTCTCTCATCTTCTGATCTTTAAGATTATATAGTCTATTGTGTGTGTATGTCACCACAAAATGTATACTCTTTTCCGGTGTATCATTAACTGATTAGACATTTGAAAATATTCATATTTCTCTCACTTAAACCGTCTTTGCCTCCCCTCTTTCAAACTTCTGTCTGTTAAATTTTAATCCCCTCTTCATCTTTAAACGTTCCTGTCCTTCTCTCGTCTGTTACCCCTCCCTATAGCTTTCATTTACTCTAGCATTCGTCCCACACTCTCATACATACACTCTCACTAAATTTTATTTTTTATTTCTGTTTTCTTTTTAAATTTGTGGGTCTGATGAATTGGATCGTATTTACGATTCCAATGGAATAAATTATGACCATGGAATATTAGTGTTTAAGCCTTTTTATTATATCCTTACTCTGTCCTGGACATTGAGTGATTCTATCCTCTTGGAATTATTTTTATACATATATATATGTATGTGTATGTATGTATGTATGTATATATATTTATATATTTTAGATATATGATTACATATGTATGTGTATATTTACGATTAATATTATCAATATATATATATATATATATATATATATATATATATATATATAAAAAGTGAACAAAGAAGACAAATTTTTCTATGTCCATACTGTGTTATAAATGTAGCGGAAATGCTCTACTGCTTATCAGGAGCTGAATATGAAGAAATATAGTCTTAATGTGTGCTATATTTATGGGATAAAGTGCTCAATATCAGAGATAGAGCGTGTGTAAATATAAAAATGAACATAGAAGTCAAATCTTTCTATGTCCATACTGTGTTATAAATGTAGCGCAAGTGCTCTACCGATTATCAGGAGCTGAAAATACACACGCTCTATCTCTGATATTGAGAACTTTATCCCATAAATATAAATGTACGCACTGGCCTTCTTCAGGTGAATGAAATTTCGAACCGTACCCTTTATTTCTTCTACCGGCGTAAATTGTTCGAGTATCACGTGTCATGCTTCTTCGGATATCTCAGTTATTTCCCTTTAAGTCAACTCTCCAAGTTTTGGTTCATATGGCCCAGTGGATAAAGACATTGGTTCGATCAAGTGAGTTTTGAGTTTAATAACAGGTCACATCAGAGAGATAGCAAATACTGGGAGGATAAAATCCTGAACCTGCTTCAAAGATGGCAAAAAATATTGGCACAACAGAGTACATATACAGTTGAATAAATATCGTAATTATGTAATATAGAAATTTATTTAAATCGCCCGGAAATTTTCTATAGATCCAATATATATATATATATATATATATATATATATATATATATATATATATATATATATATAAAGCAAATTAAGACTAAATTTTACTCTCGTCAAAATATCCTCCTTTAGCCTAGATTATTGCAGCACACATTTTTGGCATTCGTTGCAAAAGCTTCTCAAAGTATAAGTTTGATAATTGATTCCATTCTTTTTTCAGTGTCTCTAAAAGCTCTTTTTTCATTTTTTTTCCTATCTTCTGTCTAGTTCATCCCATGCTTATTTTGGGGGTGTCTTCAAAATTATATATATATATATATATATATATATATATATATATATATATATATATATATATATATATATGTGTGTATATATAAACAATATTAAGTAAAAGTAAATAAATGAAGGAAATTAACAAACTACGACTGGACACGCTAAAGAAATAAATGTAATCAACAAATAATTAAGTAATTAATAATAAATAATGATTAAAACAATTAATAAACTTAACTATTCATTAGCTACAAATAACAACATTCAGATCCACAATTATTTCGAATTAATATCCTCTAGAATGACCGTCAGCATTATGCAATAGACCTTACTACCCATAATGCACTACTGTCCAGCATATATAAATAGTCGATCCAAGGGACAACACATATGGCCGGAAGATTGCGCTCAGGTATGAAATCCCAGTAATTGTAAGCAACTGAAAATAGATGTTTTTTTTTTCACATTTCAGTGCATTTTTATAGTAAAATAATTCATACAATAATTCTATGGTAAACATTATTAACAATTAGTTCAATTTATTCATTTATACGTATTTTTTACCCAAATGGATTCTTTACTACAGATATATCCTACATTCTGGCAGCTACAATTATAAATATGCTTAGATGCCTGCCATAATTATCAATAATCGCAGAAAATTACGAAAGAAGAATAACAATTTGATATACTTTGCATTTTGAAGGCACAAACTATAAATACAACGCCCACTTCTGCGACAGTACAATAAAAATATTTCAAGCTTAATCACTGTATATCGCATCCGTATATGAAATATCTCTTAACACTGCGGTAGGTGCTAGAGTCTGAAAATAATTGCATTTTAGGCACAGGAGATTCGTACTCCAGACAGCACATCCCCATTGGAAGCGGAGCTGTTTTATGTAAAATTATCTTTTCTTGAGATAAGCTTTATGGTAACAACAAATGTAAGTTCACTAGAATAAAAACCTTTATGAATGAAAATGACTGTCATCAAAATGGCAGAAGATATTTTGAAGATATATTATCTTCTTTTTTTATATTACGATTAGCAATTTTTATTCCGATAAAATTTACCAACAATCAACTGACTGGTGAGAAAAGGTAAACTATCGTCTTTTAACTGTATCGTTTTTAAAACTCACTCTTCCGTTCTTGTAACGAGCTTCACCTAACCAGGATTTAAAAAAAAAGAACTGAAAAATTGAAAAATATAGCAGACCATTCTAACGATCGAGCGAAATCATTGTTTGTTTTCCTGCGATGAAAATAAAACAAGAATTGTCATTGGCCATTCAACCTCGCATCGTGGGATATATTTTCGAGGTCTAGACATGGACCTCGTTAATTTCATCAGAAGAACCACTCCAAAACACTTTGCAATACATAGAATAACAATGCAGCGGTCGCGAAAACGATACTCGCCGATATGTCGCCGTAGCTGAAAATTCCGACGATCGTTGTAGTAGTAACAATTCAGCGACCACACGAATAAGTTGCAAATAAACACCAATATCGAGCAGGTAACAACGAGTTAGCGTTTTTTTTTTTATTTATTTGTTTATTTATTTATTTATTGCTAAGCTATACTGCGCATGCGTGTGTCTGTGTGCGCGGGCTCGCTCGTTAATTATTCGCCATTTTTGTGTTCTTTAATTCTTGCTTCTTTTCTCTGTCAATCCGACCCGTTTCCACCTGCCTTTCTCTCTGATTTCGAAATGTTTATTATTCTTCCGAACCAGTGATGATGAGGCTCAAAGGTTAAAGACATCAACCGATGTTCACCTACGTGAAAACTGGTTAGAGAACAAGATCATCAACGAATTTTACGTCCTGGGCGTAAATTTCAGACACCTTCAACGTTAGAACAATGGAAGATGAAAATAATTTTTAGCTGTTAAAAAAAAGTGCTTGCCTCGAAGAACAGCTTTGTAAATCTTGATATTTCTTTTCTGAGATTGAACACCAACAAACAGCTTTATTTGTGGAATCACATTTCATTCTGTTACAAAATTAGCAATGTGATAAGCATGTGTTAATATCTACCTGGCTGTCTTATTATTCCCATATCAACCTATATGAACGACGGGTGGATTAATTTCAATATCTATAATAAAGGTTGGAGCAGAGGTAAAAGATAAGTGTTTGGTAATACCAAGAGTTAAGTACTAATCAAATAATGGAAGAGACAATCTCTTTACTACTCTAGTGTGATCAGTAAAATCGCTATATATATATATATATATATATATATATATATATATATATATATATATATATATATATATATATGTATACAGGTAAAATGAGAACAAAGGGAGTATAATTCCACTGTACGTAACATTTACTTTAAAAGATAGCTCAATACAGAGTAGAGCTAAATATTATTTATTTTAGGATATTAAAACATCTTAAAAATCGCTACATAATGGCAATTATGTATCAACACTACAAATGTGTCTCCTCGGGCAAACATCGCCCGAGGAGACACATTTTAATATCCTAAAATAAATATTATATACATATCTTCTTCATACCCTGCCTGGTGGCAAACGCTGCTGGTGGCACCAGGGGTGGCACCAGGGGTGGCGGTCCTGCCATAGCCACCGAAACCGTGAGATCACCGCTGGTCGGCGGCTGATGAAGACAGGGTATCGCACGTGCTAACACACGTTGTATGTTAAAAATTGATATATATATATATATATATATATATATATATATATATATATATATATATATATATATATATATATATGTGGGGGGGGTCTGTGTGTGATTTCTATAAACCTATGCATTAATGCTATGGATGGAGCGGCTTGGTGGAAAAGACGCACCTCTTGGGACCGTTTCCGGTGGGTTATGCATACTTAGTTGAGTATCACCAAAGGAACTAAGAGTAGCTGCCCTATACTGACTCTAGTTAGTTGCCCCTGCGTCACTGACGACCGCTGGCTCAGTGGTAAGACCCTGAGTGTGCATCACAATCATCCAGGTCCGATTCTCTGTAGTAAATGCGCACTGCTTATGAATTTCAAACAGGATGCAACGGCTGCCCGGTGCTTTCTACATTCTGTTGTGTTTTCTTGTTCTAGACTCTAGACTATTATGAGAAATTAATCAAATCTCAAAACATTTCTGTTACATACATTGTTTCTACAGATTTAATGGATTAGACGCGGTGTTTATTTAAAAAGAATTTCATTTACCAGCCTGCTTACCCGAAAAAAATTCATAAAGAAAATGTGCCCTAAGGCAGGATTCGAACGTGCATACGCCTTTGCAGAATGAACAACTGTCTCATCCGACCTACTTTTCGTTTGGCCTACAAAGTAAAATACTGTTTAGAACTATAAAAAAAAATGTCTATAATCAAACACTAGTATACACTAAAAATATGGTTGAAATTTTTTAAAAATATATATATATGTCGGATTAAAAAGTAAAATCTGTTAATTGTTTAAAAATTGCTTTGTTTACGTTTCGGAATGAAAATATGCAAATAAGTGTTTCCGATAAAAATGAGCGAGTCAGTGTGGTTTAAAGGCAAAATGGAACCATGCTTTACTGCGAAGATCTTCGTAGCCGGACGGTAACAGCACTTTGGATCAAACGGCCGTTCCTCCTGCAAGCTGAACACAAAACGATCAGCTTTAAAAAAAGACTCGTAACTGGAAAAACCGAATGAAAAAAGAATGTTAACAACAAATACTTTTTCACACCCAACCCAGTTCTGCGGAAACAGAATCAACGTTGAGTTAAAGCAAGCGAAGAATTAATGGATTTATTTTCAATCTGATATTTTTATTGCATCAAACGATATTTTAGTGGATAATCGTATTTGAGTAGACGCCCCGACCTTTTTTTTAAATAGTCTGTATTAGGTCTACCGGCCTGCGTACTCGGGGAAAACGTGTTCTCTCCCACGGGGTTAGAATCTGTGTCCATATTTGTATGAGAAACCAACTGTTTGATCTGGATATATAGGCTTTCGAAAAAGTCTGAACAAGCGGCGGATATGTATTCCTTAAATGATTAAATAGAACAGTTCGTGGCCTTAAAGTTCAAACGGTCGTTTCTCGCTGGGAGTCAGGTGCAGTTTCATACCATAACGGAGAGTACATTCTATTTTTTGACGTTTTCCCGATTGTGCAAACCCCTTGACGTAATACACGCTGTTTAAACGGGTATCTTTGTAAATGTAACTAAATTTTGCTTGGAATAATAATAATAATAATAATAATAATAATAATAATAAATTGTATATTTTAGAGTTTAGTGGAACAAACATAAAATGTGTCTGAGGAGGCGCCTGCAACAGGGATTGACTAGCAAGTAAAACGAGTACTTAACTATATATATACATCAACGAATATATATACATCAACGAATACTTAACTATATATATATATATATATATATATATATATATATATATATATATATATATATATATATTATATATATATATATATGTATGTATGTATGTATGCATGTATATATATATGAATTATATTATTTATATATACAAAACGAATTACTTGGTAATATGCTCCCTTTTCAAGGGGTTAATACGCATAATCTGATATTTAAGATACGAACTAACACCGTGAAAAGTTACAATTACAGTTAAGTATGTCCTTTGTATATATAAAAACTAATATTATCAATGCTATATTTTTAATATTGAGCATTATATGAAAATATCTGCTTCACTTTTAAATCCTTAATTTTCAATTTTAACTGATATATATATATATATATATATATATATATATATATATATATATATATATATATATATATATATATATATGAACATTTAGTAAAATATAAGAAAAATGCAAGATTTCGCAAAAATAATCCTAAGACTACCTCAAATATATACTGTAGGAAATTATAGCGAAATACTTTACGAATGTTCTTATCTGTTTGTATGAGAATATACATACATACATATATATATATATATATATATATATATATATATATATATATATATATATACATATATATATATGTGTGTGTGTGTGTGAAAATTATGGCAGCCTTTTGATTTTTAATTTTTATGTCTTCATGTGCAAAACGGTGCTATCTCTGTTGCTCGATTAATTCATTGTTATTCTGTCCTATGAACTTGTATTTCGCATTAAATCGTCCAACAGGGACGGGTATTCCATTAAATAATTCACAAAGTAGACATAGAATAGATATATGAAGTTTGTGCTCGTGTGTGTCTGTGTGCGTGTGTGTGCGTGTGTATGTGTTTGTGTGTGTACGTTAGTGTGTGTGTGCGTGTGTTCGTGTGCATGTGTGTGTGTGTGTTCGTGTGTGCGTGTGTATGTGTTCGTGTGTATGTGTGTGTGTGTGTTCGTGTGTGTGTGTTCGTGTGTGTGTGTTCGTGTGTGTGTGTTTGTTCGTGTGTATATGTGTGTGTTCGCGTGTGTGTTCGTGTGTTTGTATGTGTGTGTGTGTGTGTGTTCGTGTGTGTGTGTATGTGTGTGTTAATGTGTGTGTGTGTTCGTGTGTGTGTGTGTGTGTGCGTATGTGTGTGTTCGTGTGTGTGTGAATGAAATCTTCTGTCCTAAGATGTTACACATTTTCAATCCGTCTCCCCTCACCGTAATTAGCCCAACAAATGCCTTGGTTTATGACTCTACTTTACACTACATTATGTGAGATATTTCGATCAATAGATCGATATTAAGAGACACACACACACACACACACACACACACACACACACATACATACATACATACATATATAAATATATAAGAGAATAAATTAAAATGCTACCTACTAATACTAGTAAACGTCAAAGTAGTAAGCGTCAAATTACACAATTCAATGTATATCAAATTTTAAAGGACATCTACCAACAATATCTGTCTATATTTCTGAGATGAGCTATTATGTACACTATTTACATTATTCAGATTATTGTCCTCATCTTTGTTGCCATATTTATTACAACGTTTCGGCCGTTGTAATAAATAATGTGTCCTCAAGGACACATGGCACAGTGGATAAGGCGTTGGTTAGATCCAGTGACAGGACCCAAAGAGTGTGAGTTCAGTACCCAGTTTAGGCAGGGAAGAACTTTCAGAGGGGAATTAACAGAAGATAACTGATAACAGACATGCATTAAACATGGCACGTGGAACTAGAATAGTCTACGCCAGTGAGCGAAATAAAGGGTTCAGTCCGACATTCCAACCACCTGAAGAAAGCCGGAGCGTACAACGACCGAAACGTTGTGATAAACATGGCGACAAAGATAAGGACAATAGTCCGAATAATGGAAATAATCTACCAACAAATTTCTTAATAAAAGACAAGAGCAACATTTATACTCGCTAACAAAAATTCTACTAAAAAGCCCATATTCACCCAAGAATCCGCTGCAGTCATAACTTACCGTAGCCACTGCTTCAATATTTATCACAAGGAGAAGTGTAGTTTCGTTCTTACTGCATCCAGAACCGCTTGCAATCGCCGTAAGAAAGATATAGAAAATGCAAACTGTAGCTATTATTTTTTTTAATTTGATTATGTTGATAAAAACACCGATCAAAATAAAAATAATAAATAAATAATATATAAGATAAAAAATAAAAATAAAAATAAATGATAACAAGCAAAATAATTTGACCCAATTAAATAAATAAACGACTTCCGGTAAAATAGCCGCCATAATAGACTACCCACAATAAGCTATATAAACAATTTTTTACTCCGTTAATAAAAACACCGATACAAAAAAAAACTAAAATAAATAAATAAAAATAAAATAAATATAAAGGATAAAAAACAAAAATAAATAAAAACAAGCAAAATAATTTGACACATATAAATAAATAAACAAATAAATGACTTCCGGTAAAACACCTGCCAAAAATGACTACCCACCAGTGACCCGTATATATAAATAGCCGAGAAAAATAACAGCACTCGTGGCCCGATGATTGCATCTAGCATGAAAAAGACTGTCGCCTCTAAGTGCTGACTTCTATGTTCACTTTTATATTTACATATATATATATATATATAAATATATGTGTGTGTGTGTGTGTATGTGTGTGTGTGTGTGTGTGTGTGAAACATTGAGATCAACCCCCAGCGACGACAGTGTGTTTCATGTATAAATGCAGACGCCAGATCGTGCTCTGACGATTACTTTTAAGTATGAAATAGACTTTCGCCGCTGGGTATTTACATACCATCTATCCCAGATATTGAGCCCTTTAGCCTATAAATATAGCATACCTAAAACCTATATTTTATCATATATATATATATATATATATATATATATATATATTGAAGATGTTCGACAAGGCACCGCCATTACGTTTGTCATTCAGTATTGGAAGGTATTTGTCTTAAAAGGAAGAGGTTTTATAATATTAAACAAACACACAAGCACATACAAACACACAGATACACACACACACACATACACACACACACACACACACACATATATATATATATATATATATATATATATATATATATATATATATATATTTACAGGGTGTCCATAAAGTTCGTGTGCACTTTAAAAAAATTATAACTTTATTTGTATTTGCGATAGAAATAATTTGTAAAAAGGATTAGAAAGAAGTAAATCTATATTTTTTAAGGTTTTATTGAAATTTTATTTAAATTTCCACATGTCCTCCAACATTAGCAATACAAAGGGTAATACGATTTTGCAGTTCACAGAAAACATTTGCCAACTGATTTACAGTAATGCCTGAAATCACATTAGATATTTTAGCTATACTTAAAACTAGGTATATTAAACTTTATAACATTTTTTATAGAATATTTCTATCGCAAATACAAATAGAGTTATAAATTTTTTAAAGTGCACACGAACTTTATGGACACCCTGTATATACACGAGGTCTGCCTGAAAAGTAACGGGACTGGATGTGCTGTATCGGCTATTGACGAATAAAAGATAGGCGGATTGTGTTACCATCTCGCAATATATGTTGGGAGTATATGACTATAATCTTTGCGTTCTCAGAAATCGTGGCTGCTTCACCATGACAATGCACCTGCTCACAACGCCCTGAGGATCGGGCGTGTACCTAGCTGAGGAGAACATCGCCTGACTGGAACAAACTCCCTATTCAACAAATCTTGCTCCGTGTGACATTTTCTGTTTTCACCACGATCAAGGGAATCATCAAGGAGACACGTTTGAAGACGTTAACACCGTCAAGCGGTTCGGAGCTGAGGGACGTCCAAGAAGAATCCTTCCAGCAGCCCATAGAAACATGGCAGAGAAGGATGGAATAGTGAATTAGAATCGAGGGTAATTACGTCCTAAAGGAATTTAGTTTGGAATTGAAAATAATTTTTTGTGACACCAGTCCCTTTACATTTCAGACAGACATGATATATATATATACATACATATATATATATATATATGTGTGTGTGTGTGTGCATTTCGATCGAGTACTATTGAGAAGGTAATTCCAAAACAGTAGCCTCCGCCGTTATTAACACGCCACTCTTCATTAATGAATTGAGCCCTCTGGCTGCTGGCGTTTGTATACATTCCTATATAATACGCTAGAATTTCCCTTTCTCTTCCGTGCAGACAGCTTAGGGGTATGATCTCTGTCTGATGCCAAATCGGTTGGGTTTCGATCCATGCTTGAAACAATCGGATTTTTAGCCACACTGATCAGCAGTGATATGGATGTGTGTATTTTTCTGTCTCTGTATACATACACACACTTATGTATACTGTTGTGGAGTTATTTCGCAGTGGAGGCTTGTATTTGTACTAAAATCGGTCCTAAATAAGTTCGACGTACCAAACGTTACCAAACTTTATATAAAAGGTATTACGCAGAGT
>OZ038477.1:141750483-141757983 GCA_964036315.1 Acanthosepion esculentum | reverse complement strand
AATATCTGCATAAATTAAAATACACTTCCCAAATGCGTCATATATATATATATATATATATATATATATATATATATATATATATATATATATATATATATATAGTTGAAATATAATCCTTGAAAATGGCTAAATGTATAGCCGAAAGCGCTCGGATAAAAAGAACATTCGGACAGTTTTTATATAATTTATCATCTGAAAAGAAAAACTTTATTATCTCGCACGAGAGACTATATAAAAAACTAAATAAAAGCACCTTGTCAGTCGTTTTTAATGAAATCTGCATATATATATATATATATATATATATATATATATGTATATATAAATAAAAAGGAAAGAACAGTAAGATATAAAATCCGGTGTTCTTATAGATATTTTTATTTTTACACAATAGTGCTCTATGTAAATTTAAGTTTACAGAGCATTAATATTATAAATTAATAGATTTAAAATATGGTTTTACCGCTACACAGTGATGACCATGTTTCAGAAATGGAAGCTAAAGCCCCTGAATTTAATTTTGTTATTAAACCAATGAGGAAATGGAACTAATGTCTTTGGTTTAATAACAAAATTAAATTCAGGGGCTTTAGCTTCCATTTCTGAAACATGGTCATCACTGTGTAGCGGTAAAACCATATTTTAAATCTATTAATTTATAATATATATATATATATATATATATAATTATTTATGTGAAAATTATAATGTAAATATGTTATAAAATCACTGGAAAAATAGCCATTTTGTTTCAATACTTCTGGTTTCTTATTAAGTGACATTCAACACCATCACTTCATAAGACACCAGAAGTATTGAAAGAAAATGGCTATAATTTGTGAATTAATAAATTTATTTACTCTACTCTGTATTAAGCACTCTTTTAAGAATAATATTGGTTGGTTATTGGAATTTATTTATATGTATTATAATAATTTTCTTTTTTAAGACTAAAACTAAAGTTGTAAATTTTATTAAAAACATTAAACTTAAAATCCAAATAACATTTTGAGTTGTTATGGTTAATGAAAATTCAATCTATTCTGATTAAGGGTGGTTGGGTTTTAATTTCTCTGGACAATTTATGTATCATATATATGTTATTTACAAAGTCAGGTTAAGTTTAGGTCGGGTGGGTGGTGTCTGCTCACAAACATAGACATCCGTTATTCAGCGTGGCGTCTTGGTTTTCAATGACAAAAATATTTTGGCATTTTTATTTATCCGCTCAATTCATATTTTTATAAAAAAAAAATTCTAAAAATATATATAAGTATTATTTTTAATATTTAAAGTTTATTCCTACAGATTTGAATTTAGGCTTTTGTAATTAAATTTACAACTTCATTTTCAGCTTCAATTTCTCTGTCGCGATGGAATCGTATTTTTAAAAAGGAAAATAATTATAATATTGTGCTCTACGGTTTCTATCGAGCACTGTTTTAAAAATAAAAATGATTATTAAGATCACCGGATTATAAATCTTACTGTTCTTACTTATAAATTTTATATATATATATATATATATATATATATATATATATATATATATATATATATATATATATATATATATATATATATATGCGCATTTCATTGAATACGACAGACAAGGTGCTTTTATTTGTTTTTTTATACAATTTATCATGCGATCTAATAACGTTTTGTATTTTCGGATGATAAATTATATAAAAACTGTCCGAATGTTCTTTTTATCCGAGCGCTTTCGCCTCTACATTTAGCTCTGAATTGTAACATAGAAAACTCAGTAAAACAAAGATATTATTTAAATTCAAAAGCTTTTAGTTCCTTTTACTTGTTTTTATGAATATGGATAAGATTTTTCTGAAAGCAAAAAACGTTTTTGATGAAAAATAATTTTTTACAGCAATTATTTGTTATTTCTTAAATTATTTTATTTTCTTTTACATTAAAGTTGTTAAATATTCTAAAATTAATTAAATTCTTGTACACTTTTGTCAATAGTGTTATTAAGTAGATAAATATAATTTACAGATTATAAAATAAAGCTGATTACAATCAGAAAGTTGCCAATAGCTAAAAATCTAATATAACTTGTTTTTTGTGCCCCAAAATAGCTTAAATTCAAATATACGGAAGACCGGAAGCATCATGAAAACAATAGTCCGTCACGTGTTTAGCGTTGGTAGTAAATTAAATATTTTGACGATAAAATTCTGCTTTCATCAAGTTTAAGGCCGTTTATATCATGCTATGCCTACTTAAAAATAACGAAGTAAATAAGTTGTTCACATAAAGCTAAACTGTCACTAGTGACCTTTCGTACGATAACTTTTCCTCCCGTAAGATGAAATCACGCACATGTCACTTGTCAATCAACACCTCTGTTAAGCCCGGCTTTCTATCATTTGAAAGTACATTTTTTTTCGGCGCAAAAACTAAGTAATTTTTGTTTCAAAATACATTAAATAAACTTTATAATTTCTAATTTTCTTAAATTAATTTTAAAAAAAAATCATAATTGATTTTTTAAACGAATTTTAAATGGAAACTTTCACTTTTGTAAACAAAAGTTAAAAAAATGACTGACGATCGATTTTCTGTCAATTTTGCTGATCAAAAAAATACAAGATTTTTAACGAAAATTTTGGACGTGCTAGAAATTATTAAAAAATGTAAAAAAATAATAAAAAAATACCTTGATCTTTCCTCTTGATAATAACATAAACATTTATACGATAAAGAATTATTTTCATCAAGTTTAATGCCGTTATTATCCTGCTATGCTCATTTTGCAGCGATCTGATGGCGGTACCTATAAACCATCCTGCATTTATGGTTAAAGTACTCAATGTCAGGGATAGCGCGTGTAAACATAAAAGTGGACAGTAAGTATAATGCCGTGTAGCGACAGTCAGTTTCATACTTGAAACCTGTCGTAAGGCTTCATAGCCTGAAGTTTACAGTCAAGCGTAATACAGAATGTCACCACTCAGTATGACGTTGCTGTCGACTATACATACATACATACATACATACACACACACACACACACACACACATATATATATATATATATATATATATATATATATATATATATGTATACAATATTAAGTAAAATAAAAAAATTAAGGAAATTAACAAACTACGACTGAACACGCTAAAGAAATAAATGTAATCAACAAATAATTAAATAATTAATAATAAATAATGATTAAAACTATTAATAAACTTAACTATTCATTAGCTACAAATAACACCATTCAGATCCACAATTATTTCGAATTAATATCCTCTAGAATGACCGTCAGCATTATGCAATTGACCTTACTACCCATAATGCACCACTGTCCAGCATATATAAATAGTCGATCCAAGAGACAACACATATGGCCGGAAGATTACGCTCAGGTATGAAATCCTATTAATTGTTAGCCACTGAAAATACATGCGTTTTTTTTCACATTTCAGTGCATTTTTATAGTAAAATAATTCATACAATAATTCTATGGTAAACATTATTAACAATTAGTTTAATTTATTCATTTATACGTATTTTTTACCCAAATGGATTCTTTACTACAGATATATCCTACATTCTGGCAGCTACAATTATAAATACACACACACACACACACACACACACACACACACACACACACACACATACACACATACACACACACACACTCTGGAATAGGCATTTTTTTTATTATAAGATATTCATAATTACACGTGGTGATGTTAAGTTTTGCTACGAAGCTCGATGTTAATTTAACATTTTTTTAAATAATTTCACCCAAGCAAGGCAATAAAGCCACTAAGACGCAAGGAATTACTGAATGTTAGAGAACACGTGAAAGAAAAAACACTATTAAGGGGAGAGAGCAATAAAAGAACAGGAATTAAGACTAAAGATAACGGTTGACATGGCATTTAAATTTGTGAAGATCAAAACTGACTGGGAAGCATGAATCTGGAAGAGAGTTCCACAAGCAAGAAGTGCGATAGAAGAAGCTGTTAGCACAGAACATACGGTTACATCTAGCCGATTCAACTGTAAAACGATGAGACCTTGCCGCCAATCTAGTACTGCGCTTCAATTCATAAAATCCAGGTACGATAGAGGAAAGTACATCAGAACAATAACCATGAAAGTATTTATAGAAAAGACAGAGGGCAGCTACATTATGGTGGTGGGAAAGTGAGTGAAGTCGAGATGCAAGGTCATGACCAGTAACACTGCAGATTCTTCTTTCTGTTTCATCAAGAATCTCTAAATATATAACAGGAGCACTAGACCAGACGTGGCATGAATAGTCAAAGCAAGGACGGGTGGTAGGTATATAAATATAGTAAATACGTAGATTTCATAATTTAGTTTTAATTTCAGATATAGTCATAAATAATACTAGCCCGACGCATGCAAATTGCACGGATTTATTAATAATTTGTTTTAACCCTGCCCTCTGTACTCTTCAACCCGTGACCATTGCCGAACAGTTATAAGAAAAGGGACATAGTCCCTCTTAAAAAAGTTGAAAAGTCCCTAATAGAAGGTTAATTCAGTAAGTTGATTGATGCACTCCCTGCAAATAACTGCCATTATCTAAGATGGCAAATCCCCATCTGTAGTTTTAATTTAAAAAACGTCACTCGAGCATGAATGAGTTAATAAAAGCAAGACGATGAAGTGGTTCGAGGAAAGATTTTCCTCGATGTTTTAGGCAATGCAATCAACCTCAGTCGGAATTTGAACTTAGATTTACGCATTCAATTTCATAAGATGCTAATTTCGATTTTGGCTCATTTCCCCTTCGAAAGGAATCAAATCAAGTAATTTCTTTCTAGGGATTCTTGCATTCCATATGATTCATTTTTCCAATATTATATGTTAACTTTATATCTCGCAAAACTTGATTTTATCAGTGTTGCAATGCAAACCTAGTTTTTTTCAATTTTGAATTTTTGGTTTCGGTTTTCTATTCTACAGAAATTCAATCCTGTTTTTATTATACAGGAATACAATTAATTTTCTATTTCTACAGGAGTTCAATCTGTTTTCTATTCTACAGGAATACAATCCCGTTTTTATTCTACAGGAATACAATTAATTTTCTATTCTACAGGAGTTCAATCTGATTTCTACTCTACAGAAATACAATCCTGTTTTTATTATACAGGAATACAATTGATTTTCTATTCTACAGGAATTCAATTTGGTTTCTATTCTACAGGAATTCAATCCTGTTTTTATTATACAGGAATACAATTGATTTTCTCTTCTACAAGAATTAAATCTGATTTCTATTCTACAGAAATACAATCCTGTTTTTATTATACAGGAATACAATTGATTTTCTATTCTACAGGAATTCAATCTGGTTTCTATTCTACAGGAATACAATCCTGTTTTTATTATACAGGAATACAACTGATTTTCTCTTCTACAAGAATTAAATCTGATTTCTACTCTACAGAAATACAATCCTGTTTTTATTATACAGGAATACAATTGATTTTCTATTCTACAGGAATTCAATTTGGTTTCTATTCTACACGAATTCAATCCTGTTTTTATTATACAGGAATACAATTGATTTTCTCTTCTACAAGAATTAAATCTGATTTCTATTCTACAGAAATACAATCCTGTTTTTATTATACAGGAATACAATTGATTTTCTATTCTACAGGAATTCAATCTGGTTTCTATTCTACAGGAATACAATCCTGTTTTTATTATACAGGGATACAATCCTGTTTTAATTCTACAGGAATTCAATCTGATTTCTATTCTACAGGAATACAATCCTGTTTTTATTATACAGGAATACAATCCTGTTTTTATTCTACAGGAATACAATTCATTTCCTATTCTACAGGAATTCAATCTGGTTTCTATTCTACAGGAATACAATCCTGTTTTTATTCTACTGGAATAAAACCCGGTTCCAATTTACAGGAATACAATTCTATTAGTTGAGAAAGTGATTTTATGCTGTATTTTTTAAAGTCTGATAGAAAGAAGAACAACAAGTGTATATTAAGAAATCCATTTTGATAGCATTGATTGTTTACAAGTATTTTATCGAAGTTAGCGTGTTCTTCTGCGCGTGCAACTAAGGGTGCTTGCATTGTGCTGCGCCAATCTTCTAAGTGGAAAAGACCTAACTGCCTTTAAAAACAAAATTTCTGGCTTTTATCTAAGCTGAAATGTTGACCTCTGGCGTCGGTACAGGATATGCATATACGTGAATCATGAATCAGGCTCCGTTATTTGCATATATATATATATATATATATATATATATATATATATATATATATATATATATATATGTATGTATATATATATATATCAACTAAGGTTCGTTTAGTACACCGCAATACTGAATGGGTTGGCAAAAGGGTGGTAGAAAATTTATAAGCTCGTCTTTCATATGGGAAGGTCGAACAGTGACGTTTCGGACTGGTTGGACGCATTTAATCATGTGCTTGTTGCGCTGCGTGAAGGGATAAGAGCGAGAGATTAAGAAAAAAAGGAAAAGAGAATGTGTGTGTGTGTGTGTGTGTGAGAGAGCGAGAGAGAGAGATTGACAGAGAAGTGAGAGAAGGTAAAGGGACATTATAGGGAATTAGAAGAGAGAAGAAGAAAAGGAAAGAGAATTGGTCAGAGAGGAAGAGAAATAAAAAGAAGGATAAAGTGTAGAAGGCAAGTGTGTGTGTGTATGTGAGAGAGAGAGAGAGAGAGAGAGAAAGAATACAACAGAGAAAAAACAGAGGAATAATGAAGCGAAAAAAGCCTGAAAGAGAGAAAGAAACATAGAAAAAGAGAGAGAAAGAAGAGAGATAAAGAAGAGAGAAAAATAAAGAATGAAAATGAGATGAAAGAAAACAGAACAAAAGAAAGAGAAAGAGAGTGAAAGGAAAGAAAAGAAAGAGAAAATAAAAGGGAAAAACAGAGAGGAAAAGAAAGAAAGAAATAAGGAAGTGAGAAAGAAATAAGTGAAAAAAAATGATAAAAAAATGGGAAATAAATACAGAGATGAGATGTGTACCTGTAAAGAGAACAGGGAATCAGGTTCAAATTTCTGCTGCCGTAGTTTATGTTTATTTCAACTTATGGAAAGGCATGAATCTGCATCTCCCTGCAGAGCGATTTCTTGCTACGATGGTTAGCAGAAAGAGTGACTATGTGAATACACTGGCACACTCTCCACCATAAATATTTTAGAAGCCTGTTACGACCGTACTCATCCCTGACAAGCGAACCGACAAGATCTGTTTCTCTAATATTTAATGTATTTTTCCAATTTTCGAAAAAGTTGTTGCACATCCTGTTCAAAATTGTGTATAAACTGGGTTCATGTTTAAGATTTTGGTTTGATTTGTTTTAAAGCGAAACATTCTGGAAATACAGCCAAGACATTTTTTCTACGTCACACGATATCTAGTTCATTAGATGGTGGAAATAGTAGAATAATAACAAAAACATGAAAACATTGGACA
>OZ038477.1:141722983-141737983 GCA_964036315.1 Acanthosepion esculentum | reverse complement strand
CTATCTAAGCATATATTTTATATTTGTCCTGATCTGCTGGCTCGGCTTAAATCACTTTACCACCGCCATAAGGTTGTCACTCTGTGTCTTTTCTATAAATACCTTCATGGTAATTGATGGTATGTTCGCTATGGTAGGTATACGTTTTGAATTTAAGCAAAGTACTAGACTAGCGTCGAAATCTTTACAGTTCGGCTGGCTAGATGTAAGCATAAATTCTATGCTAACAGTTTTTTTTCTTGTTTTTTTCGCTGATGGAACTCCTTTCTGGTTCCATGCATTCCAGCCAACTTTAATCTGCAAAAAATTAAGTGCAATGTCAATCGCTATCTACTGTCCACCACATTACTCTTCACTATTATTACTGTTTCTGTTCCTAATCCTTCCACACCCTTGTATCTTTGTGGCTTTACTGCCTTCATGGAGTGATACCAATTATATATATATATATATATATATATATATATATATATATATATATATATATATATATATATATATATATTAAACATGAAAGCAATAAAAAAAACTAAAAATTCTTGAAGCTATATACATGAAACCTAACCAGAACAAAATGAACTATGAAATCTCCACAAATATTCTTAAATGCCTATAATTGATAACTGAAGCCATTGGTTTATACCAACGGCTTCCCATACTTAATACTTTTCGTTTTCACTCTAGCCTGGTCATGTGTGACGTCACGAGCTGCGGTGTGATATTCGCTTCCGAGTCTCGTATACACGAGTTTGTCGTTGCTTGGAAATCTTTCATGCAACAAAAACAGACTATCCTTATTGTTTTGTCCGTGTATTGTTTAATATATTGAAATGTAATTGTCATCTTTGATGATGGCTTATGTAAGCCGAACGATTAGGCAGGATAAAAAAAAAACATGTATCAATATGGTGATTTTCTTTCGTCTTTCAATGATAATGCTATTAAGCTTAGAAGATATGAAAGGAATTTACTTAAAATAAATAGACAAAACTATTATTTAATGAAACATTCATCAATATATATATATATATATATATATATATATATATATATATATATATATATATATATATACATATATATATATATATATATATATATATAGAGAGAGAGAGAGAGAGAGAGAGGGCGTAAGAGAGGATCAATAAAAAAGGTCGCAATTTTAATATTTTCCTAATTTCATAATACAACCAATTTTTGGAAAGGTCAAGCGATATTGCCTCCTATTTTTAGACAATTACTTCTTCATATTATTAATCTTCAACGGGTTCACCTGGTGCAGAAACTTCGAGGCATTCGTTTTGAAGTTGATTTTTCAATAATGATCTAAATCAAATTACCCTGGCTTGCTGGTCATCTAACGAAAAACGCATTGTTGAATAAGCATTGCTGTTTTCCTGTCCCTGTAGTGAATCTAGCGAACTCAAATTTAGTAAGCGATGTGTCTAAAAGATCGCTTTCTCTCTTACAGTGCATTTATTACACAAATTGCCACTGTGAAATTGTCAATTTCCGAGTGGCAAGTGCAACTTGTAGCTTAGCATCTCTCACTTCCACGCCTGAAAGCTCATAAATAAACTCATTTAAAATAGGACTATCTATTCTGTTGAAGCCACGGGCCATTCCAATGTCGACAGAAGAAATAAAAATACACAAATATATGGCTAAACTACGATAAATATGTTTCTATTTATTCTTTATAAACTGTATTTTGATGCATTATCAAAATTCAGGAGGCGGAATAAATAAATTCTAAACAATCCAAATACCCCAGTGTATAGATTTGTAATAACAAATGTAATATTAAAGTAAAGAACATTATTTACATTATTCGGACTATTGTCCTCATCTTTGTCGCCATATTTATTACAAGTTTTCGGCCCTTCAGTATTTGTCTATATTTCTGAGATGAGGTATTATGTACACTATTTACATTATTCGGACTACTGTCCTCATCTTTGTCGCCATATTTATTACAACGTTTCGAACTTTCAGTATCTGTCTATATTTCTGAGATGAGGTATTATGTACGCTATTTACATTATTTGGACTATTGTCCTCATCTTTGTCGCCATATTTATTACAACTTTTCGGCCTTTAAGTATCTGTCTATATTTCTGAGATGAGGTATTATGTAGACTATTTACATTATCGGACTATCGTCCTCATCTTTGTCGCCATGTTTATTACAACGTTTCGGCCCTTCAGTATCTGTCTATATTTCTGAGATGAGGTATTATGTGCACTATTTATATTATTCGGACTATTGTCCTCATCTTTATCGCCATATATATTACAACGTTTCGGCCCTTCAGTAGCTGTCTATATTTCTCAGATGAGGTATTATGTAGACTATTTACATTATTCTGACTATTCTCCTCATCTTTGTTGCATATTTATCACAACGTTTCGGCCTTTTAGTATACAGAATGGCCGAAACGTTGTAATAAATGCGACGACAAAGATGAGGACAATAGTCCGAATAATGTAAATAGTCTACATAATACCTCATCTCAGAAATATAGACAGATAGAAAAGTAAGAAAATTGAACATATATCTATACAGAAGATAAGGAATTTGAACAGGTTGTACTAGGAGTACTTTTGTCCATCAATGTAAGATTCTTCAAAGCTAAAATACTGGCCTAAAAACTAGTCATGTACTTAAAACGCCTTGCCAGATCTAGACTCTCATGTGGATGATTAAAAAATTGTTTTAAACGAAAACGGCGTAATGAAGGCAACCATTTATCAGTTTATAGACTGGTGCTACGCAATCATAAATTGCTTTACCAAATTACGTGAAGGATTCCAATTGCAATAACTGCTAATGTGGATAGCACATTTTTCTAGAAAGTAATATCTTGATATACCGTATTTTCCAGCTTACAAGACGCACTTTCTTTCCTAAAAAATATACCCTGAAAAATACATGTGCGTCTTCCAAGGCAACGACCAGGCTCAAGTAATGTGAGCTTGACTATTAGGGACGTGTATTTATATGTTGATTCATCACACTATAATGTGAAGGTAATTCAGCCTTTTATATGATGTAACCTCAGTACTTAGCTGTTACATGTATTTCCAAGCCTATAAACCTTCCTGGAGCCGAGCCACAAACTTAAACCTAGTCTGTTTATTAGCAGTGGCAGAAGCCTTTCTGCTTTTGACTAGTATGCCATTGCCATACAAAAAAATGTCGGACGAGTGATTAATGTAAAACAATATGTGGCGCCAATACGTTAGGAACGGATGGTGAATGTGTTGTTGTATGTGAATGACTTTTTTTCTTAAAAATTTCTTTCCAATATTAAGTTGCGTCTTCCAAGCCGCAGCGTCTTGTAAGCCTGAAAATACGGTAAAAGCTGTTAATTTTCCAAAATTTCGGAAAGAAAGTCTCATTAATACCACAAAAGGCGATAATATTGGACTATAATAGAGGAATATAATTTCTTGTAAAACTCTTTTAAAAGATCAATTTACGATCTTGGCTGGTCGCAAAAGTTAGTTAATAAAGGTCGTAGAAACTCATCAATTTTCAGGTCAGCCAAGCAATTTATCTCAGCCAACTGATAAACTATTTTTATGAGTAAAAAGTGTTTTTGAGTCCAAAAATCTTTAAATAGATGTAAGGAAGATTTTCCAATTTATCGCCATAAATCAAATTAAGTGATAAACTTTATGAGTAATACACTTTAGTAAACCTGATAATTAATGTGACATCAAAAAAATGAAACCCTAAAATCTTCTGTTTGATATTCATAAATTTATCCCATCACCTTTATCCCTTCACTACGGAAGGAAACCAAGCACATTGAAAGCATTTTGTTTTCACAGTTGGAAAGAAACTCCAAATAAAGACATTCCAATTGAATGCACCTATTCCATTGTACATGATACAGCTGGAATATCAAAAGGGACTTAAAGTCTATAAATCGACCATTCGCCCTTGCATGGAGTATTGCTGCCATATATGGTCTGGGGCCCCTGCTGTTTGCCTCAGGGTTCTTGATAAGATCCAGAGACGGATATACAATGTGATTGGCCCTGATCTGTCATCTCGTCTGCAGTCGCTCATTC
The DNA here is from genome assembly GCA_964036315.1 of Acanthosepion esculentum. Lineage (NCBI taxonomy): Eukaryota > Metazoa > Mollusca > Cephalopoda > Sepiida > Sepiidae > Acanthosepion > Acanthosepion esculentum. The sequence goes on along the minus strand of OZ038477.1, from coordinate 141,733,903 downwards.
ACTGACGTGATGTTGCATCGCTCTGTCTTTTTTACAAGTACTTTCACGGTAATTGCTCCGAGGAGTTGCTTTCGCTTGTCCCTAGGCCTCGTGAATTTAAACGTCCTACGAGGCTGGCATCCCGTTCCCACCTCTTCACCGTTGAAACTGTTAGATGTAGACGTCTCTTCTACTCCAATAGGTTCATGTCTCGCACATCTCGCCTATGGAACTCCCTTCCCTATTACTGTTTCCCTGACAAATACAATCTCCAACGGTTTAAGTGTAGCGTCAATCGACATCTCCAGTTGCCTTGATCTATCCACTTCCCTTCTCCACATCCTTTCATCTTTCATTCCTATCTACTCTCGCTCCAAATCTTCTGTAACCCCCTTGCCTTGATCGACCCACTGTCTTTCTCTTTCTCCACACCCTCTCCTTTACCACTCCTATCTGCTCTTCCTCCAACCCTTCTGTAACCCCATGCGTGATAGTGGCCTCCAGCCTTGCTTGGGGTGATACGCTTAAAAAATGACAGACAATCAAGAAAGAGAAAATATTTACCATAGTTCTTATGTTCGCAAATGTTTTATTTCTGCTGTTAGTTTATTAAATGATTTGATGAAAATACTTGTTGGTCTTGGTATATTCAATCCTGTTATTTTTAAAGACTTAGGGTCTGATTGTTATTGCAAAAATAGTATTTCTCAATAAGCAGACCAATATTTCTTGGTTTAAATACGAATTGAGACGTTCCTATACTAAATAGCGCACCAGCCTTGTAGTAGGTGACCCTTAGTATAAAACATTGATGTCATCGAAATCAAATGTTGACAAAACAAAAGCCGATACTAGGTTTCACATTAATAAAAAAATGATGACCTTCGCATGACCATTTTTTTTTAAGTTGATTTTTCAGCTTTTCGGTGTCTGTACCAATTCGCTGCAATTCGTATGTTTCTGATCAACCCGCCATTTGTAGAAATTTCTCCTGCATTTTCAAACATATTTGCATTTTACTTTGAAGTCGGATTTCGTGTGTTCTCACCCCGAGGGAAATTCATGCCCTCTGATTTGAGTTCCCCCACCTGGAATTCTTGTCACATAACCCAAACGCAAATGGCCATGGTTGCGTTTCATCTCGAAGATTCCTTTGTTTTTTCGGAAACGAACGCAGTGAAGGAGGTTGATAGTGCCGTGGGGTTTGCATCTTACCCACACCCGCCGCCATCAATGGCTACTTCACAGTTGATTCCCAAACTATTCTTGCCGAGCCGATTCGAAGTCGACACTTCATTGTTCATTTTCATCTCGGCCGTCTTCCTTCCGTCCTGCGTCTGCTTTGAAATGTCGGCAAAAAATTGTCTTAATAACTCGAAGACATTTGCGATTCAGACCGATTTATGTTAGTTTTGTTTTTTGTTTTTTTTATAGGTTCTAATTAAAAGTGTCCGAATATAACGAATAGATTCTACAGGCTTCATTAGTCGATTCACTATTTCTTAGTGCTTTTGTTACATTATTTTTTTTAATTCTTGGACGGTTCTTTCCTTCTCAGTTTCACCCAAACTCTGACTTTTTTCAGAAAAAGTCCCCTCTTTCTTTCCTTCTTTCTGTTTTCTTTTTCTTTCTTTCGTTTTTCTTTCTTTCTTTTTCTTTCTTTTTCTTTCTTTTTTCTTTCTTTTTTCTTCGTTTCTTTTTTCATTCTTTCTTTCTTTTCATTCTTTCTTTGTTCTTTCTTTCTTTTTATTTTCTTTGTTCTTTCTTTCTTTCTTTTTACTTTCTTTTTACTTTCTTTCTTTCTTTTTTCTTTCTTTTTTCTTTCTTTCTTTTTTCTTTCTTTCTTTTTTCTTTCTTTTTTCTTTCTTTCTTTTTTCTTTCTTTCTTTCTTTTTTCTTTCTTTTTTTTCTTTCTTTCTTTTTGTCTTTCTTTCTTTTTTCTTTCTTTTTTCATTCTTTCTTTTTTCTTTCTTTCTTTTTTCTTTCTTTCTTTCTTTTTTCATTCTTTCTTTTTTCTTTCTTTTTTTCTTTCTTTCTTTTCATTCTTTCTTTCTTTTCTTTCTTTCTTTCTTTCTTTTTCTCATTCTCAATTTATTTCTGGAGTTCCCATATTTCCCATATTACAATCTGTTCCTTCAGTTTATATCTGTTACGATTTCTGTTTCTTTTTGGTCAGAATGCATCCATATGAATGTTAGTCGGGTGCAGACTAATCACCAAACAAACGTAGAGACAATGAGGGAAAGTGGGAAAAGCTTTACGGAGAACGCATTTCGTGTCTTTAAGTCGGAATGAGAGAGAAATCCAGTGTCTGAGTAAATTACGTTCGAATTTCTGAGGAAGGTTTCAAATATCCTTATCAGATGCTACGGAGAGAAAGGATTTTTTTCGTGATGAATCCGTTAATTTCTGCAGAAATAGAAATTACTTTACATCGTCTAGGTCTGTTTTATCTTTCTGTTAGTTCATATGATTGAGATGTTATTGTGTTTTGCAATGATGCGTGATATCGTTTATGAGACCGGTCCGAGGTTGACGGTGGAGAATTATGAAATCAGTGCACTTTCAATGTGTCTTATTCCGAGTGAATTCTTTTCTAATTAGACTGGAATTTAAGAAACGGAATTTATTTTATAAATTTATTATTTGCATATTACTGACTCTGATTTATTGCTTTTGCTGGTTGGTTTGGTGTTGAATATATGTTTTATTATTTTACAGGTTGATATAACTTGCACAACATGGCCGATACTATACATCGGTGAAACATCTAGATATATAAAAAAAAGTAGGATTCTATTGCATAAAAAAACACTTTAAGCGAACTGATAACATATATGACAACAATTTCGACCAAATAATGGTTGGAGGCGAATAACGGGGTCTGCAAAAGTTTTTCCACTTTTGCTTGTTTACATAAATTCCCGATTTCAAACAACAGACCCTGTCCTGGGTATGATGATAAACTACATCCACATGCTGGGTAAGACGATTAACTACATCCGACAGTAAGGCTTTTGATCAGGAGGTGTTGAAGAGCTTGGAACCACTTCTTAAATGCTGGTATTCCCAGGTCCACCCTAACCTGGGGTGGTAGCACCTGTCAGGGTCCCAGCTATGAAGGGGTCAAAACACTATGACAGTATAAAAATAGATTTTAATATCAGCAATACTACTTTGGAAAAATTATTAGCAGCAGTATATTTTTGAAAAAGAATATTTGTCTATTTAATTTTAAATTAAAAACGTTTGACAAAATGACATTTTTAATTTTAATTATGAATATTTGTTGTAAAATCCTCATATTTGCTTTAATACATTTATTCAAAGGACGAAACATATATATATGTGTGTGTGTGTGTAGAGAGAGAGAGAAAGAGAAAGAGTGTGTGTTAGAGAGAGAGAGAGTAAGAGAGAGAGAGAGAAAGAAATATGGACTGGAGAGTTTAATGTTTATCGGCGCGGAAATTGAAAACCCCAAGCTGACTTGAGCGGCAGCCGGAGTCGGGGAATGAAAACCGAATTCAAAACAGTGGACAGCTGATCGGAGTCTTGTCACACTCTGCACCATTTATTTGGTATTAATTCTTCTGAAAAGTGTGACTGGTTTTCTACATGCCTCTACCACTAGAATCAATCATTTGTGGAGATAGTCTATAGGTTCAGCTCTAAACCGAACTGTTGCGACCTCATGTGTCAAAAACATAGGGAGTGTTCACTATACACACACAAGTTCCTTTCGAATTGTCTGATAAGCTTAACCACATGCACTGGATGTCTGTATTCGGCTCTTCAAAAAGTTGGTTCTGGTGAAAGGCGTCCTGGGTAAGACGTTAAACTACGTCCAGCAGCAAGGCCTCTGATCAGGAGGTTTTGAGGAACGTGGAAACACCTCTTAATCGTTGGTGTTCCCATGTCCAACCTGACCCGGGGTGGTAACACCTGTTAGGGTCCCAGCTATGGGCAAATAGTTAACTATTAGCAGCATTACTTTTTTGAAAGAAAAATATTACCAGCAATACAATTTTGAGGAAACATATTACAAGAAAAAGAATTTTGACAAAACAAAATATTACCAGCAATAAAAAATGTGGTCGGCTTTAAATAACCCATTCAGGTTGATATGCCGTAAAACAAAATAAACCAAACCAATCTAAACCAAAGAATACATATTCTATTCATACGAATCTATCCTAAAAATGTTGTCGGCATTAAATAACCCATTCAGGTTGATATGCCGTAAAACAAAATAAACCAAACGAATCTAAACCAAAGAATACATATTCTATTCATACGAATCTATCCTAAAAATGTTGTCGGCTTTAAATAACCCATTCAGGTTGATATGCCGTAAAACAAAATAAACCAAACCAATCTAAACCAAAGAATACATATTCTATTCATACGAATCTATCCTAAAAATGTTGTCGGCATTAAATAACCCATTCAGGTTGATATGCCGTAAAACAAAATAAACCAAACCAATCTAAACCAAAGAATACATATTCTATTCATACGAATCTATCCTAAAAATGTTGTCGGCATTAAATAACCCATTCAGGTTGATATGCCGTAAAACAAAATAAACCAAACCAATCTAAACCAAAGAATACATATTCTATTCATACGAATCTATCCTAAAAATGTTGTCGGCATTAAATAACCCATTCAGGTTGATATGCCGTAAAACAAAATAAACCAAACGAATCTAAACCAAAGAATACATATTCTATTCATACGAATCTATCCTAAAAATGTTGTCGGCTTTAAATAACCCATTCAGGTTGATATGCCGTAAAACAAAATAAACCAAACCAATCTAAACCAAAGAATACATATTCTATTCATACGAATCTATCCTAAAAATGTTGTCGGCATTAAATAACCCATTCAGGTTGATATGCCGTAAAACAAAATAAACCAAACGAATCTAAACCAAAGAATACATATTCTATTCATACGAATCTATCCTAAAAATGTTGTCGGCTTTAAATAACCCATTCAGGTTGATATGCCGTAAAACAAAATAAACCAAACCAATCTAAACCAAAGAATACATATTCTATTCATACGAATCTATCCTAAAAATGTTGTCGGCTTTAAATAACCCATTCAGGTTGATATGCCGTAAAACAAAATAAACCAAACCAATCTAAACCAAAGAATACATATTCTATTCATACGAATCTATCCTAAAAATGTTGTCGGCATTAAATAACCCATTGAGGTTGATATGCCGTAAAACAAAATAAACTAAAACAATCTAGTGAAAGCCTTCACCACTATAACCAAATCATATTTGCTGTCGGTTCCTAGGAACTGAGCTGTCTGACCCTCATACGTCCAATACACACACACACACACACACACACACACACACACACACACACACACACACACACACACACACACACACATATATATATATATATATATATATATATATATATGTGTGTGTATGTGGGGGGGTGCATGTGTGTTTGTGTGTGTGTCGGCACCTCCACAGACTCGTTAAAAATATACCATACATGATGAAAAAAATGACCCAAACTAAGTTTTACTGTTCACTTATATATATATATATATATATATATATATATATATATATATATATATATATATATATATATATATAATGAGTACAGAATCCTTAAAATCTATCGGGTCAGGTTATAATTTATTTTGTGGACCTCAGACGTCCATCTCTTGAAACCAGTTTTACATAAATAAGATAAATAATAATAAAATGAATGCATAAGTGAAATAGATTTTACTTATACAAAACTGGTGTGAAGAGATTGTCGTCTGAAGTCCACGAAATGAATTATGACCTAACTTGATGGATTTTTAAGGTTTCTGTATTGATTATTAAATTTGCTCTGTTCATACAGTGAGCTCCCTTTAGAGCTCACTGTAAGAACAGAGCAAATATAATAGAATCCTCCTTGGAAGCGACATTACACACACACACACACACACACACACACACACATATATATATATATATATATATATATATATGTAAGCAAATATGTGGATGTAGATCCGACGGTATGATGAAAAATATGGAAAAGCCAAAACAAAATCCGAATATGCAAGTTTACTGTTTTAATATTGTTTTACTGTCGACGTCAGACGTTTCGGCCTAGTAGACCATCTTCAGGACATGGTTATTAGAAACATACGTAGGATTAGACGATATTTAAGTCAACATGAAAAGACGATAGACCCAAGACTAATCAGAAACAGAACAACTGAAACTTCTAAAGTCAGCGTTCCTTTTCTTGGGGATTCGGTCACGTTGGCGTCACGCGGGCGATGTTGCGATAAACGCACTCCCAAGATAGAGACTTTATCTTAAATGAAAGTGAGGAAGTCTATTTGAATCTAAAGCTTATAAGTACTTTTGTCAAGCATTAATCTTGCCAGGAAAGGGGAGATATTAAAGAAGCCGGGTCTAGTATTTATCGTACGTGAAATGGATATTAGATTCAAATAGAATTCCTCTTTCATTTAAGTTAAAGTCTTTAACTGGGGACTGCGTTTTTCGTAGCAGCGCCCGCGTGACGCCAACGTGACGCCAACCTGACCGTATATATATATGGTGAGTTTCTGCACTAACCAGGACGCCTATTGATTAGATTCGGAAGATTTTATAAACGTGTATATCTCCATTATTTACATGATTTATATTCAAGCTAATATCCTCATCTTTGTTGTTGTTATCACAATGTTTTGGCCGTAGTTCCTTCCGGCCTATTTCTCGTGTCTGTCGGTCCGCATAATCTTTGGGAATTTCAGTTTGAACACTTTATTTAAACTACGAATGAAGGCTTTTCTCGTTCCGCTGGCCCCGTCGAAGGATATCTTGTCTTGTTCATGTTTACAAGTGCTTATTGATTGCTCCTCTAGTTTCCGTCTTGTTCCTATTGAGTTTAAGTTTGTCTTACCCGGTGTGTATCTCTTTAGTCAATTTTGAACCATTTCTTTCTCACACTTTTCATATCTACATTGATTTCTGTAGCATTCAATAGTTTTCACTTTGATTTCTCTGAAGCCTTTTCGATATTTTTTTTCTTTTCTCTTTTTACATCCTCCATTTTATTTTACCAGCACTCAATTTTATGAAGACTTTTCTGAATTCTTTTTTTTTCTGTGAATACTGAGTCAATTTCATCCAGAAATGTCCTTATCTCTAAATTTCCGCTTCCCTTTACGATTTTCCTCTACTTTTCATTTCTAAAAAATCCTTTGAAACTTCAATAAGTTGTTTTTCATTCTTTTTCCTCTTCATCCTGCTGCGCGACATCTCGAGTCGTTTACAATTCGACTTTTGCTTTCATTTTTTTTTTTGCCAAGATTGATGCATTTTCCATCTTTTTGACCTCAATTCATTTTCGTCTCTTTGTTCTTTCAGATTTCACGCTCTTTTCTTCCTTCCTTCCATCAGATGTCATTTCATTCATTTCTCTTCATCCGCTTGCGAGTAAATTTGCCATTTTATTTCTCTCTTTTTTTTTTGACTGAATTCTTTGACTTTCTTTCAAAAGCTTATTTTCAAAAAAACATTTCTTTATTTCGTCCTCTCTCTTCTTTCCATATTTCAAGTTTCATTTTTTTCTTTTCTTTGATTTTTCCTTTTTTTGTTTTTCTTTCGTCCTTTCTTTCTTTCTTTCTTGTTTATATATTTGTTCTTTGTTTTTCCCTTTGTCCTTTATATTTTTCATTCTTTCTTTACATTTTATTTCATTCTTTCTCTCTTCTTTTTTTCTTTTTAGTTTTTACTTTGGTTTCTTTCATAAAATTTTCGCCTTCTTTTCTTTTATATTTCATTATTTCTTTCATAAATACTTCGTTTCTTGTTAAGTCTTTATTTCCTTCCTTCCTACCTTCCTGCCTTCTCTTCCTTCCTTCCTTCCTTCCTTCCTTCCTATATGTTTTCAACTCTCTCTACTTTTCACCTTATTTATCGCGTCGTCATTCTTCCTCTCTGTCTTAACTCTCTTTTTTCCCTTCCTTTCTTCCTTCCTTTTTCCCTTCCTTCCTTCATATCTGCTTTTAAATTTCTCTCCCACTTTTCCACCTACCTCTCTTTCTGCCCTTCTTTCCTTCCTTCCTTCCTTCCTCCCTCCCTTCCTTCCTCCCTCCCTTCCTTCCTTCCTTCCTTCCTTCATTCATTCATTCCTTAATTACTTCATTCCTTCCTTCCTTCCTTCCTTCATCCCTTCCTTCATTCCTTCCTTCCTTGCTTCATTCCTTCCTTCCTTCCTTCCTTCTCTCCCTTCTCTTCTCTTCTCATCCTTCCTTCCTTCTTTCTTTCCTGCGTTGGCTTCCTTCCTTCCTTCTCTTCCTTCCTTCCTGCCTTCATTCTTTTCTTTATTCCTTCCTTCCTTCATTCCTTCCTTCTTGCCTTCTCTTCTCTTCTCTTCCTTCCTTCCTTCTTTCTTTCCTGCTTTGTCTTCCTTCCTTCCTGCCTTCCTTCCTCCCTTCTCTTCCTTCCTTCCTTCCTTCCTTCTTTCCTTCCTTCATTCCTTCCTTCCTTCCTTCCTTACTTCATTCCTTCCTTCCTTCCTTCATTCCTTCCTTCCTTCCTTACTTCATTCCTTCCTTCCTTCCTTCCTTCTCTCCCTTCCTTCCTTCCTATATGTTTTCAACTCCCTCTACTTCTCACTGTATTTATCGCATCGTCATTTTTCCTCTCTGTCTTACCTCTCTATCTTCCCTTTCTTTCTTCCTTCCTTTTCCCCTTGCTTCCTTCATATCTGCTTTTAAATTCCTCTCCCGTTTTCATTTTCACTCTCACCTCTCCTCTTACCTCTCTTTCTTTCCTTCCTTTCTTCCTTCCTTCCACTCTTTTTCATTCCTTGACTCCTCCCGTTTCCCTTCATTCTTTCTGTTTTGTTTCTCTTTTTTTTATATTTTCTGTGTTGCTACTATTCCTTCTTTTTCCATCTCCCTCATCCTTCTTTTTCCCGCTTATTCCCTTATCACCTTTCCTTACCATCGTTCATTTTTTCTTTCTTTGTCGTTTTTTCATCCTCCACTCTCCGTTTTCCTTATCTTCATTTTCCTCTTGATTCTTTCCTGCTTTTATTTTCATAATATTTAATCAATACTTATTTTTTCCTGAATTGCTATCTTTCAACCCACCATAACTTCCCCAATGTGAGTATCTCTCTTCTTTCACCTTTATACCATTCTCTCCTGAAATTACCCCCTCTCTCATTTAGGACCGTATTTCTTTTAGAAGTAAAAATATCCAATTTGCTTTAAATGGCCATAATCTTTTCTGGAGAGCCATTTATCTCATTCTTTCCACCTTTTCTTTTTCTCCTGCAATCGTCAAGTCAATTTTGCCATCCACCTTACATTTCCCAACAATGGTTTTCTCACGATAAAAATTCTTATCGCTTCCAACGGCCAAGTCCGTAGCCGTTTTCGAACCGGTATACCTAGACAGGAATCGATCTTGTAGGAGATATCGATTCATTTGTTTGTTTTATATTTGCTTCGCGTATAGGTCAACCCCAGTTTTAAGGATAATGGATCAACAACCCTTTTTCTCGCCTATGAATATTAATCAGCACGTTGAAAAATCGAATCGTATAACTTCGATTATCTTTTACTGAACTCTACATTCAGTCTTTGACAACATAGTAAATCTGTTTTAGTTGACCATGACCACTGAAACAGGTGAAACTTTTATTGAATTTCGACATAAATAGGGAAAGAGCAGTCGAGAACAGAAAATCTGTAGGCATTTATTGTATTACAATGATAAACAACTTGACCAACTGATTAAGCGTTTATAGTATAATCTTAAAACAGGCATATATTCATAGGGTATAGTTTAGGATCCCAAGTAGTTCAATGTAATAAAATATCCAAGTAATAAAATATGAAAATAACAACAGATCTCGAGGACATATTTAAAAATCACTTTGAAAAGGACCTTTAAATGGGTCACGCTAAAACAAAATTTCATATATATATATATATATATATATATATATATATATATATATATATGGTGTCCATAAAGTTCGTGTGCACTTTAAAAAAAAAATATAATTTTATTTCTATTTGCGGTAGAAATAATTTGTAAAAAGGATTAGAAAGAAGTAAATCTATATTTTTTAAGGTTTAATTGAAATTTTATTTAAGTTTCCACATGTCCTCCATCATTAGCAATACAAAGGGTAATACGATTTTGCAGTTCACGGAAAACATTTGCCAACTGATTTACAGTAATGCCTGAAATCACATTAGTTATTTTAGCTATACTTAAAACTAGGTGCACACGAACTTTATGGACACCGAGTATATATATATATATATATATATATATATATATATATATATATATATATATATATATATATATATATATAGTCTTAAGGGGTGTTATATTTATGGGATAAAGTGTTCAATATCAGAGATAGAGCGTGTGTAAATATAAAAGTCAACACTTAGAGGCGACAGGCTTTTTCATGCTAGACGCAATCGTCAGACCACCATTCACTTTTATACTCATATATATATATATATATATATATATATATATATATATATATATATATGTGTGTGTGTGTGTGTGTGTGTGTGTGTGTGTGTGTGTGTGTGTGTGTACTAGCTTTCATTCTGACAGTAAAGAAGGGCATACTAAGAGTAATATAATTGAGAAACGAAAAGGAAGGTAAAATTTCATACGACAAATCAGGTGAAACTTTACAAGAAAAGAAAAACAAGAATAAAGAATGTGTCGTTCCTCACTCTTCAAAAGTCAATCCAAGGTATGTGGTGGTTGTTGGACGTGGAGGTTTGGTCAAAAACTGCTGCACAAGTCTTGATCACTGATGAAACCTCTGTGTTATGGTCAGACGACCACACTCTATACACTTACCTTCCATGCACTGCTGTAAACAACGGAAGTGAGCGAGAA
>OZ038477.1:141697983-141717983 GCA_964036315.1 Acanthosepion esculentum | reverse complement strand
ATATGAATGTACGTGAAAGATTCATGGAAGATTGAAGTTTATAAGCAGTAAAAATCGACCTAGCTACCCGAACGCTCTATCTGTGGCCGAAACGTTTACGGCACGTCAGGCTTTATGACGGTTCCGTATAGGATACAGGTTCGATTCCAGTCGGAGGACAAAAATTTTCTATGAAAATTTCTCGGACATTCAGGCAGGTAAATGTTGTTTAGTATTGTTTATTATAAAAACAAGCATTTACTTAAATATTTGTATCTATAAAAAGAATGTATAAACATAAAAATGTCTTAAAATAATTGTTGGACTTTGTCCCTTTCATAATATATATATATATATATATATATATATATATATATGTGTGTGTGTATGAAAAATATATATATGAATATATATATTTGTATATATATATATATATTTATGTATGTATGTATATATATGTGTTTGTGTGTGTATGAAACATATATATATGAGTATATATATATATATATATATATATGAATCTCAGAATTTGTATATGTATTATATATACAACTATATTTTGGTAAATGAAGTTGTCACGTAATTGGACAGCAACAGCAAGTCGAATTCTTTTTCGTTGCTTTGTGATACAAGTTATTCAATGTGCCGTTTCATTTTGGGACGTTGGCAATCATGGCTCTCCGCAATTTCCTGTCCTTTGTAGCTCTTTATAAATTTTCCAACCCCTACTCCGTCATCATTTCGCCCAGTCTCTCTATGTAGGTTGTGCGCGGCTTTCCTCGTGGCCGCTTGGCATGACTTTGTCCTCTGAGTATTAAATTTTCCACGCACTCTTTCCTCTGTCCCATAAATTTCAATTCGTATTTCCTGATGTTAATCATAATTGTTCTTTTTGTTGCCATTGCTTCTAGAACTTCGCCGTTGCTCACAGGTTTTGCCAATTGTATTCTCAGTATCTCTTTGATTTTGGTACCTCCAATCTGCATGTTTAGCTGTTCCTTTTGCTAACAACAATGCATTCTGTCTTCTTGCAGTCGAGAGTTAGTCCTTTCTTCTCGCTCTCCTTCACTACGTTCTGTAGGGGATCTTGTAGTTTTTTTTCCGTGTTTGCTATCCACATTATTTCATCTGAAAATCTTATGTTGTGAAGTTTGCGGCCTCCAATAATAAACAGAAGATAAACTATCATATGGAAAGTTAAGAAAATCGAACAAAAAAAGGAATGTTTTGGTTGTGCATACAGTAGAAAGGTAAGGACATTAAATAATAAAAAAAAACGATCGTTAACCTTCGTGATTACTAGGCACGCAAACCTCCTAACTTTCTGATATATAACTAGACCGGAACTGCCTAAGCGACCCATCTTCAAACCTATAACTGCAAGGTTTACATTAAAAAACTCCTACTCACTACAAAAAGACAAAAAAAATAAGCATAAGACAAGATTATTTATTTCCCTCCTTCAAGGCACTGCCGATTCTAGAGCAAATATCAAGTCGAAAACGAAATCAACGAACAAAAAAATGTGTTCAGTACGCATGCACATCGGAAGTGATGATCCACGCATGCGCCAAATGCTCTTTCGCGTCTAGCATTGAACTTAATTATAAACCAAATTGTTTTTCACAATACCTGAGCTTATTTCGTGTTGAGCTGATCTATTTTGGGAGTTGCCCTGTGCATTGTGTAATTTTGCACGGAATGGACAGGCGATTCTTTAGGCAGTACTGGTGCAAGAAATAAGTAACGGTGAAGAAAAGCGAAAAAGAGAGAGACAGACAGACAGAGACAGACAGACAGACAGCCAGACAGATAAAAAGTAAGAACAGTTAGAGACGAGAAGAATGTGGAAATCGTTTACAAAAATAATTTTTCATTGAAAAGCACAAGGGAACGTGTTCGGTTTGAAGAATATTCATTTAAAAAAACAAAATATATGAGACTGAAAATGAAAGCAGACCATATATATATATATATATATAATTATTTATTTGAATATTACAACATAAATATGTTATAAAATCACGACAAAAGTAGCCATTTTGTTTCAACACTTCCTGTGTCTTGTCAAGTGATGATATAGAATATAGAATAAATGGTTTTAAAAGTTTCAAATTAATCAACGATCCTTAGCTAAGAGTAAACGCTGTTACGTAAGCCAGAGTGGCCAATCAAAAAACAAGTATAGGATGATTCGAAAAATTTGACAACTAAGCAAGGCTATCTTAGATATTAAAAGATTTATAAAATTTGAAATTAAAATTAAAATTAAAAGTAAAAAATTAAAATTACCTATTTAGAAATCTAAATCAGATCTCTATTAAGTTTTAAATTGTAGAATTACTAAGGAGAAAAAATAAAAATAAAAAAAATAAAAAATAAATAATAAATAATAAATAATAAATAATAAATAATAAATAAAAAATAAAAATAAAAAAAAAAAATAAATAAATAAATCTAAAAATAAAAAAAAAAAAAAAATGTATATGCTATTTAATTTATATTTTCATTGAAATTAAGTTGAAAGTTGTATTTAGAGTCCCAGACATAGATGTATACATTTTTCGTTACATTTCAGCATGTTAGTCGCCTCTCACGTGAAATCACTCGAACAACGGCATGCCAACCGCTCGGACGCATCTAGATATATACACACACATACAAGAAAGCAAACCACACATAGGCAAATGCACTACACCTACACACATACATCGATACACACAGGCACACACATCTACATTCAATATGATCCAGACGGTCAAATGTCGAAGCTATTCGTGGCTTAATATGTTATTAAACGAATTTAAACTTGAAAAATTTAAACAAATAACCATATATAAATATATATATATATATATATATACATACACATACATATATATACATATATATATATATACATATACATATATATACATATACACATACACACACATACACATATATATACATATATACATTTTTGAAAACATATAGTTTTCGACACATTTACAGACAAAAGTAAATAACCACCTCCACATATAATTGAACACTCGCACATCCGCATATAAATTAATACATGCACCCGCATAGACACATATAAGGATAATAGGTACGCATACACAGACCTACGTACATAAACATACACATAGATAAGCACATATAAATATATTGACCCATACGTCGACGCAGAAAAGTAAATAAGGCAAGTGAAGAAATACATATAAAGATGCAACCATATACAAGCACACACAAACATACATACACATCTAGATGTACATACATAAGCACGCATGCATATATGTATATACACTAAATATATATATAGACATTTACAAATACAAGTGTATACATGAAAAATTAAACAAACGTAAATTAAAACGACATGAGTATAAAAATGCATATACACATCCGCTAGTACATATATATACACACATACATACGCAACTACACATAGATATACATACATATATATCTACAGACATACATATACATACATACATACATATTCACAAATATAGATATACGCAAATATACAAATACATATATATATATATATATATATATATACATATATACATACATACATAAACACACATACCCATATACATACACACACGTACACATATACGCACACACATACATATACAAACACATATACATATATACATAAACATATAGACACATGCATAAAAAAGGAAAAAGAAATAAGCATACATAGACCAACTTATATTCTAATAATCTTCCAACAACATTATGATAAAATATATTAAAAGTTAATCATAATTTAAGAAAAGAACAACGGTCTGTAAGCAATTAAAGGTACTTTATCAACAAAAGTAGATTTTAGTTTGTATCTATGATACACTCCAAGACACTAAAGCCTACATACAAATACACATACAATGACACACCAACATATATATATATAAATATCTAATCCTATATAAATACCCATATCGACACATCCAGATAAACAATACAGAGACAGTCGAGCTCAACCATATAATCACCCACACATACATATAAATATACACCCATATACAAACACATATACATAAACATATACATATTTAAACATACATATATATACATATATATGCATATATAAACCTATACATACACATAGAAACATACATACTACATATACATACATATATGCACACTCACACATACATATACATACATATGCAATAGGCATACATATATCTACACTCACACAAGTACACATAAATATCCCCATATACCCATACATATACTCACACATTTAGTGGTAGACACTTACCAGAATTTACTCCCTTACTCATAGACATAAACAGGTTGACCTATGATAGAAGCCAATATACGCAACGATATACCTTCATAAAAAAAAAAAAAAAAAAAAAAAAAAAAAAAATCATATATATATCCCTATATACACATATACATATCCTACAGTAGAAATAACTCTACATAACATACACATATATACATCTAAATACAGACACGTATGATACTTTGTAAGTACCCAGTACACATTCATATCGATAAGGCGACTATCATGCTAAAAAGGTAATAGTCTATTAAGTTTCATTTATCATTATCATAGAAAGTATATGATTTCTATACTAAGTTAAATTTAAGACGGTGCTTACAGTTAACTGTTAGTTCATATCTTTGATTTAAAAGATCAGTCTTATTTTTAAATCTAATTATTTCAAGTTTCTCGTTAAGGCATAAGTAACAGGGGGCATATAGTGAGTTACATGTTCGGGCCTTTCTAATTAATTTCCATTTAACCTTAGGTGTTTTATTTTTCTCTTTTAGACTCCAAAAGTATTTGGATAATGAAGTCATATATTTATAGTTACTATTATTAAAAGATTGCAGGTGACCCCGCCAGCGTTCCTTGAATGGTCTCATGGTGCAACCTATGTAGAATTTCTTTATATTTGGATTTTCTAGTGTTGATATAGTACTGAGATAAACTACAGAGCTAGTTAAACAGTTATTATTTAGTGGACAATTATTGGGATTCCTGCAGTTACATGATTTATTATTTGTGTCATTTTGCTTAATGTTGCTATGTGCAACCTTGTGGGTTGTCAGGCTCTCCGAATTTATATACTTGCTGAATATACTATTGTTATGTTTTTTAATTATTTTTTCTAGGTTATATTTTCCCAATCCTAAACTTGTATATATATATATATATATATATATATATATAGAGAGAGAGAGAGAGAGGGGGAGAATGTTCGAGAGAGAACCAATACTGCACGGTGTCTATTCAATACAATCATCAAACCAAATCCCACTTTTCTTTTAACGATCTATATCTATGCCTGTTGTGTGCGCAGGTCACGAGAGGTTGAGGGTAAATGGAATAGTGGAAAATTTTGCTTCTTTGTTTAGAACCTCTAATAATATCTATCTATCTATCTATATATATATATATATATATATATATATATATATATATATATATATGTATATGCATGTATGTATGTATATATATATATATATATATATATATATATATATATATGTGCACATATATATATATATATACCGGACTCCCCCGTCATTTTCAATGTATGACGGCCAAACAGCTCAATTCTTAGTATCAACGGCCAGACTACCCGCATATATAATTTGATTATAACGGGGAAGATTTGTGCACACTTTTTGGAAGAGCTGAATACAGAGGTCATGTGCACAGTATGCCAAAATGTCCCCAAACGTCTGAGTGTGTATCAAACTTTATGTAGTTGATGAAAGAGTGCTCATTATCGAGAATAGAATGTGTGTAGGTATAGATAGTGGAGAGATAGAAAAATACCCTTCATACTTGTTGTGATGCCGTCCCTCTAAGAGTCAGTTAGACTCTTCCGCCTACTATAAATTTAGTCGGAGAGAATGACCAGTGAATGGAGTGAGCACTGGTTCATACGATACACACTCATTAGTTGCGTCATACTCTTCTGGTGTACTTACTGTTTAATATACGATATATCTTCAAACCTGATTTTTTGTTATTACATACCCATTTACTAGGCCACAACAATAGTGATAAGTAAACAAGGTTGAAATTGATTTCTCCATCTCTCCACTGTCTATAGAGTGCGCACGACAAACACTTACACATTTTAGAATTTTACAATGAAGTCTCCTTAAGAATTGAGGTATTTGCGCGAATTTTGACTCTATCTTATAAATAAATTAATAACTTTAATAATCTGGAGCCAAAAGAAAACTATATTTCTCATTGGCTAAAAAGGATAACCGTCATTCTAGATGAGAACTTCAAATAACGATTAAGGGCAAAATGAATTCCGACCCTCTGATTGGCCAAAACATCAATAGTCAAAAATAAACAACACCCATTTGGTTAGAATTCATATTTGAGTAGGCAAATATTATTTACAACATGCGCAGTCTGTGCCAGAATTCTAGCCGAGAAATGAATGCTCTCGGCTAGGTCCATTGAAGAGAAAACCTGTGTCATGGAAACTCGAAATTTTCTATAATTCCAGGATAGATATCACCGAGGAAGCATTCTGGTGTGCATTATATGCGTATAAAACGAACTGGGCTTTTTATCACAGCAATTTATACCTATACACTTTTCAGTATTATTATTATTGTAGTTTTATTTCATTTGGTTCCTGGTGTGTACTAAGGCAATAAAGCCACTAAGACACAAGGGGGGGTGTGGAAGAATTAGAAAACAAAAAGATTACTAAGGAACGAGAACAATAGAAGTGCAATCAGGAAAACAGTAGATAATGAATGACATTGTAAATTAAATTTTTGGAGGTCAAAGTTGGCTGGAAAGCATGGAACCGGAAGGGAGTTTCAGAAGCGAGAAGTGCGTGAAAAGAAACTCACGGCATAGAACTTACGTTTACATGTTGCTAATTCAACTGTCAATTGATGAGACGTTTCCACCAATCTAGTACTGCGCTTAATCTCATAGTCAAAGTACGATAGCGATATGCTACATATGAATATAACGTCAATCAGATAAGTGGCAAATATTTGTAATAATCATATATATATATATATATATATTATAAACTAACTGATTTAAAATATGTTTTACCGCTACACAGTAATAACCATGTTTCAAAAATGGAAGCTAAAAACTTCAAATTTAATTTTATAATTAAATTAAAAGCATTAGTTCCGTTTCATCTTCAAGCGAATATCAAAATAACTTATTTTTAAATTTACTGAGTTTTAAATGCACAAATAAATTCATAATTCCCTGTTTCCAAGGATACAGAGACATCCAATCATTCAGACAAGGGGTGGTAGCGTGTTCATTTTTATTATCTATTGTTGTATCAATTAACACCGGATTATATATCCTACTGTACTTTACTTTCAGACACACACACACACACACGCACGCACACACACACACACACATACTTATATATATATTGTGTCTGTGTGTATTTAGGCAGCATTTTCTCATTGATGCATGTTTCATTAAATAATATAGAAACGCTTTGTCTATTTATTTTATGTAAATTCTTTTCCAATCGTCTGATAAGCGTAATAACATTATCAGTTCTTTGTTTGGGATTCTGTAGCGCCATTTCACAAGGTTCGAAGAACTTGTGACCATCGCCAAAACCCGTACGGTTTACACGCTCAAAGTCATTTTTAAGTAAGACAGGTGTTGCATACAGTTGACAGTTTAGATATTTCTGAGGTGCGGGTGCATGCAATATGACCGTGCGTTGTTATATCATCAAAAAGGGTGGCTAGAAATGAGCGGAAAGATTGAAAGATACAGACAGTGCTTCTCAAACTATCTGATATGGCATAACACCATTTTTTTTTTTTTAATGTCCGAGGGACAGGCTGGCGAAGCTTTCCAATCAGCTGGGCTGCTCCCAATTTGTTTTTATTATGATAAGTCTTATTTCAGAGTTATTTTAAGAATATCTGTTGTAAACACAAGAACATGATGTTTTATTCATTCTCAGGCCACTCATTAATAACGTAACAAGTCTTGCCATATTTGTGCCATATACTTATACTAGCAGCATGGCCCGGCATGCCCGTGCTTGATTCAAAAATCGTACGACTCATACAGCATCTCTATCACTTGACTTAAAATATTTTTGCCCTTCCTTGCCTTTAATGGAGTGCCCTTTGCCGTGCTGATGTTGCTACATGCCTTACTTCTTGCCTATCTCACACTGCGAATTTTTTCTAAGCTCTATACTAAACATTAAATCTGTTACGAAAAAAGAACTAAACAAAATGAACACAAAACGATCAGCTTTAAAAAATGACTCGTAACTGGAAAAAAAAAACGAATGAAAAAAGAATGTTAACAACAAATTATTTTCACACCCAACCCAGTTCTGCGGAATCAGAATCAACGTTTAGTTTAAGCAAGCGAATGAGCCAATTGGAGTAAAGTGCCATGCAGATTTAAATTTTTCCCACTTGTGACGAATTCAGCTATCGTTTTTTTTTTTTTGCATGCTAGTTAACATTCGTGTCAGTCAGCTGTTGGCTCTCACGCTGGCCAATAGAATCTTCCTGCCTATTCGTGGCAGCCAGCTATAGGCCCTCACTCTGGACAGTAGAAAATGGCCGCAAACCACATGAAAACTGCCGTAGAAGCCTGAAAAATCGACTATTTCCACTAGGAGTTGGGGAATGCAAAGTCGGTCTTGTCCTTTTCACTAACTTGGAGCATATGCATGTAAATCTTGGTGCAAATCCGTCGAAAATTGCGGCCGGGCATTCGTTACACACACACACACACACACACACACATCCTGCCTTTTATAGATAGAGATAAAGAATAATGATCCAAGAAAACATTATATGAACATTGGTAGTATTTTTCATTTATACCAGAAAAATATATTTAATATAATAAAAGTTGCATCAGTTTTTAATTTATATTGATTTTGCATAAATATTTGTCCATGAAAATCGCCTTTTGATTTTTCTACGCATTGTTCTTACACAGTCACACGCTACATCATCAAGATGAACTTGCCATACGTATTTTATTTCACTGTTTTGCCGTTCATTATATCGCATTCGTTAGTTGTACAGCAATGGCTTTTCATATGAGTGAATAATTGAAAAATGTAACCTTCATCAATATAAAACTAAAATAAAAATTAAAAAAAAAAAAACTGAGTCAGATATCCGGGCAGTTTCCCGTGGCGTGGTATATGACTACTGTTTCTTTGTTGCCTGGAAACTCTTCGCGTATCGGTAGGCGATGGCTCGCGTACCGACACCGTTACACGTACCACACTTAGAGTAGCACTGCGCTAGAGAACTACAAAGGTCGGCTGATGGATAACCTTCGTTGTGAACTCCCATGGAATTTCCAAGTAGTTGATATTATATTTATTAGATTATTTTCCTTCTTTAATCTCTAATTGTTTGTAATTATGTTAATTATGTTAATTATGTTAATATTGCAGCTGTTAATTTGCTAATTAATTTGCTAATTTTTCTAATGAAGAAGCAGACAAGAAAGCGAAAAATTTCAAACGTTGCCGCATTTTAAGTTGCTGTCTTTTTTTCTTTTTCATTTTCTTCTTTCTTGCCAGTCACGTTCATAGTTTAAGTGGTTGCAACTCACCCCAGATCTCGAGTGCTATCATCAGTATTATTCAGTAATTTCTATTTTCACACCTGATTTGTTAGTTGCTTATCGCTGAAGATCGAGTGACAATAAGTCCCCTTCAACTTCCAACTCTCCCATCAGTAATTGCGACAAAGTATCTGTCTATATTTCTGAGTGCCAGAGAAAAGCGATAATAACAACAAAAGTTGCAATATGAGCTCTGGTAAAAACATGGATTGATAACAGCAAAAAAAAAATGCAAATATGAGCACTAGTAAAAAATGGTGGCTGAAGACATTAGGTTTATAATATCCAGAAATTCATACAGAGACGTCCTCAAGGACTGTGGATAAAGGCGTTGGTTAGATCCAGTGACAGGACCAAAAGAGAGAAATTAACAGGAGATAACTGATAACTGACATCCATTAAACATGATTGATAAATGATCACTACCCCAGTGAGCGAAATAATTGATAGCTGATATCCATAAACTACCCCAGTGAGCGAAATAAAGGGTTCAGTTCGACATTCCAACCACCTGAAGAAAGCCGGAAACGAAACGTTGTGATAAACATGGCGACAAAGATGAGGACAATAGTCCGAATAATGTAAATGATCTAACAACAAATTTCTTAATAAAAGATGAGAGCAACATTTATACTCGCTAACAAAAATTCTACTAAAAAGCCGATATTCACCCCAGAATCCGCTGCAGTCATAGCTTACCGTAGCCACTGCTTCAATAATTATTACAAGAAGTGTAGTTTGGTTCTTACTGCATCCAGAACCGCTTGCAATCGCTGTAAGAAAGATATAGAAAATGCAATTAAATCGTATGAGGATGGTTACTGTAAGCAAATTACTAACTTCCCGACCCGGAAGAATGAACAGAACTGTTCCATTAAGATTTATACTAAGCAGTTTGATTAATTCTTCTTAGTAACTAATCAACTAACGGAAAGATAAGCAAGATCATCACATTAAGAACGTTTCAATTGCATGCCTTCACGTGGGCACCGTTTCATTCTTTTTGACGCGTTCAATATCAGCATTGCCGTTTTTCATTACAAGACAAGAAACGTTTGTACAAAGACTTATGATAATTTTGTATATATATATATATATATATATATATATATATATATATATATTTAAAGATATTTTTGAAGGTACAAAATTTTATCACAGCAATAAACGTATGAAGCTTGATATTACTAGACATATTAAAAACGGGCTTACAACGGGAGATTTAATTTAAATTAAAAACACAGTACAATGTACAAATGAAAAGGAAAGGTGGAGTAGGAGGGAAAAAATATTATGAGCAAAAGGAGCTATATATATATAAAGTACAGGAATTCCGACAGGAATCGAACCTGTACCCTACACAGAACCGTCATATATCCTGTCGTGCTTTTACCGTTTTTTGTTTTGTTTTTTTTTGGGGGGGGGTTTGCTTTTAAAAGCAGTAAAATTAACCTTACTAACCAAAACGCTCCTCCGTAGCTCATATATATATATATATATATATATATATATATATATATATATATATATATATATATATATATATATATATATATATATATATATATATATATATATATATGTATATATATATATATATATATATATGTATATATATATATATATATGTATATATATATATATATATGTATGTATATATATATATATATATGTATATATATATATATAGAAGTCAGCACTTAGACTACCCATAATGCACCACTGACCCTTATATAAATAGCCGAGAAAAATAACAGCACTAGTCGCCTGACGATTGCACTAGCATGAAACAGACTGTCGCCTCTAAGTGCTGACTTCCATGTCCACTTTTATATTTACACACGCTCTATCTCTGATATTGAGCACTTTACCCCATAAATATAGCACACTTTAAGACTATATTTCTGCATATATATATATATATATATCTGATATTGAGCACTTTATCCCATAAATATCTCACACTTTAAGACTATATATATATATATATATATATATATATATATATATATATATATATATATATATATATATATAAAAGATAGAACAGTAACATATAAAATCCGGTGTTTTTATTTTTACACAATAGTGCTCAATGTAAATTTACAGAGCATTAATATTATAAATTCATTGATTTAAAATATGTTTTAAATCAATTAATTTATAATATATATATATATATATATATATATATATATATATATATATATATATATATCTGATATTGAGCACTTTATCCCATAAATATCTCACACTTTAAGACTATATATATATATATATATATATATATATATATATATATATATATATATATATATAAAAGATAGAACAGTAACATATAAAATCCGGTGTTCTTATAGATATTTTTATTTTTACACAATAGTGCTCAATGTAAATTTACAGAGCATTAATATTATAAATTCATTGATTTAAAATATGTTTTAAATCAATTAATTTATAATATATATATATATATATATATATATATATATATATATATATATATATATTGAAGAAAACAGACATTCTGTTGAAGTATTGTTTAACATTGTCAAACAATTAAATCCCACTTTTCTCTTAACTGTTGAAAAATACAGGAATAATTTCGTCAATCATATTATTATTATTATTATTATTATTATTATTGTTTTCGTACAGTTTTCATTTTCATCAGTTCTTGCATCATGGCTGCCCTTTATCAAGTCGTCCAACGATAAACTGATAGTATCTATATATCTATAGATAAAGTTGTAGCCTCCATCTGCTTGTTCCTTATCGGACTCCTCCTAATGTTTTAGAGATAGACCCCCATAAACGCATATATTCTGAAACTACATTACCTATAGTACTTGGATAAGCATATTTCATTTTTATCAAAGAGGGTCCTGAGCGGAGTGGGGATAACTCCTGCTGGAAATTATTTTTTCCCTTTTCATATAAATTAAGTTTAAATTTGAATGACTCCTAGGGTACGTGGATAAGTATAATTCATATTGGGCCACAAACACCCCACTGATTTTTTTTCTTTTGACCTAGATTAAATTTAAATTTGAAAAAGAGAATGACTCCTATCAAAAATATAGAAGGAGAAAGCCAGAACATGGAGGTCACATCGACAAGATCAAAATGAAACAATATGGACGTCAAGTTGAGCAAGAAATCACCAATCAGTGTGTAGTGCCTTACAATACATATTTGTTGCGACAATTCAACTGTCATAGCAATGTTGCAATCTCCTCATCAATTCATTCAATTAAGTAAATATAGAAGGAGAAATTCAGAAGATGGAGGTCACATCGGGAATATCATTGAGTAATACTGAAATGCATAATTTTTCTCCACAAATTATAACAATGATTTAAAATCAATCGTCCTTTTGTTTTTACTAAAAAATGTGTGACACGTAGCAAGGGGCGGGTAATTCGGCTAGTTATTATTATTCCTATGATTTCTGTTTTATGTGCATTAACTCAGTCAGCTATCTCGTCTTTCTCTACCCTTCCCCTTCCTCTCTGTTGCATACTAGATAGTATTTCTGATAACATGGACAAGATCATGACCCTACACCCGTCTGCATATTCGTGTTTGGTGACTTTAATGCCCACCTTACCAGGTGGCATAAACACTCTGCCACTGACATCCAAACACTTAACTTCTCAATCACTCTCTCACACAAGTGGTTGACTTCCCCACGCGTTTCTCTAGTAAACCTGACCGACACGCTTGTCTTCTCGATCTCTTTTTTACCTCTATCCCTGACTCTTGTACTACGCAGTTCTGCCCTCTTGGCGACTCTGATCATCTGAAAGTTTCTTTAAGCATCTTCCACTACCCTACCAGCAAAGAATCCTCTAACAACAGAATATCCTTTTCTTATCAACGAGCAGCTTGGGACTTGCTGCGTGATTTCCTTCGTGACGTCTCATGGAAAGAATTTTTTAATCACCCTGTTCAAAAAATGCGAGTCTGAGGTCTCCTCTTTGGTGAAAGCTGGCATCGATGCTTTCATTTCTGCGTTCATCTTCTTGGTTCTCATCTGCATGCTCGGCTGCCATGGCCCTCAGTAGCCATTTCTTCCGGCTGTAACAGAAGCGGCAAGTTTGATTGCAACAGACGCCTGTTTGTCTCTGCTCGTAACGAGTGCTCTTTGGCCCCACCTTTTCAACTGACTTGAAGTGGAACACCTACATTGAATCAATAGCTGTATTTACTATAAGGAAAGTTAATTCATTGTGTCGTGCCAGGAGGTCTTTCTCGTCAAAGTCTATGAAGAGACTTATCTTGCCATCGTTTCTGCATTTGGTACATTGCATTATTATTATTATTATTATTATTATTATTATTATTATTATTATCATTATTATTATTATTATTATTATCAGCAGCAGTAGCGTCAACAGCAGCGGCAACAGCAACAGCAGATGTAGTTGTAATAGTTATAATATATGCTGTTGAAATCACAGAAGCGCTGTACAGATTACGCTTGTGAAATAAGGAAATATTTAATAATATAATCATTTTGTTATTTCGTTCATTTTTTCGGAGTGCCTAGAATTCGTCATAAATTCACTTTAACACAGAATCTGCATTTGGGTGAACACAATTTTTCAGTAGGTATGCTTGTTAATTTCTAGTTAGCAAGCATTGGTCCTGTGCAGTTATAATAAAAACTTTGGTTTCAGCTTTTAACCCAGCACTTGTAACCACTGATAACTATGGGGTTTGTCTACATTAGTTTTTTGGTACGGGCCGAGTATTGACCATGAAGAGGCTTATCTTGGCATCGTTTCACCATTTAGTACATTGCATTTCCTTTTGCTTTCTTCTGCCGCTGCAGCCAGTGCTTTATATTTTATTTTCGTTTCTTCAGCCACTTGATGTTGTTATTATTATTATTATTATTATTATTATTATTATTATTATTATTGGTGTTGTTGTTGTTGTTGTCTTTCACATGGTTTTCGTATTCTGGATGAGATCTTAAATTGATAGAAAATTTCGCAGAATTTTTGCAGTTTCAAGCAGCTCAGACATCTGAAGCGAGGATATACTGGGCTTTTTTCCGATTTTCTCATTGTAGGACTAAGATCCTTCGTACAGACCCCAGTGCCCCAAAGATAACTGGTACTATGGCGTCCTGAACGTCTCCCATCATGGAAACTTCATTCGGAATGTCGGTCTATTTTAGAGCTTCTCAACTTCTTTGCTCTTGATATTATGGTTATCAGAACAGCCACGTCGATGTGAAAGCATTTCATCGTTTTATGTCCATTATTATTATTATTATTATTATTATTATTATTATTATTATTATTATTATTATTATTTCCTTATGTTTCTGTTGCATACACATTTGCTTCAGGGTTCCAACCAAATACCCGAGGTCAGAAATCGCTTCATGACGCTTTCCACTGATAATGTTTTTGTAAAATAAATAGATAAATAAAATTTTTAAAAAAAATAAACGGGCACATATTTTACATAGATAAAGCTCTTCGTAACGTGTGGACTGTACTTGTGAGTACAATATTTTTTATCTCTTTATGGCATGGTCTACCAGGAATCCATTCAATTTGTCTACTGGAATCTTTTCCAATCAATCCGAAGGCTCCAACTACAATTGGAAGTATTGATGCCCTCATGTGAGACATTTTTTAAAAATTTCTATTTCAAGATCTTTCATTTTGATAGTTTTTGAAGAACTTCAAATATTTAATCTGCAGGGACTGCCAGGTCAATAAGAGAGTATTATTATTATTATTACTACTATTATTTGGGTATGTTATATTTCCTACTTTGCATACTGTAGAGCCGGGTCCAAACTATGGCTCTTAGGGCCTATGGGAGAATTCTCATTTAAGTGATAGCACTTTTCTTAGTATATGGGATCTTCCTAGTAAGGTGATCTTCTGTTGATGTTACCTGCGATACTGTTAGCAAAACTGTTGTTAGTTTGTAGTTAGTTGGTAGTCTCAGTCTTCATTCCCCACATCCGGTTAATCTGCAGGTCCTTGTATTTGAGATCTAGAAGAGTGGCAATTCAAGACAACTTTCATTTCGCGATTTGATAAGACAGACGGAATCAGTTCCAAAAAATTGTCCAGATATTACCTTAACCTTTCAAATTGTGAAGATGTCAACTCTGCCAAACCTTATAGACCCTTTCCACAATAATCGTTAGCCCATCTGCAGTTACCTAGATAAGCGAAAGCGATATTGCTTATCTGAAAGAAGATCCTGCCAGGTCAGATTCTTAACCAATTAATAGTTAATTAGAGGTTCTAGTACAATGCTAATGAGTGATAGAAGTCTAATACGCCGAGAGTTAGAAAAGATCAGATGGTTCGCCCGAGTTCCTAAAGACAGGGACTTACAGCATAGGATTTTCAGCAAGCGGGAAAGCAAAAAGCAGCAAGCTATTTATTGTAGAGAATAGAAGACAGTTCAGGGGCACATTTCTTATGGACTATTGCAAGGATACCATAAAATCTACATGCTTTGTATTGATCCAGTTTAGAAATGATAGGGGAAATCATAGACGGAGTTATATGCATATCACTCAATAGAAACTCAGTTCTAATTGGTAAACCAGAGAAAGGTACTCCAGATAAGTCAAGAGTAGAATTGGAAGAGAATTTACGAGCAAAGCATTCTGCTTTATCTGCAAATGATGTTAACACCTCAAATTGATTGAAGGGTTAGGGTTAGGGTTTAGAATTAGGGTTAGGGTTTACGGTTAGGGTTAGGATTACGGGTTATGGTTAGGGTTAGGATTAAGGGTTAGGGTTAGGGGTTAGGGTTAGGGTTTGGATTAGGCAGGGTTAGGGTTAGGGGTTAGGTTTTGGGTTAGAGTTAGGATTACAGGTTAGGAATAGTGTTAGGCAGGATTAGGTTTAGGGTTATGGTTAGCGTTAGGCAGGATTAGGGTTAGGGTTAGTGTTAGCGTTTAGGGTTAGGTGTTAGCGTTAGGTATACAAAACTTAATCCTATTTAGTACACTATTACAGAGCCGCCGGTAATCACGTCAATCAAACCTATTAGGGGCTATAATGTGCTACATTCTATCTGCAAACAAAGACTTAGCCTCTTTGGGGACACGTTTACAATTATTTCGAGCACTCACATAAAGGCGTCTGCTTTGAATCGAATTATGATGCTGGTACACCTGGAAAAAGTGGGTCCTATGGGCGATAGCGGTTGAACAGGCTGGTGTGAACCAAGTAGATGGTGGTTTCACCAGATAGTTGTGAGAAGGTACAAAAGCATCAATGTCGACATCCCAATGGGAAGGTTAAGAATATCAATCCACGGGGCGTCTCGAATAAAGTAGCCAAATGAATCCTAATCAGTACGCTGGTAACAAAAAATGTCTCGTGTAAAGCTGGTTTCTTTCTAATAGTTTTAGCTTCATTCTGATCTTAAGAAAAAGTACACTTTTGCTTAGGGTCTGGACATAACTGAAATTTCTGGGACACGTAATGAAATAACGCGTCTTGAAAAAATTGACACTCCCAGGATATACTGAAGGCGGAAGGGACAGAAAACTAAGTAACATACCTAACGAGTTTATGTAAATGGTTGGGTGAACATGAACGGGAGGAATAGTAAGGATCATAAACAACGCTTACCGTTACAAAAGATAGGAAGTTGTTGAGAGCTATGATCGCTAATGTCCTGAAGTATTCGATACGGCAGAATTATATTTTGTGTCAGATTAAATTAAAGCAGGCAATTGAAACAAAAAGGAAAAGTATACTTAACATAATGAGGAAAGATGGCTTGGAAAATTTGATACTCACAGGACATATTGAAGGCAAGACGGACAGAGAAAAACAACACATAACATATTTAATGAACTTGAGCAAATGGATGGCGGGACAAGGATTAGGAGAAACAAAAAAAAAATTATTAAGTGCTACGAAAGATTGTGGAGAGCCATGATCGATTACGTCCTGAAAGGACACGACAAATAAAGAATTATTATTTTTTTAAAAGTTTCAAGCCAAAAAGTAATGTTTTAATGCTGAAATTTCCTGGGAAGATGATGTTGCGTCAGAGATATTATACAATCTTCCCAGGAAGCACGGTTTGTTTGAATTTGGTTAAAATGTTATTATATATACATGTTGATATATTATTATGCGAAGCGCTTGGTAAATGCTCTTTTTGTGGTTTTCTGATAAACATGTTTATATTAATCAACCGCTTGTATTTCTCCGGACGGCTATTGTTGAACAAAGTCGGTACAAGTGTCCGGATTTAGCCCTAAGCTATTCAGTTTTCTTTGTAATCTTTTTCTGATTCTATTCGTTATTGTCGATACGTTCATTTTGTGCTGTCCGGTACGGTTCGCAAACAGAAAATGTCACAGTTGGCCATCTTTGTTTATGCATATTTCTTTTTTCCATTTTGGTTTGATCAAGGGAGAAACTAAAGCAACTAGACGTTTGGATTATTCGCTTACTAACCTACAACTGCTAACGTCAAGCTTCTTTCAACATTTCTATCGCGCATTCTAATGTGGATAAAACTATTAAAATAATGTAACATGGAGTCCTGCCGTCTTACGAATTCTACATGTATTGCACGCCATCCGGGTTCTGACAGCTATTCACATCAGCTTGTTAGGTAGGTTACTCAGTGTTCCCTTCTGTCCCTCTTACATTCATTATATCCATAGAGTGTCATAATTGCCTAGCCCGTTTTCCTCATTATGTAACCTAGAATTTTCAACCATGTTGTTCTAGTTCTAGAGTGCCCTTTTTGTTTTCACTTTGCTTAAAATTTTCTCAAGGCTTACATGCTCTTTTCATTTTATTTTCAGCATCATTTTGTTGTCTTTCATCTTTGTTATTTCTACGTTTTTTCCTCATCATCTGTGAGGAAATTGTCCAGAATTCATTGTCATATAGAAGGATTGATATGACAGCAATTCAGAACTCTTTTTCTTTGTTTCTAACGGGATTTTTTCCGCTTCTTAGTAGGTTATACAGCTATTAAAAGAAAACAGGACCTGTACAGAGTCATTAGTTCGTACATTCTGCATTTCATGGCATAGGATTAAAAGAAATGGTCAACAAAATAATATTGAAATGGTGTCGAGAGACAAAACATCTTTTTTAGCTAATTTGAGGGCGCTGAATCTGAAAATGACTTAATTTTTTCTTGGTTAGCTACTGTTTTTGCTGTGTGGAAATGCCTCATTTTTTGGAATAAATACTTTTTCATTTGTTTTCTGTATATATGCTATTGGGAACTACTGTTCTAGATGCTAGGAAGATATGAGAATATAACAGCAATGATACAAAATTAATAATTATTATTTTTACAGGCCAACACGTTTTCCATATTTCATCGTTCTTTAGGTTTCTGTCTTCGCATTCCGTAATCTCCTTTGAATTTGGCATCGTACTTTTATTGGGTCTAAGGAAGGTCATTCTCAGTTCGCTTTCCATGCTTAGTTTGTATTTCATATCAGTTCATATTATCCAGTCTTATTGCCCTTTAGGTTGTTTGTCCGTTTCTTCCACCGAATGCATGTGATGTTGACCACTAGTTCTGACTCTGTGATTGAAATGGCCCTTGTTCTTGTTTAGCTACTGTTTTTGCTGTACAGAAATGTCTCATTTTTAGAAAAAAAATAACATTTTTTTCATTTGTTTTCTATATATATGATATTGACCGATGACAATATTTCTCAAAATAAAATCGTAGAAACCTCTCAATTCGTATTTAAACCAACAAAAAGTCTGGTCTGTTTATTGAGAAATACTATTTTTGCAATAACAATCAGACCCTGAGTCTTTTAAAATAAGACGATTGAATATACCAAAACCAACAAGTATTTTCATCAAATCATTTAATAAACTAACAGCAGAAATAAAACCTTTGTGAACATAAGAACTATGGTAAATATTTTCTCTTTCTTGATTGTCTGTCATGTTATTGAAGTCATTTTGATACTCCAGCAGTATCATGTACAATGGAATAGGTGCATTCAATTGGGATGTCTTTAGTTGGCGTTTCTTTCCAACTATGAAAACAAAATGCTCTCAATGTGCTTGGTTTCCTTCCACAGTGAAGGGATAAAAGTGATGGGATGAATTTATGAATATCAAACAGAAGATTGTAGGGTTTCATTTTTTATGTCACCTTAATTATCAGGTTTACTAAAGTGTATTACTCATAAAGTTTATCACTTAATTTGATTTATGGCGATAGATTGGAAATCTTCCTTCTATCTATTCTAACATTTTTGGACTCAAAAACACTTTTTTCTCATAAAAATAGTTTATCAGTTGGCTGATATAAATTGCTTGGCTGGCCTGAAAATTGATGAGTTTCTACGAACTTTATTAACTAAGGTCGTAAATTAATCGTTTTTCCAAAAATTAGCAATTTCATTACAGCGAAAATG
>OZ038477.1:141665483-141692983 GCA_964036315.1 Acanthosepion esculentum | reverse complement strand
TGATTTAAAAGATCAGTCTTATTTTTAAATCTAATTATTTCAAATTTTTCGTTAAGGCATAGCTAACACGGGGCGTATAGGGAGTTACATGTCCGGGCTTTTCTAATCAATTTCCATTTAACCTCAGGTGTTTTCTTTTTTTCTTTTAGACTCCAAAATTATTTGGATAATGAAGTCATATACTTATAGTTACTGTTATTAAAAGATTGCATATAACCCCGCCAACGTTCCTTGAATGGTCTCATGGTGCAACCAATGTAAAATGTCTTTATATTTGGATTTTCTAGTGTTGATATTGTACTAAGATAAACTACAGAGCAAGTTAAGCAATTATTTTTTAGTGGACAATTATTAGGATTCCTAAGTGTTGACTTCTATGTTCACTTTTATATATATATATATATATATATATATATATATATATATATATATATATATATATATATAAGCTTTACACCCCAAGCAAGGCTGGAAGCCACTAGCACGCAAGGGGTTACAGAAGGTTTGGAGGAAGAGCAGATAGGTGTGGTAAAGGAGAGGATGTGGAGAAAGACAGTTTGTCGATCAAGGCAAGGGGGTTACAGAATATTTGGTGCGAGAGCAGATAGGAATGAAAGGGGAAAGGATGTGGAGAAGGGAAGTGGATAGATCAAGGCAACTGGAGATGTCGATTGACGTTACACTTAAATAGTTGGAGATTATATTTGTCAGGGAAACAGGAATAACGAAGGGAGTTCCACAGGCGAGAGGTGCGAGACATGAAGCTATTGGAGTAGAAGAGATGTGTACATCTAACAGTTTCAACAGTGAATGGGTGGGAACGGGATGCCAGCCTCGTAGGACGCTTAAATTCACGGAGTCTGGGAACCAGCGAAAGCAGCTCATCGGAGCAATTACCGTGAAAGTATTTTTAATAAAAGACAGAGCCAGGCAACGGCGCGTCTGTGAGAGAGCGACTGCAGACGAGATGCCAGATCAGGGCCAATTATGTTGCATATCCATCTCTGGAAATTATCAAGAATCCTGAGGCAAACAGCAGGGGCTCCAGACCATATTTGGCAGCAATACTCTATGCAAGGCCGAATGGTTGATTTATAGATTTGGAGGATCGATTTCGAGGAGAAAAATTTCCTGGCCCGGCACAGGGAGCCAACTTTCCTTATGCCGGGTGTAATAGCAAAGGTTCTTAGATTAGGCTTTTAACAGTTGTTTCTTAGAAATGATTAAAGATATCTTACTGGAATTCTTCAAGGGATTTTATAACTCTACTGAACTCTGCTCTGAGCAATAAGAATGTGTAATTACTCTCTAAAATTAACAGAAGAATCGTGAAGAAATCGATCATAAACGAAAATGACATGATCATCATCATCTAATCATACCTAAGCTCATGAAAGATTGAAATAAAGTTTAAATATATATATTATTCCAGTGTTTTTTTTCCAACCTATTCAATATTATCTAACTTTCTGTCTTGGAGTACCAAGGTGCCACACATGTTTCACGTACGATTTCATTTTCAAGTTTTTTTTCCACTGCTCTTTGGACTGTCATAGCTGAAAATCCTCTCTCAAGTGTCAAATGTCTTATTGATTGAGTTGGATCTTTTATAATTAATCTCATTAGCTCTAATTTGAAATGACGATCTCTCTTGCTATTGTGACCTCCTGATCCAGTTTTCCTCTCTACTCTTCCCTCTTTTTTCAAAACTTATTCACCGTTCTCTTGAGGGTTCTTGAATGGGCTTCGAAGATGGAAGCCAAAGTATGAATGTTGGTACCATTACCTCGTTTGGGAAGACAGTGGGGCTGATACAAAACGATTTTAGTCTGTTCTCTTTCGATCTGAATAACTCAAAGGGTTTTTTTTCTATGATTCTTATGATAAACCTAGATGTCTAAATGTTTTATCTGAAAACATAGAAAAAGAAAACCAATTAGTTTAGTGGTTTTTAGATATTAAGTATTTTGGCGGATGGACAATTATGCTGTTACATCCTCTCTCTCTCTCTCTCTCTCTCTCTTTCTCTCTCTCTCTCTGTATATATATATATATATATATATATATATATATATATATATATATATATATATATGTATGTATATATATATATATATATATATATATATATATATATATATGACGTATTTCAAACAATTTCCGGCCGGACGGCCAGTAGTCTATTTTGCGAAATGCATCAATATTCCTCTCAGCCTTGCCTGATACTACCCTACCCTATATCCGATATTCCTTTAAGAAGACTTCCCTCTACTTCACAAAATTAATCGCCGCACAACTCAAGCCACACTTTCTTTTGAATTCTATAATATGTAACACATGTGCGGCAAAATCTCTTCCCGAAATATGTGGGTCAGACACTTTCTCAGTCTCATATCTATATGTCTGTCTGTCTGTCTCTCTATATATGCTATACTTTATATCTCCGAGCTCATTCTAATCTCTCAGACTATTCGTATCTATCTATGTCAGTTTTTCCATCTTTATCTATCATTCTCTTTTTATATATATATATATATATTTATCACAGTTTTCTGTTCTCTCTCCCACTCCCTCCCCCCTCTCTCTCTCTATACATGTATATATATATAAATGCAAGTAATAATGATATATATATATATAAATACTAGTAATAATGATATATATATATATATATATATATATATATATATATATATATATATATATATATATATATATATATATAGTTGTGTAACTCTGCCGAGTGAAGATAGCTCTGGCTGACACCAAATTAGTTGTGTTTCAATCCTGGCTTGAGGCATTCGGAAGTCTAGTCGCACTGAGGAGCTGAGATACAGCGAAACAGTACTGTCTGTGAATGACATATATATATATATATATATATATATATATATATATATATATATCATTATTAATAGTATTTTTTATTATTATGAATAATACCGGATTATACGGTGGTTACTTATGTGTATACACACACGCACCCACACACACCCACATATATATATATATATATATATATATATATATATATATATATATATATATATATATATATATATATATAATATTCTTATGGCCATCTTTCTGTCTTTCTCAGCGTCGCTGCTCCCTAACAGTGAGGGAGCAATTCTCGTGCTGCCCTAACCCGAAATGAGGATTTCAGTACCGCCCTGGGGAGGGCCTTCGTCATTTTTACCAACATTGGCCCTTTTTTTTCCCCTGTCTATGCTTAATTGACAACAGCCATTCATCTTTATCGCTACAGACATTCGAAAACCTTTTAAAAATTCAAACCCTTTTCAACGTCCTGTAATTTTGTTTTATATAAAATGTGTTGTTATTTGTTAAACTTCTGCTATTTTCATTCCTTGTCTTGTTTTGTTTTACGGCATATCAACACCTCAATGGGTTATTTAATGCCGACAAGATTTTTTATTATAGGAATTTTTTTTTTTACTAAAACTGTATTGCTGCTAATATTTATTCCACAGAAAAATAATTCTGGTATTAAACCTATTTTTACACTTTCATAGTGCTTGACCCCAGTTTGGGAGTTAGCTATTTGCCCATAGCTGGGATTCTAACAGGTGCTACCACCCCTAGTTCAGGGTGGTCCTGGGAACACCAGCAATTAATAGGTGGTTCCACGCTCCTCAAAACCTCCTGATCAGAGGCCTTGCTGCTGTTGGATGTAGTTTATCGTCTTACCCAGAACGATTTTCATTCCTGATTCTAATTCATATTCAATACATGCTTAAAGTACGAAGTGGCTAAATTCCATTAGTTATGTTTTACATTTTATGAAGGATGCTTTTAACAACCATTTTTTTATTATTATTAATCCATGTTTATAACGTGCTTTTCATTGAGAAAATTATTCAAGGTAATTTTTAAACGTAACGTTGTTTTTTTTTTCTTTTAATCAATTCACTCAAAACAAGGCCCCTTAGTTATGTGTCATGCATGATAAACGCTTAGGCGATCATGTATCTTTTGATACATGACTGATGAGTCAGATTTTTTCCCGTGGTAGACTAGTTGCCATCCAGTGCTATAGAATTCGGTCTGTCCTGCTATTTACCCATAGCTGTGGGGAGAAGAGGAGGATTCATACCTTTCTCAAGGGTATTTGCACGTAAGTGAATGTAATGGATTCGACTGGAATTCGAACTCGGCTCTCCGATTACTCAAGCCGAGCCGATATCCTTACTCCACCGCGCCTAAAGTCATTAACACACAGTGGGTTACTGTCTGTGAATGAATGCAATAATAAATAAAAGAGTAATAGAGCGAGAACAATAAAAGAATAGGAATTAATTGATAGCGATTGACATGTCATTTCATTTTCTGGAGATCAAACTTGAGCGGAAATCAAGAAGCTGGAAGAGAGTTCCACGAACGAGAAAAGAATTTGCCTGCATAGAACCTGCATCTAGCCATTTTAACTGTTAAATGTTGTACAAAGACGATTATTCAAGATTGCTTGAGATGAAGGAACAGACATAAAGCACCAAATTCAATTTTGTTTCTTAGAATAATTTATGGTTGTGGGTGGTTTCTGTTAGGTTCTTTTGGAGTAATTAATCCTTCATATACGAATTATTTCACTGGAATATACTCCTTGGAACATTATCATTTTGTGTAATATTCCGTTTCTGGTGTACAAAATGAGCCAATCGTTGCAATCTTCAGATGCTACAAACGGCATTATAATTTGTGAGATTTCTGCAACTGACAGCTTTCTACTAATTCGAAAATGGTCCAGCCGCTGCTATGTAGACAGTCCGTGAAATTACAGAGGCAAATGACATTGAGGAATGGTTTGAGCTACAAACACGTCCCAAAAATCTGATTAAGTGTCCTGTGATGAGGTCCAAACAGCCGAAAAACGTGATCGTCAGCAATTATTTATTTGTCTTGTTGACTAGTTGTTTTTTTTTCTTCAATTAATAATCGGTTTTCACAGCTAATCCAGTGGAGTGACAGTTACAGATTAATCCAAAATCCAGGACCTTTTTTGAATGAAGTCTACGAGAATTTGAGATCAGGAAGAGAAAAGTGGATTTAAAGAATGTCTATGACATTTTGGTTTACATTTTTCGGAATCACTTACCGTATTTGACGACATATAAAACGCACAGGTGTATAATACGTACCCCAATTTCAGCAGGGAAAATCAAGAAAAAATAAGCAATTAATAAAATTAATAAATGGTACAGCCTAGGTTATATTTATGAGGTATTATTTTGGTTAAACAAGCCATGATTACAATTAAACGAAAATAATATGAAAAAAGAACACGAGCCTACAAAACCTTTATTATATCCAAAGGTAAGAAAACAAAATAAAAATCAAGCAATTATTACAATTGAGCAAAACAGTACAGTTACCATTAAAATTTTATTCATCTTCAAATCCATAAAATTCGTCGTCTTTGTTATCAAGACTCTGATACTTATTTTCAATACTACTATCATCGTCGTTAAATAATGCGTCATCTTCCGTTCCATTGAGCGCATTGCTAATGCCACACTTTTTAAAAGATTTCACAATTTCTATTCTAACATTATCCCAAGCTTGCTTCACCCATTCGCAGATTTGTGCAATGCTATGTCTTTTAATTCTTCCTGTAAGTGTAAAGGTCGTGATCAGGCATTGCAATCTACATGGTACATTGCTCTTTCTTGTTTAAGTCTAAGCCAATAAAAGTTGTCAGGTAGCTAATTTCGGCCGACTATCGCGAAGGTTAAGCCCACATTTGGCATATAAGACGCAGGGGGATTTTAAAAGAGATTTTTAGTAAAAAAAAGGGAGACTTACATGTCGTCAAATACGGTAATTTACACTGAACATATGCACTGTATAGTGATATTGCTTAATAAACTACTTGGTTGTTTTTGTTTATCGACCTCTACGGCTTAATTAAAGGTGAAATCTAAATATTTTGTTCTCAATTTTTATTTATTCATTTCTTGGGTGGAATTATAAAGATTTTGTAGTACAAGTCTTACTAATTAAAGTGGTGGATTTATACCTTACTTATTTGCGGCTGAGTGAATATAACGAACCCAACTGGAATTGGAACTCAGCTCTCCGACTAACAATTCCGAGTCATTATCCATTACGCCACCTGCACATATATATATATATATATATATATATATATATATATATATATATATATATATATATATATATATATTTCTAGTGTTATCATACCTAAACTTTTCCATTATCTCAATTATAGCGAATTTAGCATTGGTTTTGAAATCGGTTGTCCTAGGCGTGCAGATGTATATGTATATATATATAGAGAGATATAGATGTGTGTGTATGTGTGTGTATGTATGCGTTGTAGGGGTCCGGGCGGGAGTATAAGATTTTATCGCCTATGGGGTGTGTGTGTCGCCAAGAAATGTACACTCTTCCGGTATATCTTCGGACGTTTGAAAATACGCAAACTTTTCTCACTGAAACTCTTCTTTAAATCTTCTCTCTGTTAAATATTAATGCCCCCTCCACCTTTGGACCTCCCTGCCTTTCTCACTCTGTTACCCCATTATATAGATCCCAGGTTCTCCCACACTCTCACACATACTCTCACTAATTTTTCCCGGAGTTGTTTTTCTGTTTTCTTTTTGAATCTGTAGGTCTGATGAATTGGATCGTTCTTACGATTCCAATGGAATAAATTATGCCCATGGAATATTAGTGTTTAAGTCTTTTTATTATATCCTTACTCTGTCCTGGACATCGAGTTCTACATGGATCATATCCTTTTGGAATTATTTTTATACATATATATATGTGTATATATAATTGCATATGTATGTGTATATTCACCACTAATATTGTCTATATATATATATATATATATATATATATATATATATATATATATATATATATATATATATATATATATATATATATATATATATATATGGATAGATAGATATGGGCGCGTGGCTTTCTGACCAGTTTCGAATCTCACTACGGTTGATTTGTCAAGGAGACTTCCTGATTTTATCGGATTGGAGGTGTCGATCACAGCGTGCGGCACCTTTAGAAAGTGCCTGAAAACCATAACAAGGGTGGACCTAAGATTTGTGAGTGAAATTGGGTAAATTGTTGTCACAAATCATCGTGGCCGAGGGTTTGAGCCCTTTGGCCTTGTTCAACTTATTGATCAGGCTAGATAACACGCTCTTTCCCAGAAACTGTAACTAAGGTCTACTCAATATATTTGGAGTATAAACCACAGGCAAGCTCCGTGGGTCTTGAACAAACACAAAATGTGCCTATAGAGATTGGCTAGCTGCCCAAGTAGACCAGTATCCTCGAATACGGGTGGCCGGCTGTGCAGACAGTGAGAGATGACATGTATATACAGTTCTTTTCTGTTTTCTCCATCATGTTGAACGCCTTAGTGATCTGTAGTTAAGAAAACTCTGGGCTATACTTGATTTTCTCTCGTACTTTTATTAATTTCTTTCTCATAAATGTTGTCAACGCACCCGATGACATTGAAGGTAGCAATGACAAGTTATCTGCCTGGTCTTCATATACAGGGTGTCCATAAAGTCCGTGTGCACTTTAAAAATTTATGACTTTATTTGTATTTGCGATAGAAATAATTTGTCAAAAGAATTAGAAAGAAGTAAATCTATATTTTTTTAAGGTTTTATTGAAATTTTATTTAAGTTTCCAGATGTCCTCCATCAGTAACAATACAAAGGGTGTTACGATTTTGCAGTTCACGGAAAACATTTGCCAACTGATTTACAGTAATGCCTGAAATCACATTATTTTAGCAATACTTAAAACTAGGTACATTAAACTTTATAACATTTTTTACAGATTATTTCTATCGCAAATACAAATAAAGTTATACATTTTTAAAGTGCACACGAAATTTATGGACACCCTGTAGAAAGTTTTGTGAGAAGAAATGAGTTTTGTGGGCAAAGATGTTGGCGTGTTACTGAAGAACCAGTCTTCGTGGGTATCTCACTGCCGTTAAGAGTTGCTGCCACAACATTACTTATTCATTTGTTTAAAATGGAATACGCCATTATGATGTGTTGCTAATTTGCATTTAGATACATAATTCAAATTTTCTCGTTGAATTGTTCACATATATAAGATGATATGATCTATTATTCCCTGGGGAGTGAGATAAGACGCATCCAACAGGACAGACGCGGAATAATTATAAATAAATTATTTTATTTTTACAATGGTTTAATAATTTAATCGTTATATATATATATATATATATATATATATATATTTGGCAAATTCAAAATCTGGTTCAATGTATATTTAAACCTATATTTTCCTCTCATTTGTTTCCTTCTTTCTCTTTCCCACCAATGCTCCCTCTCTCTTTACCCTCTCACTGTTTCTATTGCGTTTTTAAATTAATATCTCCCTCTCTTCCTCTCTCTCTCTTTCTATCTTTACCCACTCACACTAACTACTGCGTTTTTAAATAAATCTCTCGCATTTTCTCTTCACCCACTCACTGTTTCTATTGCGTTTTAAAATTATTCTCTCTCTTTCTTCCTCTCTCTCTCTCTTTACCCACTCACACTATCTACTGCGTTTTTAAATTAATCTCTCTCTCACCCTCTCTTCACGCACTCACTGTTTCTATTGCGATTTTAAATTAATCTCTCACACACACACATACACACACACAGACACACACACACACACACACACACACACACTCTTTACCCACTCACTCTTTCTATTGCGTTTTTAAATTAATTTCTCTCTCTCTCTCTCTCTCTCTCTCTCTCTCTCTCTCTCTCTCTCTCTCTCTCTCTCTCTCTCTCTCTCTCTTTACCCACTCACTGTTTCTATTGCGTTTCTCAATTAATCTCTCTCTCTCTCTCTCTCTCTCTCTCTCTCTCTCTCTCTCTCTCTCTCTCTCTCTCTCTCTTTACCCACTCACTGTTTCTATTGCGTTTCTAAATTAATCTCTCTCTCTCTCTCTTTACCCACTCACTGTTTCTATTGCGTTTCTAAATTAATCTCTCTCTCTCTCTCTCTCTCTTTACCCACTCACTGTTTCTATTGCGTTTCTAAATTAATCTCTCTCTCTCTCTCTTTACCCACTCACTGTTTCTATTGCGTTTCTAAATTAATCTCTCTCTCTCTCTCTCTCTCTCCTTACCCACTCACTGTTTCTATTGCGTTTCTAAATTAATCTCTCTCTCTCTCTCTCTCTTTACCCACTCACTGTTTCTATTGCGTTTCTAAATTAATCTCTCTCTCACACAAACTCTTTAAGCACTAACTCTTTTTATTGCGTTTTTAAATGCCCCCCCTTCTCTCTCTCTTATTCTCTCTCTCATTCTCTCTCTTTCTTTCTCTCTCTCTCGTTCTCTTTCTCTCTCTATCATTCTCTTTCTCTCTCTCTCTCTCTTTCTGCGTAATGTTTTTAATTTTTCTTTCTTTTATCTGCCTCTCTTCTTCTTTTCTAGATTTTTGTTTCTTTTCTTTTTCTTCTTATTTTCTTCTTCTTCGTCTTTTCTTTCTTTCTCATGCTATTTCTTTTCTTCGTTTTCACTTTCTGTCTTCTTTTCTCTTATCCACCCCTCTCCTTCTGTAGCCTCACCTCTCACTTTATCTGTCATTTTCTCTCGTGCTTCCCCTTCTCAAACTATATTAGCTCTCTTTTGTTATGTATAATGGCTCGAAGTGTGAAATCGGAGAGCCGAGTTCGAATTTCAGTCGGTTTCATTACATTCACTTCCGAGCAAATACCCTTGAGAACGGTATGAATCCATCTCCTCTTCCCAGCTATGGGTTAAATAGTAGGATCTGGAAAAAAACATTGTTATTATCAATTAATTGTTAATGCAATATTTAGTCACAAAATGTTACAATCAAAAATATATGTCAACTTTAAATAACCAACAAAGGGTTGACAAACCGTCAAAAACAAAACAATCCATCTCTTTTCTCAATTCTTTTATTTATTTTTTATTTCCTGTAAAATTTTGACTCATTCTCTCTTTTGTTGTTTCTCTTTCTTTTATTTTGAAAATGCTTTTAATATTTTTTCTTTCACATAAATATTTGTAGCCTTTCTTTCTTTCTTTCTTTCTTTCTTTTTTTTCTTTCGCCCTTTCTTTATTTCACTCTTTCTTTCTTTCTTTCTTTTGCTCTTTATTTCGCTCTTTCTTTCTTTCTTTTGCTCTTTCACTCGTTCTTCGCTCGCTCGCTCTTTCTTTCTTTCACTCATTTTTTCTATCGCTCTTTCGCTCGCTCTTTCTTTCACTCTTTCTTTCGTTCTTTCTTTCGCTCTTTCTTTCCTTCGCTCTTTATTTCTTCCGCTCTTTCTTTCGCTTTCTCTCTCTCTCTCTCTCTTTCTCTCGCTCTTTCACTCGCTCTTTATTTCTTTGGCTCTTCCTTTCTTTCGTTCTTTCTTTCGCTCTTTCTTTCCCGCTTTCTTTCACGATTTCTTTCGCTTTTTCTCTTACTCTCTCTCTCTCTCTCTCTCTCTCTCTCTCTGTCTCTCTTTCCTTTAGGTCTTTTCTTATCTTCTTCTCCACATTCTTTTTCTCGCCTCATATTTCTCTTTATCACCTTTTCTCTATCTTTCGCCATCAATGGTTTCTTTTTTATTGGAACTAATTTCGATTTTCATTTCTCCTTGCAGTTAACTTCCTTTTCTGTTTCATTTTTCTTTCTTCGTTCTCTTTTTCCTGATTTATCAACTTTCTTCACAATTTTCTTCTTTTCTATTCTGCTCATCTCTCTTTTTTTACCACGTATCCTTTTCAATTCTCTTCGTCCTTTACTCACTCTTTTTTTACCTTTTCTTTTTTATTACTTTATATTTTCTTTCACCCTTTTTTAGTCTTTCTTTTTTATCTTTCTTTCTTTTTTTCTTTTTTCTTCTTCTTCTTCTCTTCACCGGTTGACCTTCATTTCTACTTGTTCATTTTCTTTCAAATGTCTCTCCAAAATCTTTCTTTCTTTCTTTCCATTTATCTCTTTCTTCTGTATTTCATTCTTTTTCTTTCTTGTTCAGTCATTATTATTTTTTTCTTTATTCCCTCCTCTATGTGTTCCTATTCTTTTACTCTCTGAGTGGTTTTAATCCGCCATTTTCTTTGCCTTAGCTTCCTCTTTTTATTCATTCATCCATTTATACAACCCCTGCCTTTGCCCCTCGAAGTCTATCTCTGACCCTACTGAGGACTTTTAACAAACACTAACAAAACATTTTCGCCGCCCCTAATGCGTCTAGAAACTGATTGTGGCTAACACTGTTATGGACTAATTGAATTTCAAATATTTCATTTAACACTCGTCAGATGTTCAACCCCAGTGGCCATTTTAGTTGCGCCATCTACGCATGCGTAAATGATGGGATGTTGTTTAGAAAATAACAATGTCGTCAGGGAAATCACGACTTCCTGTAGAAGATTGAAGAGGAAAATGGCTTATAATTAGATCGGAATTTATAAAAATTAGGTGAATTATAAATAGGATGTGTTGCTTACGCTTGAAGTAGGCGTGTGAATTTAGCTGATTCGGCGAAGTATTTCATAAAACATACGGATTTAGTTCACATGAAAATGTTAATTTCAAATCACTAGAACTTTGTAAGTTTATGCGGAATTTAATTTCTATAGAACATATATGCAGTAGAATCCCTAATATCCGGAATCCCTCATATCCGGAATCCCTCATATCCGGACATGATTCTGAAGTATTTGGGTGATAAGTAACTGATTTGAATTTTCTGTTTTTCAGAAAATTTGCTTTGGATAATAGCTTATGCTTATTTCACCCTAATGGCTTGTATTGGTGCAAAAGATGATAGGAATAAGTGGAAAAGAACAACTTTGGAGTTTATCTCAAAAAGTGGCAATTTTTAAACAGACTACACACTGGTGAAAATTCATTGTAACTAATGGCTGTGTTCAACATAGGAAAGTCAACATTGTATGATATAAAATCTTCAACGAAATTATTCTCCAGCGTTCACACTGTCATAATGAACAAAGAAATAAAAAAAAAACATGATTGTGATGAAATCTAGACTGAAATTGAAAAAGGTATTGAAAAGGTTGTCAGTTTTATGGAAATAAAGCCAGCATTCAGCTATGACGCACGCAGTTTCGTTTAAAAAACTTCAAAAACAAAAGCAAAACGAAATACGGAAAAAGTTATGAATGACATTAGAAGAGAAAGAATAATCATGCAACAGCGATTAAAAATTCCTCGTTGCATTCTTTTGCATACGTGGCATACTTAATTTAATGAATTTTCATTAATATTACATAATTTATTTCTTTTTCCTTAAAATCAATTCCGATATATTTCATTCACCATTAGCTTATTTTGTTTACTATAAAACATTAAAAATAAATGTTAAACCTGATTTCAGTTCTTTTATTTTAATCAAAATATAAATCTAGTATCCGGACTTTGTAACCAGTTCCTCATATCCGGAATCACTTGTATCCGGAATCCCACATATCCGGACTTTGTAACCAATTCCTCATATCCGGAAGGCCTTCTTAGTCCGGTTGTCAGGGATTCTACTGTATAAAGAAACATCGGCGATCAGCTTGTTCATTTTAGTGTCCTTCATATCCGGAATCCCTCATATCCGGAATCCCTCATATCCGGAATCCCTCATATCCGAACTTTGTAAACAAATATCCAGAATGCTTTCTTCAGTTGTCAGGGGTTCTACTACATATATTTTACTATTGTTCATCCAATACAAGGCCCAAGTGCCACTCTAAATAGAGGATGAGATTGTTACAAGGGCGTACATGGACGGAACAAGATGTGCATAATATGAGGATAAATAGGATAGATAACGGTTGACTATAGTCATTGTAGTGTCTGGGGAAGCATTCTCTTGGGAGTCCATTCCACAATGCAGCAGTTCTGAAGACGAAGCTGTCCGAGTGGAATTCCTTCTTACGAATAGGATATGAAGGGAATTAGAATGGTTTGATTCAGTTTACATGGCTCTTCGGGTCCTTTCTGTGAGAGTCACTAGTAGTGGAACCAAGGAATGAAGTTCACCTGAACATTTGCCATTAAAATAGCGATAGAACAGCGAGAAGCTATCTACGTTTCGTCTGCGGAAAATTGATTGTAGAGGAAAACATCTCATCACCCACAAAGTTACGAAAGCACTTTTGAACTGTGAATGACGTGGCAGTGATACTCCATTTTGGGTCGGATCTGGATCGTGTAAAGATAGAACATGGCAGAAGAAACCAGGTATTTTCTTAAGCAGAATAAGCAAGGGTGGGTGGTGTCATGAATCGAGGCTCAGTATGAAAAATCGGAGAGCCGATTTCGAATTCCAGTCGAATACGTTACATTCTCATATGAGCGAATACACTAGGGAAAGCTACGAATATATCTCCTCTTCCTCCAATTATGAGATAAATACTATTAAAGAGTAACCTCGGTTCTCGAACGTCTCACATGTCAAACAAATTGGTTTTCGAACAGAAAATTCGAGATGAAAATGCCTCGGTTATCGAACAAAATTTCGGTTCTAGAAAAACATAGCCGAACCGAGTAAACCGGAACGGAATCATTTCTGAGTCGACCGCCATGTTGTATACATTTATGTGTTGTGCTGTGGTTTTCTTTGCCAATTTTGTTGTACTGTGAATTTTTTTCTCTACATTGATTCCTATTCGAAAAATACTTTCGGTTTACGAACATTTCGGGTTACGGACGACCTTCAGTAACGAATTAAATTCGTGAACCGAGGTTCAACTGTATATATTCGTCGTAGAAAAACAGTTATCGAACAAAATTTCGGTTTTCGAACAACATTGCCGAACCTAGCCGAACCGAACCGAACCGAACCGAGTTAACCCGAACGGAATCATTTCTGAGTCGACCGTCGGGTTATATACATTCGTGTCTTGTGCTGTGCTTTTCTTTTCCAATTTTATTGTACTGTGCGTTTTTTTCGCTCTCTTCAATGATCTCCATTCATGCCTCCAAAGAAAAGCAAATCTTAAGAGAAAAACAATTGTTGATGATA
Organism: Acanthosepion esculentum; assembly: GCA_964036315.1. Lineage (NCBI taxonomy): Eukaryota > Metazoa > Mollusca > Cephalopoda > Sepiida > Sepiidae > Acanthosepion > Acanthosepion esculentum. The sequence continues at coordinate 141,678,927 of OZ038477.1, read as the reverse complement.
TTGTCTCTTCCTACTCAGTTTCATATGGCAAAATCAACAATCTATACTATCCTTATAAATAAAGAGACGATCATGATTTTCCTTTCTTTTTCCAAACAATAGCATCTCATTCCTTCCCCTTCCACTTACGCCATCAACAGGTACGGTAAAATTGAAGTGTTCGTTTGTATTTTATCTGTTTAGTACTGGGTTTATTTATTTCTTCTTATATTTAATAGTTTTCATTAGTTTTGCGTATAAACTTGAGCAAAAAGTTGTAACAATTTAAATAAGCAAATCATCTTGGGACCCGGAACGGATTAATCCTATTTACATTGCTTCCTACTGGAAAAAATAGTTTCGGATTACGAACGTTTCGGGTTACAAATGGGCTCCGGAACAAATTAAATTCGTGAACCGAGATTCCACTTTTATCTGGAAAAAAATGTATTAATGCAATATTCACTCGTAAAAAATAATTAATCTTACAATCCAAAATATGTTTCGGGTTTATAAAATGACCCACAAAGTGTTTGAAAAACCATAGAAAAAACTATCAATCAAAACCTGGTGCGTTTGAAATAACTGAATATGTTCCCAGCGTTTTCAACGCTTGATTGCGTATACACGTTCCACTATAAAGACTTGTATCAATCCTTTTAGGGATGTTAGCATTAGTTAAATTTTATTTTAAGGAAAAATATCAATCTTTAGCCTTATCATTTGTTTTAATTGCCAAACTTGTTCAAGTTATTGTTTAAGCTTTGATAGACGTGGTGTTTTTAACTCCGTATATGATTTTCTTGGGATAAATATCTTTGCCTTTGATGTCTTTTTTTTCTTTAAAACTGTTTTGCCTTGTATGGCCTCCAGCTCATAAAAGCCACCTATGGAGGCCTTAAAGTTACACGGACAAATCTCTGCGGGAAAAAAAAAAGATCAAGAAAATTAACTGTAATAAAATCATATACGATGTTTGGTCTATTCTTGTATAAATCCAAAATAGTAATTTTTTTAAATCATTTCACCCCAAGAAAGGTACGAATGCCAAAAAAGACCCAGAGGATTAAGACGATTTCGTTGATCAGACTTTACATCAATTGACGCAGTCTATCTTGAGAATCAATATTCGAAATACGAATTTTACCTAGACACGAATACTTACCATTAGTGTCAGCATTAAATACTGAGTTATTATGGTTTCCTCGATGTTCAATTACAAATACAGAGAAAGAAGTGATCTATGTGAAGAGAACTTAGCAGTTATAGCATTCTACCTCTGGTAACATTCGATACTCTAGATGAAGCTATTAACATCATACCAAAACAAAAAAGTCTCTCGAAAATGATAATGATGCTAGTCTAGAAAATAGCACAGGTTCGAGTCTGGGAAAAGGTACCGGTTCGAGCTTGGAAAATCGTTTGATTTCTTTGTATTTTCAATCCTCATTTAAATTTGTCTACTAGATACTGCGGAATTTCTTCTAGACATGTCCTCTGGTCACTGAGAGGCCCAATTTATAATGAACTGGAAAAAGTAAAGTGAACACTATTTGGACAGGCAGTGATTTTTAACGTGGTCTAGGTGGACCACTGGTGGTACCTATAGCATTTCCAGTGGTCCACAGAGAATTCGTAGCCAAATAAATAGTAGGCATTTTATAAAAATGTATCTTAATTATTCATACTTTGAAGAATTAAAAAAATATAATATGTTGTTTAATTGCACACTTGTCCATTACATTTGAATATTTCGAAATTACGTAGGTATTATGTATTAAACTGATAATTATATAATTTTATATAATTATATATTATATAATTATTTATATAATTATACATTATTTTGCTATATTAAACTGAATTGACAAAGAAGGTGACTTTGCCTATTATATCAATAAAGAACTCACACCCAAATATTTTTCAACATGTAGAAGTAAGCATCATTTCTTTCCCTACTACATGGATGGTGAAATCTGGATTTTCGGATGTTGTGGATGTGTTCAGTAGAAGAGGAAATAAATTAGATCTGAACAGCAGAGGAACTATCAGACTAAGACTGAATGACATCATCAAAATTGATTATGATATCTTGTGTCAGAGACACCAAGATCAAGGTAGTCAGTAGCTGAATAGACTAAGACTGAATGACATCACCAAAATTGATTATGATATCTTGTGTGAGAAACACCAAGATCAAGGTAGTCACTAGCTGAATGGACTAAGACTGAATGACATCACCAAAATTGATTATATCTTGTGTGAGAAACACCAAGATCAAGGTAGTCACTAGCTGAATGGACTAAGACTGAATGACATCATCAAAATGGATTATGATATCTTGTGTCAGAAACACCAAGATCAAGGTAGTCAGTAGCTGAATGGACTAAGACTGAATGACATCATCAAAATGGATTATGATAACTTGTGTCAGAAACACCAAGATCAAGGTAGTCACTAGCTGAATGGACTAAGACTGAATGACATCATCAAAATGGATTATGATAACTTGTGTCAGTAACACCAAGATCAAGGTAGTCACTAGCTGAATGGACTAAGACTGAATGACATCATCAAAATCGATTATGATATCTTGTCAGAAACACCAAGATCAATGTAGTTACTAGCGGAATGGACTAAGGCTGAATGACATCATCAAAATTGATTATGATATATTGTCAGAAACACTAAGTTTCAATGTAGTCACTAGCTGAATGGACTAAGACTGAATGACACCATCAAAATCGATTATGATATCTTGTGTCAGAAATACCAAGATCAAGGTAGTCACTAGCTGAATGGACTAAGACTGAATGACATCATCAAAATGGATTATGATAACTTGTGTCAGTAACACCAAGATCAAGGTAGTCACTAGCTGAATAGACTAAGACTGAATGACATCACCAAAATTGATTATGATATCTTGTGTGAGAAACACCAAGATCAAGGTAGTCACTAGCTGAATGGACTAAGACTGAATGACATCACCAAAATTGATTATGATATCTTGTGTGAGAAACACCAAGATCAAGGTAGTCACTAGCTGAATGGACTAAGACTGAATGACATCACCAAAATTGATTATGATATCTTGTGTCAGAAACACCAAGATCAAGGTAGTCACTAGCTGAATGGACTAAGACTGAATGACATGATCAAAATTGATTTTGATATCTTGTGTCAGAAACACCAAGATCAAGGTAGTCACTAGCTGAATGGACTAAGACTGAATGACATCACCAAAATTGATTATGATATCTTGTGTGAGAAACACCAAGATCAAGGTAGTCACTAGCTGAATGGACTAAGACTGAATGACATCACCAAAATTGATTATGATATCTTGTGTCAGAAACACCAAGATCAAGGTAGTCACTAGCTGAATGGACTAAGACTGAATGACATCACCAAAATTGATTATGATATCTTGTGTCAGAAACACCAAGATCAAGGTAGTCACTAGCTGAATGGACTAAGACTGAATGACATGATCAAAATTGATTTTGATATCTTGTGTCAGAAACACCAAGATCAAGGTAGTCACTAGCTGAATGGACTAAGACTGAATGACATCACCAAAATTGATTATGATATCTTGTGTGAGAAACACCAAGATCAAGGTAGTCACTAGCTGAATGGACTAAGACTGAATGACATCACCAAAATTGATTATGATATCTTGTGTGAGAAACACCAAGATCAAGGTAGTCACTAGCTGAATGGACTAAGACTGAATGACATCACCAAAATTGATTATGATATCTTGTGTCAGAAACACCAAGATCAAGGTAGTCACTAGCTGAATGGACTAAGACTGAATGACATCACCAAAATTGATTATGATATCTTGTGTGAGAAACACCAAGATCAAGGTAGTCACTAGCTGAATGGACTAAGACTGAATGACATCACCAAAATTGATTATGATATCTTGTGTGAGAAACACCAAGATCAAGGTAGTCACTAGCTGAATGGACTAAGACTGAATGACATCACCAAAATTGATTATGATATCTTGTGTCAGAAACACCAAGATCAAGGTAGTCACTAGCTGAATGGACTAAGACTGAATGACATGATCAAAATTGATTATGATATCTTGTGTGAGAAACACCAAGATCAAGGTAGTCACTAGCTGAATGGACTAAGACTGAATGACATCACCAAAATTGATTATGATATCTTGTGTGAGAAACACCAAGATCAAGGTAGTCACTAGCTGAATGGACTAAGACTGAATGACATCACCAAAATTGATTATGATATCTTGTGTCAGAAACACCAAGATCAAGGTAGTCACTAGCTGAATGGACTAAGACTGAATGACATCACCAAAATTTATTTTGATATCTTGTGTCAGAAACACCAAGATCAAGGTAGTCACTAGCTGAATGGACTAAGACTGAATGACATGATCAAAATTGATTTTGATATCTTGTGTCAGAAACACCAAGATCAAGGTAGTCACTAGCTGAATGGACTAAGACTGAATGACATCACCAAAATTGATTTTGATATCTTGTGTCAGAAACACCAAGATCAAGGTAGTCACTAGCTGAATGGACTAAGACTGAATGACATGATCAAAATTGATTTTGATATCTTGTGTCAGAAACACCAAGATCAAGGTAGTCACTAGCTGAATGGACTAAGACTGAATGACATGATCAAAATTGATTTTGATATCTTGTGTCAGAAACACCAAGATCAAGGTAGTCACTAGCTGAATGGACTAAGACTGAATGACATGATCAAAATTGATTTTGATATCTTGTGTGAGAAACACCAAGATCAAGGTAGTCACTAGCTGAATGGACTAAGACTGAATGACATCACCAAAATTGATTATGATATCTTGTGTGAGAAAAACCAAGATCAAGGTAGTCACTAGCTGAATGGACTAAGACTGAATGACATCACCAAAATTGATTATGATATCTTGTGTCAGAAACACCAAGATCAAGGTAGTCACTAGCTGAATGGACTAAGACTGAATGACATCACCAAAATTGATTTTGATATCTTGTGTCAGAAACACCAAGATCAAGGTAGTCACTAGCTGAATGGACTAAGACTGAATGACATGATCAAAATTGATTTTGATATCTTGTGTCAGAAACACCAAGATCAAGGTAGTCACTAGCTGAATGGACTAAGACTGAATGACATCACCAAAATTGATTTTGATATCTTGTGTCAGAAACACCAAGATCAAGGTAGTCACTAGCTGAATGGACTAAGACTGAATGACATGATCAAAATTGATTTTGATATCTTGTGTCAGAAACACCAAGATCAAGGTAGTCACTAGCTGAATGGACTAAGACTGAATGACATGATCAAAATTGATTTTGATATCTTGTGTCAGAAACACCAAGATCAAGGTAGTCACTAGCTGAATGGACTAAGACTGAATGACATGATCAAAATTGATTTTGATATCTTGTGTCAGAAACACCAAGATCAAGGTAGTCACTAGCTGAATGGACTAAGACTGAATGACATGATCAAAATTGATTTTGATATCTTGTGTCAGAAACACCAAGATCAAGGTAGTCACTAGCTGAATGGACTAAGACTGAATGACATCACCAAAATTGATTATGATATCTTGTGTGAGAAACACCAAGATCAAGGTAGTCACTAGCTGAATGGACTAAGACTGAATGACATCACCAAAATTGATTTTGATATCTTGTGTCAGAAACACCAAGATCAAGGTAGTCACTAGCTAAATGGACTAAGACTGAATGACATGATCAAAATTGATTTTGATATGCTGTGTTTATTCTTGTTTACTAAAATAATGTTTAAAATGGAAATAGGCTGTCGTTTCATTGAGTATTTTAGAGTGAAAATTGAACAGCCTAAAATTAAAAGTTGGAGTGGTCCATATTAATTTTTGAAGAAAAAATGGTCCATGGGATGAAAAAGTTTGAGAATCACTGGTCTAGACTGTAGCAGAGAGGCTCAGTAACCCACTTTACGCCATCGCTTCTGCAACGTTACATAGAATTTGCAACAATCTTTTGTCGCCTCCCCGCAGCGTTATCTTGTAGCGTGCTAATGTACAATATGCCTTGTAACGTCCTAATGTACAATATGCCTTGTAACGTGCTAATATACAATATGCTTTGTAACATGATAATAATATGCCTTGTAACGTGCTAATGTACAATATGCCTTGTAACACGATAATGTATAATATGCCTTGTAACGTGCTAATGTACACTATGCCTTGTAACGTGCTAATGTACAATATGCCTTGTAACGTGCCACTGCTTCACAGAAAATGAATAATAAATTCAAGGAAGATTTCAGAACCTACATTCATCATCTAAATTAGTGATGCTCAATTTTTAACCCTTTGAACCCTAACCCCACTAAAGGGTAAAAATCTCCCCTACCATGGGCTTCTGATGTCCGTTTCTGCTGTCTCTGGCTCTGCGCGTTATACCCGCCATCCAGCTGTAATTGTACCCTTAGAAAAAGCCTTGCGAAGATTTTATTCCGTTCGATGACTCTGACTAACGGTATAACGCCGTAGCACAACAGGCTCAAATAAAACCCGATCTCCCACTAAACAAAGTGGACTTTCAGTTAGTGGTTTACTCAAAAGCACGGAAAAAGGATTAGAAGTAAACGCGTTTTGACTTGCTAAAACACTAGCTTTCTTGCAATTATTTTTAATTCTCTTCTTTTTTTTTTACCTTTTGTCGCTTAAACAACAAAGCCCCATTCCCATAATTTTGAAACATGCTGCCTGACTTTGACACGTGCTAAATCTTCCTCTGCGAGAGTAAACGAACCGTGAAGTCGCGTATTTGTGGAAGAATAAACCATTTTCTTCTGGGAGGAATAAAAGAATATGACAATATAATTTCGTACGAAAAGCACCATAGCTCTGAATTTCTAGAACGAGTAGTTAACGTAATTTACATAATTTACAGTCGGTCTAATATCCTCATCTTTATTATCATAACATTTATTGGAAGATTGGAGGTTTTTAAGGAACGTGGAACCATCTCTTTATTTACTGTTGTTCCCAGGTCCACCCGGGGTGGTAGCAATATGGTGCCAGCTATGGACAAATAGTTAATCCCCAAACAAAAACAAAACAATGAAAGTATAAAATACATTTATACTAAAAATACCAGCAATGCATTTTTATATGAAAATTACCAACAATTATTTCATAGAAAAATGAACAATACATTTTTTCTGTAATTGACGCCATAACATTGTGTTCGAAATATTTATATTTTAACATTAAAGGATCCACAGAAGTTGTTATGCCGTTAAATAAAATCAACCAACCAACATTAAAAATCTCTTTCATGACATTAATCCATAAAATATCCTTCAATTTCTTAAAGTCAAACTGTATTCCAAAATATAACTTCAATAAAACTACAACATAAAACACACATATCACCGCCTCTAGTAATTATGTCCATACAAACATGTATATGCCCAAAAGCTGAGTATCATCTACCATGTATTAAATTGCGAAAGTAGAATAACATATACCATATTTTTATTACTGCAAAGTTCACAAGAGAATTAAATTTCGCCATTAAATAACCCATGAATGTGTTGTTAAACAAATAAATCAATCTATCATAACATTTCGGCCGATGTTCTACAGGTGACTGCCGATCTGGACATGCCCAAAAAGATTAAAGCGTTAGTTCATGAATATACTGATATAGTAATTGTGAGTTCAATCCCTGGGCTGGGTAGTACAGACTTAGACTCAGTGGAATCAGAGTGAGCAATAACTGAGCAGTACTAAAGAAGAACTTGATATGATATCTCGAGACATGAAACGCAGAACGAAAACACTTTATCCCTGTAAATTAAATATACGTTCAAATTCGAAAATTTCATGAAGGTTACTCAGATTGACAGGGCCCTGAAGAAGGCCGGATGGGTAAAAAGGCCGAGCCGTTTTGATAATATGAACGAAGATGAGGATATTTCGCTTATGGATCTCTCATCACCCCCTTGCTTTCCAGTCAAATTTGTTTTTCAGAAATTTAATGTAATGTCAATCGTTATCTTCTATCTTATTCATTCTAATTCTTTTATTGTTCTCTCTCCTTAATAGTCTTTTTTTTTCTCATATTTTCTCACACTTCGTAACCTCTTGCATCTTAGTGGCTTTATTGCCTTGCTTGGGGTACGATGATTAAAGAAACATTAGAGAGATTGTAAATAAAGGCTACGTACAGTTTGGCACGTGCATTGAAACTGAAATCACACTCCAACTTTATAATAACCAACTGATGAAAAAGAACATTTTCATTAAATCTTTCCCATAAAATATTTGTTTGCCAGTACAGCTTTTTATTCCTGCTTTAGACGTCAGATTCCAGTTAACTCGGCAGTAAATGCCTTATATTTCTTCTGAACGGAGTATACACAAGTGAAATTCTCTGTTTAGCATTAAAAAAAAAGGCGTTAACATTACGTGAAATTAATTGGTAATATCATAAAGATACACATCTCAAAGTTTCAAACAACCATTAAGGACAAAAATAATGTTTCTCAGCATTATTATTTCAATGTCTACTTGTCTTTAACTTTTGTACTCAACATGCTCGCCCTTTGTAGTCGAAATGGCTTTATTTGAAAGCATATCTTGAGCTGAACTTGGATTGATGGAGACTTCTGCACATCGTGGGTGTCAATCTGTAGGCTCTGTCTAGGTTCAGAGGCAGTATATCCCCCATTTCTCGTTCGTATCAACTTAGAATCAGAGGCAAGCCTGTCGTCAAGATGTCTGGAAACAAATCAGCATGAAATAGATGTCCAGGACGATCTAATTGTTACAATCTGTTTTTTTGCCTTCCATAATGTTTTGCTAGGTACCTGTTCGGGAGTCCAAACATTTGTTTGGAACCAGAACTCTCTCTGTACATAACTAGTCGCAGAGTAAGTTTTGTAAGGGTTCAGTCTGTTTCACTATTTACCAACAGCTTTAGTAGAAATGAGTTATTGCCTTTTCTCAGGGTATTAGTGATTTTTTTATTATTATCATGCCTCTTGATTGCTTGGGGAACATAGGGCCGCAGCATCACTTCTCCAACGGACGCGGTTCTGGGCGATCCTGTTCAGCTTGGTCCATGTCTCAGTCGACCCAATTTTCGTTTCCTTGCGGATTCCAGTCAAGGGCCTGCCTGTCTGGTAACTCTAGAACCAGGTTTGCGGAGTGTGTGGCCAATGGTCGTTGACTCAGTGGTCAGAAGAGTTGTCGGCGCACTCGCTTCCCGGGGGATTTTCACCAGCATGCGTCATACGATCCACTTTGGAGGACTCTTCCTCGGCCACATCGTTGTTTGAAGATATCGTTGAGGTTTCGGTAACAAGCTAGTTTTTAAGTGAGTAGGTTGTTAGCCTACTGCACAACCCCCAACCTGGAGGACCAGGATGTGTCTTTCGTCTGGCTTCTACCCAACAGAACTGTTGAGCTTCGTTGAACCCGCCAAGGACCAAAGCCCCCGGTTGCATAACTCTCTGGGGTCTTTGAAGCCCGCAAGCCATTCTACCACGCCAAGGTGACACACTATCAGGACGGCATTATTGAAAAGTGATACAAATTTGTCTAAGCCAGTATGTAATCTCGGCTCGGCGGTTCCATTTGTACGATGTCAGCTAAATTGAACCTCGTTATATTTCTAGAAATGCTATCTTGCTTATTCTCTTATAGTAGTTGTCTTGACATTAACTTTTGTAGCAGTTCAAATGTTCCATATTTCATTGCTTACAATCGTAATATAGTTTTGATTTCTCTTATATGGCAGTGGATGTCGGGTTATTTAATCACAGATTAAAAGAGACTTGTTGCATCTCGAAATTCTTGACAAAATTCAGAGAAGTGTCTCCAATACAATCGATCTTGACCAGACATCTTGACTCCAGTCACTTTCTCACAGACGTTATGTAACTTCCCTCTTTCTTTTCTACAAATATTTCCATGTTAACTGCTCGGACGAGCCTTTTTCCTGGCGCCCCGACTACATGAATTTATTACGTGCTACTAGGTTGGCAGCTAGGTCTGACTATATGCAACCGTCATTTCTACGCTAACAGTTTTTCTTTCTCGCACGTCCCACCTGATGACTACAATCTCCCAAAATTTAAATGCAACGTCAATCGCCATCTTCTGTCTTCTTGAAGCCTGTTTCCTTTTTTTGTGATGTCAATGAACACCCTTTGCCACTTTTGTGATGTCAACGAATACTCGTAGTCACTTTCGTAATGCTCGCTGTAGTAGAGACTTTGTAATCGCAGTTACAACTATAGTAACGCCGTTGAACAATACTGGTGTCAGACGCCTTCGAATATCACTCGCACTAATAGTAATTGAACGATAATACTCGATTGAAAAGTAACCACCGTATTGATACGAATAGAGAATATTGTAAAGAAGACAATAGAGTATAGCAGTCCGTATATTAATAGAGCATAGACTAGAAATAACGATCAATCTAGACGTCTCACCACTTCCTATATATGCGTTTCCTCTATGGTCACGTGATCACTTAATTCAATAATGGGATCGCCTGTGTTTGCTGACCGGCAATCTATGTTCAAACTCAAGTGTCGGCAGCGACACTTTATTCTTATATAGCAATTTTAACCCTTTCCTCAGTCTTCCCCATTTTCAATCTTCTCAATTCAATTTCAGTGGCTCTAATTCCCTGTGTTCTAGTGGCACCGTCGCCTTGCTTGGAGTGAAATGATAAAAAAAAACAGAAATGTGGTCCTACAGATGGATGCTGGGAATGCCATGGAGGGTACATTTGAACAACAACAAAGGTTAATGGGAAACAAAATGGACACTTGTTTATAACATCGTAAAGAGACAGTTGACATTTTTCGGGCACATAATGAGGAAAGAGGGTTTGGAGAATTTGATACTCACAAGACACATTGAAAGCAAGGGGGGCAGAGGAAAACAAAGCATGACCTACCTAGTGAGCTTCAATAAATAGATGGCGGTACAAAGGTTAGGAGAGGTAACAAAAAGAAAAAAATATTAAGTGCTACAATGGACATGAAATTGTGGAGAGAAAACGTCCTGAAGTGATATGGCATATTGAAGAAGAAGAAGAAGAAGAAGAAGAAGAAGAAGAAGAAGAAGAAGAAGAAGAAGAAGAAGAAGAAGAAGAAGAAGAAAGTTCCCTTTATGAGTCCATGCTTCAAATCTACAAATCAACAATTCGTCCTTGCATTGAATACTGTTGTCATATATAGTCTTGTGCCCCTACTGTTCATCTCGAGGTCTTCGACAAAATCCAGAGACTGATATGCAATGTCATTGGTCCTAACATGGCATCTCTACACCAGTTATTTTCTCACAGACGTGCTGTTGCTTCCCTCTGTCTTTTCATGGCAACTGCTATGAGGAGCTACTTTCACTGGTACCCCAACTGCATGCGTTTAAGCGTGCTGCTAGGTTGGCATCGCGGTCCCACCGTTTTACTGTTAAATGTAGCCATCTCTTCTATTCTAACAACAACTTCTCTCACACTTCCTTACAGTGGAAATCCCTTCCTCCTACTTGCTTCCCCGATGACTATAATCTTCAAATATTCAAATGTAATGTCAATCGACATCTTCTGATGCCTTGGTCCTGACCCCCGTCTTTCTCTATATCCTTTCCTCAAACAACCTCCTTACTCTTGCTCTCGCTCTCTGTGTGGCCTTGCGTGCTAGTGGTACTCCTGCCTTGCTTGGGGTGAAATGCTTGAAAAATGTTTCCTCTTTCAATTTAATCTGATTATTAAAGTAGCCATTCTTCTATATTATTCTACCTCTGTCCCATAATGATTGTTCCATTTAGTCTATGAAATTTATATGTAAATGGAACAATCATTATGGGACAGAGATGGGAACTCCCTTCCTCCTACTTGCTTCCCTGATAGCTATAATCTTCAAATATTCAAGTGTAATGTCAATCGACATCTTCTGATGCCTTGATCCTGACCCCCGTCCTTCTCTATATCCTTTCCTCAAACACCCCTCTTTACTCTTACTCTCACACTCTGTAACTCCTTGTGTGCTAGTGGCACTCCAGCCTTGCTTGAGGTGAAATGCTTAAAAAAAATAATGGTTGTACAATAGTTTAGATCCTGACATTTTATATACTCATAGAAATGACAGATGCATTATATATTGTCTTGTTTTTTTTTTCATTGAAATAAGGAATTCAGTGTATTCTGCATTAATCTACGGATTCAGTTTTTCTTCATCAGTATCGACAGGTCTTTCGCTTCTTACGGGAATTTGCATTTATTAACAATTTCACGCCTGCATTTTATAGCATTGTTGCCTGGCTAATGCTGGCCCATTTATAAAAATAGAAGAAAAATCGCAACTTACTGAAAATAAATTATTATAAAGATGCTAACGGCGATTTCTCATGAACAAATACCCTTCAGTACAAAAGCGATGAACTAACACTTAAAGGTTTCTTGTAAACGTGTACATATATATATATATATATATATATATATATATATATATATTGATGCATTTTTCATGAAATAATATAGACAAGTTTTGTCTATTTATTTTAAGTAAGTTCCTTTCATCGAAACATTAATAGTCAAAGCAACGACAAACTCGTGTATACGAGACACGGAAGCGAAAATTGCGTCGCAGCTCGTGACCTCACACATGACCACTCGAGACTGAAAACGATCTAATTGTTACAATCTGTTTTTTCGCCTTCCACAATGTTTTGCTAGGTACCTGTTCGGGAGTCCAAACATTTGTTTGGAACCAGAACTCTCTCTGGGAAGCCGTTGGTATAAACCAATGGCTTCTGTTATCAATTATAGGCATTTAAGAATATTTGTGGAGATTTCGTAGTTTATTTTGTTCAGGTTAGGTTTCGTCCGTGTACTGTTTGATATATTGAAATGTAATTGTCATCTTTGATAATGGCTTATGTATGCCGAAAGCTTAGATTGGATTTAAACATGTATCAATATGGTGATTTCCTCTCGTCTTTCAATAATAATGTTATTAAGCTTATCAGACAATATGAAAGGAACTTACTTAAGACTGTAGTTTTCATTTGTTTTTTTTTATTTTTTTAACGCGCATTTTGGTCAGTCTTTGTATTGGTTATATATATATATATATATATATATATATATATATATATATATATATATATATATATATATAAAGAAATATAGTCTTAAGATGTGATATATTTCTGGGATAAAGTGCTCAATATCAGAGATAGTGCGTGTGTAAATATAAAGGTGAACATAGAAGTTAACACTTAGAGGCGACAGTCTGTTTCCTGCTTGATGCAATCCTGGCCTGACCATTGCATCAAGCATGAAACATACTGTCGCCTCTAACTGTTGACTTCTATGTTCACTTATATATATATATATATATATATATATATATATGTGTGTGTGTGTGTGTGTGTGTG
>OZ038477.1:141627983-141660483 GCA_964036315.1 Acanthosepion esculentum | reverse complement strand
ATTCCCGAATGTTCGGGAAATTTCGTAGATAATATGCGTTCCTTGTCAGAAATCGAACCTGTATTCAGGTTCGATTCCTGTTGGAGAATGCATATTTTCTACGAAATTTCTCGAACATTCACGCCGGTTAATGTAAATAACGATACTTAATTAAAAAAAGCATTTATTTAAATAAAATGTATCTATAAAAAGAACGTGTAAACAGAAAAGTGTATTAAATCATACACTAAATAAATCATGTTTATGTAACCAGTACATTGAACCAACTACAACTTCACTCTGTATTGTCTTTTTTTCCCTCGATATGACACGTTAAATAGAATCCGAATGTATTTTGCTTTAACGATCATGAATATTTCACCATTTTTTTTTACTGCAAATACTGCGCATGTGTAAGAACATAAAAATTAAACTTAAATAAAATGGCGTCACATTCACGCTAATCGACTGAAAAAATATAACCGGAAAGAAAAATGTAAGAACAGACAACAAAAGAAAAAAGAAATTAAAAAAAACGAACTTTGGATTTAACTTTGCCTTATCAAGCAGGTAATTTGAAAATCAAGAGCAGGTCACTTTCGCTTTTCTTCAGAAACCGTTAGGTGTCGCTGTCAAACGTGCTATCTCATAGTTTCAATCATTTGCTGCGGGCGCTTACACGCAATTCACAAGTGAATGTCAACTTGAATTAATGTTCAGATCAACGATGTGGATGATGCCAAACGAAGAACTGTGTTAAATGCTTAAGGAATAAAAATGTTATATAAATAATAGGGAGAAAATCTACGAATTCACGCAGACTCACAGAGCAGAGGACATTAAAAACGATATAAAATAAGAGAGAGATCTTCACAGAAGAAAAGCGTCAATAAGTATTTTTTTAGGATATGATTATACTATACAGAGAAATACGTTTTTTTACAAATGTAGACAAGCTGACTCCTTTATACATGTGATATATATATATATATATATATATATATATATATATATATATATATATATATGCACATTTCATTAAAAACGACTGACAAGGTGCTTTTATTTAGTACTTTATATAATTTCTCGTGCGATCTAATAATGTTTTTCTTTTCAGATGATAAATTATATAAAAACTGTCCGAATGTTCTTTTTATCCGAGCGCTTTCGGCTATACATTTAGCCATTTTCAAGGATTATATTTCAACTGTTAGAATTAGAAATAGTTTGTTATATGTATGTTTTATAAAATGTTTTCATTTTTTTTTGTTTCAAAACACGGTCAAGATATTATGTCCATGTTCAAAGTTAATATTATTACGTGTTGGTTTGTTTGTTTTTATTAATAAGGCTTCCATTATTTTTAGTCTTTTTTTGCAAGTGGATGATGCTATTATATTAGTGTTGTCGACAAGTATGTTACGAATAGTGTCCGATAGGTCTCCATGAATATTTAAATGAGATCTAATTGAGCTATTGTCAGAAAGGTGTAGAGTTAGTCTGCGTGTTAAACAATTTCTAGTGTGGCTTATATAATTATTTACGAAAGTTGATTCTTGAGGAATAACAATTCCTTAATGGACATATGAATTCGTAAATAATATTTGCTCTATTTAATTTTGTTCTAGGAGGTGAATTGTTTTTTTTTAATTATAAGGTTAGAAGTTTTAAATTTACACACATATATATATATATATATATATATATATATATATATATATATATATATATATATATATAAATAAAAAGGAAAGAACAGTAAGATATAAAATCCGGTGTTCTTATAGATATTTCTATTTTTATTTTTACACAATAGTGCTCTATGTAAATTTAAATTTACAGAGCATTAATATTATAAATTAATAGATTTAAAATATGGTTTTACCGCTACACAGTAATAACCATGTTTCAGAAATGGAAGCTAAAGCCCCTGAATTTAATTTTGTTATTAAACCAAAGACATTAGTTCCATTTCCTCATCAAGCGAAAAATTCGCTTGATGAGGAAATAGAACTAATGTCTTTGGTTTAATAACAAAATTAAATTCAGGGGCTTTAGCTTCCATTTCTGAAACATGGTTATCACTGTGTAGCGGTAAAACCATATTTTAAGTCTATTAATTTATAATATATATATATATATATTATGTGAGTGTGTGCGCGCGCGCGAGTGCGTATATATATATATATATATATATATATATATATATATATATATATATATATATATATATATATATATATATATATATATATATATATATATATATATATATATATATATATATATATATATATGATGAAAGGGACAAAGTCCGACAATTAATTTTAAGACATTTTTTAAAATGTTTATACATTCTTTTTATAGATACAAATATAAGTAAATGCTCTGTTTATAATAAACAGTATTAAACAACATTTACCGGCCTGAATGTCCGAGAAATTTTAATTGAAAATATTCGTCCTCCGACAGGAATCGAACCTGTATCCTATACGGAACCGTGATATAGCCTGACGTGCCTTAACCAATTGGGCCACAGAGGATCGTTCGGTTAGCAATGTCGATTTTACTGCTTTTAATCTACAATACTTTCGTTACGGTGAACAACCAATGCGTTTCGTGATTTTTATTTTTTATTTTTGATAACAAATTGGATGGTAACAAATGTAAAAAGAATCTCGATTAATTTAACTAGATTGCAAAAAAAAAATCTTTCTAACATTTGAAACTGCCAGTGTTTCTCGTTTGTGAGCAATGTGTAGTCACAGCAACGTCAACAAATCCAGTCCGATGAATTCAAAGCGGATGAAAGGCATCGTGAAAACTTTTCTTCAACTTGTTTTGTTGTACTTCTTTATACACGTCCAGCCTAAAGCGTAGCAATCTGATCACAATTTAAACAATATTCATTTTTTTATATGCAAACATTTCTCGAATATTACTCGCTCACTTTAGTCTTACCAGACTTTGAATTATGGCACTTTGTGTCATCCATATGTTTTGACTGACCTTTCAACTACCTGATGAATATTCATGAACGTCCTCATATTTAAAAGCCTTGATAAACCAGTTACATTCTTGCTCTTGAATATAAAAACCGGAAACAAAATAAATCTTTAGATTTGCATTGATAAAGGCCTTCAGAGAACGAAAAGTGTCGGCTAAGAATAGTTTTTCCTCTAGTTATTTTATTTTTTTTATTTTCTTCCTTTACACATACACTCTGACTGAAAATAATTTACATATATATATTGCTATGCGACGATAACGTTCGCAGAATAACAGACGCAGTTCGGAAGTTCAAAAAGCGGTTCTATGAAGTCATACGACGGGAGAACCGAAATATTTTTTTTTCTTAGCAGCTGGAATGTAAGAAAAATATTTTCATATTGTTAACCTTTTTTTTTTTTTTGATAAATAAGAAATCCTTTAATGAACAAAGTAACTAATAACAACAAAACAAAAGTCATTGAAACAAAGCAAGTTCAGTCGACCAATGATGACAATTCCAGAACAACGTAACTATAAACAATTTTTTTTCTATCCTCTGCCAGCCGCTATGATGGAGAAAGCATTACCTCGAACCATCGCCAGTGAGACACGCTGCAAGAGCCACTCCGTTTCGCGAGGCTCGTTCCTTAATCGAGACGCAATCGCGCCAATCCTCCGAAGGAACGCCATCGAACGAGGGCCAATAACCCCTGAAGTCTCCACTGCCACAGGAGTAAAAAAAATCTATCAGCAAAAGAAGAATATTTAACTATTTTTTTTCATCTCTGCGTCTCGGGCGACGGACCTGATCAACCGCGGACCTGATCAAATTACCGACCGGAAATGTATCCGCAGTGGTCGCATCCCAAATCAACGACTTACCCATTTTAAAAGGGAAGATGGTAATGCCATCCGGCCGCTTTCCATCACCACGGTCGAGGCCTACGGGTTCGATTTGGGAAGGGAACCCAGCTGCATCCAAACCTCTTTTGATGATGTCGTTAATTGCTGCATGCCGTGGAAAGCGGCCGGCACTACTACGACAGAAGAGAGGATGCAAACCAAACTCATCGATGCTGGCTCTACATCTGCATCTGTGACGCTCACATAATTTGAGTCCAAGATGGATCGTGACTCCAACCCGAGTGCTAGAAGGGTACCGGTAGATGAAGAGGGCACTGCGTTGAGCCAGGCGCCACTACTCGGTTGTGAAGTAGATAGTAGACAGGTGAGGCAAATATTAACAACAGAACCAGATGTCTAGATGCAATGTAATGTGATGTGACGAGTTTGAAATGTAACTTTGTTGAGTGTGGGTTGCTTTGTTTTAATGTAGATGGCTTCCAATATCTGAAGGTTCTTTTTACTGTGTGCATGTGTGAGTATTATTGAGTTTTAAACTAATATCTGTCGAATTTTATGTATATGGTTATCGTCGCATAGCAATCTTCTATGTCAACATAACAAAATATTACATTCAATAGTGAATATCTTTGTTAAAATTTCCGAATAACCACACTGAAGATGGCTCATGTGAGCCGAAAGCTTAGTTCAAGGACCAACTTAATAAAATAATATCCAAATGTTGCATAATTTTTGTCTTTATTTTCACCCAAAATTAATGCAAACATACGAACTTTAGAACGACTCATGATCAGACACAATAGACATTCATTGTCTGTTATCTTTAACAATATATGTTATATATATATATATATATATATATATATATATATATATATATATATATATATATATATATATATATATATATATATATATCCAAGTCTAGGATTGGTATATACGGAATAAATTCCAATAACCAACAATTACTATTCTTAAAAGAGTGCTCAATACAGAGTAGAGCATATATAATTGTTTATTTAAAAATTATAACATAAATATGTTATAAAATCACTACAAAAATAACCATTTTGTTTCAACACCTCTGGTGTCTTATCAAATGACGATGTTGAACCTTCAACATCATCATTTGATAAGACACCGGAGGTGTTGAAACAAAATGGGTATTTTTATAGTGATTTTATAACATATTTATGTTATAATTTTTAAATAAACTATTATATATATATATATATATATATATATATATATATATATATATATATATAATTACGTCAAATATTTTTTTGCAGGATAAACGTATTTGAGGAGCCGATCAGTTTATTTTAGACAGTTTTTAGTTCGTGTCTAATGGCCTGCCTACTGCACAAAACTTTTTGAAGACAAAATGTACACTCCGACAGGATTCAAGCATCTGCCTCACTTTACAGGATATATATATATATATATATATATATATATATATATATATATATATATATCTTATGCAGTGTTACATTAGAGCGTGCACATATCCACTACAAAATTGTAGATTTTTGTTTCAACGTCAAAAAAAGAGAAAACCTTTTTTTAGACGTCTCATCAGGTGGGGGATTACGGTGTTACAAAAGAATTTTATTGAGAAATACAGTTATCGAAGCAAATATCCCCCCCACTTCCGTTCTTTGGAAATTTTCATAAAATGTCGTCTAGAATGTACATGCAGAGATGGAAGGGAATCTAATGTATTCGGTAGTCATGGGTGGACGAAAAGGAAGGGAACACGAAAAAGGGTTCGTTCTCTCATACTTTGATATATGAACTTTACTCTTGCATAAATCAATACGGGATAAAATCTATCCCGATAGTGACCTACTCCAGATTTTAGATTTATTTACCTCGTCCAAAATGCAATATTCATAAATTTTATTAGAAATAGATATAACTTTGGCTCTTCAGGCCGGTTTGGTTTTATACATATATGCTCCGCCATTCTGTATTTAAATATTTAAATTCATGCCACGAAACAAAATAATTTCCATATCCGCCTCTTATTTAATTTTTCACCTTTTTTCTTTCAATCTCCAATTCCAGACACACATTGCATATGAAAGAACTTTCATGTTTCTTATTTTACCATAATCGCAGATCTCTTGCAAGTTTCTGGTGTCTTTATACAGTATTATCGAAATATTCCGCTCCAAGCATAACCAGATTGTTATAGCTTTTAAAACTGGTACTTATAGCTTTATATATACGAGGGTCTTTTAATAAATAAGGTGAATTTTTCGGTATAAGGACTTCTAATACAGATAGAAGCTTACTTTTTTTTCTTTTTTTTTTCCAACGTAGTCTCCCAGCATTGTCACAGACTTTTCCCATCTGTGCACAAGCTTCCGTATTCCCTCAGCGTAAAAATCTTTGGACTGATGTCTCAGCCAGTCGCTCACAACACTTTTGACTTCATCGTCACTTTTAAAATTCGTGCCTCTCGTGAACGCTTTCAAGGGACCAAACAGGTGAAAGTCTGGGCTGTGAGGGGGATTAGGGAGCAGTTCCCAGCCCAGCTCATTGATGGTGTTCACCATTTGGGCTGCTGTGTGAGGTCTTGTGTTGTCATGATGCAAGATGACTCCTTCTGACTGATGACCCCTGCGTTTGTCCCAACAGATAAGCTCAAAGTCCTTGCAATGTCATCCACTGTCACCCTTCTGTCAGACTGAATGAGGTCATTGACTGATTCGATCACCTCAGGAGACCTCATTTCTATAGGCCTCCCAGGCTTGTCTTCATCCTCAACACTGCTCCGTCTTTCTTTAAACAATTTAGCCCACCTGTAGACATTTATTTGGCTGAAACATCTGGCACCATACACAGTTAACATTCTCTTATGAATTTCAACTGGTTTGCACCCTTCAGCAACCAAAAACTTGATAACTGACCGCTGTTCAATCCTGGAGCATGCTTTTTGGTCGGCCATCTTTGTTAATCGCCAAAACTCTCAAATTTTTTTTTTAATCTGCAAAAGAAATTAAATCCATGTGAAAAAGAAGTAAAACAAAAAAATAATAAAAAAAAGAGTAAGCTTCTATCTGTATTAGAAGTCCTTATACCGAAAAATTCAACTTATTTATTGAATGACCCTCGTACATATATATATATATCTATCATGTCTGTCGATTTCAGTTTTGATAATATATATATATATATATATATATATATATATATATATATATATATATATATATATATGTTAAAAAATTAGAAGATCGGCCAATGACGCTACCTTGGTTTCAACCTTTCGGTATCCTCAGGCGGTTTGGGCCAAATGATTTCTTAACTCTTTATTATTTATATTTAAACGTACAACGTGAAGTGTAATAGAAGAGGAGGAGAAAAGCATTAGTATTGAAATTGTATTGGTGGGGGGAGAAACATACTTACATCCTGGTTCATACAAACTCAAAAAGTACTTTTTAGTGTGTATGCTTCGTTTCATTATTTTCGATCTTTCATTCAGTAGATATTTTTGGTCTGGAAATGTTATTATTGTTTGCTTTTCCTCCAGGCACAATTTGCAGATATCACTACGATTGCTGTAAGTTTTGCTTTTTTTAAAAATATTTTCCAGTTTGCAATAATGTCTTTCTAATTTTTGTTCTTTTAATTACCTGGAATATATATATATATATATATATATATATATATATATATATATATATATATATATATATATATATGTAATGGAATTTTTTGTTGTTTCTGAACAAATTTAAGAACTTTACTTCCACTTATATATATATATATATATATATATATATATATATATATATATATATATATATGCGCAGATTGTGGGTGTGAATGAAATTGGCGTACTAAGTTCGAATCTAGGACTTTTAGTTCTTCTTTACTCAGTTTAAATAATTACCCACTTGAATTCATGTCGTTTTATTAATGATATAAATGACATTTTATAATAAACACTATAGAAATTTCTATAATAAACGTACTACTTAATTGATATTAATCTCTTCAGTAATTACTGACCTTTAACAATCCCTTTATTTCTAATTTTAAATACATTTTTATGATAGAACACTGATTTATATTATGCATTTAATAGCCATTTTATATCAATAATGCTTCCATTAATTACTGACAATTGGTAGTCTATTTTTCCTGGTTTGCGGTATCTTTTAGAGAAAAAACATTTGAAATTATCTAATTCTTGTCTTCTACTGACATGAATGCTTGCAGAAATTCAGGACCATTTACAATTCCTTTTATTTTCAATGCACAAGAGACATTTTGAATTCTGAAACTGGTAAATACAAATTTTAAGTAAGAAATTGCAACACTCACCTCCTAATCCCCAGTATTTTTTCTTTTCCAACATCAGTATTTAAGTTTTTCATGTGAACATAAAAAAATGTGAGAAGATAGAGTAGTTCTATAGTCAATGGGCACTGGGGAAAAAAATCTAGAATTTTTTCCCTGTGTAATACAATTTCAAAAGTGGGAAGTACAATCATAAATATTCTCCTTAATATACAAATGTATTTTGCTTTACTAAAGTTCACCCAGTATAAGGTTAAAGAGCCACTCGTGGTAGAGTGTTAATGAATGATTTAAGAGGCGGTAAAAGGAAATTCAGATTACGAGGATTATAAAGATAGATATCGATTGACCCCCGACTTAAAGAAGTTAAGCTTGTAATATTCAGGTAAGCTTCTATACGGAACTTTTGATTCAAAACGTAGGTGCCCTCGGGAAAAGCTGAGTGAAACTTTCTTCTTGCATTTGAAAGGAAGAGACAATACGAAGGAATCGACTGCGTGGAGGTAACATGGTGTGTCCTAGCAATAAACGTCTGAAGTGGTGCTCGAACGAATGAAAGTTAGGAACAAAATTGTAAATGCTGACATAGGTGATACAAAGGATAAAGTCGGGCACAGGGCCATAGTGATGCGTGACGTAATCTATATTAATCCATGCATAGCTTAAACTAGCAAAAGGCTCCATATGAGAGGGACTTTAATCTGTTAACTGTTTAAATGTTCACTCACCGCCAGCCTTTTCGGTCTCTGTGCAAGACCACTTCACAATGTATCCAGCTATTCTGAATATCTCTAGAACAGGCTTAGCGACCTTGAGATATTTTTGTAGACCAATCAAAGAATACTTTACTGCGCATGCGTGAAAAGCGACATATAGATAACATTGTGTTTTCTTGTCTTGCCTAACCAATCACATGTGACCTTACTGCATGAATACCCACCCACTATGCAATCCGAAGAGTGACTCGGGAGTAACTCTTCATCGAATGAGCTTGTATTTGGTGAGAATATTGCAGCCACATTGACCAAGCGAGTAAATTCTTCACTTACCGAACAGGACATTTAGCAAAATCCGTAGCATCTAAGTCTGTCAAATACCTGCAAGTCGGGATTATGGATTGGTTTGGCTTGTTTTGTTTTACGGCATATCAACACCTAAATGTGTTATTTAATGCCGACAAGAGATTTATTGCTGGTAATATTTTTTTTTCCAAAAATGTATTGCTAGTACAAAAAAAATTGCTACTTCCAAAAAGTATTGCTGGTATTAAAACCTATTTTTAAAATTTCATCATGTTTTGACCTCAGTTTGGTGGGGGTAACTATTTGTCCATAGCTGGGACCCTAACAGGTGCTACTACCTCGTGTTATTTTGAGTACATTATGTACTATTGAGCAAACCAAAATGAGCTGACTCATTTTATAGTACACCCATAGAAGATTAACCAATCAGAAGACTAGAAATATTCGACCCGATGTGTATAAAGGCGGCCATTTTGATTTCTTTTTCGGAAGATCTACTGCTAACCTGTCAGATGAGGAGACCTGCAAAAGTACGTTTTCCTATTCTTTCCAAATATCCACTGCCAGCCTTTGATATGGAAGACCTTAAGAATTCCTGAATAGCAGCTACGAGACATTGGTGCTGTTACATTGGACACATTACTTCCTACGTTGGATTGCTACATTCAAACTACATTAAACATGTATTACAGGGTCAGGGTAGACCCGGGAACACCAGCAATTAAGAGATGGATCCACGCTCATTAAAACTTCGTGATCAGAAGCCTTGCTGCCGTATGTAGTTTATCGCCCTACACAGAACGCCTCATTTGGGTGGAGTCTTATCCCTCGGTGTAGGTGCAGTCGGCGTATTCTGGAGCCCCAGCAGACAGGGCACGATATTATGGCGAAAGAAAATTGACAGATGATGACAAGAGTATTTTCAGATTGATTCAAAGAATGAAGCATCAGCTGGGATAAATCCTTGAGGTTCCAAGATGTTTATATTAATGCCATCTAAAAGGTTGTTACTCCGACAAGGCTAGTTTTCCTTACTATTTGATAGCTGGATATTTTCTGGATATATTTTATATAAACAATTGGAATAAATGTTATTTTTGAAATACTTATTTAATGACTCCTAATCGTGATATCTCCGGTTGCATAAATAGCTTGTCTATATATTATCAGTAAAACCAGGTTTGCTGAATGGATCGACCTGGAGGCTCATTTAAATATATTACAGCTTTTATTTTTTATGTTTTAAATATTTATTATCTCTTTACAATTGCGGCTTTTTCGAAAGAAGCTATTTGTTGTGGTTCCTTAAAAGCGCTGAAAATAGTTTGAGTTTTGAAAGGCAGTAGCCACAAAGCGATGGCCGGGACAGTCCGCCATACAATGAGACGCCATTACCAAACGAACGCCATCAAATATTACAAAATGCATAACAATGACAAGCAGAACAGAGCGAATCAACAATGAAAACTCATCAAATTAACTTGACTGATTTTGATGACGTGGACAAAAGCACAGTGAAGAATAATTGCAACTGCGCATCGGCCAATCAATAGACATTTTTTTTCAGTTGATCAAAATAGACTTTCGATTTATTTGACTTTTCTCTTTTACTCTTCCTCCTGTACAATTTTAGTTTATTATTCAGGGTTACATTTTATTGTTTGTTTGTTTTTATTTTCTGGCTTCCATTTTGGTTTTTATACATTTCCCTTTTTCTTTATTCATTTAGATTTCTTTTTTTTTCTTGTTTTTATATTTTCCTTTCCTACTTTCTTTCTTCTTTCATTTCTATATTCTCTCTCGAATTTTCATTTTCTTTGACTTTTTTTACCTTTTCTTCTTTCTCTTTCTCATTTCGTTTTTTTCTTTCTTATTTTGTTATTTATTTTTTGTATTTTTTCTTTCTCTCTTGATTATCTTTGTTTCTTTCTTTTTTGTTTTATTTTCATCTTGCATTTCATTTCCAACATTTTTAATCCTTTCTCCATCTCTTTCCTTCTTTTTCTCTGGTCTACCTTTCTTCCTTTACTCTTTTGCTTTGTTCTGTTGCGTTTCGTTACTTAAGTTCTTATTTTCCTCTCTCCCTTTGTCCTATTTGTCTCTTTTTTTCGATTTCTTTGTTTCTTCTTTCTTTTTTCCTCCTTTTCTTCTTACTTTCTTTTTTTACGTTTTCTTACATTTCTCCATCTATTTCTGTCTTAAATTTTTATTGTCATCTGTTTCACCACTTTTAAAAAAATTATTTGTTTTCTATCTCACGTCTTTCCCTTTCTTTCTTTCTTTCTTTATTGCTGTCTTTTATTACTTTCTTTCTTTTTTCTTTCTTTCTTTTTCCGCGTTTCTTTCTTTTTATTGTTATTCCTTTTCAGTTTTCAATTCAATTTTTCTTTTCATTTTCACAACTTTTGCTTTCATACCATTCTTTCGTTCATTTGTTCTTTCTTTCGTTCATTTGTTCTTTCTTTCGTTCATTTGTTCTTTCTTTCGTTCATTTGTTCTTTCTTTCGTTCATTTTTCTTTTACCCAAGCCTTTCTCTTTTTATATTTCTTTCTGCTTTTTACTTCTTTCTTTTACTTTCTGTATTTGTCCGCCATATTATTTTTCAGTGTGGATTTTCCTCGTTTGCTTTTAACATTCCTTCTTCGTTTGCTCAGACTTTCTTTCGTACTTTTTCGACATTTACATTATTTTTTTACTTTCTTTTCCTTTATCACTCGTATTCACAGTAGATACTAGTATATGAATCGATCGTGAGTTTTGTCCGATTCTTAATTTTGGCCAATAAATCATTTTTATTATATGTCACCTCACATTTTACAGCCCATTGCAACAATAAATTAGGCTTTCGAACCTTATATACTTCATAAAGCATTTACGAAAAGGGTACCTACCGTGGTACGAAGGTTAGCAAGATTAATTCGTCTGTGTGTGGAATTCGATCTTCCTTCTGTGTTTTACAACTGTGGATTTGTGATAAATAAATATGAATTCACTAACATATATATATATATATATATATATATATATATATATATATATATATATATATATACATACATACATACATATATAAATATATATATATATATATATGTTTGTGTGTGTGTAAAAAGTTTCTGTATATAAATATATATATATGTGTAATATATTATATATATTATTATTTATATATTATATTCGCGGTACGTATTAGAAAGCGCTCAACATCAGAGAGAGTGCTAACATATATATATATATATATATATATATATATATATATATATATATATATATATATATATATATATATATATATGAACATATCAGCTGTCAATATACCACATAACACCTTTGAGTACTTAGTCTTGGAGCGGGTAGAATGGAGATTAAATTGTTTTAGTGGACTCAGCAATAGATATATGTATGTGTATATTAACCAGTAATATTATCAATATATATATCTATATCTATCTATATATATATATATATTTGTGTATTTAGGCAGCAATCCTTCTTTCAAGTACATTTCATTAAAAACTAAATAAAAGCACCTTGTCAGTCGTTTTTAATGAAATATATATATGTATATATATATATATATATATATATATATACATATTGACATCAAACACGTGTATCCACTAAAAGTGACGTTTATATATATTGCCCTGACGATCCATGTAGGTGAAACTTAGGTAGGTTTACCTGGCTCTTTAGGTTCATAGTTAGATTTGCTCGACTTAGTGTATTGACCACTTAGTTACTTTTGTTTTACTCGTGTTGGGGTTTTTTTCTTTGGACTCTGAACTTGGATTCTGGACGATTGTTTTCGCCTCAATTACTTATTCTTAGTTCATTCTTTTTTATCCCTTATTTTTCCTTGGGCATTGGTTTGTTCAATTACAAGCCAAAATACGTAAGGTTATTCCAAACGCGTATATATATATATATATATATATATATATATATATATATATATATATATATATATATATATATATATATATATATATATAATGGACTCTCTTGTCGAAACCGACGTATGAAGATCTGACAGCTTAATAGATCTAAATTTGACAAATTGTATGGAGTTTTATGTATATATGTTTATGTGGACGTATGTGTATGTCCGTATGTATATATGTGTGTAAATGTATATATATGTAGGAGTGGATGTGGATATATATATGTGTATATATATATATATATATATATATATATATATATATATATATATATATATATATATATATATACATACATATATATATATATATATATACATACATATATATATATATATATATATATATATATATATATATATATATATATATATATACAATAGCGGCCATAATATAAGGAACGGAAACAACAAAGACATAAATATGTGCATTACTTAAAAAGTATTGAATGATTAGCAATGCATTTTTTACTGAATAAAGATTAGGATGTACTGCGTAAATATTATACAAAGTTACAAAAATTTACATAATCGTTAAGTTTAAGGTACGATCTTGTTAATACTTGATTGTGAACAAAATATCAACAAAATTTAATATTTGGTAAACATCCCCTTATTTTCAGTGACTTCTCTGCATCGTCGACCACATGATCTAATTAGTTTCTTGCAAAAATCAGCAGTAATTCCCTCCCATTCGTCTTCCAATAACTCCCATAGGTGATTCTGGTTATCGGGTTTCTTTTCTGAGCCCTTTCTCCAATTATCTTCCAAACATTTTCTACTGGATTCAGGTCGGGGCTCTGGGCTGGCCACTTTATTAGGGCGATTCCTTCTACTTCAAATAAAGCCATAACCTTCTGAGCCTTGTGGCAAGGTGCATTGTCCTGCATGAAAATAGGAGATTCATAAAGATTATGTTGCTGAAGAAGCCTTTTGTAAATCTCAACATTGATATTGCCATGTACACGGATGATAGGGCTAACTCCCGCATTTTTTAACTTGCGAGCAACCGTTTTCCTTGAGATCTTATTATCTGTCTCTTCATTAAATTTACGGGCAATTGATGTAGCAGTTTCAAAACGGTTTTTTGTAGATATTCTAACAATTCTTCGATCTTCTCTTTGCGATGTTTTCGGAGATCTGCCAGTTTTTAGTTTTGGTTTTGCATCTAACGTTTTATCGGTTTTATACCTGCTAATTACACGATGAACGACACTTTTAGACCTATGAACAATATCAGAAACTTCTGAAATTTACATTTTTTTGTTGATAATTAGTGATAATGAGTTTTTTTTCTTCAGAAGAGATTTTTTGCGTGTAAAATTTGCCATATTGATTAAAAATAAAGTTCTAATAATAAATGAACTTTTACTTATTGTTGCTCCATCGAGTTTTTTTTACAATGTAAATTAATGGTTTATGCAAATTATTAACATCGTTCCTTAACTTTTGTCCAGTAGCTTATTTCCTTCGTTCCATTTAATCTTTATTTAAAAAACCAACTATTACGTAATTTTTTGTAACTTTGTATAATATTTATGCATTACACCCTAATCTTTATTCGGTAAAAATTTCATTGCAAATCATGCATTACTTTTTAAGTAATACACATATTTATGTCTTTTTTGTTTCTGTTCCTTATATTATGACCGCTACTGTATATTATCTATATATATGGGTATGTGTGTACACGCCTATATGTATGCATGTACGTATAAATATAAATATGTTGTTGTGTATGTGTGTATACGTATGTGTTTTTGAACATAGAAATATAGGTCCTGGCTAGATTAGGTAAATGTTATTTTTTTATGTTTATATTAGATTTGTAACCCTATCTCCCCCACCCTTTTTTCTTTTCCTTTCTCTCTCTCAGCTTCTGATCTTTAATATTATATCGTCTATTGTGTGTGTATGTCACCACAAAATGTATACTCTTTTCCGGTGTATCTTTAATGTAATAGACATTTGAAAATATTCATATTTCTCTCACTTAAACCGTCTTTTTTCACCTCTCTTTTAAAACTTCTCTCTTTTAAATTTTACCCCCCCTCATCTTTAGACCTTCCTGTCCTTCTCTCGTCTGTTACCCCTCCCTATACCTTTTATTTACTCTAGAAATCGTCCCACACTCGTATATGACCATGGAATATTAGTGTTTAGTTTAAGCCTTTTTATTATTATTATTATTATTATTATTATTATTATTATATATATATATATATATATATATATATATATATATATATATATATATATATATATATAT
Organism: Acanthosepion esculentum; assembly: GCA_964036315.1. NCBI lineage: Eukaryota > Metazoa > Mollusca > Cephalopoda > Sepiida > Sepiidae > Acanthosepion > Acanthosepion esculentum. Next base: position 141,645,094 of record OZ038477.1, on the reverse strand, counting down.
ATATATGAATAATACCAATTGGTAAGAATTTTTCCAAAGAGGACTTTTAGTCTATATGAGAGCTCAGTTTATGATAACAGAGCATATTATAAGAATATTTAGGAAAAAAACTTAAAATCCATTGTCAGTAATTAATTTGTTTCGACGAATATAACCATCTTCATCTCATTATAATATGTTGTCGGTCTGATGAGATTAATATGCTTATATTCATCGCAAAATATTTATTACTGACTATGGATTTTTCATTTTTTTCCTAATTATCATATATATATATATATATATATATATATATATATATATATATATATATATATATATATATATATATATGTGTGTGTGTGTGTGTGTGTGAAGAAATATAGTCTTAAAGTGTGCTATATTTATGGGATAAACTGGTCAATATCAGAGATAGAGTGTATTCAAATATAAAAGTGAACATTTAAGTGAACACTTAGAGGCGACAGTCTGTTTCATGCTAGATGCAATCGTCAGGCCATATCTGGGAAGTGGTTTTGGTAGTGGCCTGACGATTGCATCTAGCATGAAACAGACTGTCGCCTCCAAGTGTTGACTTCTATGTTCACTTTTATATATATATATATATATATATATATATATATATATATATATATATATATATATATACATATTCATACATGTTTTATTAAATAATATAGACAAGTGTTGTCTACTTATTTTATGTAAATTCTTTTCATATCGTCTGATAAGCTTAATAACATTATCATTAAACGAAGAAAGAAAATCACAATATTGATACATATTTTTTAATCCAATCTAAGCTTTCGTTTAATGGTAATGTTATTAAGCTTATCAGACGATATGTGAATGAATTTACATAAAATAAATAGACAACGCTTGTCTATATCATTTAATGGAACATGTATGAATGAAAAAATGCTGCCTAAATACACACAATATATATATATATATATATATATATATATATATATATATATATTTTAAACACTGAAATTAATACCAACCGACTTAATTCGAGAAGTTCTACTAAAGAAAAAATATATATGCAATTGTGTATTTGGGCAGCAATCCCTCTTTGATACATGTTTGATTGAACAAGACTGACAGGCTACTTTTGTTTCTTTAATTATATTTTCTTGTATACGTAAACATTTTCTTCACTAAAATAAAACACTTATAGATTTTTGCTGACCTGGAACAAAAGACACTGAATGCAAAATATTTACTATTTATGAAATTGGATGTTTACCTTCCTATCGTAATAAAAAAATAACTTCGTTGCTAATATTAAATGATTAATCCTTTCGTTAGGTTGAAATCCGTGCGCAATGAAATGTACTATACGAATCAATTATCTTCCAAGTGAAAAGTATTGACACTGTACTAAAATAAAAATAAAAAACATAAAGACAGATATAATATATATAAAACTAGCAGTAAATATGTTGCTTGGGTGGCGGGCTTTTCTATGAAGTTCATGAAATTAAGTTCTCCAAACCATCAAGCAGGTGTGGAAGTTTAGATATCTGGGAAGTGTTTTGGCAAAGGACGGTAAGTGCGACAGAGATCCGTAGACGTATTGGGAGGGACAAAGGTCCATTCCAAAAGCAGGGCAGCGTACTGCGAGACAAGAGGATATCTTTGGTCACAAAGAAAACAGTATTGAGCTGTTACATTACATCTGTCCTCCTTTACAGCAGCGAATGTTGGTCGACCTTCTCAGAGATGAAGAAGAAACTCGGGGCGTCGGAGATGTGTTTCTACAGAAGGATACTAAGGATATCATGGACCGAGCGTGTGAGCAACGATGAGGTTTTGGAGGTGATACAAACAAGGAGGAAGCTTATACTTAACATCAGGAAGAGGCAACTGAAGTTTCTGGGTGACGTAATGAGAAAGGAGGACTTGAAGAATCTGATACTCACAGGTCGAATAGACGGAAAGAGAGACAAGGGAAAACAACCCATGACAGAACAGGGCGTGGAGAAAATAGCAATGGGAAGAAACTTACTGAGATCTACAAAGTATAGGGTGAATTGGAGAGCCATGATCGGCTACGTCCTGAAAAGACACGGCACAGAAAATGAAAACAAAGAAACCACTTGTCTGGCTTATTGTATTTTATATTGCACTAGACTAATAATATTGTCTCGTATATTGCAGTAGAGTAATAATATTGTATCGTATATTGCACTAGAGTAATAATATTGTATCCTATATTGCACTAGACTAATAATATTGTATTGTATATTGCAGTAGAGTAATAATATTGTATCGTATATTGCACTAGACTAATAATATTGTCTCGTATATTGCAGTAGAGTAATAATATTGTATCGTATATTGCACTAGAGTAATAATATTGTACCGTATATTGCACTAGAGTAATAATATTGTACTCTATATTGCACTAGAGTAAGAATATTGTATCGCATATTACACTAGAATAATAATATTGTATCGTATATTGCAGTAGAGTAATAATATTGTACCGTATATTGAACTAGAGTAATAATATTGTACTCTATATTGCACTAGAGTAAGAATATTGTATCGCATATTACACTAGAGTAATAATATTGTATCGTATATTGCCCTAGAGTAATAATATTGTACCGTATCTTGCACTAGAATAATAATAGATGTGAAGAGAATTAAGCCAAATTGCATATTATAATCCCTATCAATATTATTATTACCTCCGATATAATTAGTATAAGTAATTGTTGAATGCAGGGAAGATCATTGCAAACCCAATTAAATATTCCATTGTTATGTTTGAATTACGACCAAAAAGCCTTCTAACATTATCAAACGACATCTAATAAATAATATAGTTTTTAAAATAAATATTGTTTTATTATGTATTCTATAACTAGACATAAAAACCAAGAAAGATTAACTTAACTAATATATATTAGTTAAGTATAATCTTTCTTGGCTTTTATATTATTTATACTTAACTAACATATTTTCCAGGAAATAATTGACGGTTCTATTCACTAACAGTTTTAGTACGTCTTCAGTTTGCCAGCATTGAAAATGTCTCTGTACGGCAAATTTCACTGCAATCTCTCCAAATCTTCTTCTCTATATATAACCTACATATACATAGACACTGGGGCTAATTTTCAAAGTTATATATACCTCTATCTGTTCAAATCGAGGTCGTCAATAAAATCCAGAGTCGGATATGCAGTGTGATAGGTCCTGATCTGGCATCTCGCCTACAGTCACTTTCTCACAGAAGTGTTGTGGCTTCCCTCTGTCTTTTCTAGAAATATTTCCACGGCAACTTCTCTGACGAGCTACTTTCACTGGTACCCCAAATGCATGAATTTAAGCGTGCTACTAGGTTGGCATCTCGGTCCCACCCTTTCACTGTCGAAACAGTTAAATGTAACCGCCTCTTCTATTCCAACAGCTTCTTCTTTTGCACTTACCGATAGCGGAACTCTCTGCTTGCTTCTCAGATAGCTATAATCTTTAAGTATTCAAATATAATGTCAATCGACATTTTCTGATGCCTTGATCCTGACACCGGTCCTTGTCTATATCTATTCCTCAAACACCACTCTTTACTCTTGCTTTCACTGTCTGTAACACCTTGCGTGTTAGTGGCACTCTCGCCTTGCTTGGGATGAATTGCTTAAAAAATGAATGTATATTTATGATATCTGAAATAAATTAGAGAGCGATTTCATTACCTACTTCTTAGTCTAAGGTTGAAAATATAGGTTCTACAACTAATGATCAGAGCAATTGGGAAAAAAGTTTCTTATGGACGTTTATTTACTAGATTAGTTGGCATTAAAAAAAAAACATGTTTGTGCCAAATACAAACGTAATTCACCCAGCTTGAACTAACACAGATTTCCGTTTATCTAAGAGATGAAATATTGCATATTCACATGTTATCTTGCAAATAAATATTCATCCATGTTCGAATTTTATTCCCAGAATGATCTATATATATATTTTTTTCCTCACTGACTTTTCATACAATATACATGCCGCAAAGTGAATATACAAAGCGCCTTCATTTTGGGCAACGATGCCGGTAATGTTTTTTTCTTAAACTTTATATTCACCTTATACCATGCCCAAGTTTTACTAAAAGAGTTTATTGTGCGAGCGAAAGAAGTAAGAGTTAAAAAGTTTCATTTTATAAGAACATGTGAGAAAGACCACGGTTAACCCTAGATTTGAACAGGTTAAAACTGTAGTGGTTGGGGAAGCATTCTCTTGGAAGTCGTTTCCACAAAGTAGGGCTTCGTGAGAAGAAGCTGTTCGAGTGGAACTTACATCTCTACTAGAATACGAAATAAATGAACTTGATTCGCTACTATGTATGTGGCGTGGTGTGTTTTAGCCGTGAAGGTCTGAAGTGGTGAAAATAAGGAATGTAGCATGTTTGAAAATTATTCGTGGAAATAACTATAGAGGGGTGAGAGGCTTGCAACGTTTCATCTGTGGGAAAGGTGTTTAGGGTGGAAAATAATCCATCACCCACAAGGCCAGATAAACGCTTTTGCACACGGGAACACTGTGCAGCTCCTAGTCCGTATTCCATTTTCGGCCTAATCGGATTCCTATGAAGGTAGAAGATAGCAGACAAAGTCAGGTACTTACTTGAGCGGCTTAGGGAACCGATCATTTTTCCTGCATCTTTTGTTGATGCAACGTATATACGAGTTCAACATGACGTCTACGTTGAGCTTAAGTCTCAATAAGCGTTCAAAGTATGGCGCCTACTTGAGGGATAACCAATTCATTACGATAGATGAAAATTCACGGTCTGCACGGTAAAAATGGATATTTTTTGTTTCTATTTGCATTATACGGACAGTTGTCCACATCTTTATTGTTATATTCACGACGTTTCGGCCTTTCTACGCTTCAGCCTTCTTCAGGGGATCGGAATTTAAAAAGTGAACCCTTTTATTTCGTCCACCTGGGTAGATTGTTCTAGTTCCACGTGTCATACCTCTTCAGAGTATCTCAGTTATCTCCCTGTAATTCAAGTCTCCAAGTTTTTGTTCACCACTGCAGTAGCCAGGTATTGAACTCAAAACTCTTTGGGCCAAGTCACTGGATCCAAACAACGCTTTTATCTACGGTGCCATCTGTCCAAACATCTGAAGAGTTGATTGGATACATGGCACTGTGAATATGACAATATAGATGATGACAAGAGTTCGAAAAATGTATATAGTGTAAATAGTTACAACACTCAATTTCGGAAGTGTAGACGGATCCTGAAGAAGGCCGGATCGTGCAACGGCCGAAACGTCGGTAATATGACAATAAAAATGAGGACAACATTCCGAATAATGTATATAGTTTAAATAGTTAAAATACTCAATCTTGGAAATGTAGACAGATCCTGAAGAAGGCCGGATCGTACAACGGCCGAAACGTCGTTAATATGAAAATAAAAATGAAGACAACAGTCCGAACAATGTAAATAATATGAATAATTACAATACCTCATCTCAGAAATATAGACAATGTTTGTTTCTAGTTTCCATTTCGGATTTACGCCGTGTTTCTTTTCTTCCAACCCCCACATAGCTAATTGAACAAAACTGGGGTATTTTCATAAACATTCTATTTATATTCATTGAACTTACACGCTAGAAGTTTCGGATGACATAACTCCAGCTAAAATGGCAGTATGTCTTCTAAATACACAAATTCTATCAAATATTCTTGTTGCTTTTAATAAAATTAGCATCCGGATGATTTCAATTCTTTGTCGAAAATTAATTTCTTCCGATCTTTTCACAAAGCTAATTTCTCCACCAAAAAATAATCCTCCTTCATTTCCTGTTAACGCTTTTCAATTCCGTGGCAAGGTCCGCATATGTCTCCAACTTTTCTGTTTGTTTCAGTAGTACTTTTTCGTCTGATAGATCAGCGGTATCTACAATGCGACACGTATTAATTTCTTTGTTTACGATGATTGTACGTGGTCTCCTCGGAAATGCCAAAATCAGGCAAGTAAAAGATTAAAATATCTGTGAGGTTCTTTAACAGAGAACGGAAAGGATGACAGCGAAGTTCGAGGAATAGCAAATGATACTATTCAAAAGCTAAGCAAAGTATTAAAAGATTACTGAAATATGTAATATGCCCTCCTATATGGCAGGGAACTTTGGACAATTTCCTCACAGCTGAAGAGGATACTTGAGGCAACGGAGATGTAGTTCTACAAAAGGATGTTGAGAATACAAAGGACTGAATATACGTGAGTAACATTGACGTCTTAGGAAAAAGAGGAAAAAAGGGACGATTATCATTAGAATCATTTAATCTCGGATTTGGGCGATTTGCTTGAATTTCTAAGTGCCAGGGATATTGTATTTTTATTCATTAAAACAGCTGTGGTGTGCATGCTCATATTCCAGTGATTTGAATAATTCCCATTGATATACCATTCCTACCCACCCATGTATGTTTTTTTATAATCCCGCTTAATTTGCTATATACGCTACTTATATGAATGGCAGTTTTGAATATGTTATCTTTTTTTTTAAACTTTTCACCCCAAGCAAGGCTGGAGTGCCACTTACACACAAGGGGTTACAGAAAGTGGGAGAAAGAGTAAAGAGGAATGAAAGAGGAATGGATGAAGTGAAGGAGGGGGAATAGATGACTGCATCTGGAGATGTCGATTGACATTACATTTGAATAGTTGGAGATTATAGCTACCAGAGAAGCAAGTAAGCGGAAGGGAGTTCCACAGACGGGAAGTGCGATACATGAAGCTATTGGAGTAGAAGAGACGGCTACATTTAACCGTTTCCACAGCGAAAGGGTGGGACTGAGATGCCGAACTAGTGGAACGTTTAAATTCGTGCAGTTTGCGAACTAGTGAAAATAGCTCGTCGGAACAATTACCGTGAAAGTATTTGTAGAAAAGACGACGGCACGTCTGTGAGAGAGCGACTGTAAACGAGATGTCGGCCATATTTGTTATGGACTTTTTTCCCGACATATTTGTTAACGGCTGCCAATCATACAAGTTCCGTCGCCCATTTCAGATGTTTTTGCCCAACCATACTCGAAAGAGTTTAGTTGTATTCAACGTCTGTGTATTTTTGTTTCATTTTTGGTTATGGGTGTTTCGTTTCTCAATTATCTGTGTTTCTTTTAAATCTTTTTTTTATAATTCGTCGTTCTGCTTCAACGATTGCTTGAAATGATTTTATTTCACTAAAAATTCTTTCCTCAGACATTCATTACTGAATATCCCTAGGGCATGAAAAGGATGATTTTCATACTGATTTTCACTGAGATTAGATGTTTCTTAAAGCATTTTTATCTTTCGAATTAATTAGAAGAGAATAATGACTCTCATTCCCCAAAACATTTTAATTCCGTTTATATTATAAGGTACAAATATTTCATCTAAAACACTACTTAGAAATAAAGTAATATTTTAGAATAGAGATATTGAGAAAATATAAAAATTCTTTGTCAATAACTTCGAGATAAAGGCAAAACTAAAAAATTTGTAAGAGAAAAATACGAAATAACATTATACAGGGTGCCCATAAAGTTCGTGTGCACTTTAAAAAATTTATAACTTTATTTGTATTTGCGATAGAAATAATTTGTCAAAAGGATTAGAAAGAAGTAAATCTATATTTTTTAAAGGTTTTATTGAAATTTTAATTAAGTTTCCACATGTCCTCCATCATTAGCAATACAAAGAGTAATACGATTTTGCAGTTCACGGAAAACATTTGCCAACTGATTTAGAGTAATGCCTGAAATGACATTAGTTATTTTAGCTATACTTAAAACTAGGTACATTAAACTTTATAACATTTTTACAGATTATTTCTATCGCAAATACAAATAAAGTTATGTTTTTAAAGTGCACACGACCTTTATGGACACCCTGTATATTGTGATTTACAAATAGAACTTTAAAAAAAAGAATATATTTTACTCCAGTTATGCAAAAGAAAAAACATAAAGAAAACCAATAAATAATGTCGTAGTGATAAACAAATAATTGCCTGTCTCGGGGTCGTGATAATCCATGTATCAAATGGTGCGAGCAGTTGGAGTTCGACCCCAAGAATTAAAATTCTGATCCTTGCCATTTGAAAGATTAATGAAATTCGCAAATTATTTCTTTCGTAACACACAAAAGAGTACTGAACTTCTACGTGACATCTGCCTTCGTTTACGGTAGCGAATGTTAGACGGCGTCCTCAAAGATGAAGAAGAGATTCGAGGCAATGGATGCTGACGATATCATGAACCCAGCGTGGGAGGAACGATGAATTTAGGAGAGAATGCAAACAAGGAGGAATCGTATAATTAACATCAGGAAGAGGCAGCTAAAGTTTCTGGGGCACGTAATGAGAAAGATGGGCTTGGAGAATCTGATACTTACAGGTCTAATAGAGGGAAAGAGAGAGACAAGGGAAGGCAATGCATGACATACCTGGCGGGCTTAAGCAAGTGGATGAGAGAACAAGGTCTTGGGGAAGTAGCAAAGGGAACTCATTTAGAGCTACAAGGAATAGGGGGAAGTGGGGAGTCATGATTGCTTACGTCCTGAAAGGACACGGCACATAAAAGCAAGAAGAATGGTCAGGGCCTATCTCCCAGACAAAATAAACACAAAATCACCTGTGCGATACACGGTCACGTAAATTACCTACTCCCTGTAGGTGAGAGCGTGAAAAAAATCTGAATAACTGAGTCACCCATAAAAGCCTGCAGATTTTCAAAAACGATTACGGTTGACGAGGAATACGGTTGATCGAGATAGCTGTGTGATTCAAAGACAATGACGTGGTAGTGAAGAATGGAAAACATTACTACAGATAAACTTTTTACATTATTCAGACTCTCGTCCTCATCTTTATTGCCATATTTATGACAACTTTTTGGCCGTCTGGCACTCATTACTATATTGTAATCATTTCTATGCTGGGTCGGCTTAGGAGATTTTTGTGGCCTAGCATATGTGATGCTTCCTTAAGTTTACGAATTTTCCAGTAGTTTTCTTTGTCTATGATTTCAACCTGATCCCACAGAGGGCGGTGATTCCACTTTTCTCTCCATATGTAGTCAGCCACGTCTGATTATTCCACTTCCCCTCGTGTTACAGTTTTATAGTGTTCTTGAAGCCTTACCTTAGACAGATTACTACAGATATATTACAAATATTTTACTAGAGCTAAACATTCATAACACGCCCTACTTTTGCATCTCGCCGTGGTAAAATGGTTAGCAAGTTTCTCTCGCTAGAACATTTACGACAATCGTGAGTTTGGTCCTCACTGGGTACCCTATACATTCGGCCTTGTGCCATATCTAGTCTACGCTTATAAAATCGCCGTGACACGCCCTGCTTCCAACCGAATCATTTCAATTGGCTTCATCAGTCATCTTTTTCGATTATACAGCTGCCTTGCTCAACTTGAAAATGAATTCACTGTTTACCGTGTATTTCGTCCAAATCCTTTTATTTTTCCCAACTCTGAATACTGAGTACAGAACACTCGAAACCTTTTTTTTTGACTCTATTCAATCACTTAGAGAGAAGAACCGCATACATTTGGCTCTGTCTTCAGACGTGGGTAAATAAAATGTACTTGATGCGTGGTGAATTGATGAATCTTTCTTAAATCACATCTATCCCTCGCTTGCAGTGAGTAGGTTTGTTTGCATTGGGTAATAATTTACATATTTAGATATGAACAGACTGAGATAGATAGATAGATAGATAGATAGATAGATAGATAGATAGATAGATAGATAGGTAGGTAGGTAGGTAGATAGATAGATAGTATAAAGAAAGAATTAGACTGATATGAGCTGACTTAGACGAGCTAAAATCTTGTTTCGTGTGCTTTATAGGATTTTCTAGAGAAAGGCTTAGTTTTATAAACGAGGCTGCGTTATATTTTGACACTGAAGGCCATCAAATATTTCCGACATTCATCTTGACGTCTGGTGATTTACAATCAAAATCACGGGAAAAGTTGACATAACATCGTTATCTTATAAATTGTAAACGAAAATGTTATAAATAAAAAAATATCTACATCCATTTCAAATTACGCTTATAAAAGGTCAAACTTGATATTTTCATAACAAATTATTGATTTTCTGTTAAGATGTTTGGCCTCTCTTAATAAAAAAAAAGTGTTTATATATTATTATATTATTATAATAATGCGTGAATTTCATATATTTCTGACAGAGAGAAGTTATTTGTCTTTAATAAATTTCGAAATTTTATTGGAACAAAGCATAAATTTTTCAGTTATCCTTAACCTATTTAATGGCCATTTCAACATCCTCACTATTAAATTTTGTTAATAACACACCTTCCCCTATAAACCAGAGTCAAGAATGTTGATTGGATACTTGGAATTTTACGGCCGTTGTATGTTATTTAAAGCCGAACCATACTTATCAAATTGTAAGAATAATTCTCTATTTTAGCGATTGAATATTGCATTAACAGATTTATTTTAAAACGAAAATAATTTCCCAGCTACAAGTACTACTATTTAACCCATATATGGGGGAGATGGATTCATACCCTTCCCAGAGGTATTTGTACGTAAATGAATGTATAATAGCAGACTGGAATCCAACACATTTCTTATAAGCAATGGATAGGTGGTAATGTGTCCTCCAAAAGTACGGCACTATTGACGGTTTGGAACATGTTATCAGTTATGTGTTGCAATACTGACTAATTTTAAACAACCCCCGAACGTATTCGCGCTGTAAGTTTAATCAGATGTTAAAGTGATTCCTTTTAAAGTGAACGTTATCACTTTAATATTATTTCTCGTGAAAGGAATTACTTTAAATTTCTGTGACCCTAAACCAGTTCTAAGGAGAGGAAATAAAATTGATCTAATATTTCAATGCTCTAAAATAAAAATAAAAAATCTTTCAAACTACCACCGTTAGACGTCGTAAGAGACTTTTAAAACTTTTTATACACTGGTATAAAAAAAATCAGGGAAACATTTACAAACAGACGAAATTGGTGCAAATATAAACGTGCGATTAAAACCCTGTAAAATCAGGGGAAATGCTTCATTACATTTGCTACATACTCCCAATTTAAATCAAGCGTTTATTTATTTCATTATGGCGCAAATGGATAGAAAATTAAATATCTATAAGAATATTATGATACGCTCTTCCTCCAAGTGGGGCAATTTCCTTTGACCTGAACACCGAATAGAGAATAGTATATAATAATCACATGGAAAAACCATCGTGTAAGTTAACTGGAACAACCGCTTTAGCTTCCTTTCTTTCACCATTCGGTTAGTTTTAGACCCACTGGAGTGATAGGGTGTAATCGATCGATTTCTATTTTCCCTCAGATTAGGTCATTTGCAGTGGTGTGCAGTAATACGATTCTATGTATGATGAAATTTGTTTGGCCTTGAAAAATGTTGCGTCATCCGTTATTGCATCAGATTTTTATCACGCCCAGACACTATTGTCTCGATTGTCGATTAGTTGTCCAACGGCCATTGTCTGCGATGGACGTTACTCCAAGGAAGCATATGAAAATTACAACGTTGCAAGAACACACTGGCAAGCTTTACCAGTGGCAAATCAAAGTACTATAGACTGACCCGGAAACTCCTGATTTAAATGCAATCGAGAATCTGTGGTCAATCTGCAAGGAACAACTTCGTGGAATGGACAAATGAATTACTAACTGGGTCATGTTTCATTGGAACAAATACGAAAAACAAGTAAATAATAACGGAATTATTCGTTTTGTTTCAATTCCTAAGGATATAGATAAGTATTAACTACGATAGATAGATAGATAGATAGATAGATAGATAGATAGATAGATAGATAGATAGATAGGTATAAACAGACTGAGATATATAGATAGATGTGAACAGAGTGAGATAGATAGATAGATAGATAGATATGAACAGTCTGAGATAGATAGATAGATAGATAGATAGATAGATAGATAGATAGATAGATAGATAGATATAAACAGACTGAGATATATAGATAGATGTGAACAGAGTGAGATAGATAGATAGATAGATAGATAGATAGATAGATAGATAGATAGATAGATAGATAGATAGATAGATATGAACAGACTGAGATAGATAGATAGATAGTATAAAGAAAGAATTAGACTGATACGAGCTGACTTAGACACGGCTACAAATGTGGAGCAATCAGGTTCGAACTAACTGCACGTGTGATTTGATCTTCAGGACGAGTTTATTCAGAATGGTGCTACGGCACGTACGCAGTGAGATTTTGATAAAATAAATGATATTTACATCTGACTGTGGTTTAAACAAATGATAAATGAAAAAGAAAACAAAACAATGACTCTCGGGACCATGTCTACAGCCTAGAAATAATTTCTTCTCAAATTGATTACTTGTAAAAATTCCCAATACACAACGTAATAAATATGTAAAAATCTAGCTGACATTCTCGCCTTCGTATCTGACTGAGAAAGTTGTTTCGCTGCTTCTGCCAAATCCTGAATGTTTCCACACAACAACTGCTTCGCCATCAGCCGAAGATTAATTTGGGAACGGAATATTTTTTGCTTCTTTGTCTTGACATTTTCTCTTTCTCTCGTTTTTTTCTTTCCAAAGCGGAATCGCCCTTGTTTGACGCACGCGCCAGTTAAAGATAAATGTTTTATTCGACAGGAGACGTGTTCTTTCTTTTTCTTTTTATTGTTTTTATTTCGAGATTTCTTTTTTCTTCTTCAGTTTTTCTTTGGCCAATTCGACAGACTTCCATGTCATTTAAAAAAAAAAACAACTCACATACAATCACAAACGAACAAAAATATGCATCACTTCTCTCTCAGTTTCATCAGTATTTTTTTCTCTCTCTCTCCCTTCCATTACAGAAAATATTGTATCTACTTATCTATACAACACACACATGCGCGCATGCGCACGCACACGCGCGTGCGCACACACAAGCGAGGATTGGGAAGGGATGTAAAATATTGTCATCACAAATCCTCCCTTATCAGGTTTTTGTAGACATATAAATAATCCTCAGCCTTACTTAGTTAGATATGTGGATCACTTGACATGAAGTAAAGAGCTGGCAAAAAAGAATGTGGCCGTAGATTTTCTACCGGAATTTTCTTATTCTATACAGAGGGTCGATATATATACATATATATATATATATATATATATATATATATATATATATATATATATATAATGATATTATTTGGTAATCTGAAAGGATAATTCCAAAGAGGATATAATCCATTGAGCTCAATGTAAAAACAGAACAAATATTAATTATTATTATGAAGAAGAAGATTTTAAAATGTCATGGAAGAAGAGAATATATATATATATATATACAAATATTAATTATTATTATGAAGAAGAAGATTTTAAAATGTCATGGTGTTAATTTAGTTCCTTAGAACCGACGTTTTAATCCTAATTCATCAGACCGTGCATTCAAATAGAAACAAATGGATAACAAATTTTTACAGAGAGAATATATATATATATATATATATATATATATATATATATATATATATATATATATATATATATATATATATAATGATATTATTTGGTAATCTGAAAGGATAATTCCAAAGAGGATATAATCCATTGAGCTCAATGTAAAAACAGAACAAATATTAATTAATATTATGAAAAAGAAGATTTTAAAATGTCATGGTGTTAATTTAGTTCCTTAGAACCGACGTTTTAATCCTAATTCATCAGACCGTGCATTCAAATAGAAACAAATGGATAACAAATTTTTACAGATAGAATATATATATATATATATATATATATATATATATATATATATATATATATATATATATATTTAGTTTAGGAAAAACTAGGTAATCCGTATGGGTAGACCCAATGAGGATAGAATCCAGAGATCTCAATGTAAATCATTTGGAAATAAATCTGATGATCCACTGTCCTTTGGAAGGGCTGTGGTGAAATAATTTATTATATGGGACCTTAAAGTGGTCTGTTTTTATTTAAAATATATATATATATATATATATATATATATATATATATATATTCTTAATATATGTATGTATGTATATATATATATAGATAGAGAGAGAGAGAGAGAGAGAAAGGGAGAGAGAAAGAGAAGGAGAAATGTAAATGAAATAATAATAAAAACGAAATAACATAAATATACAACCCAGTGTGTCTGAAGATTTTAAATTTTAATTTTTTAATATTTTTTATTGTTCAAAATATTATGCTTTATTATGGAAAATAAACCATATTTAAAAACATCCACATTACAACCAAAAACGTTTGCGGTTTCTCTTTTCTTTTTAATATAGAAACCTTTCTCTCGTTAGAAATACTATAACCTCTTCATTACATATATATATATATATATATATATATATATATATATATATATATATATATATATATATATATATATTCAAAATCTTAACTGATGATTGTTTTAACCGTATTTAATGTGGTAATGAACTACGGAAATTTACCTTTTAAATTCACTGTGATAAAATAACTCCAGCCGAGGAACATATTAAAGATAAAAGAGCCGCATGTGCCTCGCGGTTTGGCCACCCCTAAATTAGATTATATCAACGATTTATTTTTTCATTCACTTTATTATACGAGCGAGGCAGGGGTAGTTACATCGATTTGAAGAAATAACAGAAAAAAGATATTCAAGGGAACGCAAGCTTACTCCTTGGCTTAGCAGTTCACCACGTGTTATCTAGTCTCTATAAGGAATCTGGGTGCAAGAGGCGTCTTGACTCTTCACTATTCTTGTGGTCGTCTGCTGTCTCCGCGCCATTTTGGGGTTATATTCAAAACTTAGACAAAGGCAATCCATCACTGTCAGAAATTCATGACCCCAGAATCTTCTGACCAGTTGTTTGCGATGCAATTAAAAGCTCATTGATTAAAATGGTTCCTTGCCTCGTGAATTGTTCAAAACCTTGTAGCGTAATAATTAGAGAAAGAAATAAGCGTCCTCTTTTTTTACCCCGGGTTCGCACACCTTCTATTGCTGTCAGTGGGTAAAAAAGTCACAATTCTCTCAGTTACGAAACAGTCGAGAGTTGATACGGTTGTTTTGGTTGGTTGTTTTGTTTTATGGCTTATCAAAACCTCAGTGGGTCATTTAATGCCAACAAAATTTTGAAAGAGATTCATAGCGATAGTTTGGTAAAAAAAAAAGGGTGTGTATGTATACATATATATTTGAACCATTTTTCAATTACTCATATATTTTAGTACAATCCAACATCTTTTAGGAAATTTACAATCTTGGATTGTTTCATTTTCGTAAAACTTTTTTTTAATTACTCACTTGGTTTGATTTTCCTTTGGTTTGTTTTATGGTATATCAACACCTCAATGGGTTATTTAATGCTGACAAATTTTTTATTGCTGGTAATTTTTTTTTAATGTATTGCTGGTAATAATTTTTTTTACAAAGTATTTCTGGTATTAAAACCTATTTTCACACTTTCATAGCATTTTGACCCAAGTCTGGGAGTTAACTATTTACCCATAGCTGGGACCCTAACAGAATCTTCTGAACAGTTGTTTGCGATGCAATTAAAAAGTCATTAATTAAAATCGTTCCCCGCTTCGCGAATTGTTCAAAAATGTGATAATTAGAGAAAAAATAAACTTTCTCTTTTCTTTTTTACCCCGTTTTCGAACACCTTCTATTGATTAGATTTTTAGCCTGAAACCATCCTTATCTCCAAAAGATAAATTCTTATAATCTGAAAGTATTTTCTGGCTTTAAATAACCTTCAAAATCCCTAGGGCCAATCAATCCTCACGGTTTTTTCTGCATAGCTTATCTTGTTCAGATTTTGAACATTAATAACAAATCCCAGATGGACTTCTAGTTCTTTTCAGATCGCATCTTTGTATCGGTGAAATTAATGGCATCTTTGTCATGCACCTTATTCTATTTTTGTGTAAATCCTCAGAATGAACTCATAAATATGTTGGACACTATTGTAAGTGTGAACAATATGCTGTCTAAGTCGTCCACCACTAGCAGTGGTTTACCTACTTCACGCCGCTAGCGAGTATTGTATTTTGTTGATGTTATATACCGTACCTATGAACACTAATGGGTATGTCCAAATCCTCATAAGGACATCGGACATTGTTGCAAGTGGGGGTATTATGCTGTTTAAGTAGTCCACCACTAGGAGTGGTTTACCTACTTCACGGCGCTGGCGAGTATTGTATTTTATTGCTTTTATAAAGATTGCCATTTCATTTCCAACCTCCGTTTTGGTTATTCCTCATTCAGTAACCCTTTCGAGGTTACAACAATTACTAATAGATAAAACATTGTGTTGTTTTGGTGTCTGAAATATTGTGATATGTTCGGGTCAGTGATCGCAGTTTTCTAAGTTTGATTATAAGACAGAATAAGACCATAACTTCCGCATTCCCCATTTTCACCTTTTGCCATATTTTTCTGAAATTTTACGAAATAAATGTTACTCTTCGCCATGGTACCAAGGCATTTTGAATTTAAGCACAGATCAGCGTCGAGATATCCTCAAATTACAGTAGAGATGACTAGATCTACTCATAAATTCTATGCTGGCGTTTTCTTTTCTCGAACTACAGACTAACAGAGGTCCCTTCCCGCTCCAGGCTTTCCAGCCAACTATTCATCTGCAAAAATTTAAATGCAATGCCAATCGCTATCTACTCTTCTCCTCATTACTCTTCTTCTACACTCTCTCCTTAATAGTATTTCTGTTCTCATTTCTTCCACACCTAGTAACCCCTTGGGTCTTAGCGGCTTTACTGTTTTGCTTGGGGTGGTATCGATTTAAAAATAAGTCGCCATCGAGAGGGAAGCCGTTTTTTTTTTCTAACGGAATTTTCCTGTTTCGTGATACCCTTTTTTTCTTCGCTACGATTTCTAAAACTGCTTGAGACGTTAGACTCTAGGAAGATTGGCGAAACACATTCTTCCTACCTTTTATTCATCATCATTACCTTTTTGTCTCTATTAAACTAGGATTAATAATTCTGTCAATGAATCGTCGT